>CM067322.1:81051901-81709789 GCA_034231615.1 Meghimatium bilineatum
CACGCTTAGAGGTCTTATTAGAGTTTGCTAAATGATAGAAGGCATCCTCGTACAGTGGCAGCAGGAGCCACACTGTTAGTTTTGTCACGGGTGCATACACTACCTATGCCACCATGAAAAGGTACAGATAGGTTGATTTTTTCGAAATACGTGGTAATACACTTATCTATGTTCTTTCATCGCCGAATATCGTGTATAGGGCAAAATTCAGAGATCGCCATTTCGAGCTACTGTGTGTAATTCTTGCATGGTGTTGAGACATATAGTCATACCCTCGTTGGTGATGTTCTGCGAAAAGTTTGATATAAGTTTCATATTAGTCCGTCGTTTTATTTTTATTGCCATAGAAACATATTGCTGTTTGATGTCTCTTCTTATTGCTTGTTTGACTTGAATTCATCCCAACCAATATTTTTCTAAGAGTTTTCTAAAACAATTATTTTCAAATGAAATTATATAATTTCCTCTTTAGTGATTTTGTTATTTTCTATTATTCGTAACCATACGTTAATACTCATATTACACTGGGAGTTAAAACATTTACTTGTTTATTTCTAGATGTTTGTTAGGTGGTTGAATATACTTGATACATTTGAAATTCTGGTAGAAATATCTTTTGTTGTATCTCCATCTTGTGTCACTTCGCAAATAAGAAACGTTTTGAACTGTCTGAATTGTTTCTCTGTTGAGGGTAATTTTATACTTAGGTTAGTAAAAAGCATAATCTTAGTTTTGGAAGTGTTGTCATGAATGCCAATGTGTTCTGAAAGATGACAAAATTGATTCAACATATTTTGTGCGTTAGAAAGATTTGGACTTAATAATACCAAGTCATCTGCAAAATCAAGATCACTAAAAGCTCGATCGTCTGTCAATTTTCTACCGAAATGTTCATTGTGTGTGTATTTATTATTTCATAATCAAGTCTGTAGTTTAGCTAAAACACATTGACGATATAATGTATCCTTGTTTTACTATTCCTATTCTAAGCAACAACAAAAAAATACAGAAAGCATTTAATTTAATCCAGAAACATAATAATGCAGCACATTGGATATGAAGTAGGTTCATTCAGACGGCACCCATCCGCCTCGCAAATTGAGTCAATACTTTTTTCCGACTTCGACCGCACTGCATTCATAAAAAAGATACGAACTTAGTCAAGACTTCCAACGTGCATATTCAAAGAGTACCATGTACATACACCGGTCCATCGACACACAGACAACAACAACACACACATTGCAGGGGTACATAGCTTCCTCGAGAACCATCTGAGTTGACTGGTTCAAATACCGCTTGCTGCATTATTATTTTTCTTTATTAAAAAAATCCTCGATACTTCTATATTATACACTTGTCTTATTATTAATTTACATTATTATATATTATATTAGTATTATATATTATAATATATATTGAATAGTATATATATTATCATGTATATATATATATATATAATTGATTAATCAAGACACTAACTGTGATAAGAGCATATGTCATTGAACAATTCTTCTGAACAATTCTGCTAATACAATTTGTACTAGCAGAAGGATGCCGAAGTGTTCTGAACCTGAGCTAGTCTATGTATAACGAAACATTATGTAATGCTGTACTCACAACACAATAATCCGAAGTGAAGTGTGGCTTGTGTGATAATGGATGCATTCCCTTGCTTCGCCAGGTCCATGTACAGGATGACATTTGTAATTAAAAATTAACAAACAACCGTCCTTACTATGAGTCGAGCTCTAGACATTACAGTTGTTATACCAGCGCCCTAACCTCTCGGCCATGTTTCATATTTATTATTTAAATCGCAGACTAATATCAATCTAATTACAGTTAGATTAAACGATGCATAAAATTATACAATGAAAGATATGAACATAACACAATTTTTCTATATGTATTAGTTTTTTTTCAACATACAATTCTAGTCTGCACAAGATAAACAAATAACTTGAACTGACACACACAGTGAGTGATGTGATAAAGAAAACATGTATAAATATAATTCAAAATAATATGTGAAAGAATTTGTGATTTCTGCTTCTCATGTGAATCATTTTATTATGTTAAAACAAAATTATTTCTTGAATTTTACTGTTTTGAATTTTACATATTGAATGTTACTCAATATTTCGTTCAATAATTGTTAAAGGCTCAAAAGGCAGAGGGCTCTCAGATTTGTGTTCTTATTTCGTACCAATTAATTGCGAGAGGTTAGCAATGTTTTCTCCATAGTTTCTCCAATGTTTTATTTCATATCAAGTAAACTCCAATTATAATGTAAGATTATAACAATTCTCCTACTCATAGGGTGTAAATATTTGGGGTTTTATGGCTTTACACAATACAAATAACGTTTCAGTCATGAACTTCAGCTCCTTTACCCAGAAGTATCTTCTGTGAGCGGTGTTGATAGCAACCAAGTCCTAAACTGTTGTGGGTGATAGGTTGAACAGCTAGCTTTTACATTATCCACCATCCAATGGGACTCACCACTTACTCACCATTTAATGGGACTCTCCAGTTATCTACCATCTAATGGGAATCTCCAATTATTCACCATTTAATGGGATTCTACAATTATCTACTATCTAATGGAACTCTCCAATTACCCACCATATCATCTAATGGCGTCGAGCAAAGCTAGAATCACCAGCGTAAAGAGAAAATCGACAAGCTATGAATAGAGAATAACAATGTCATCACAGACAGCATGAAACTGTTGAGAAAACGCAGAAATATCTAGCTGCAGGTGCCGATGCTCACTTATTGTCACAAATGCGTCGAAGTCAAGCAAGTTTGCTGAGGATCGTGTTGCTGAACATAACTATGTAATTTCTGATATTACATGTCAATTTTGTGGTGCTAAACATTTTTTTGACGAACGTCCCAACGATGGCAAGTTTACAAGTTATTGCCTAAAGGAAAAGAATATGCTCCCAACGCCACACGGCATCCATGGTAATAAGCTGCAGTTTCCCGAGTTCTTACGCTTGATGTTCTCTGATAATACACACCCTAAATACACACATTTTCGCGAGAATATTCGCTCTTATAATAGCGATCTCTCCTTCGCGTCAATGGGAACAAAAATTACAGATTGTAAAGGTCGATGTTCATATGTTTTAAAAGTTCATGGACAAACTTATCATCGAACTTCTCATATACAACAGCTATACAGTAAAGTTCCACAGTTCGCTAAGTTGTATGCTTTGGACATTACTCAAGCAACAGACGTTTGACAAACACACGAAGCAAATCCTATATGCGAAATAAAACTGCTTGATAAAATCTATCGATTTTCTCGTCAACATAATAGACTAGCACAGTCGTATCAGTTAATGCGTAATATCGAAATATGAGAGACTCAGAATGTTGCTCAAACTGGAAGAAAAATTCCAATAATAAACATTTTCCTCAAGCGCGATCGAAAACTGATCAACATAACTATAATGTACCAACATCTAACGAGGTTGCAATATTTTCGTCAACGAAGAAGGAGAACCACCCTAACACCGCAACATTCGCATTTATTCATTCACAAAATATTGATTATGAACTGTATTCGAGAAATTGGTAATGAACTGTATGATGTCACACTCGCTTTTATTCCCATACGGTGAGCCAGGTTATCAAGCACATTGGCAGTGTTCGGCAAATAAGGGTGAGAAACCCAATAAATTTCGTCCCAACTGGATGACGGGACCCGACTGGATCCGAACGAATCTAGTATGTATGTATATATATATATATATATATATATATATATATATATATATATACCATATATATATACCATATATATGTGTGGCCATATAAATACCAATTTAAACCTTTTGTGATCAATGCCCGCCAGTCGTACTCATATTGACCTGTCATTTCTATGTTTGTCATGTTCCACGTGCATTTGCTGTGGTTCGTATATTTTCTGTCTTTATTTCTCAAACATAACTCTCCATGTGGACGTCAACATGGTTCGTTCTTGCTCGTCGTTTTGTGGTTGTGAATGTAGTCTTAATAAAGGAATTTTGATCGAAACGTTGAATTGTGTCTGTTATTATATGTATATTCAGTGATTAGCAAATTTTCATTATCCTGTTCCAAGATGTGTCTGTTTGATTTTAGTTTTGCTGCAGTGTGTAGATATTGAAAATAAATAACACAAGACGTCTGGTTATCTAACATCAAAACTTCAATAAAAGTTATACACGTCTAAGTTCTGTATGCTTAATGATGTATTCATGTCTCACAATAGTAATTTGCCACTTGAAATATGATTTCTTTAATCAGCTGTAACATAGCTCCGCTGCTGGTGCCTTGATCAAAATATGTGTGTTATGTGACGTATACTCTCCAGAACGTTGTCTTCCAAATGAACTCCCTGAACCTTTCTCTTGTCTTGCATTTTCAAATGACGTGTTCATGCTATCTCTAACGTCGTCAGTACATCGCATCGCCTTCCTGGTCTGCCTTTCATCCTCCTTCCAGTTGCGCTACCCTCCAATATTTGTCTTTCTAAACAGTTGTGTCTCTTTATGTGACCAAATTCACATATAAAGATAAAGGTAGGTCCCATAGCATCTGCGTCGGGGATGACGATAACTCTTCATGTACTAAGCCGCAGCAACTATTAGGTGGGGGTGACCAGCTCCCTTCCTTGCTGTTTTGTTACCTTCTATAACTCATGCGTCAGGTACTCATTTACAGCTGAGTCGACTGGATGAGTGGTCGTGTCAAGTGAGAAATCACACCCCGGATTTCTTTTTTTAATGTCCGGACGCGGTTTCGAACCTGGCAAGCTGTAACCAGATGATAGCAAGCAAGCTCACTACCCACTAGGATACCGCGCTCCTCAAAATTAAACTCTACCAAGATTAAAATGTACACACTAATAATGTGTTTGTATCCACCATTATGATGAACATTAAAAGCATCACGTTTAGCTAATATAATGCTGAGAGAAAATAAAATGATTCCGGTTTAGAGAAATCCATGTTAAATGTGTCTGGCAAGAAACATTCATCAACAGCAGATATATAGATAGTATACACAGGAGAATTGTACTTTAAACATATCTTTTCAATGAACCTATTCACCAAAATTAAACATTACCTGGATTACGGTCTTTCTTCTTGTGTCTCTCACACAGAAAGGTATCATATCCATTCTATAACTGCTTGGCAATTAGCCAGATAGCATACGTTGATAAACTATTGTATTGACCGATTTTGTCAATTTAATGAGATTACAATAACTACTAGTTACAAATGTGCATCGTTGAATTTGAGTAATTAGCAATGATGCCTGCTTCGGTGGTAGAGATGTTAGTGCGACATTATATAGTTTAAAGGACTGAATTCGTATTTCGAAGTGCAGACAAGAGGGATGTTTCTTTTGGATTGTCTATTCGATCTATTTTTTGTGCTAAAAAATTCATCAATTATTGAAATGTAGTTTACTATATGGATATATTTCAATTAGTATTAGTATAACAGGCATACATTACATGAATGAATGAGCTGAAGATAAAGACGTGTCTGTTAGCAAGTTAATTAGTTTCTATCGAATGAATACATGAACTAGGAATAACAGATCGACTGATAATAGAAATAATAATAATAAAACGACTGAAAATAAAAACAATAATAATAATAAAACATCTAATAATAAAAATAATAACAGACCACTTGGTGCCAGAAATAAGAATGACATACCAATTGGTGCCAGAAATACGAATGGCATACCACACTTGGTGCCAGAAATACGAATGACATACCACTTGGTGACAGAAATAAGAATGATAAACCACTTGGTGCCAAAAATAAATAATAACTGGTCCACCTGGAAACCGAAATAAGAATAATATAATCATATGTAATATCTAGTTATGTTGTCATATTTTTTTCTGAGAGTAATAAATGTTTAGTAATGCACATTTCTTTATCTTTGTTTCCACAGATGTACTTGTGCGTCATATTATTACTTGATTGCCAAAGTTTCTACAAAGAAATAAGTAAACAAATTATGCCATCATTCGACTCGCCTGTCAGTCTAACATCACTCACTCGTTTCATGTTGGATGTCTGACTGGTGTACATGGGAATTGTTGCACAAGACTTCTAAGACTTTGATCTTACATTTTAATATCGACAGTATTATCAGAATGACAATATGTTCAACTAATCTCTAGATATGAGGACCTCTGTATGTTGGGATTATATATTATTTACTTGTATATTTTATAATAACATAGACACATAGTGATAGCAATATGTATAGTTTATATTATTCATTACATTGTACACAGGTAGAAGATATATAAGAAATACAGGTAAAATTTATACAAGGAAATTGTGTATATTAACATCATAAGAATATATAACAATCAAATCAATATCGAATGTACTCAATTGCTCACAACGGTTGTAGATGTAGAGCTTCACATAGCTATTTGGAAAATAGGGACATGCTTCACAAAGAGATGTAAAATGTGTTTATGTTGTCGCAGTGATAGATTGTTACGTTTCTGAAGTGTATGAATTTAATCATGCAAGTTGTATACAGTGGGGGTTCAACTCCAAGTCCGTCACCTGGACTCCAGCGAAAGACAGGTTACGGACGTCCCATTATCCCCGGATACAAAACGCATGTCCAACCACAGATACTTGTGCAACGGTCATGCGAGAAATTGACGGAAGGAGACATCACTCTCAGGGACTCTATACCCGCAATGAGCACAGGAGTAGCCTGTTTGTGCCTGCTGTTTAACATTGCTCTTCCTGGTTGCGGTAAGTTTTTTCTCTAGTGTTAAAACTCTATAGTCTTGAAACACTCTAAGTGTTTATTGACCATTGGCCATTTGTCAACAGTGCCCTATACGTATTTGGTTAAACTGTATCTATTGGTAAATAATATCTTGTCAGTTTATGCTTATACATTTTTTACTGATCAACTGTATCCTTCAACAATGTGACTAATCTTTGTGTAGTGATCAACAGTACCATATCTATATGTGACTATTTTTGGTCAACTGATCAACAGAGCCATGTCAGTACATGATTAATCTTTGACAAATGGTCACCAGTTTCCTGTCAGTATGTAACTATTCGTTGTCAACTCGTCAGCGGTGCCATCTCAATATGTGACTATTCTTTGTCAACTGGATAACAGTGTCATGTCAGTATATGACTAAATTTTCTCTATTAATCTATAGTATCATGTAAGTATTTGGTTGCGTTGCATGACCGGGGCAACAATTGTCTACTGGTCAACTGTGTATGGTCAATATCATGTTAAACTGTGTCTGCTCATTATCAGTTCACATTATCTTCCGTTTGTCACTGAGAAAATTCTGGCGAAAGCCGTATTCCTGAATGTGCCTCTGGCGTGAGTAAGGAAATCTTAACTTAACTGACCAACAGTGAGCAGTAAAATTGCGGTTAACAGACCAATAGTGAGCTGTCAACTTGCGGTTAACTGACCTACAGTGAGCTGAGCTGTCAACTTGCGGTTAACTGACCAACAGTGAGCTGTCAACTTGCGGTTAACTGACCAACAGTGAGCTGTCAACTTGCGGTTAACTGACCAACAGTGAGCTGTCAACTTGCGGTTAACTGACCAACAGTGAGCTGTCAACTTGCGGTTAACTGACCTACAGTGAGCAATCAACTTGCGGTTAACTGACCAATAGTGAGCTGTCAACTTGCTGTTAACACGTGAATTTCGTCAAAAGAAGACACACGAGAAGAAACATAACACGCATTACCACTTAAGGATTTTATTGTTCCCGTACATTTCGTTAGTCAACGTTGCTCGATCAACATTGACCAAAGACATGTGCAACAATAATTAAAATCGTCGCGTGTGAATGAGTGGTTCGATTCTGCTCGTTCATCTTCTATTGTGGAGAGACACGACTAATCTATATCAGTTACTCAACTGCGCAATGTCAATATGTAGTTAAACTGCTTCTCCTGATCAATATCGCTCAATAACATTCGATAATGAACAAACACCTTGACTACAGAACTGATGCTTTGAGATGGTGATATATAGAAACAGCAAATAGAAGGCAGCACAGAGGTTATCATTACATTACGTATGAATGGAAAGAACTAGTAAAAAAAATAAGATTCAAATATAAAATACTTCCTACATATTAAAAGACATTGCACCTTGTTGAAGACTTTATTTGAAGGAAGAGTCGAGGGAAGAACAACACTAACTAGAGAGATATACAAGTTTGAGTGAAATTCACGAGACGAACAGGATACAGTCTAACAAGTGTTCTACTGGGGCAGAAGACACATTATGTTGGAGTTCCGCTGCAACTAATCTGTTATGTGGAGACAACTCCTTGTGATGCTGATGATTGTGGCGAATGAAATGTAACCTGCCAATGTGTGGGTAATCTTTAGCTACAGGTTACCAGCTTAATGTCAAAATGCTGTTATTATTCATCTCCTGGTCAAAAATGTTCCGTTAGTTGTATGCCTTTGTACCTTTCTTGATAAAAGACATAGTGGAAACGTTGACCTGCACTATTAGTGGACATTTCTAACGCTAATGTAATGCTTTTTTAGTTTTCTATTGCCCAAGTTCAAGATGATAAAATCGCAAATAACGTAAATCTTCTTGATAAAAGTCAAATAAGAAAATGTTCAAATACATTTCTTTACTAGTGCCTATGTTCTCGATATTATGTTCTACGTTCGTTCTGTAAGTAGCATTCTATACATCTACCTGTGCTGGCTCTTATCACTAAACATGTGTGTATCTATAGAACACACGTGACACACACTTGATTCAATCTGTATCGGCATTGATATATGATACATAGTACACATACAGCGATTTGGCACAGCTGTTATTGAGACAAGAGAGAATACCAAATACATGTGTGTTATTTATCTCTTCTTCTGCGTATCCTTGTTGTTTTCGCTGTCACATTCCTTCACTTTAGCAGGATATAATCAGAGAAAGATATACTGTGTGGCATGATTATAGATTGGCTGCGATATATGCGCCTTTAAACCACATTAGGTGATTGTTATAATCTAGTGTCAGGTGTCTAGTAACAGAACTATATATATATATATATATATATATATATATATATATATATATATATATATATATATATATATATATAAAACGTAACACACCCTTTCCAGAATGTTGCCTTCGTCGTGGATACTCTGAACGCCTCTCTGCGCAAGCTTGCCTTTGTTGGCCAGAGACTTGTGCATACATTTCTTTATGTCGACAATATATACCCTCCAAAAATAGTTAAGGACCAATATTTGGAAATCAACTAAAATATGTGACAAAATTATACAACTGATATTCCATAAGTAATTAATCTGTAAATTATTAACTCAAACAACAAACATTGAACGCGTGCTGCATGTGGCACCAGAAGAGCATGTGACTAGTGTTAATCTCAGCAAATATTCTGAAATAGCTGCTGAGACGTAAAACGGTAGGTATTTTTAATGATGTCCTCACAGGAAAAAAAATCATGATAATCAAAACAACATGACGTAGTACTATAGTTCTGGTCTTGAGCTGTACTCACAAGTTTGTCTTTTTAAAAGAAAGATAACCTGCATTTTGCTGCATAACCATTGCATAACAGTATGCCTCAGCGGTGAAGATTCAATATTGTGGAAAGACCTATTTCACTATTGCAGAGAAACGTTACTATCCGAAATGTGACTCAGTGGTGTGCAGTATCGCATTCAGTTATTGCAAGACTGCTGCAGCGCTTTACCTAGACTGGGATCAGCGAGGAACGGCAACGCACAGGCCGCCTTATTTGCAATACCTCTCTAGAAGATCACTTAATTCAGAGGCAAGCATTGCAATAGAGAACTGCATATGCAAATGTTATCAGATAGTTCCTTAGAAATGCTACCAACACTGTAGTCAGTGATAAGACTATTCAGAATCGTTTCCACGATGCGAACCTTCTTTCATATCGTGTAGCCATTCATTCCAACACACTTGACAGAGCAACTTGTTTAGCATGTTGCATGCATACAGCAGTGTGGACGGGAGACAGCATTGTATATGAGATACAGCAGCGTGTACGGGATACGTCATTGTGTATACGATACAACATTGTTTACAGCATTGCGTAGAGGACACAACATTGTGTATAGGATACAATATTGCGTACACGATACAGCCTTTTGTACAAGGTAAAGAACTGTGTACATGTTACAGCATTGTGTACAAGATACAGAATTGTTCACACGATACAGCATTGCGTACACGATGCATCATTGTGTATATGATAAACATTTTCTACAAGATATCATTGCATACAGGGTACAGTATAGTGTACAAGGTACATCATTATGTACAATATACAGAATTTTTGAAGACAAGATACAGCATTGTTAGGGACAAGATACAGCATTGTTAGGGACAAGATACAGTATTGCTAGGAACAAGATACAGGATTGTTAGGGACAAAATACAACATGTAAACATGAAACATCACTGTTGAATATAACGCTACATCAACTGCCCCCCAAACCTCTTCTAAATAACTATTCTAGACTCCACGACACCCCCCCCCCGTCCACACAAATTAGATTATTAATTTATCTGCAGCCGTACACATGAATTCTCAATGGTATTCACGTTTGATGTATTCTTATAATGGTGTGTTCTTAGAGTGGTTTTCTTTGAATATTTTGCTAAAGAAAGTAGAGTCAATACGCTATTTAAAAATGTTCGAAGAATTCATTCATTCATTTTCCTTTTGCGCTGAAGTTAGCACATAGGGCAGAGGTCAAATCTCTCCAATTCTGTCTGTTCAAAGCTATTCTGTGCAGTTCTTAAATAGTATGAATATTGTTGTTTTTTTCTTTCTCTAAGTATTATTCTTCTGAGGGTTTCTTTTGGTCTACCGCGTGCTCGTTTGACTGTAGGTATCCATTCAAGAGATTGGTGGTGTATTCTGTTGGTGTCTGCGCGTAGGACATGCCCGATGTAGGACCAACGGCGTTTTCTGATAACATCTGTGATGAAATTTTGATGTGTCTCTTCTCTGATTTTAGCATTCGATTTGAATTCACTCCAATGTGTGTTAGTTGTCCTACGAAGACATTTGTTCTCGAAACTCAGTAATTTCTTTTCTGAAGATAAAGTGCTTTTCCAGCTCTCACATCCATATGATAGCACCGGAATAACGCAGGAATAAAATAAGCGCATTTTCGTGCGTGTGCTGATTGACTTTGACTTCCAGATATTAGACGGTCTGTTAAATGCACTTGATGATGGGGCAATGCGAGCTGTAATTATTCGAAGAATGCAGCACAGAAAACACAAATAACACACACTTGCTGTGCACAGTACAAGTCATTTGAATGTAGATGAAGGCAAAATAAAAGAATTATAAAGAGTTTGTTTTGTATCATCTGCAGTCTTGTTAATATAGTCAAGGTAACCAACAGCGTATATTCAACTTTCTGCGTATTTGCCTTAGGTTCCATGTTTTCTTAACCTTTCACAAATATATTCAATGTGTATCACAAGATTAGATGTTCATTCTAAGAATAACAGGCACGTCTACCACCTGTACGAAATGTGTTTCCTTCTGTGTGATTGGTCAATCACAATTATCATTCATTCTTCTATCTCGATCTGATGCTGGCGAACTAAATTTTAACCACAGTAATACAGTTCTGACCGTCGATAGTAAAGACATGTGCACATAAAATATAAGCATGGCCTAGAAGGCTTATTTTGATTATTTTCGTAAATTTAGATCGTTACTTAAGGGGGAACGGTTGAGGTTTATGGATGCATGTTTAGTCCCTAAAGGGAGGTACTTTAATGCGTCAGTATCCCATGATTACCTCGTCCTGCCAGGAGCACAGATAACACTTCTAAGCCAACTATCTTGTCATTATTCTGTCATATTTGTAGACCCTTCCATGTTGATAGCACATCTATCATTCCCCGTCACCTAAAAGCCTGCCACAAACATAAAATTGCAATGTGCGCTGGCTGGCATCTCTTCGTCGTCCATAAATGTTTATTTGTAGAAGACAAAATTAATATAATACAGACAAGATATGACAATTACTTTTTCACAGGTGATAGGTTGCCAGTCTATCCCCCAACTTTTCTTAGTCCCCTCTCTAACTTCATGTTTGAAAAGAATACAGTGTCCCTGTTCTTTGCACTTTGAACTAGAAGGCAAGGCCCCTGTTGCCACACCGGTGTCTACATATATTAGAATTGTGTTTTATCTACAGTGTTCATTACTATTTTCCACCCCATGTATTACTCAACGCTTTAATTTCCATATAATGTGATCCAGACTATCTTTATTTTTTCTATTTACTATGATTAAAAGTACTTTAAATTTCTATATATTGTAATATGGTAACAGTGAATGGCAAACTAATGCAACATAAGATAGAAAAGGATGTTGGTGAGACACCGGCAGGTTTTAGATCCAGCAAAGGCACCAGAGACCATATCTTCAACATGATAATCATTATTAAAAGATTCAGGGAATTCAATATATACCTCCTACACGCATGTTTCATCGACTACACCAAGGCGTTCGACAATGTACATCTCCGATTATAAAAAATTATGGTCGACATGATTTCCACAACATCTCACATATTTTATCGCAATGCTTAACCACGAACAAGAGGCATCAGTAAAAATGGACAGAACAATGTCAGAATGGTTAATGTAAATAGAGGAGTTAGACAAGGATGCACACTATCACCGTACCTGGTCAACATCTACGCTGAAAACATAATGCGAAACGTAAAATGCATCATGACATATGCTGACTTCAAACCTCTTACCATCGGCGGTCAGAAGATGCCAGAAATCAGATATGCTCGCGACACAGTTCTCTTAACAATACACGAAGATGGTCTAAAGTTAATGTTACTATCAACAAAAGAACACAGTGATGCCCGAAACATTCATTTAAATATGAAGAAAACAACAATTATAGCAACGGATGAAGTGAAAGCACAATTAAAGATAATAATTGACAATTTCGAACTACAGGGCGTAACAAATGTCGAGTATTTGGGCACAAATATAAATAGCTAAGGATTCTGCGCTGTCGAAATCAAAATAATTGCAATGGCGACATTGAAACTCAATTGAAAAATCTTTGGCAAGGTACCAGCAGCATAGCCAAACTATGTATAATCAGAAAATGCGTATTTCCAGTGGCAATATACAGTTGTGAGACACGGATATTAAATAAAACTATAGCAAAGGGAATAGCTGTTTTCGAATGAGATGCTACAGAAGGAAGAATTTATCGTATGCCATGGACATCGAAAAGGACAAATCAAGAAGTTTTAAGATCAATAAACGTCAGAGGGCTGGCTCCTTAACAACATCCTAACAATGGAGCTGTGTTTTAGGGGTCATATAAAGAGACGTAACAGCATAGAAAAATTAATAGTTGAAGACAGAGTTAACGACAACAGTAGAGGAGCGCGCCATGAGAACGATGGTACAGTGACATGTCTCTAACTGCGGCAATTTAAATCACTCATAATCGTGGAGGGTTCAGAGAATCCATAAGGAGGACAATTATAATTACAATTATAATCTTTTAATAATTATTTTTTTCTGGAAAGAATATGTCACATGATGATGATGGTAATAGTGAATCTGCATAAAACTGTGTGGTCTGGCCAAATTATGAGTCCAAATGATGATTCCCTTTCCAAAAATATGCTGCATGCATGGGACAGCTGAGAGCAGTGCAGGAAGAGGAGGACATCTGATAGAATGGATTGCTAACATTAAATGTAGGCAGGATTACGTTTTTCACACATTCACACAATAATTAAGAAACTAACACAGATGCATGGAAGGATAATTGGCTACCTCAAAAACAGAATAATATGCTGGCAAAAAAGTAATTTGATTATCAAAACAAAAGAACAATGTTTTCATTAATGTGTACAAACAAAATAATGTTGCAAAACTGAGTTAGATAGTTATTCCTATAGGGCCATAGACAGCACATAGGGCAGATATGACAGATGTCCATGTCTCTAGTTTCACTGCAGTTTGCTTTAGATCTTCATTGATACCGATGGTGAAACGTTCTCTTGTAATAGTTCTACGTAAAGTTTCTTTTGGTATCCTCGTTTTCTCTTGCCATTTGTTGAAGGCCACAACTGAAATGCTATTAGAAAAATATACAAGTATTATAATTCGATTTATAATCAGAAGAAACATAATATCCAAGAAAATAATATTCAAATATGAAAACAATACCATCAGTGGACACATTTTCAAATGATCATGGAGACAAATTGAGAAGACGAAGCTCATGTTAAACAGGAAAACGATAATTTCTCTATGCACATGAGACAATAGAAAACCTATTTAGTCTAGAAAACTGTAACCGGAGATAAAAGCTTTCTAGCGGAAAGGAAATATATCATTCTGGTTAAATTCTAGTAGATAGTGTATTACTACAATGTACAAAAAGTCCGCATAAAAAATACAATTCCAACAGAAATTATTTTTTTTTTATAGCGAAACAAATAGATTATCCGTTTAGCATGATTCTCATACAAAAGTATGCACATAATTTATACTTTGTTTGGATTTCCAGGCACATTGATAGCTGGACTATCAGTCTTGTGCTGTTCTCACGTGCGCCCGAAAGGAGACTCCAAGGGTCACTGCATATGGGTCAATGCAGGTGTAGCTCTGGTCCAGTTCATCCTGACATTCTTATTCCTCCTTGGCTGGATCTGGAGTATTATGTGGGGAGTGGCATTTCTCTCGGTGTCTAGTAAGTAATATCCCATATGTTATTCGCATCATCACCATTAAACCCATAAGCATTTAGGGTCATTTTCACAACTTCAACGAAAAGATATCGACATACATCTCTGTTCTCAGAACTTTCAGATTGCCGAATGTTATTCCTGTCCAGTCATTCATAAAAATCCATACTTCACATTGATATATATATATATATATATATATATGTAAGGGTCGCCCACGAGGATAACGGATAAGAAACACCTCAGGCTGTTTAAGCGTGCCAAGGTTGCAGCCGGTCAACTCGCCCAGAACCGCGAACAGTTCAGAAGATCCACTAAACAAATCTATGTTCTAGGAAGCATGTACCACTTGATAAATATATATAGATCAGAATTCCTTAGCGTATCTTTATAGATATAATAGATATAATCATTCTCCAGGATATTCTAAATACGCTTACTGCCTATGTCGATATATATTTTATTTTCTAATATTTTTTCTTTCCCACGTAAGTTGGCGTCGTTGTTATGACTGCAATTCTGAATTATCGTTGTTTATTTGTTCTTTCATGACAAGTTCCATTTTTAAGCCTTATAAATTTGTTATGCTTTTTGTATAAATATATTAAATATTCATATTTTGTTCTGATGTTTGTTTGTTTGTTTGTTTGTTTTGCTTTCGCTCCATTGTAACCATCACGGATATCCGTGCGATTTCCGCCGGGAGCGTGATTACGTTGTGCCACCGTTATGCGCCTTGTAGGCCTAGCACATCCGATTTCGGCATGCATTGACAATTCGGGTGGGCTACCCTTAGCCTGTGACAGCCTCTATATCTGTCTCCAGGCACGCGTAGTGGCGACTCTTCGCCCAGACGATTTTTGCTCTCGTCTGACTCGCACGAGGTGTTCCACTGTCTATGAACTTGTCTCGTGTAATTGGACGTGCCGTGCCTGTGCCCATTGGGTACTGAACCGTTTCTCATCCGTGAGCCTGGTTCCTTAAGGGGAAGAACTCAACGGAGGAGTTGGACCCTGGCTCTTTCGCGCTCTTAGCCGAGGTGTCATTCACCGACATCGTGTACTCCTTGTCCAAGTTCGAGTCTCACACCACGCGTTTGAGAGCAAGGCGTTCTCGAGGTGAGCGTCCTTGACCCAATAACGCCTGAACCCATCAGGTACTGAACCCTTTCTCTCTTCAAGTGCATTTCCGGTGTAGGAAAACCTGACAGTAGAGTTGGGCCAGGGCGAAATCGTTGTCCCTTTTGTACCTGAGCCCATCGGGTACGGAACCCTTTCTCTCTGCTAGTGTACTTCCGGTATAGGAAACCTTGACAGTAGAGTTGGACCAGGACTACCATCGTTGTCCCTTTCTTGCCTCAGCCCATCGGGTACAGAACCCTTTCTCTTCGTGAGCATATTTCCTCTTTAGGAAGGCTCGACATGGTGTTCTTGCTTTACCAGACGCCAATGAATGGGTCTGGGTCTCTGCCTGTAAGTAACTAGATGCTCGTCTCGAGCTGACGGAGCTTGTAGTTCCCCTTTCCTAGAGACTTGTCACTTTCTATTTGCAGTTCGCGCTGCCCTCTAGCGCTGTTCTGCCCTTTCATTGTTTCATTGTACTCGGTATGAAATCTATTTGTCTCTCGCCATGCATCTACCTTTACGTACATTTTACATTGGTGCCCCTCCAATGTTCAGACTGGACTGACTAGCTTCACTGTATTTCGACAGTGTCGCTATATGTGGTGATGCTGGTGGTGTCGAAGATATTGTCTGTCTCTTGTGCAGTAAAATCTCTTTCCATCTGCTACCTCCACATTCTCGGACACGATCCCCTAATGATTTGACCAGAATCAGCTCGAGCTGCTGTATTTATGTTTCCATGGTGCACCGCGTGGAGGTACATTTGGTATCTTGGTTATCTGCTAACCCTGGGTCCGCCTAGAGCAATGCGTTCCCTTTGAACCCCGTTCTGATGTGTTCTATTGTTTCTTGATTAAGGTCTTGTGGTTGAAAATCATTGGTGTCTGTTCTTTTTGCTTAGTAAAACGCTGTTTTTTTTCTTTTGTGTTTATCAGTATTTATCACCCGAATTGTCAAGGCATGCCGAAATCGGATGTGCTAGGCCTACACGGCGCATAACGGTGGCACAACGTAATCACGCTCCCGGCGGAAATCGCACGGATATCCGTGATGGTTACAATGGAGCGAACGAAAAACAAACAAACAAAACAGTATTTATCTTTTGATATACCGTGTTACTGCAGTCCTAACTATTACAGATTCACTTCCAGAATCCGCGTCTTCCACATACTAAGATCCTCTTCAAACACCCCTATTCACTACCATTCACCTGGATTCACTTCTAAAAACTACTTTTTATCCTCAGATACATTTCACTTTTCATGCACCAAGAATCCCTTTCATACACAACATTTTACCAGTTCATCTTCGCGAACAATATTTACTTCTAATCGGGATACTAGAAATATGTGTCATGTGACGTATTCCTTCCAGAACGTTGTCTTCCCAATGAACTCTCTGAACCTCTCTCTGTCTTGGGCGATGTGGCTTGCATTTTCTAGCGATGTATTCATGTTATCTTTAATGTCGTAAGTCCATCGTCTTCTTGGTCTGCCCCTTCTCTTCACAGGTGCTCTTCCCTCCATTATTTGTCTTTCTAAACAGTTATGTCTCTTTATATGACCAAACAGGCGTAGTTTTCTTTTTGTTATTGTGTTTAGTAACCAACACTCTGGAATATTCAGTGTGTTTATAATATCTGCCATTGGAAATTTCTAGGCACAATATTCCCGTAGGTTGCGCTAGAAATGTTCCCTATACATACAATGTAAACACATTACCTTAACTAGTTTACTAGTTTGGACATGTGTGATTGTTCTTATTTACGGAAACAAAAATTTTTATTTTTTTTATTTTGCCAATATTTAAAAGGTACAGGTAGATTCCGTGTCAGCAACCTGCAGTCGGGGATAAAGATAACCCATGTACTAAGCAACAGCTACTATTAGGTGTGAGTGACTATTTCCCTTCCTTGCTATATTTACCACTCCTATGCGTCAGGAACCCATTTACAGCTAGGTTGACTGAAGGAACTTCGATTTATTTTATGTCCTGACGTGGATCGGAATCTTGCACACTGTAACCCGGTGATAGTATGCCATCTCACTATCAACTAGGCCACCTCGTTCCTCTTAGATATTTGTTTTTGTCAATAATTATCCTCAATTCATGAATTAATTCTTATTTATTCCGTCAATTTGTTATAACTCATTTCAGAAATATGTGTAACGTTGAACATCAAAATCCTTCCTATACATGTCGCGTTGTCTGCAATGGCAAAGCGGCCTTTATTTCCACCCTCATAGAAAGCTCCATGCACTTCTTCACAGGAAAACATGCAGTAAAGAAAGTTTTTTTAAAGTTGAATACCCACTGTTATTGTTTGTTTCTTCTCCTTCTTTCTCTTGCCGAGGCATTCGCTGTTATGGATATTCTTCAATGAACTGAACTGTGGTTAAAATCCCTGAGTGATGGCTTGTCCTTCAGAGCTTTAACAGATGGCAACAGTTTTATTCTTGTGATGTGATATAGTAGACTATTCCATTTGTTTTGTTTTCTACAGATTATTATTGTTTGGAATATGATTTCAATAAACTATATATTGAGCTATGATTTGTAGTAAAGTTATATACATATATACTTCTTGTTGAATTCTTGTTGAGACATGGTATTCCCAGCATTCTTGTTGAGACATGGTATTTCCAGCATTCTTGTTGAGATATTCCTTGTTTGAGACATTCGTCGATCCATAATATGTTACCTTTAGGAGACAAACAAAATATTATCCGACAGACGAACATTGAAACAAAGTAATGAAGCTTTGTTAATGTTAAAAGCACACAGAAAAAAAGCATACATATCAAAATTACGACCAAAACATCTTTCTCAAAAGCATAACTCACGACTAGTGAAGAACATCACTGTCCGGTCCTCGATCACATAATCGAGCTAATTTGAACACTAGGCAGAAGTCCACAAGAATATGAATAACTAGAAAAGTAAAACATAGAAGAAACACAAATCAAAACTAAAGTGCAACTAGCACAAAAGGGTATTTACACACTGAAATAATGTGTGATATAACATAAAAGATACCCCGTATGATATCACTTTGGTGGATATAACAGCTCTGAAGCCTATATCGAGTAAATTCATCGAATAAACTTCATTACCCTGTTTCTATTTTTTTTCATAATGACTCAAATGAGTATTTATTAACATAGCATATTCTTTATAATGTAGCTTTATTCTTTGTATTATGTATGTAGCTCCATATAAATTATGTATTTATTCCGATTCTAACATTATGATAACAATCGGACTGCCCAGATGTACTAACAATCATGTTACTGTTTTCTCCACAGAGCAATATCACAGCAAAATGAAAGACAGAGATGACAGACAAAAGTCAAGTGGTAAAGATAACACACGCTCAAATATGAAAAATATTTCTAAATTAAATCACGATGCAAACGATAGCAGGAAAGGTGGCACAAGACACCAAAAACACAATCTGAATCATAACAGATATCATCAAGATCAGCGGGAGAGTCACACTTTAGAGCATCAACTACATGATGGTAAACAAACATTCTCACCAGAATCTCCCAACTCTAGTGATGATGTTCCAAAGCCAAAAACTAATCCGGATAAGGATGACAAGGAAAACATAATTTTATCCAATTCTAAATTCCTATCTCAGAATCCAAGCTTTTATAAATCAGAGTCAAACCACATACAAAGACAACCAATCATGGTGCTGCAGCAAGTACCGCATGACAGTCTTGATGATACTTCTGGTACATGCCTAAAAACAGATCCTGAAGATACAATAATGAAGGCAAGGACACGAAACATGAAAATGATGCAACGCAAAATTAGCAATAATGATCTTTCACCTTTCGTTCTTACCAACAAGCAACTGGAATCTATTATAATTCATGATTTGCCAGTCCGTGCACCTGACAGACAACAATCGACAGATCTTTGTGGTTCTAGTAGTGTCTTGCCAAAGCACTAACTGTTAGAAACAATGCTACGAATCGACGTTTACTAAAACGGTACCTCCGTATAACTAGATATATACCTACCATCTGCTTAAAAGATTTGTATGTGCATCCAACTCTAATTTTTACTAACTACTTGAGTAAGGTTTCTGTGCAGCCAAGCCTACTCGAGAAATGTTTTTTTTTTGGCGAAGTCTACTTGGGGATGGTTTCTATACAGCCAAGTCTACTTGTTCCAAAGCGCCTCGAAATGTTTCTGTGTGTCTACGTCTTCTTGTTTCCATCTACTTGAAAAACGTTTCTGTGTAGTTAAGTCTAATTGTTTCCAAGTTCTTAGAAATGTTTCTGGTTGGCCAAGTCTACTGGGAAAGGTTTCTAAACAGCCAAGTCCACTTGAGAAATATTTCTTTCTGTTTGGCCATGTCTACATGTTTACAAGTTCCTGAGTGTTTATGTGCAGTTCGTTTTCTTTTTTCATCTATTTGAAAAACATCTTTGTGTGCAGTAATGTCTACTTGTTTTTAACTACTTCAGAAACGTTTATAATACAGCAAACTCTACTTTTTTCCATCTACCTGAGAAACATTTCTATACAGCCAAGTATACTTGATTTTATCTACTTGAGAAAGGTTTCTATACAGCCAAGTCTACTTGTTTCCGCGTTTATGAGAAACATTTCTGTAAAGCCAAGTCTACCAGTTTCTACAAATGCTACACAACCTTTTGTCGTTCGTCTAATCAAGTTCTACATAGTTCCTGCTACGTCAAACGTATATTTATGCATATAAATTAAAGTCTACTAAGTCTCTTATATCCAAAATGTATTCAAATAGAATTATGTTTCGCAATGTTTATATTACCAGATAAGTACAAGTAAAGAAGATTATGACACCGGGTACTAGAGTATCATCTAGTGTCTCTCTGAATGGCGTAGACGATGGTAGATATGAATCACTATGTATCTACAGTATCCTGAATCAGAATCGTTGTTAATTCTTTACCATGCTTTGATGTTAAACTATCTCATATGCTCGATCGTTGTCCATGCTTTGATGTTAAACTATCGCATATGCTCGATCGTTGTCCATGCTTTGATGTTAAACTATCTCATATGCTCGATCGTTGTCGGCTTCAGCCAATGTTCTTCAATCTCGCCTGATGTCACTGTGATATGCATACTGTACTTTATCATAATTTGTAAACTAAAGTAAAAAATATACCTTTCTTATTCTGGCTATTAGTAAGTAATCGCAATTTTTGTGTCTTTGAATCCTTATCATTAGCTATTTATCAGTCGATGATGCCCTCATTATCATCATCATCATCACTAAGTGCCGTTTCCGCAAAGAGGGTTAGCTACAATAGTCCTCTAACATCCTCTGTCTCTTGCAATAGTGGTGATCTCTGCTAGACTGTAACCTTTCCATCTCTCGATGTCACTCTCCCACTTTTATCTCTGCCTGCCTCTTCAACAAGCTATCATGTCTTTTAATGTATCCACAATATTTTATTTCTTTAATATGTATTTCCTTTAATAATTATTTCTTCATGGAAAGTGTTGTTACAGCCTATTTGTTCGTTTTCTTCTCTTTCCATACAGTTCTCCCCATTCTTCTATATAAATAATATATAAGTAAATTCTATATAAATAAAGTATAGTTAGCCAATAGCATTCAACTGTCGTTGGGGTGTGAGATGTTAGCGATCTCACATTTCAGAGGCTCTACTACATGAGGGACATAGCCATCTTCTCTCCCTCACAGTCTTTACTTCCCGGACTGATCGGGTACCTAATTCAAGGCTGAGTCGACGAAGGTGCCGTTCGGTCTGAAAAACATTTCCACCTCAACTGACAAGTGAACCCAGGACCACGCATATGCAAAGCCATTGCGTTAACCACTCGTTGCGCGACCCATACGCTCTTCCATATATCCACATCACAAAAGGAATTTCTTCAAATTGTTTGTTATTGTCCATGTTTCTAAGACATACATTAATATAGAATAGATGTATACTTGTATAATTCTCATTTTATCTTGTTTGTAATTTGTTCAGATGTTAATATTTTTCTCATGAAATTGAAAGTACTTTTAGCCATTCCTAATCTTCTTTTAACTTCCGTTTGACATCTGCCACCATTTGTGATTATATGTCCAAGATATTGATAGTTTTCTACTTGCTGTAATTTCTCTCCATGTTTGTTTATGTTTATCACCTTTTCTTCTGTGACTGCTGATTATCCTGGTTGTTGTTTTGTGGATATTCTGTACTTGATTTATCGACTTGATCTATTATTTGTTGTTCAAGTTCACGCTAAGCTAAAAGAGAACAGTGTCATTTGCATATCTCAGATTCTTTATAATTTTCCCACTGATCTTGAGTCCTGGAATTCCTACTATCCATTTACAAATATTCTCTGTGTAGACATTAAATAAGTTGTTTGATCAAATGCATCCTTGTCTTACCACTCTTTATTTATTTCTATGTGTGATGAGTAGCTGTTCATAGTTCTCTCAGCATACTTTTATAGAACCACATCTTTATAACACAATCTTTCACTTTCATACCTATTCATATTCATGATGTGCATCGGTATTTTTTAATTTGTATTTTGTAGCACAGAACTGTTACTAGAAAAACTACAAAAAATTGACATAATTCACATTATCAAATACGTACAACTACAGAATATTTTAGAAGATCTTTATGAAGATCCATATTAATGTATGGCTCAGAAACATGGACACTAAATAAACAATTAGAAGACAAAATTGATGCCTTTGTGATGTGGTTATATAGAAGAATAGGGAGAACATCATGGAAAGAGAAGAAAACAAATAAAGAGGTGCTAAAGACACTTAATATGAAGAAAAAACTACTAAGAGAAATAAAGATCAGGCACATAAAATACTTTGGACACATTAAAAGACATGACACCTTATTGAAGACCTTACTTGAGGGTAAAGTCAAAGGGAAGCGAGCAAGAGATACAAGTGGGAGAGTAACATTACACGATGGACAGGTTACAGTCTAGCAGAGTGCACCACCAAGACAAGAGACAGGAGATGTTGGAGATACGTTGCAGCCAACCTTCGTTGCGGAGACGGCACTTGATGATGATGATATGTAGAGCTATTGCAAGAGAAAGTTTCACCGTTGGTATCAGAAACAATGAAGATCTAAAGCAAATTGCAATGAAACTAGAGACGTGGAAATGTATGATATTCGTCTTTGGCCCTAGAGGAATAACTAACTAACTAACAGAAGATTGGTGTTATTCACGTTTTCATATACGTACAACTACATAAGATTGACATAATTCACGTTATAAAATACGTTAAGCTAAAGAATATTGGCATAATTCATGCTACTGAATAAGTACAATTACAGGAGCTTGGCATAATTCATGTTACTAAACAAGTACAATTACAGGAGCATAGCATAATTCATGTTACTAGACAAGTACAATTACAGGAGCTTGGCATAATTCATGTTACTAAACAAGTACAATTACAGGAGCTTGGCATAATTCATGTTACTAAACAAGTACAATTACAGAAGCTTGGCATAATTCATGTTACTAAACAAGTACAATTACAGGAGCTTGGCATAATTCATGTTACTAAACAAGTACAATTACAGGAGCTTGGCATAATTCATGTTACTAAACAAGTACAATTACAGAAGCTTGGCATAATTCATGTTACTAAACAAGTACAATTACAGGAGCTTGGCATAATTCATGTTACTAAATAAGTACAATTACAGGAGCTTGGCATAATTCATGTTACTAAATAAGTACAATTACAGGAGCTTGGCATAATTCATGTTACTAAATAAGTACAATTACAGGAGCTTGGCATAATTCATGTTACTAAACAAGTACAATTACAGGAGCTTGGCATAATTCATGTTACTAAATAAGTACAATTACAGGAGCTTGGCATAATTCATGTTACTAAATAAGTACAATTACAGGAGCTTGGCATAATTCATGTTACTAAATAAGTACAATTACAGAAGCTTGGCATAATTCACGTTACTAAGTAAGAGGAGTTACTGCAGGTACTTGTACTCATTAAACTCAGATATCACTACTACCAAAGTGTGTTGTTCATAGAAAAGAATCACCTAACCGGGAGTTTAAAACCATTAATTCTCATTTAATTCTGACAGCCACTGGACTAAACCAATTCCTACATTTTCCATTAAAAACTTACAACGATCACTCAATGTTCCATTTCACCAACCTTTTCTCTGTTAAAGTTCAAACACGATCATCAACACGCACAAGGAATGCTAATACGTAGACAGTGCGTTTCTATCTTTTTACTGACGCACAATTGATGAGAATGTCAGAGTTCAAGATATACTAGCATATAATGCTACAAGTTATATCTTTATCATGGACTCAGTTAAAGATAGACTAGATCAGAGTACAAACTTCGTTATGCAGTTTTTAAGAGCCCACAGGTTTGATTCCGTATCATGACGTCTTGTGTATAACGTGGTCTGTGTTGTAGATCCCTGCAGGTTATCGCTTGTTACTACTTCGCTTTTAGATGTACTATTGGCAGGCGGTATGGCATTTCGTTGAGAAGAGCAGAGTACATGAGAATAAATCCGAGTACAATTAAGGCAATCCTCCATTCCTTTTGAGCCCATTTTAATAGTAAACATAGGTAATCACTGACTAGTTACACCAGTGGTTGACAAAATAAGGCTCGATGGCTTACTCCAGCACGCAAAGCCATTGTTTCTGGCAAGCGAGGTTGATCTAAAAGTACTATATCGCTGGCACCAGAGCTTAGTAAATATAAGTGATTTATTTGTAAGCCCTATAACATATGAGAAGTACTCAATGAGAACTCAATTCGACTGAAATAGGTAGTTCATCACTAATCTATGCACTTGTACACATTTAGGAATATTATAACTTTTAAAAAACAATATTTACCAAGTGAACGTATGGTTACGGGAGTTTGTATAATGTCCCCCGCAATGGCCAAAATATAATTTGAAAATAGATGTTATATAAAGATCAAAAAATATCATGGACTTCCAGAATCCGCACGGACATAATCAGAAGAATAGTGTTCGTCCGTCGTAATCCTCAGTGACCTTTCAGCTTAACTGGGATGATGATGACCATAATGAAGTCAGTGGTGTGCACTACTGTGATTAATGAGTCATATACGTGCCCAGAATTGTTTACCACACTCTGAGTATGTGTGGGAGGAGTCTGTGAGACAATGAGCAGTTGTTGCCTTTCTTCTAGCGCGTTTTTGTTGCCCAGCTTGATGTCTGAGATCTCTAGCGGTTTCTGCGCCAGTCTTGATTCTGTCTCGCCAGTTGGATCTGTCTTGTGCAAGACTGCCATAAATCTGTGTCTATTTTGAGGTGTGTCAGTGATATTTTAAGTAAGGTTTTAAATCGCTTCTTCTCTTTTCCTGCCTTGCAGATGCCGATCTGGAGTTCTCCAAATAACAACTTTTTTCGGTAGACGATTATCTTTCATCACAACCATATGTTCTGCCCAGCGTATCTGTGCCTTCATCAAGATTGTGTGTATGCTTACAGATTTATCTTTCATCAGTACTTCACTGTCTGGTGTTTTAAGAAATGGAGAGGAGAATACAGACTTTTGAAAATAAAAGATACAGACGAATATTACGTATCAATTATACAGAGCACAAAATAACATATACGTGAGAAGTTAAATAAATACTATTGTAGGCCAACAAGAACATCTTATGGTAGTGGTGAAGCGTCGCAAACTTGTATGGTTTGGACACGTAATGAGACATGATTTTCTTTCCAAGGCTATCTTGCAGGGAACAGCTGAGGTTGAAAGAAGAGAATATGGGATCAAAGAACAGTATGGAATGACAATATTAAAGACGTATTAAAGACAATATTTAATATTCTCTACACTCAAACAATGAACTAATAACATTGAGGTATGGCGAATTTTTGTGTGGATTTTTCCAGAGTGACACCCCTACAACCTTGATGGGTTATGGGTTTGATGGTGATGTTAGCCCAGCAATGGATGTTAGGTATCTTACGACGGCAGCTTAGGGGGATATGGGTGAGTCTTCTACCGTGTCTGGGGTATATTGTATATATTTTACAGGCATAAAGAATTGATGCTATTACTACTGCCTTGTAAACTACCGCATTCCTATTTTGTGCTATACATTAGTGTGAAGTATTTGAAATGACATATTATAGAACGATTTTTAAAACATCATGGACTGACCAGAATCTATACAGACATAAACATGGAAAAAAAATGATTTCTTAAATCCATAGAAAGTGTAAGCCTGTATGTCTTGGGGATATACAATAACATAAAGCATTAGAAAGATTAATCATGGAGGGAAATGTTACAAGGAAAAAACGGCCCAACCAAAACATTATATCTATCTATCTGTCTATCTATATATCAATCTTTCTATCTATCTATATATCTGTCTATAAACTGTGGCCCGTGTTTGCCTCGCGGCGTCAGGAGTAGAATAATTCTCTGGAAAAGACCTTCGTGTGTGCTGTTTGTAAGCTTGTTTCTGTGGCTTCTTTGATTTTTGTATTCCATCTTTTACATGGTCTGCGTCTGGCTTTATAGCCGTGATGTCTTTGTGTCATGGCCATCTATGGCGTGCTGTCTGTTCGTAGTCTAGGAATATGTGAAAACCATTTGATCTGTTAAATTTTGATGTGTTCTAATACTGGTATTGTTTTGGTTATCTGTCTGATGTTATCGTTTTTCATGTCATTTCTGCTGTCACTATTTTTCTTTTCTCTTGTGTTGTCGTTGTCAAGGTTTGGCACTGGTAGTACGGTGATGGAATAATACTAGTCTTGTATAATCCAACTTTGTTGTCTATGTTTACATTTGTATTCTTAAACATACGTGTCATCTGTCCTAGGATCGCGTATGTTTTGTTTCCTCTATTGTGTATCTATTTACTGTTTTTCCCTTCATTCGATATAAAGCTTCCTAAGTAACTGATAGATCCAGAAATAAGTAATAAAATTTTGCTAATACTTAATAACACACAAAATGACACACATAAATCGACGTTTCGACCGAAAAGCCTTTATCAAGACAAAAAATAGAAACAAAATTAAAACATAACAGAAAGCGAACAGTAATGACAACGACGGTCACATTGGTATGAGTAGTATGGATTGACCAGAAGAGGCGAAATGACAAGGAAATTACAGAAATGACAACAAACATGAGATACAAAACAAACAGACACTATGGATCGACTAAAGTCATACATGAGACAGTCGCTCATTAATGACGTCGAGTGTAATAATTCCATATTGGTAACTGAACACCTTTACCAGTTTAAGGTGTGTTTTTATCGATGTAGGTAGTGACAGTTCTTTCTTTCTTTCCTATTGTCATTATTTCGGTCTTTTCAATATTAGTCATATGTTGAATTTTTGAAATATTGTATGGAGTCTGTTCATATGTTCTTGCAATTTGTCTTCTGATTTCGCTATTAGTACTTGGCCGTCTGAAAAGAGTAATTCGTTCAATTTATCCTTTATGTTATTGTCTTCGTTAGTACTTGTTAGTTTACAGATGTCGTCGATATATGTTATATAATGTAGAGGGGATAGGACACACCCCTTGTGAACTCCTGATTTGATTTCGAACTTATTGGACACTCCTGTATTTGTTCTTACTTCACATTGGCTATTATTATAAATTATCTTGCATATATTGATTAAATTTTCCGATACTCGGTATATTGATAGTGTTTTCCAAAGTTGTTGTCTGTCTACGCTGTCTAGGCCTTTTCTTGGTCGACGAATGCGATGTATAATTCTTTGTTGTTTTCTGTGGCTCTTTCTGTTAGTTGTCTAAGTGTAAAGATAGTATCCTTACAGTTTTTGTTCTTACGGCAGCCCATTTTGGGTGTTTATAAGTTGTGGTTCAATGTATGATCGTAATCGTTGTTCTAATATTTTGTTACAAATTATCTTTGTGACATAGTAAATATATCCCTCTGTAATTTGTGCAATCTCTCTTACTGCCTGTTTTCTTCCATATGGGAATGATTGTCGTGTTTCTCCAGTCTTCTGGTGTTTCTTGTTTCTTCCATATTACATTGAAAATTCTGTGTAGCCAGTTTTTTCCCACTCTCTGCTGCTGCTTTTATAAGTTCTATGTGTATGTTATCAGAGCCCGCTGATTTGTTTATTGGTGCTTTGTTTATTGTATTTTCTATTTTCTATAGTAGTATATTTGGTACTAGGGTTACTGTTGTAGTGTTTATTGTGTCTACTTCTCCTTCCTTTAGGTTTAGTAGTTCTTTGAAATATTGTTGCCATCTATCCATTATTACATTATTAATTTACATAACCAAAACATTAGAAAGATTAATCACGAAATGAAATTTTACAAAAGAAAAACAGCGCATGCAAAACATTATAAAGATTAATCATGAAAGGAAATGTTGCAAGAGGAAAATTGTCCAACTAAAACATATATTGACAGATGACCTTGTAAATACGACACTGGATAAAAACATAAAGCGTGTACAGGGCCAACTGTCTTACATATTGGTAGTGCGTACAACGTTCTGTAAAGGATCTTTCACATATAAAAAACACATTTACATATTTTCCTTGGATAGCTCGTTCTGATGTTTTAAACACTTCACTTTACAATCAGTTTGAGTCAATAGTTCTGATATTTTGAACACTTCACTTTAGTCAGTTTGATCAGTAGTTCTGAAGTTTTCAACACTTTACATTCACTGGATCGATAGTTCTAATATCTTGAACACTTTACTTTACAATCAGTTCGATCGATAGTTTTGATATTGTGAACGATTACTTTACAGCCATTTGAATCGATCTGGCCTAATTCCTTACTACTTATGCCAGGTCAATATACATCACCCACAACTAGGAAATCATTTTAGAACATACAGTACGACAAAAACGACATTATTTCTTTTATATTTTTAGAAAAATTGAAAAATTCTCGTTGGTTGATTGTTGATACAGTGATCCATGGGCTCATGCATTTGGCCCAATGTCATTTTATTTGTTGTATTTGTGAGCTGTTTATTTTAATATATGGTATTCCATTTATCTGGCCTCGGAGGGAGAATAATTTCCTTGATGTTATTCATAAAAGGTTGACATTCAAAAATATGATAGCTGAAACATTGTTGTAGAGATGAGTGCACAGCCAGCACCCTGGAGTGTGTTGTTGTATTCTGTCCAGGTGATTGTTAAGCTGTACCTGTTGTGTGTGAAGTCGGAACATGAAACTCTGGTATTTCCTTTCTGGGCTGCTTATATTATTTAATCACTTCTCTCCCAGTGTTTGCCATGGCCAATCTGTTCACCCAATTATTCATTTCCACAGATTTCAACATCATTTTAACTATGTGCTGTATGCATGGTAATTTGTGTATATGGCCGATCTTGCCTTGCTCACTTTTTTTTGCTAGTCTGTCTGCCTTGTCATGGAAAGGTGTAAATAAGGGCCAGGTATCAATTGCATAACAACTGTGATTTCATGAGATATTAGCAGCTGGTTGCCATAGTGATACATTTTAATTAGCTCAGGCTTAAAATGTCCATCACATTTTAGCGCTTGAAGAGTGTAAAATTCACAATGTTGTGAATTTTTGATGGAAAGTCATGACGTATGGTCTTCATGTGGTACAAATGAACATCTAGTACTGTTATTATTTCATCTTCATAGTCAGACCAATTTCCGCACAGACATCAAACAACTCATAAGATGTTTTGTCTGGGTATTCTATATAGGAACCATGAATTGCTTTATTGTGGTTTATAATACCGACTCATCAGTACATATATGAATTAATCATGAAAATTGCTTCAACTTCGAACAATTCTATTGGTGTATAATAACTATGCATGTATTGTTGACGTTAATTATGTTTTGGAACCCCCCACCCTCCTCTTTGTCGCCAATTGTCATAGTGGTTCAATCAACCTCCTCACCCCCTAATTGTTTACATACTTTATGCACATCCCCTAACATTCGTCTTAAGAAAGGAGTAGATAATATACCCTAAATTCTCTTGTCATAGGTCACTTTCTATATTTTTGGTTTCGCCTCATGTATAAAAGACACGACAGTCATATCCTTCAATGTTAGATTTTTACATAGAAAATAAATTGTGTGAATCCCCATAAAATACAGAACTACACAGTGAAAACGTTATGTAGCGGCATATATACATATAAAACATATCAAATGTTTGAATTGACACATCATACAACTACGACAAGACATGAAGCTCTGAAACTTCATTACATCAAATCGTTAATACGATAACAGATTTTGATAAAATCTTAAAATGTATTTTACTCTTTTCCATAAATCCATACTTGACATGTTCTTCCATTTGACTTTTAGATAATCTTGTTTAGAGTTGAAATAATGTTCAGCTCTTACATTAATGAATGCCAGAAAGGATGATGATCGTGGTCTGGTAGTCAATGTTCATTTCTGAATACTACACTGTCAACTTGTTCATAATGTAACTTCTTGTTGCGTGAAATTAATGTGTGAATGTCTACTATATTTGAAGATTCCTAGAAGAAATTCAACGTTCATGATTCAGAATATTCGCTTCACTGCAAATTGATTGCATGTCTTGGGATCGTTTTTGAGTATAAATACGGCTGAAAGATTATTTGATTTCTGACGTGATTCAATTTGAGGTAGCTATGAATTTTGAAACTTACTTTGTTGATAAACCATCATGTCTATAACAAATTATATTATATCAGCTTGATTAGTTCGATAAATGAACTCATTAAAATATATGTAGCAATAAGAAACATCCTGTTTACGAACTGAATTTTGAAAACAAGAGGAATTTAAGTATCTTCTTGATATATAACCTTAGAGATCGTCCTATCATATATCCACTAGCTAAGCTATTTGTCGTGCGCTCAAGAGGTGGCGGGTTTGATCCCGAATTGTGACATCTTACTTATGTGTTGGAGATTCCTTGAGATTATCGTTTGAAACTAAGTCGTTAAATGATATGGTACACTTAGCAGAAGGCATGCCGTCAAGAGTGTCGGAGTACATATGAGAAAACTCTAGTATACTGAAGCCAGACCTATACGAATTTGAAGCACTTTTATGTTAGTCATTGATGACATTATTTAATGTAGTAAAATCAATTATAAACACTTTATATCCACTCTTTATCTCTTTTCCTAATCTGCCGCTACATTCGTCGTTGTATGTGGTGTAAGTATGCTATACAATATAATAGTTCGGCATATTTGGTGTGTATGTTTTACTCTATAAAACGGTCATAACCTTTCTCATAAATGTGGCAAAAAAAGAAATTAACACTGTCTTTCTAATTTTAATAAATAAACCACCAAATTTCGTACTTTCTCATTAGGTATTTAGGTATGAAATGTATTCTCAGAATTCTTCTATAGAACCACATCTCTATAACCTCTAAGGAGCTTCCCGTGAATTACGTTAACAAACCGCATCCTAAAACATCTGACATATGGTGAGCTCCTCAAGGGATAACGACTGGCTGGTGGACAGACGAAACGCTGCAGGGGCTCTCTTAAATGAGTCTCTAAATAGTTCAATATTGACGGTATATTCTGGAAGTCTGTCGCTCATATTCGCCCAAAGGACATCAGCAACACTAGCGTACGGTGCTTCCATCACTGAAAAACATAATATGATCTCATAGTGATGGAGAAAACATGCTGCCCGAAAAGACAGAAAACAAGCACACGGACGCCCAATTCTGATCATACGTGAACATACAGTGGCAGGAGATCTTATACCATATGAGCCCCTATTGTGACAGGGGATTCTATGCCATACTTGCTCCTAATGTGACAGGGGATTCTATGCCATACTTACCCCTAATGTGACAGGGGATCCCATGCCATACTTGCCCCTATTGTGACAGGGGATTCTATGCCATACTTGCCCCTAATGTGACAGGGGATTGTATGTCATGCTTGCCCCTATTGTGACAAGGGATTCTATGCAATTATTAGACATTTCAGCGAGACCATTGGCAGTACAGAATAAATCTGCACAGAAAGGAAACACGACTTCATTCGTTACGTTTTGATATTGTTGTGAATTTTCGTTGGTCACTCTTTATATACATGGAGTCGCATTCCAAAAATAACAATGGGCGACCAACGACACTCAAGTAATAATCACAATCAGGATCTTTATACTACAACCAGGTCACTCTTTTCAGTGATCTTCTCACACCGCAAATAGTTGTAACAACACAAGTCTGAAAATGCTGCCATAATCGACCGCGATCAACGGCTATTATTATTACATTAACAAATATGGGTAAGTTTATGTATGAGGTTTGACAGTTGTTGACCAGCGGGAGGTGATATATGACATAATTTGATGTCAACAATGCTGTTTTATATATCAATTTTATGTTTGTTTAAAAATATATATTACACACATTTATATATAAAAATATGTTTATTGTTAATTATTTTATTTTCAATTTTATTTTATTATTGTATTAATTATTTAATATATTTAAGTGTTTAGGTGAGGAGATCCCTGAATTCTGGACAGTTGTTAAGAAGTGACGGGGTCAAAAACTGGCAAAATTGTGTCGATGTTATTTAAGAACAGCCATAAGCTCAAACAAGAAATAATAGAGAACAGAAAAGTCATGGCTAAATGTATATGTTGATATTTCCAAACTGGCAACACGACAACATGATGTTTTATGGGTATAATATTGATAGTGTATACATTTTGTTCTTGCTTTTGGTTGAACCAATACATTAGAAACGCTTAAGTGTGTCTGTTTTTCTGACTGCACTCACGATGCACATCGAGTGTGTGTACTTGAAGGCTATATCGCTTTACCAGTGCCCAATAATCAATTTGTTTATTCACTTATATAGACAAGGCGTGGTTGATAACAGATCATATGTTTCTACTTTGAAGGTAGTGGTATATTAATTACATGTGTTTATGAAATTGAAACTGTGGTTTACCTAAGTAAATGTTGCTTGGTAAATTTCTTTTTGTTGAAGTTTTGCCTTTAAATAAATCATGCTTGTGTGCAATCAAAATTGGTGCCTATTTCAGTGTTGTATTGCTATGGTTTTAATGTTCTTACTGTACTATTATGATTTTAATGTTATGACTTTGATATTATGATTGTAATGTTATGGTCGCAATGATATCATTGTAATGTTATGAATATAATGCAAGAAAGAAATTATATGTAGATGTTTCATGATGAGGTAGTAAGGAGATACAGTAATTTGATGCAGGCATGTCTCATTTGTTTCTTAATACTTCCCAAATGTAGGTGAAGAATAGTAACATCGTGACTTATCAAACGAGGAAGAGGACACTAGAAGATGTAGGATTGGTTCTTGAATGATTAGGAATGTCAGGCTGGAGAAATCATGACGGAACCATCAGCTGCAAACGTAAGAGATGCTACACGTATGCCTGTGTCACCCAGACTCTGTCGATCACATTCCCTTAATCCATCTTCATTGAATAGATTTTCGTGTCCCCCAATGTCAGATATGACATTCTTTGCAAGCGTTACTCCATGACGCACATTGTGAAAATGGAAGGATGCTTGCAGAGTGATTCTTTGAACATCTGTACAGCTTCAAATCCCAGACAGGAACTACTGGTTTTGACCATCTCATTGACACGGGCCATCGAGGTGCCCACAATACACAGATGACGGTCAGTAAGTCAGGCTTGATGTAACTACGCTCGTATGTAAGTAACTCTGTAAGTAAGTAACTTTGATGGCTGGACCGTCGCGCACTTGAGGACTGCTACATATATATATCCCAACATATCCGTCTTCGGCAGATTACTAATCTAAACTTCAAGGTATTTTCTCTCAGGGAGAATAAGTATTTGTTATAGCAGCTACCCAATTTTGTTTGAACTGAAGCACAGAAATATTCATAAAAATAACAATTAGTTGCTGGTATTTTTAATGAATGAGTGAGAGAGATGTGTGAGGTAAAGATGTGTGTGTGATAGATATGTGCGTTGAGAGATGTCTAAGTGAGAGATGTGTAATTGAGAGATGTGTAAGTGAGAGATGTGTAAGTAAGTAAAGTGTGAATGAGGGATAAGTGAGTGAGAGATGTGTAAGTGAGTAATGTGTAAGTGAGAGATGTGTAAGTGAGAGATGTGTAATTGAGAGATGTGTAATTGAGAGATGTGTAAGTGAGAGATGTGTAAGTAAGTAATGTGTGAATGAGGGATGAGTGAGTGAGAGATGTGTGAGTGAGTAATGTATAAGTAGTGAGAGATGTGTAAGGGAGAGATGTGTAAGTAAGTAATGTGTGAATGAGGGATGAGTGAGTGAGAGATGTGTGAGTGAGTAATGTATAAGTAGTGAGAGATGTGTAAGGGAGAGATGTGTAAGTAAGTAATGTGTGATTAATGTTTGAATGATAAATGTGTGAGTGAGTAATGTGTGAGTGAGTAATGTGTGAGTGAGAGATGTGTAAGTGAGAGATGTGTAAGTAAGTAATGTATGAATGAGGGATGAGTGAGTGAGAGATGTGTGAGTGAGGACTGAGTGAGAATTTGGTGAGTGCGAGTAGGTTGAGTAAGCGTTTTCTAGTTGAGAGATGTGTGCATGATGACGAGTGAGTACGAGACGTATGCGTGAAAGATGGATGAGTGAGATATGAATGTTGAGTTAGAGATGGGCGGTTTAGAGATGTGTGAGTGAGAGACGTATGAGAGATAGTTGAGCGAGAGATGGGAGAGTGAGGAAATCGGTGAGAGATGATTGAGTGAGAAATGGATGATTGAGAGATAGGGAATGTAAAAATAAGTTCTGTGAGAGATGAGTGAATGAGAGATGGGTACGTGGGAGAAATATGAAAGGAAGCAGAAATCCGGAATCTCCCTGTTTTCTATCGCCCTGGTTAAACATCTACTAATATTACTTGTGACAAATTGAATGTGGAATTGCGCGTAAATTAAAAACTTAACAAGACGTTCTGACATCAGGAGCATGTTTCCTTCATCACACAATCCACTAGATGCGTATTTGAAACTTCCTAACGGGAGAAAAATGCAGTATTGACAATTTAAGTTTGCCATTCCTTCATGCACAATGTAGATGCAGCAACAATGTTCCCAATAACAATGTTCCCAATAATGTTCTTGTTTGTTTGTTTTGCGTTCGCTCCATTGTAACCATCACGGGTGCCCGTGCGATTTCCGCCGGGAGCGTGATTACGTTGTGCCGCCGTTATGCGCCTTGTAGGACTAGCACATCCGATTTCGGCATGCCTTGACAATTCGGGTGGGCTACCCTTAGCCTGTGACAGCCTCTATATCTGTCTCCAGGCACGCGTAGTGGCGACTCTTCGCCCAGACGATTTTTGCTCTCGTCTGACTCGTACGAGGTGTTCCACTGTCTATGAACTTGCCTCGTGTAATTGGACGTGCTGTGCCTGTGCCCATTGGGTACTGAACCGTTTCTCATCCGTGAGCCTGGTTCCTTAAGATGAAGAACTCAACAGAGGAGTTGGGCCCTGGCTCTTTTGCTCTCTTAGCCGAGGTGTCATTCACCAACATCGTATACCCCTTGTCCAAGTTCGAGTCTCACACCACGCGTTGGAGAGCAAGGCGTTCTCGAGCTGATCGTCCTTGTCCCAATAGCGCCTGAGCCCATCAAGTACTGAACCCTTTCTCTCTTCAAGTATATTTCCGGTGTAGGAAAACCTGACAGTAGAGTTGGGCCAGGGCTAAATCGTTGTCCCTTTTGTGCCTGAGCCCATTGGGTACGGAACCCTTTCTCTCTGCAAGTGTACTTCCGGTATAGGAAACCTTGACAGTAGAGTTGGACCAGAACTACCATCACTGTCCCTTTCTTGCCTAAGCCCATCGGGTACAGAACCCTTTCTCTTCGCGAGCATATTTCCGGTTTAGGAAGGCTCGACATTAGAGTTGGATTAGGTCTTCTTGCTTTACCAAACGCCAATGAATGGATCTTGGTCTCTGCCTGTAAGGAACTCAGGTAACTAGATGCTCGTCGAGCTGACGGAGCTTGTAGTTCCTCTTCCCTAGAGATTTTTCACTTTCTATTTGCAGTTCGCGCTGCCCTCTAGCGCTGTTCTGCCCTTTCATTGTTTCATTGTACTCAGTATGAAATCTATTTGTCTGTCGCCATGCATCTACCTTTATGTGCATTTTACATTGGCCGCCCCTCCAATGTTCGGACTGGACTGACTAGCTTCACTGTATGTCGACAGTGTCGCTATATGTGGTGATGCTGGTGGTGTCGGAGATATTGTCTGTCTCTTGTGCAGTCAAATCTCTTTCCATCTGCTACCTCCACATTCTCGGACACGATCCCCAAATGATTTGGCCAGAATCAGCTCGATCTGATTCTGTTTCCAGGGTGCACAGCGTGGAGGTACATTTGGGATCTTGGTTATCTGCTAATCCTGGGTCCGCCTAGAGCAATGCGTTCCCTTTGCACCCCAATAATGTTCTTAATAACATTGTTCCCAATAACAATGCTCCTAATAACATTGTTCCCAATAACAATGCTCCTAATAACATTGTTCCCAATAACAATGTTCCTAATAACAATGTTCCCAATAACAATGTTCCTAATAACAATGTTCCCAATAACAATGTTCCCAATAACAATGTTCCTAATAACATTGCTCCCAATAACAATGTTCCTAATAACATTGTTCCCAATAACAATGTTCCTAATAACATTGTTCCCAATAACAATGCATTGCCTCATACTATCTTTTAAATTCTTATTTAGTCATGGCCTGCACGATTTACTACATCCATTTTAGTTACAATCATACAAGTTCTCTCATTTCATAAACACTTTACGTCCAAGTCTGAAAATCAATGTAATACCAGATAGAAATCAGTCATAATATAAAACCGCTCAAATTATCAAGAAGATCGTTTTTGCTGACCGTTTATGAAACTTTTAATAAAACGTTGATCTGATTTTTAAGCACGAAAACTATCACATTAAATGCATTTTTGTCAGCTTGATAGCAGAGAGGTTAGTGAGCCAGTTTCGCAAACATGGCTCTCTCGAAATGATTGGAAAACTGATCGTCCACATTGACTATTAAATATATTATTGATAGCTGTAAATTCAACACTATTTGACCAGAAATGTTCTATACCGCATTAGCTCAATAGTTTACAATTAAATTAACTCTGGCCACGCTGATGAAGTGATAAATGCAACAATATAAAAATTGTGCGGGAAAAGAAACAGAGAGGATCAAATAGAAAAGATAATTAGATAATGTGACATCGTGGCTTGGCAGAAAATCAGTAGTAGATTCGATATAGAGTATTGTAGACAGAATGTTGCGGAGATCAATAATCGCCTTTGTGATCCAGGACGGCACATGATGATGATGATAACGATGATGAAAAACTGAGCTTTAAGAAGGTAAAATTTGAAACGCTGTTGACTTAACGGTTACATTTGAGAATTTTAATTGTAACGTCCTGCATAAGGGAAGCATGTACACATATCGTGTTCTGCCATCATTAGAAGTAAGGAAATGGGTTATTATATGCTGTAGAACCACTTTAGAAAAGTATCAATGATCAAATCAAAAATTAACTAGAGGGCACAGAGGTGAAGTCCTTCATAAGAATCGTCAGACTTGACATGACTCTGGATCAATATGTCCCTGATGATCTTGTCATATCTGTAAGCAACTAGAAAGAAAATGGTGGGAGATGATGTGGAGGGTGACAGAACAAACATGACGGACATCAGAGCCATGTGGACGGGGGTGCGGAAGGTGTAGACAAGTTTGCCCCAGACCGTGGAGGAAGACCGAGTGATGTTGTGGGTGTGCTGGTAGGAGAGGCTGCACACTGGAAATAAGGAAGATCCGAAGACCCTGTCACGGTCTAGGCAACAGCGGAAGAAAATCATCACTTTATGGACTACTCTAGAAAGTCCTCTTCCCTTCTACTACGATGCCGCATACGAAGAGAGAATTACAGGGTATCGCAGCAGGCAACGGGGTGAAAGGAGATGTAGAGGAGAAAGCTTTGGGTAGCAGTCATGTTAAGACAGGAGTGTTGGATGGTGATGGATATGCCTATGTCAGAAAGGTTCACATGGGAGGTAGAGATTTCGGATGTGAATTTGATAGCCCGGTGAAAGTTGTCGATGAAGTATATAATGTGTGATGCATCATCCTTAGAAATGATGTCAATTCCATCTTCAAACCTCCGTGTCTCATGAAGTGGTCAAACAAAGAAGATGTTTTTCTTATATTATTGATTATGTTCCGTTTTGCATTTGTCTCTTCAATGCCTCCACATTACTTTTTCTGGCAGTCCATGGTATTCAGCATTCTTCTGTAGAACCACATCTTTATTGAATCTATTTGCCCAGTTTCCTATTTGTTTAGTGTCCAAGACTCGCATCTATATGTTAGTATAGGAGTTATATAGCACTGCATAACTCTCTTCCTCACCTCTAATGACAAGGTCATATTACACAATATATTTTTATTTTTCTGAATGTTGTTTTTGCCTGCTCTATCCTGCTTCTTATTTTCTGTTGAACTTCTTCCATCTGCTGTAATCGTTTTACCTAAATATTTGAATTGGTAGACATGTTTTAATACTACATCGTTCACTTTGATCTTGCAAGGTGTGGTATTTTGTTTATTTGAAATAATTATTACTTATGTTTCTTTATATTTAGTAAGAGGCTTTTCTGTTTACTTTCTGTGACTACTACATTAATTAATTCTTGAAGGTCTTCCTCACTTTTAGCAATCAAAACAGTGTCATCCGTATATCTCACATTATTTATGTTTTGTCCTCCCACTGATATTCCTGGGATATCAACTATTGAATGCATTATGTTATCACTGTATAAAGAGAACAGGTCTGGTGAAAGTACACATCCCTGTCTAACTCCATGTTTAATTTGTTAAAACGGGTCAAATTGATTTCCTACTCTTATTGCTGCTGTATTTTGCCAGTACATGTTCTTGGTGATTCTTAAATCCTTACTATCCATGATCAAATTCTCTAGCATGTTTATAACTTCACTATGTTTAACTTTATCGAATTCTTTTTTGTAGTCTATAAAACAGAGGTACATGTCTGTTTTTATCTGTATAGACCTCTCTATTAGTGTTCTCAAAATATATGTATAGTATTGTTGCTACCTTTTCCTTCTACGACACCACATTGTTAGCCTTCATTTGACATTTCATTTCGCAAGTTTCAAGCTTTCTTTCCCTTTTTAAAGATATTGTAGACGATGGAAAATTACATATTTGGACCAGATATTCCAGGTCGGATATAAGACGGGACTAGTTGGTAGTGATAACATACATACGTCGAGAGACACATTTGTCCACTCGTTGCATCATACATTGCCCACGAGGGTAGATCTTATCCGCCGAAGGGGGAAGGGTAGAGTTGAACCCTTGAGGAATTAGATGAACGCGACTGCATATTGTAATAAACCATCTATGACAATGTTGTCGATTGTTGGTTGCCACAATCCATATATTGTGTGTCCTGTTCTGAGGCGTGGAATTTCAGTGTTCTGGTTATACACAGCGGTTCTCAACCTGTGAATCGCGATCCCTTTGGAGGTCGAGCGACCTTTACACAGAGTCGCCTACGACCATCAGAAAACACATATTATGAAGTAGCAACAAAAATAATGTTATTGTTGAAGGTCACAACAACATGAGAAACTGTATTAAAGGGTCGCGGCATTAGGAAGGTTGAGAACCACTCTTATACGAAGAAAAATGGCAACAAAAAACAAGTCTAACGCAAGCATGCAAGTCATGAATTTCATTCATTTATTGATAATAATATGTGACATTTATAGATGCAAACATATGTCTTTACACATACGATCATACACACAAGTAAAAAAGTATACACATAGAATCACATAGGTAGATGCGCGCGCGTACATTCATGCATACAAAAATATATACAATTATACGAAATATAAAATAGCACACACAATTATGTACATATACAACCGTTGCTACCCACATGAATATTTGAATACACATACCCGCAAGTAAACCCTCAAAATACATATACAATTCTAAATAAATATCATTCACTTAGTACACAATGGCAACTAAATTTCAATGAAAAACATGTACATAATATTTTTATTGGCTAGAAAACAAGTTATAGAACAGAGAGGATATAACTATAACCAAATATTAACCAACACAAATTATTTATCTTTGCGTTTATTCATTATTATACTTTTACTTTGTTTCCTTCTGTCATTGCTTCTGACTTTCTCTTCTTCTTCTACAGCGTTCATTCTCAAACTCCCGCTGGACCATTGGCCTACTAGAATTTCAGCAGGATGTAGTCCAGAGAATGGAAATGCGTTGTGTCACCGTTTTTTTTGCGATAATGGCCCGACACATCCGTCTTCGGCGGGTTCTGACTTTCTTATGTTTTCTGTTTAAAGGATTGTAAACATTAAAACTAATAAAACATTTTAACACATATATATTAGACTGAATGATGACACGAAATTGTTTATAACAATAAGAGAGTCCATCATCTAAAAACTAGCCCCATCATCTACTTCTGCCTTAGTACTCAAACTTCTGCATATTAGCAGCATGTAGACTGCAAGGCGAAATAGGTTGTGCTAAAATTTACAACGTGCCTGCAATATCTCAATCTTTCGGCCTGACACATCCGACAATACCCTGGTTTCTTGATTATTTTAAATCTAAGCGATGACAGCTAATTCCCCTTGCGGTTCCTAGCAACTTACTTTCTAGAAACTATTCACTGGACAATTCGCACGGGTAAGATAGATTTGGTGTTTCGAACGTGAATTTTAAATCTTATAAGAGATCTCTCGCCTTTAACGTTCGTACTACATGTACGTGACCACTTAGCGGGGTGTTGAGTGTTCATACAAAACACTTCAGTTTTTAAACTAACGTCACCGATCTGATAGAACAACTCTCATCGACTCAAGCACTAGTCGTCTTCTTCATCTTCTTCAGCGTTCATTCTCATACTCCCGCTGGATCTCCATTGTAACAGGATCATGATCCTACTAGATTTCCAGTAGGATGTAGTCCAGAGAATAGAATTGCGTTGTGTCACCATGTTATGTGCGCCAATTGCTGGACACATCCGTCTTCGGCTGTACATGCATTAGTCAGAAATCGCTTAATTCATTTGACAATCTGTCACAGTCTAACATATAATGGCCTATATTTTCCTTCTCTATATATCCCCAGAGAAAAGGAGACCCTGAACATTCAGATAAACATCAAACAACTAAAACAAATAGATGAATTCAAATATCTTAGCAGCACATTTAGATATGACAACAAAAAAGAAGCAGAAATAGATGCAAGATGTAATAATGCCTGTCATGCCATCCGTCAATTAACACCTTTTCTACAAAACAAAGATATTACACTAGAAACAAAGATAAGGTTATTCAACACCATTTCCTAGCAACGTTGTGTAATCAGTGTCAAACTTGGACAATGTATTCTAGAACAATTTGTAAGATTAACTCCACTGAAATGAAATGTGTAAGACGTATGATTGGAGTTAGCTTGAGAGACAAAATCAGAAATGAAGAACTAAGAAAACAATGAGGGATTAGAATATTTTCTATTCTATTAGAATATATTAGAATATATTAGTCAACATTAGAATATATTCGTCAACATTAGAATATATTCAGAAACAATAGGTTAAATAGTTCGGCCACACGATCAGAGAGAATGAGCAAAGTATTATCCAAGAAAATCTTAACAAACGATACGAAAACAGTAGAACTATTGGACGTCCTCGTAAACGGTGGATATATAGTGTATTAGAGACACTTGGAAATATAACAACAGAACAGGAATATAGAAGGGCGAAAGACCATTCGCTCACTCTCCTATCAACACCAAAAGTATATGAGGACAGAAAGAAGAAAAAGAAGAAAACCCGTCTAAATGATCATGGTTATGCTGTGAATGGATTAAGGAGGAATACACCCTATACGATACTGACCCTATACGATAATGTTGTAAAACACCATTTTACAGCTTCTAAAAGCATTATATAATATTATAGCATTTTTACCGTATATTCTAACATCTTTAATAGGAAAATAAATCTTCAAGAAATAATGAAAATGCATCGTAGATGTCCATAAATTACATCTAAGACCTTCATCTGTGTACGGTATTATGCTGCAGAGTTATGTATGAGAATGGGGATACAAGTAATGACACTCTCGGGACTGAGATTTCGGGAACTGAGAGTTACACTGTGAGAATGTATGAGGGGAACTGAGATAGAGACTGAAGAGAATATATAACTAGCGAGGCAGTTAATACCTTGGATTGCTTAATCTTGAGTAATCACTGAAGAAGATTGAGCAAATATAGTCATTCATCTATTGTCATCACATAATTACTATCCATTACCAAATGTATGGTAATAATTAAAACATCATTATATTCAACTATAGTTACATTTTTCAGAATCATAATGCATTCCAATTGTATCGCAAGTATGGGTATAAATTGGGCTAACAGCGCTTCAACCATAAATTAATTCAACAGAGTCGGATTTGTGAAGCCGGACGCATTATACACTCTCCCAATCCCACAGAAACGAATTGACCCAATATCCTCTATCTTATAGAAGAAAGTTGCACACAATATACGTCCCCTCCCTCCTTCTTTCAAATACAAATTTTCGAAAGGAAAATGTTAACCCTTTAGACCACTAAAAAATATGAATGACAGTATACAAGACAGTTTGAACGTTTCAAACTTAAGGTCTTTTCAAGAAAACACAAGACAAACAGTAGAAAACAGTAATAAAAAATAAACAATAATTAAATTATCACGAAAACATTTGACATTTTAGTTTGCTCACTATTTGTCTGATCTTTTCTTGAAAAAGACCGTAACGTTGAAACGTAAATACTGTCATTTGTATTTTTAATACCCATACAATACAACAGGCCGATATCCTATGTGCGATTCTTGTCAAGCTAATCGTAAAGTAACTTGTTTTATGTAGATACAATTGTTAGATCGTGAAACCGTCACTGCAATCTCAATGTTCCCTTATGCCACTTCAGTTTATAAAACAGATGAATGCTCAAATCAGTGGGCCCCACCTTTCCCAGACGACGAACCACGTTGACATTCTTCACATGTCTTATCTCCTCCATCCCCCTCCCCACCACAACTTTAGGCAATTCGTTAACCCCACCTCAACTTTTACAAACATACCATAATTCCGCGAAACTACTTACCAAATTTATCTTGAAATTTATCTCAAATATACCATCAAATTTATCTATAAATTTAAATTTATATCCGGGGCTTAGGTAAAACAAATGTTTGAACCTTTTCGTTAGTATTAGATCTTCATAAGGAAATAGTCAAATTAATTGTAGATTAAAAACAATTATTTATATTTGGAATAATAGTTATTATTTCTTTTTTTTATGAAATCTATTTTTGAGACAGGAATATAGAGGCTGTCCATTTAGTGACATAGGACTGATTTGAATTGAATTAATACACAACGTTATTTTTACGTTATGGTTCGCACTATATTTAACTGTACTTCATATATCACTGGTATATGCAGATGTTTCAGTATTTGATCTTCTTCTAACTAAACCGTGGCGGATATTTCCAACACCTTGTGTGAATAGATTTGTAATGTGAAAAACTACCACAAATAAAACACACATAATTAGCAGATGACGAATAAAAAAGTTTGAACAACAATATTTCACAACAACGTAGTTATTAGTTTGACACATATATTTTAACTGATCAGCAATCACGCCTTCAATACACTAAACCGCAATTTGTTTCACGTTCATCGTGAGATCAATGCAGGCCCTTGTAGCTCCCTAAATTTAGGGAGCCACTGATCCAAACGAATCTGTAATGCAGGAACGTGAAAGGGTAATTCTGCAAAATTCACACTATGGTGGCAATCTGCTATAATTGATAATAATACGAAAGTATGAATCCGTATTGCTGCGCAAAAACATATTGAGATCATGAGATCCTTCATTCTGCCATAATATTTACTGATAGAACATGAATAATTGTCTGAAAGATATGAAGATGTGTCCTAATAATAAGTTCCCTTCAGAATCAGATTTCCCAGAAGGATATCTCTTGGATCTACTGTTCCTTCCTATTTGCTTGCTTGTATCTATTAGACACAACATGAGTCAGATACGCGCAGATGAGTCAGTCATTATAGCAAAGTACGTAGTGAATTAGCTTTCTAATCCCCATCGAGGCCAGCTCCTTGGCGTGGAGATGGGGCTTAGTCCAGCCAGCAGAGGCTGGAAACTAAGACTGGCCGGGCCCTCCCACATTCGGGCAGGACCACAGTCTTGCCTAGCACGTAAAGGTGCTGAAGTCAGCGACATTTGGCCAGAAGGCGCACCGCAACAATCAGAATGTCATGCATTATCGTACATGAATGTCAAATATGACATTACCCCGTTATGGTGATAATCCTGTGACGACTCACCAGGCAGGAGTAGCACCGGGCCCTATACCTCAAAAGGGCCCACCCCATACGACTGGAGGTTCTCTTCGATTGCCTTGTGGAGCCAGGAGGCACAAGAGTAATATCACTGACCAACACATATTACCAACCAATGAGACACCACTTACAATAATGCACTGGAATGCTGAGGGTGTAAATAGCAAACAAATGGCTTTAGCAAGAAATTAGAATTAGAAAACACCCTTCTTAAGGAACAGGTCAGCATTTGTTGCATACAAGAGACACACCTCAGCAAAGATGTAGCCTTTAAAATTGCAGGTTATCAGTGCTTTATAGCTGATCGAATAGACAGAAGAAAAGGAGGTATACTAACTCTAGTCAAAAATACTATCAGCGCACATCAAACTGAGCTATACATGGAAGGAGCAGAATATCAGGTCCTTCAACTAAAGACCAAGAACACAGACTTCAACCTACTAAATTATTATTGTCCAAATGACCAGTCCCTTTCCCTGGACACAATACCGTACAGAGAAAGACTGATAGTATGTGGAGATTTTAATAGTCACTCACAAAGTTAGGGTTATGACCACATGGATAAAAGAGGAGAATAACTTGAAAGCTGTCAAGACGATAAATGTCTTCTATTGCTTAATAAGCCAAAAGATCCTCCAACATACTACTCAAGAGCATGGCAAACCACTTCCACGCCAGACTTGGCATTGTATTCAGCAGACCTAAACTAGGAAATAAATAGAACAGTGGGGAAGCAACTTGGAGGTAGCGACCATCGACCAGTACTCCTTAGTATTAAAAATGAACTCACAGGAAATGCATGTAGCCTTCCAAGATGGAATTATAAAAAAGCAAATTGGGGACTATTTAAACACCGCAGTAGTGTTTTAGCTGGACAAATAGATATGGAAGGAAAAGACATAAAAACATAGTCAAAGAGTTCAATAAATGTATTCATCAAGCTGCCATGGAAGCAATACCAAGAGGAGCACGCAAACAATACAAGCCATACTGGAGTGAACAACTAGAACTGCTGCAAGAGGAATTAGAAAAATCACGGACGGAAGTGGAAAATAACCCAAGCCAGGAACATCACAACAAACATCAACACACAAAAGCTAAATTCCAAAGAGCCAAACTAGAAGCTAGAAGAAAGAGCTGGAAAGAGAAAACAGAATCCTTAAATTTTGAAAAGGATGGAAGAAAACTGTGGAAACTGGTCAAACAACTAAATGCTGAGGGAACAGGAAGAAGCACAAACATAACACTCGTATAGAATGGCAAAATGATTACAGGAAAGCAAGCAGTAGATAATTTCGCTAGGATATTTGCTCAAGACTGCAATATTGAAATTAGTCCAGAGAAACAGCATACAGTGCGGAGCGACCAAAACAGTAAATTGGAACATGCTTAGACTAGAATCAGTGATGAAAACAGCGCAGATGAAATTATGGATACATTGTTCACATATAGTGAATTGGAATTAGCAGTCTCTAAACTAAAGATAAATAAGTCCCAGGTATTGAGGAAATATCAAATGAAATGATAAATAATCTAGGAACAACAGCCAGAAGGAAACTATTGGACATCCTAAATATTAGCTGGACTACTGGGAAAATACCACAAATCTGGAGAGAATCAATTATGGTCCCTTTGCTTAAACCTGGAAAAGATGGAACAACACCAACTAGCTACAGACCAATTAGTCTTACAAGTTGCCTTAAAAAAACAATGGAGCGCATCATAAACCTAAGACTAAAATTTCACCTGGAAAGTAGAAAATTCCTTGCACCACATCAGGCAGGTTTCAGGCAATGCTAATCCACAGAGGATCAAACCACATACCTGTCACAGGAAATTCAGGATGCTTTTCAAGACAAAAAATCAGTTTTAGTGGCATGGATTGATTTACAGAAGGCCTTTGATAAAGTATGGAAAGAAGGATTGCTTCAAAAAATGAGAAACTACAAGATATGTGGAAATATGTATAGATGGACGAAAGCCTTTCTTCACAATAGAAGAGCCAGAGTACAAGTAAATGGCAAAAAAAGTAGGAAAAATTACTACGCCATGGAGTGCTTCAAGGAGGAGTTCTATAACCCACTCTTTTTCTCATATTTATCAATGATCTAATTGAAGAAATACCCTGTGGAACTAAGGCAGCACTATATACAGATAACTTGGTTCTATAGTGCACACATGAGAGCACCATGGTTGCCACAAAAATGCTTCAGAGAGCCATGGACATTTTGACTAATTAGGCTGACAAATGGTGTGTAAGTATCAATATAGAGAAGTTAGCAACAACCCCTTTTACACTTTCAACAAAACAAAGAGCAGGAAACAGCTATGTAAATAAAACTATCTTAAAGGTAGATGACCAACCCACATATCGTGGTGTAACATTTGATACCAAAATGACATGGAAACATCATATCAGCAAAGCAGAAACAAAGGCTAGAAGGAAGATAGATATACTAAGAAAACTGAGTGGGACAACTTGGGGAGCTAATGAAAGAATTCTAAAAAATGTATACCAACAAGCCATTCGACCACACTTGGAATATGGATCTACAGCATGGAGTTCATCAACAAACACTACAATACAAAACCTAGATAGAGTACAGAACTAAGCACTTAGAATCATTACAGGCGCAATGAGATCCACACCAATCATAGAAATGCAGAATATCGAAGGGATGCAGTCATTGAAAGAGCGTAGAGATACTAAAATTATAATTCATGGAGAAAAGTTTCTTTCCCACCATTGTCACCCAATGAAGGAAATATTCCAGAATATGTCACAAGGACGGCTTAAAAGAAGCAGCTTCATACACCAGGCCAAGCGTCTACGTAGACAGGTATCGGATCTGCCAGAGGTAATAATACCACTGACATCTCAACCAGAACACACCCCATGGCAAAAACGGAATGCCTACCAGTGGCCATCCAAACAACAGTAGCAGGTGTGCATTGGGATGAACATCAGAATAATCTGCAGAAAAGAGTAGCAGCTCTCAGTTTCCTTGATGATATTTACCCAAGTGATCTATGGACCAGAGTATATACAGATGGATCAGCACAGAATGCAGTAAAAAATGGAGGAAGTGGTGTATATGTAGAATACCCAGATGGCACCACTGATACCACTTGTATACCAACAGGCAATTACTGCAATAACTATGACTCTGAAGTGAAAGCTATTTATACAGCTGCAGAGAAACTGTTAACATTGGACAGGACCTCACACCCTATTGTAATACTTACAGATGCAAAGTCAGTACTAGAGGCATTACAATCCAATAAACTTCCAGAGTTAAAAGAGGTATTGTCCATAGTACAAAATAGGTGTAGAGTTATACTGCAATGGATTCCATCACACTGTGGAATAGCAGGAAATGAGAGAGCTGATCAACTCGCCAAGGAAGGTGCTAACATGCAGCAACCAGATGTACCAATCAGCTATCACCAAAAGAAATCCATGATAAAGGCACAACGAAAGCCTAACTTACCTCCACGGGACGACTACCACCTACTTAACAGACAAGAACAGGTCATCATATTTCGACTGAGAACTGGACACAATAGACTAAACAGCCATATGTATACAAAATTTTAAATTGGCACAACAGCAAAGTGTAATTGTGGACAAGGCAACCAGACTTCAGAACATATCCTTCAAGAATGTGCAAACTATGACACATTAATATGCACATACTGGCCTTCTGATACACCAATGAATGTTAAACTTTATGGTACAAAACAAGAAATGGAAAACATTGTCCAATTTATACAAGAAACAACACTGCAGATATAGACATTATTAGCGAACGAAAGAAGAAGAAGAAGAAGAAGCTTTCTAATCTCGTTCTGCGTAGTTCAAATACATCAATCATTCAAGTGACATGCCGAGTGGCGTAGGCGATCATGCTTCTCCACAACTCTCTGTCTTATGTGTTATTAATAATTTCAGTTGGTGACTTATTTTTGTGCTATAATGTCAAGGCATTCAACAATGTTTCTCTTTGTCTTCCTCTGTTTCTTCTCTACTTGATCTTTCCAGTGATTACTTCACGTTTTACTTTCCTCTCAAATATATACATAATGTAAAAATAGAACATACGGTCTGACCTAGCACCTTCAAATGGAAATAAAAACAGAACAAGGACAGTAAAGACGAAAACCAATCATGATAGTGATCACATTGTCGTTACATTTACTATTTGACATGGACAAATGTCTAATTTTAATTTAATGCGTACAATTGGAATTGTTTCACTTATTAGAATCGCCATACATTCATTAATGATAATACATCGTCATCTTCATCATTGATGTTACATCGTCTTCATCATTGATGTTACAATATTCTCTTCATCACTGATGTTACATTGTCTTTATCATTGATATTGCAACATTATCTTCATCAATAACTGTGTCCACACTCATACTGATCTACATATTTTGCTATAATTACAGTTTCTGAACTTTGTTACAATGTACATTTTCTGTTGCATGTTGTTAGTGTAACCAACAATAGAAAAGAAAAAAACAGCTTCCATATTCAATTTGTCTAATTTCAGTTCCAGAAATAAAACCACACAAATCTGCATAAATTAACTTTAAGACCAATAAGTTCATTTACTTTTCAGGAAATTATTCCCCGTCGTCATGGTTACTCGTTCCAGAGAGTGCACAGAAACAATAAAACAATGAGAGTGTTGAAAAAAAGACATTGATATTCAATGGCAAATGATGATGACTTACAATGGCAAATAATAAAGCACGAAAGGACTAGGTTTTGAGAATAGAAATTTATGCCATCATACGACAACTTCTCATGAAAACACCAAATCTCTTTTGTCGTGTTTTCTTGTCCCTTCTCAAGTGAAGTAACCTATGCAAAATGTTTTTTGTGAGCAAAGAATGAAAGTCTCTGTTTAGTGTGGTAATGATATTTCAAACAATGACGTGTCTATTTTAGATATATTTCTTAAACGAGAAGCCGAAATTCAAAAGGTTATGTCACCACAATCATCAAGTTCACACATTTATGGCATAACTATACGTTACTCTCTGTGAACTTTGATCAGAGTTATTGTAACTTACAGTATTGATGTTCATATAATTAATATTTTATTCTAATTGGTAGTGTTACAAAAAGTGCATATTTTCAGGATTAGATAATTCAAGTTAATTATTTAGTGTTAACAATTGTTTCTTTCTGAAATGTGTTTTAGTGTTACTATAGCTCGTTCTACAATTAATGGTCTCATTCTTCTCATTTCCCTTGATATTAGTTAAGCCGTTCGCTTTGTCCTCAAGAGGTGTAACCACTTGAGGCATATTGTTTACAAAGTGAATGTTTACTGAAATCCCTGAGGACTAAAGCTTGAATCTAAGGAATTACGTACTGTGAGTGGTACATTCGTGATGTGCTGCTTCGTTGAGAGGAACAGAGTACATACGGGCTAATCCATGTACATTAAAGTCAATTCTCTACGTTTTTTCAACATGTTGTCAACCTTTGCTGCATTTACTGTGTTAGTATGTGGCACACAGTCTTAGAATAAGTATGGTCAACCAAAACCTGGTCTACACGTTTACATGTAACTTAGTTTGTGTGCATAATTGTTTGATATATTTGAAACAATGCAAATATGTGCCCATAGCATCGTGTTTTACAGCATTACATATGAAGTGTGTGTCACGTAGATTCGAGAAGGGGGAGGGTGTGTTCACAATACATATACTGCAAATATCCATATTCAAGCATACATTTTTACACCTACAGCACATAAATGTAAACAGTCTCGTTTTGTTTTGCCCTGTAAAATTGCTCTATAAAACTAAAATGTAACGTTTCACTTTTCTATGACATCGTATGACATACGACGTGGGCGTTTATTTTTCACTGAATAACGGCATACACAATCGGAAGATGGTGTGATTATCACGCCCACCTACTTTATTTCTCTATAAGATCTGGTACCCACTTGTGTATACTGGATTGATCGAGGAGTAGTTGGTCACTGAAAAAAACATTTTTGTTATGTGCTATACATTCATATAAATGGCATTTATATGCTTGTACGTTAGGTCCACAATGATTACAGCACCGTCAGTAGACATACAATTAACATTATAACTTTCAAAATATAAACAGAATAATCCCCACATGTTAGTTCACTTTCACTTTATGCTTAATTATTCAAAAATATTTCTTATCACAAAAAGAAAGAAATTTGAAAAAAACATCATCCGACTCCCCACAGTATAATTTACGTCTCTAGAAAGAGTAGAATAGTTACGATTACATTTAATATCATCCAGACAGACATTTTGATAAAAATGTATTTGGGTAATATGAAATACGATTCCTTGCGTGCAAGTCCTTAACTATGTGAAAGTTCTTACTTACATCAGAAATGTCCTAATTTATATTGCTGAAACTAAATTTCAGATCGTTGATGTATTTGCTTCGGTTCTTTTTGTTAAAGCAATTGCTGTAGAAATCCCGTTGAAACTCTCATGTAAAATAAATTTTAACAATTGGTAGCATATCCTATTCAAGACGTAGCCATTTAACCAACATTTTTTGGCTGTAGTGATTTTCTAGGCAAGATACATACGTATAATAGTTCGCCAGTGCTTTCTGAATGGTTCGATGCACAATGACCTGTGACGAGATTCGAACCCGATACCTTGGCCATCACAGACTCGCTCTGTAATTACGCCGCCACAGAGCCAGACTTTCATGTAAGAGGACAATATTTCTACACAATTCCCAGCAGGAAGTAGTCACGAGCAACGGATAGGCGTCATATCGCCGCTTTATTTGCGCCAATGGCCCGACAAGTCTGACTTCTGTTGTATTGAGGTTCATCACTACACCAATGTTCATGGATGGTATTGCTTATATCACAAGCATCAAAATTTATATTATTATAATACATCGGGGAAGATGCTCGAATTATATTTCATACTTTACATACTGTACGTTATCTCTACTAGGTATATTATTACAAATATTATTGACTGGAAGTTTCTATACTGATTTTTTTCTCTCAGAATGTTCACCTATTGTATTTTTTTCTACTTTTGGTCTTGATGTGTGTTATTCTTCTTCTTATTTTTCATGCCGAATAGCATTTATTATCTTGTCTGCCCGCAGCTTTCTATATGGTGGTATGCCAATCATTTCCGATACCGATGTTTTCTGTCACAGTGACAGGTTGTCCACAATGTGTTTTTTTTTCTTGAAGGATGAATCTCTAGTGTTGGAGAACAAGCTGACATCTTGTTTTTGTGGTTGTGGTTAGTATGCTGTGTACTAAAAATTGGCAACATGTCTTACCTACATCAGTTTTTTTCCCCTCATACATGGTACTGGCTCTTGTTCTCGTCGATGCTTTACTTGTCCGTTCATCTTTCAATCCTCTTCTGTCCAGTTCCCAAAAAATGTATTCGATGTACATTACTCTTTCTCTTGTGTCCCATAGTTGTATATAAGCATTGTCTACAAGAGTTGTCATTTAAAATAAACTAGTAGACGTTTAGTTAATACATTTTTTGAATACCTGGTGGCCATCACTACCCATGAACCAACAACAGTAACCATCTATTTCAATACCACTTCTTATATGGGTAGCCGTAAGCGCATAAGTGAAGCGCATAACTGGGGTTCATTCCCCAGTTGAGACGAAAATGTTTTTAGATCGCAACGGCTCCCTGATCGACCCAGCCTGAAATGGGTACCGGATTAATCCAGGAAGTAAATACTGCGAGGGAAAGGAGATGGCTACCGCCCTCATATAGCAGTGCCCCTGAAATGTAAGATCCTTAACATCTCACACCCCTACGGCATTAAAAAAATGATTTGGGTAACTTTACTTTACTTACTTAAATGGGTAGATATGAAACTACGTTATGAGCCTAGTTTCTTGTTCCTTTGACGATAGTCAAAGCTCTTGTTATAAAATAGAATAATCTACAGTCATAGTGTTCTTAATCATCTTGGTCTCAACACCGCTGACGATTATAACTAATGTTTGAGATGAAGATCATCTTAAAATCGAGTAGGTTAGTCAGTATCAGGACGGACCACGGGATCGTCAATCCTTCACGTGGTTCTATCATACTAATCAGCAAGTCAGTACCAATACTCGAACTGGTCCTTTTCGGTATTGCTAGTCCTTCTTATGACTTTTAATTTCAAAAACCAACTAGTCATCCCTTAGAACTTCCATCTATCCTTTTATGGTTTTGATTTAATTGGTACCACACCAGGGCTTCCAATGTCCCAGTGTGGGATTGTTTTCCCTTCTCTATGCTCCTTACTTACTAGACAGTATCTGGAACTGTATCAATTATTTTTGGGGGATTGTCGACCCTTTTCAGTGTTCCTTCATCTCACACAGACTGTGGTTTTTCACAATTACAAGATTATTGATTACAAGAATCTTGATTAGCAATCTAGATTATATCTTGATTGTTCTGCATCAAGAATTTCCATAATTTTGTTTATGGGAATGTTTCTATTTTTCAGGGTTGTTTGGTCTCACACGCGAAAATGTCAGGACCTTGTTCCATCAATATTTTTGGGGGATTATCAGTCATGTATGAGACTTCTGCTCCATGCAGGACTGTATTTTGGATAGATGGATGGTTGAAACCTTCCGACACGACTTTTGTATCTCTTAGTTGCTGCTATTATTGCTGAGTTGTTTTGCTGCTTCCCGTTCTCTTGTTCGATACGTGGTTGTGTCTGTATGCGTGCGTGTGTGCGCGCGTGCGTGCGTGTGTGTGTGTGTTCGATTCGCTGCCTCCGTTTTGCGATCTTGCGTTTCGGTATCTTGGTGACCCCCATCGTATTCGTGACCTGCTCTCTGTTACTATGACTTTTTTTCTTGTATCTAATCTTCTTTTGTATATCATATCCTCCCTTTTATTTATCCTCTCAGAAACTCTTGCCAGTAACTTTCTTCTGGTTCTGAAATTATCGCATATCTATAACTTTATATTCGGCAACATTGTTTTTAATGTTCTCTGGAAAGATACCATCTTCGCCAACAATCTGTTTTTGCTACTCGCTTATTTATTCATAGATTATCACACATGTTTTATGTTTCTCTCCTCTTTGCTATACTTTCCCCTTTTCTCCCTTTTTCTTCCCTCCCATCTGTGAGTCTTGATTTCTTTCACCGATAGCTCGCGTTTCATTCTATTTTATATCTTTTCTTTATTTATCATGCCTTCCTTAGTATTATTTTTGCAACTCGCTATTATCTTGTCCTCCCTCTATGTTAAAATATTGTCCTTCTCTCCCCTTATTGTGAACTTTGCTCAGGATCAGTTTGTTTTAGTGTCACTGGACTTTGCTATTTTGACATATTTCCTTACTCATTGGTTTACTTTATAATAATTCATGTTTTGATTTGTCTTATTATCTTCCGTAATTATACCATTCTTCTTTCTCTGCTCGCCTTTATTATCTGCTTCCACTCCTCTATTTCTTCCTATCACTATATGTGCGTCTTTGAGTTATATTCTTTTGTTTTTGTCCTGATTAACTTTTAGTCGAAACGTCATACCTTTTCATGGTTAAGGTTAGTATATCGTGCCTTAAATATTGGTATACTCTTTGCCTATTAACGTTTTTTTCTTCTCTCTTTTTCTCTTGGTCTTCTCCTAACCTCTTGCTCTTAAATTTGCTTTTTATCATTTGGAGTGTGTATTCAAATAACTACAAAATATGAGTCAGATTAGGCAACTATACAAAAACGGAATTCAAATAAGATTGAAGATTGCTATAGTCAAAGTCAAACAAGATTGCTATATTGAAACTCAAACAAGATAGCTTATATTTGTTTTTACCAGATTTACTGCTTAAATGTAAATGCATAATGTTAGTGTTGTATCATCCTGATTGTCATGTGCTCTTCCCAGCAACTTTCACGAAACAGAAAATATGGTACCTAACTACCAGTTAGACATCTGTGATGTAAGTTATGGAAAATGTAAATACGGAGAGATTTCCACAAGTTGCACAATATTTCATTATACATGGTCCAGTCTCGTTGAAAGTTAGCTGTATGAGTGAATAGTGTTTAAGACTAATTTTGACGATGCACATTACCGCCAATATTTATCCCCTTGATTTAATCTACTTTGGTATATCAGGGGGTATAACCATGTCTTTAATTTTTCGGAAGAGAACAGCCGTTAGTGTATATTTAAAAATTTCTAGATAGCAATTCTTCACATAAAATCACGTGAAAATAATCATAGTAACGGACAGTAAATATTGATTTTGGATACTGGAATATCCGAGAGACAGATTTCATTCAATAGAAAGTGCAAACAATATTGAAGAGGAAATGCATTATAGAATTAAAGTAAAAAAAATCACATCGGAAATGAAAGATAACTGCATTTATCAAAGTATTTACAAAAAGGGAAATAACTAGATATAAGCCAAATAGCTTACATCCCTTTCCCTAACTCTGAAAGTTCAATTACTGATGACTTATAACTGGAATTTTATTTTTTTTAAAGTCATAAATTATAACAACATAAATAAATTATCAAGTCCAGAGATGATTCACGATTCTTCTTTTAGGCGTCTTACTTGTTATCGAAATGGCATGGCCGTATGATGATTTTTAAGGATACTATTGCACTGGAAAAAAAATATATTTTGTTGTACTAAATCAAAATAATTTGACTAAATCAACATAATTTATGTGACTAAATCAACATATTTTCTTTCATTAAATCAACATAATTTATTGACAAAATTTCAAACATGAATCGTGCAGCATCTCACACTATCAGGAAGAAATCACATTTGTAGCGTCTCTGTACCGCAAATATTATTGGTCAAGGATAGAAGACCGGACTAGATAGCTATGTAAAGCATTCTGGTCGATTCATGGAAGTTAAAGGTCACTCTACAACACTGCTTTGTCTTCGGACGTAGTATGGCGTTTTCACTGTGTCGTGATCAGATTGAGCTGTGAAAGACAAAGGAAACAATTTAATCGGATGTTGAACAATGTAAAACACAAATCGTGTGCACAAAGGTGGGAAAGATGAATCAGATCAATATGATGTTGATGATGATAACGTTGATGAATGATAATGATAACGATGATGATGATGATGATGAAGATGGTGATGATAATAATGACGATGATCACGACGACGAAGGTGATAATGATGATGACGTTGACGATGGTGATGATGACGATTATGGTTAAAATACACGTAAATATTAGTATCATAGGGGTACCACATTGAAACCACTAACACAAACAGCCCCTCCTCCTTTCCCCACAATTTCTCTCTTGTCAGCCACGCGTATGATCTGGAAAATTTATTGATGTTATCAAGCACAAAATTTCTCCTAGCACCTCTTTTCCTTCTACCCTCAACTGTTATCTGCAGTACAATCTTTGACAGTTACATGTTCAAATAAATGGATAAATGGGCCGACTTCTTTTATTCCACCATCACCAATACTTCCTTTTGATCTGCAAGCTTGGGTTCTTATGTCTAATACATGATTTGTATATTCTTGTGTTCATCAAGAAATTTGTATTAGTGCTCCTGCTTTGGCACAGTTCGAGGAATGTTACAAGTGTACTGTCACAAGTATACTGTCACAAGTGTACTGTCACAAGTATACTGTCACAAGTGTACTGTCACAAGTATAATGTCGCAAGTGTACTGCCATAAGATGTACCGTCACACATTTAATGTCACAAGATGTACTGTCACAAGTATACTGCCACAAGATGTAACGTCACAAGATGTACTGTCACAAGATGTTCTGTCACAAGTGTACTGTAACAAGTGTTCTTCTTTGGCACAGCAAGAAGAATGTCACAAGTTTATTGTCACAAGTGTATTGTCGCAAATGTACTGTCACAACTGTACTGTCACATGTGTGTTGTCACAAGTGTAGTGTCACAAGTATATTTTCACAAGATGTACTGTCACAAGTCAATTGCCACAAGATGTACTGTCCCACGTCCATTGTCACAAGATATAATGTTTCAAGTATACTATCACAAGATGTACTGTCACACATGCGCTGTAATAAATGTACTGTCACGTGATGTACTGTCACAAGTGTACTGTGATAAATGTATTATCACAAGTACACTGTCGCAGGTGTACTGTCCCAAGTGTACGGTCACAAGATGTACTGTAACTAGTGTACTGTCATTAGTGTACTGTCACAAGTGTACCATCGCAAGTATAATGTCACAACGTGATTTGTTATTATAAACTAGCTTTACAGCACTTGGGGCATTCCCATAAGTGCTCCGACATCTGTTCCAGCAGCTATCTGAGTGTATGTAGACTAGAGTCCCGGTCAGGTGTTGATTGCGTAATCTTCGGGGACTTCCACAAGATTTACTTTTCCTTCCCTCCCCTCTAGATACTCCCATTTCTAATATTCTCTGTATGTGTACGTTCTCATCCTCATTGACATCATCTTGATCTTGAAATGAAACTATTACTGCCTTGATCAAGTCTGATTTTTCTCTTCTCAGTGCTGTGCTGTCTAACACCGCATTGCCTGCCAATAAGTCATCTCTCTCGTTTCCTTTGACCCCAGCATATCCATGTAATGCTTTGGGCAATTGAAAGCCAGTTTCCGGTTAAAGATGGCGTCATGAGTGGTCACAGTTACTCTGATGCACTTGTGATTTCATTTTTTCCTGAGGATCCCGAAGTCGTACTCTTTGATAACAGTTACCATGTTGTTCCGACAATTCGAAGTTTTGGTTGAACTAAAGAGTTTAATGAGGAAGGCGATCATCGACCAAAGCAAGATGAAATTAGTCAATAATACAATCTCACAATTATGCTGTTACAATTGTACTAGCGCGATTGTACTGTCACAAGTGCGATGTTGCGGAATGAACTGCCACTAGTGCACTGTCACTAGCGTGCTGTTACAAGTGTATTGTCACAAGTGTACTGAGTAAGTTCTTAATGAGACTGGTCAGACGTTGTTTCAAACCACTAACTACCAGCTCTAATTGTATGTGATAACAGTGTTATATGACATAGCTCAATCACTTTTATATTTCTATATTGAATTAGAAGGGACCAGGACAAATCAATGGCTGTTCATGAAACAACGTGCCTCGTGTAATTCATTACCTACTAATCTCGATGCGACAGTATTTTGGATATATTGATGGTTGACATCTGCCCGTGTAGTTTTCAATATTCTGCTAACTCGTTAAGACTATAACAAAATATCGTTTCATCTTATTATTCTTCGTGCACTTGAAACGTGTATATTTCTGTAATTATGTCTCCTGAATAAAACTCACTGTCTTTTGTAGTTCATACAGTGGCCCATAGAGATTTTATTCCAGCGTTGTTTCCTTAAGCCAATATGTCTGCCTCAGCGTTTCATGCTCAGAACACTCTTGAAGTATATGTTTGACACTCTGTGGTGTCTGTCCACATGGCCGTGTTGCCAGTCTTGAACTATTTATATATGTGACTGCGGAGTCAGTTGTGTCCTGTTCTGAGGCGTAGAATTATAAATGTTCTGATCTTTTCATAATGTGAATATCGTTTCAAATTTCATAAATCGAAAAATGCAAGTTTCATAGCGAATTTTGCTGAATTTTAGGAACAGATGATTCTAACACGGTACAGACACTGGAACTGGATTTAAAGTTCAATGATTTATACAACTCACTTGCAATCTGTACAAAGTTCATGCCCCATAGGATGGACCACACCCAACCAACGATTACCACGAAGGATACCATCTGGAGAATTGCTGATAGCATGTTCAAACCAAAGGCCTTGGCGGGATTTCCTAGTTTCGTCTTGCATCCGCACAGACAAGCCCATGATGATATGAAGGTACCTGAAGAAACAAGCACATTAACACTAGAGACAAGCAAAATAACAGACACAGGCAAAATAGTAGACACAAGGAAATTAACACAGAAGATATAGCAGCAAAAAAAACCACATAAACTATACATTACTGACACATATTTTCATTTATATATATATCCCTATGTATTTCAGTATAAATAAATTAGCGCTACGGTGTTAATGTGTTATGAGGTGTTCTAAGCGTAGACGATTAACTTCATTTTGCACATGTTTCCCCATTTGTACTCGGCCACTCTTACAAGAGCAGGAAACCGCATGTCAAGATATGAATCATAGATGTAACACCGTAGCTTGAACCGATCGTCTTCGTCTGTTTTCGTTCTCAAATTCCTGCAAATTAATCAGATGGTCAGGAGAACGAAATGTTTTTGTCATAGTTACCAGCCTTGCTGCGATATCTTCGTCACCTTTCGGGTTGACACAAACGACTGCAGCTTAATTATACCGATAATTATCTTTCAAGATGCACTATCAACATGACGGTACAGCCTGGAATCTAAACAGCAACGTGGTGAACAGAAGACAAATTAATTAATTCCTACGTCACGAAAATACCTCATTAATTTTTTTCATTACACACACACACACACACAATTTTTGTATATAAGAAGTCGGAGAGTTGATCGGGTTTTTCTGGTTGGACCGAGTACTCTCCCCCATCCCCCCATGTGATTATTAATTTGATTATTTCTCTTGGCAATGTTTACCAAGTGATATTTATCAATTATTAATATAACTATTAATTTGTTTAGGGTTTTGGTTAGGAGAGGTTTTATTTTACATAACTAAACATTAACTGACAAACATTGCCAAGGGAAGTAATAACATTGGAAAAGGGGAGATGCGTTCCAAACAAGAACCATGATGGGGATTAAAAAGAGCAGGTGGAAATATGTGGGAGCCCGCAACAACTAATAACACGTCACGCTACAGGGACTGACTATATGATAAACAAAATAGAACATCGTCTCAGTGATCTTCCTTAGATTGGTAGTGTATAAAGGTTCATTAGTGGCAGAAACGTCGTGCCCCTCAGCAATATAAGGCCTATTGACTACTGTAAACAAAATCAAAACTTCTATAATGACTAATTTTTCTAGTCCCTTGATTTTCATTGGTTATCACACAGAGTAAGACGTCCTATAAAACATGAACAATTACTGATATTATCAAGCAGAGAATTGTCTTAGCACGTCTTCTCCTTCCATCCTCAACTGTTCTCTGCGGTGCAATCTTTGACAGTTACATTCCCAGGTAAAGAAGGCGTACTCTTTTTATTCCACCGTCACCAATATTTCCTTTTGATCTGAATGCTTGGGTTCTTATGTCTGACTAATACACAATGTGTATGTTCTTGTGTTCATCATGAAATTAGTACCAGTGTTCTTGTTCTGGCACATTTACAGGAATGTCACAAGTTTACTGTCACAAGTGTACTGTAACAAGATGTACTGTCACAAATATACTGTAATAAGTGTACCGTCACAGATGTACTGTCACAAGTGTACCAATGAAAATCACGGAAAACGTCAAATGAGTAATGTATAAGGATTGTTTCCCATTAGCCAGTATGTCTTATAACTTGACGGTCATGGATAAATACGCATTAATTGATAACACATTAACACATGGAAGGAATATGAGATTATACGTTATTAAGCGGTAGAAGTCGGATGTTTCCGAACGATTAAACAAATAAAATGGAGACAATGGATTCAGTATTGCGTACTCCATCCTGCTTTAAATCTAGCAGGACCGTCGTCATGCTAGAAGAGAGATCCAATGGGAGTTTGACAACTATAACGTCAAAATAACTTTACGACAGTCGGACTGAAAGGCACCTGAATACAGAGTCAAACGGAGTTATCAGAATCATCAGCAAGTGAATATCAATGTACGCTAGAGGAGACTCAAAATATATGGATGTGAACAAAGTTCTATGAAATAAATCAGCAAGAATCGCAATAATTTATTGGCCCGACATTGCTGTTTTTATTTGGTACATAGCAGTGAGGACAATAATAGATTGTGAGAGCAGGATAGAGAGACACTCTTAGTTCATTATCTTTCTAATCCGGTAGGCACGAATCGATTCTCAGAGAAGGGATTTTTTAAACATCAGAAGTACGTCTTCTGAACAGAGAATCCTTATATTAATTATTAAATTAATTACACAAATTAATCTATACATTTCTTCTTCTTCTTCTTCTTCAGCGTTCTGTCTTAAACTCCTGCTGGAAATCTTGTAGTGGGATTATGATCTTACTAGACTTCCAGCTTAATGTTGAGCAGAGAATGGAAATGTGTTGTGTCACCGTTTATCTACACATTTAATTTGTGACATTTCCGTATGAGTGAATACAGAAGACAATCTGGAAGAAATGGAAGAAATATGTTAAAGTGAACACCAAATAACTAGGAATGAAAGAAAGAACAGAGGACGATTCGAATAGAAAGGGTAGCACTGAGGATCTTAGAGCGTGGCGTAATATGGGAGATGTTAGAGCGTGGCGTAATATGGGAGATATTAGAGCGTGGCGTAATATGGGAGATGTTAAAGTATAGTGCTTACCATGGGATATTCTTGAGCAAGATGCGTATCATGGGAGATGTCAGAGCAAGGTGCATAACATGGGAGGTGTTCGAGCATGTACATAATATGGGAGGTGTCAGAGCAAGCTACTTAACATGGGAGGTGTTCGAGCATGGTGTTTAACATGGGATGTATTCGAGCATGGTGCTTTACATGGGAGGTGTTCGAGCATGGTGCTTTACATGGGAGGTGTCAGAGCAAGCTACTTAACATGGGAAGTGTTCGAGCATGGTGCTTAACATGGGAGGTATTCGAGCATGGTGCTTAACATGTGAGGTGTTCGAGCATAGAGCTTAACATGGGAGGTGTTCGAGCATGGTACATAATATGGGAGGTGTCAGAGCAAGCTACTTAACATGGGAGGTGTTCGAGCATAGAGCTTAACATGGGAGGTGTTCGAGCATGGTACATAATATGGGAGGTTTCAGAGCAAGCTACTTAACATGGGAGGTGTTCGAGAATGGTGTTTAACATGGGAGGCATTCGAGCATGGTGCTTAACATGGGAGGTGTTTGAGCATGGTGTTTAACATGGGAGGTGTTCGAGCATGGTGTTTAACATGGGAGGTGTTCGAGCATGGTGTTTAACATGGGAGGAGTTCGAGCATGGTGTTTATCATTGGAGGTGTTCGAACATGATGTTTAACATGGGAGATATCAGAGCATGGTACTTAATATGGGAGGTATTAGAGCATGGTGTTTAACATCGGAGGTGCTCGAGCATGGTGTTTAACATGGGAGATGTCAGAGCATTGTGCGTAACATAGAAGATATCAGAGCGTGGTCTAATGTGGGAAATTTTAGAATATGGTGTTTATCATGAAAGATTTTAGATCAAGAAGCTTGACATGGAAGATTTTTGAGAACTGTGCTTAACATTGGAAATGCTATGACATAGTACACTACATGGGAGATGTTAGAGCGTGATGTGTAATATGGGAGATGTTAGAGCGTGGTGTTTTGCATGGGAGATATCAGTGCATGGTACGTAACATTGGAGATAATCGAGCGTAGTACATAACATTGGAGATGTTAGAGCTAGGTGCTGAACATGGGAGATGTTAGTACATTGTGTATAAAGTGTAATGGAAGATGGGAAATACATACAAATAAAGAGGAGGGGAAATATTCACCAAGTAGAGTAGAAGATAAAACCAGGGAGATGACAATTTCTCTGGAATTAAAATGGACAGCAAGGATTTAACACTTCAATCCATTTCATTTGATACCCATATTCACCGTGTACTATCGCCGACTAGTCATGTCTTGTACGGCACACTGGATTACCATTTGTCTCTGAAGAAAGTCTTTACTTACTGTACACGATCGGCATGTCATTGACTGTACATTGATCTTGATACAGTATTATTATATTAGTTTTTTTAAATTTCTACCCTTGACTTAAGAGCCTGTGGCCGAATGGCTAGGATTCTCGAAACTGTGAGGTCTGGGGATCAAACCACTACTGTGAAACCAACAATGCATCCTATAGGAGTATAATAAGGTCTATCATGTAAATATCGTGGCAACAACTATGGTAAAGCGGCCCATTTTTCTGCTGGTTATAGAAACCCTCCTTGCATTCTTTAACATGTCAATATGCAGTAACGATTTTTTTAAACTTAGATTCTCTATCAAAATGTATTCACTTCTTTTCCATTGTCTGACTGTTATTTCTATCATAAATACATACATATTCGTCACTAATTGGTTTATAACCATGCATTTGTTCCTTTATCTATGACCAGAATGCTGTATAGCAGATATTTGCACAAAATGTAAACAAGTCTTCAATGGTTACGTTTTTGAATATTGTCATTGTTTCATTGGTCACTATTTATATACTTAGAATCGCATTCGCTATTTTTGATATGATTCCAAGTATATAAATATATATAATAATAAATGTATATAAATGACCAATGAAACCCATGACAATAATAAATATTGTAACGAATGACGGTTTGTTTACTTTTTGTGCAGAGGTCTTCATTACTGCAGACGAGCATGGTATTTCTCTCTCTCTCTCTCTCTCTCTCTATCTCTGTGTGTGAGTGTGTGTGTGAGTGTGTGTCTTTCGTTAATTCAAGCAGTCGATTATATTTTAACATTTCTATCATCGGCATTTTACTCTACTTGCTTATTATTATTTAACTTATAAATTAATCAATCAATCCTTTGGATCCATTAAAGTGTTTGCATATTCTTGGTTGCGTTAGAGTGTTTGCATATTCTTGGTTGCATTAGTGTTTGCATATTCTTGGTTGCATTAGTGTTTGCATATTCTTGGTTGCATTAGAGTGTTTGCATATTCTTGGTTGCATTAGTGTTTGCATATTCTTGGTTGCATTAGTGTTTGCATATTCTTGGTTGCATTAGTGTTTGCATATTCTTGGTTGCATTAGAGTGTTTGCATATTCTTGGTTGCATTAGTGTTTGCATATTCTTGGTTGCATTAGTGTTTGCATATTCTTGGTTGCATTAGAGTGTTTGCATATTCTTGGTTGCATTAGTGTTTTCATATTCTTGGTTGCATTAGTGTTTGCATATTCTTGGTTGCATTAGTGTTTGCATATTCTTGGTTGCATTAGTGTTTGCATATTCTTGGTTGCATTAGTGTTTGCATATTCTTGGTTGCATTAGTGTTTGCATATTCTTGGTTGCATTAGAGTGTTTGCATATTCTTGGTTGCATTAGAGTGTTTGCATATTCTTGGTTGCATTAGAGTGTTTTCATATTCTTGGTTGCATTAGTGTTTGCATATTCGTGGTTGCATTAGAGTGTTTGCATATTCTTGGTTGCATTAGAGTGTTTGCATATTCTTGGTTACATTATAGTGTTACATTATACTTGTTTTGTTTTCGGAGAGTGTGCATTCCATCTTCATTTTCTCTCCTTAATCATGGCGTTCATCAAAAATTGGTTGGTCCTCTCCATATTTTCTCATTTCTTATCTCGTCCAGGCGTTCTCCGCATCTCCTCATTTCGTGTAATGACTGTCTCCATATCTCCTCATTTCTCATCTTGTCCTGGCCGTCTCCATGTTCCCACTTCTTATCGTATCCTGCCACCTAATGTTTTGTGTTCTTCCTAATCAGTTATTCACAAATGCCTGTACTTTACACTGTAATGTTACTCTGTGTGGTTTCTTTTTGCATAATCATATTGGTAGATTTCCATACCGACTCTCGTAAGTAATATATATGTAAAAACAGGACTTGAAAATGGGGTAACTCAATCACTGGTATGAGGACATGAGAACAATTATTTACTAAATCAGTTTCCTGCAGAATATGGAATTCAGGGTAATATTGTACCCTCCCTTGAGTACCTGTAGGAAACCAGATACATTGCTGCCAGAAACCGCACTCCTCCCTTGTGGAGACATAAACCATGCAGATTCTTCAGGGCAGATAACACAGACAGATCGATGTGAAAAGCACGTGAAGAGAATTGATTATTTCCCTTTGAGCCATTTTAAAGGGCGAGATTTGCAAAGGATTTTTTTTTTAAACACACCAAAAAAACGAATGAACGGAATTACACTGCACATTTTAAAACATATTTCTAAATAATCACACAAAAGAAAGGATGCACATTTGAATATAAACATGACAAAGCCACGCGCATTAATACTTGCAAGCTCATACCATCATTATGCGTGCAAGCGCACACCATCAACATTATATGCGCAAGCGCACACCATCAACATTATACGTGCAAGCGCACACCTTCAACATTATGCGCACAAGCTCACACCATCAACATTATACGCGCAAGCGCACACATTCAACATCTTACTCGCAAGCGCACACCATCAACATTATACGCGCAGCGCACACCATCAACATTATACGCGCAAGCGCACACCATCAACATTATACGCGCAAGCGCACACCATCAACATTATACGCGCAAGCGCACACCATCAACATTATACGCGCAAGCGCACACCATCAACATTTTACTCGCAAGCGCACACCATCATCTTTACACTTGAATCTTATCACTGATTTCTTTGTGAATTCTAATACTGTTTGTTTGTGCGCCCTGATATAGCCTACTTTGACATTGTGCGCTGGATAAAAGATCCGCTCCTCTCCAAAGAAGAGGTAAACTCATCTACCTAGCAGAATGATTCACATCAAACGCTTTCAATATTGTCGAGACAATTAAGCCCTGATATAACCTAGCGACTTTTATCCAGGTTTGAACGCAGCCTGCATTATAAGGAAGGTTTTAATCCATAATTTCAATGCCTAGAGAAAGAATGTGAATTGAGAAATGTTTACCTGAAATACAACCTACATTACTTTATATAGCCACATCTCTGATATAACGAAATGGGACTAATTAATGTGTTTGTTCTAATAATGATAATGCATAGAGACCCCGCGTGTTCTGTGGGCAGGATTATCTTAACTACGACATCACTTATTTGTTTGATGGTCATAAACTCTGACATAACCAAACTGGACTGACGCCGCGCTGTTAAAGGAACGTAAATGTCCAGAAGAGATACAAATTCAATGACTGATTTTAGTAATGCCTAAATACTTCATGGGACTCTGACAAGATGATCTGACTGCTGCGAACTCAATTACATTGATGATCATACACTCTTATATAACCATGGACTCGCAATTTCAGTTGAACTTGACGTGCAGCACCATAACAGGATACAATTTTGATTTTTTTAAATACCCCATGGCTATAATATGGGTATAAACGAAGATGATAGCTCAAAATACACATTAGCTATGATATAGTATTAAAAAAGTCTTCTGTTACTGCATGTTTTCCTGTGAAGGAATGTTTTCATGTGAGTAGTGCAGGGGTGCTTTCTATGGGCTTTCTAGCAGACGCCGCGACACGTACAGGAAGGATTTTAATTGTACCTCCGAAAGATAAAATCATGTCCCAACAGTGGATTGAACCCGGGGCCGAATTGAGAACGGCATCCTAACCACACGGCTATGCGCTCCACTATCCTAAACGAAGACGATATCTCAAAATACACATTGGCTATGATATGGGTATAAACGAATATGATAACTCAAAATGTGATAATAGTGCAAAGTATGATAATAGTGCAAAGTATGATGTAGGGAGGCCAGTCGTCATTACTTTCTTCTTCTTTCTTCTTCTTTCTGTCCTCATGTACTTTTCGGTGTTGTGGGGAGAGTGAGTGTACGGTCTTTTGCCCTTCTATTTACCTCCTCTGCTGTTATATTTCCGAGTGTCTCTAATACACTATCTATCCACCTTTTACGAGGGCGTCCAATAGGTCTCCTGTTTTCGTATCGTTTGTTAAGTGTTTTTTTTATAATACTTTGCTCTTTCTGTCTGGTTATGTGGCCGTACCATTTAACTTGTTGTTTCTGTATGTATTCTATTGTTGGTTTGATCCCTAATTGTTTCCTTAGTGCTTCATTCCTGATTGTGTCTCTCAAGCTAACACCAATCATACGTCTCACACATTTCATTTCAGTGGTGTTAATCTTGTGTATCGTTCTAGAATCTAATGTCCAAGTTTGACACTGATAACACAATGTTGGTAAGAAAATGGTGTTGAAAAGCGCTTTCTTTGTTTCTAGTGTAATATCTATGTTTCTTAGTAAAGGTGTTAATTGACCAATGATCTGACATGCCTTATTACATCTTACGTTTATTTCTGCTTCTTGTTTGTTGTCATATCTCAATGTGCTGCCCAGATATTTGAATTCATCTACTTGTTTTAGTTGTTTATTATTTATCTGTATGTAGATGTTCTCCTTTTCTCTTGCAATATTCATTACTTCTGTTTTGTCTATGTTGATTTTCATTCCAAATTGCTTGCCTGCTGTGTCTATTGTGTTTAGGTGGTCTTGCAGGTTTTTAATGCTGTTGTGGAATAAAACCTGGTCATCTGCAAAAAGCAGTTCATTTGCTTCATTAGAATTTGCTGTTTTGTTTATATGGTCCATGTATGTAATACAAAGTAGTGGGAATAATACACATTCCTGCTTTACTCCTGTGCTAATCACAAAGTCCTCTGTGTAGTCTGCATCTGTTCATATAGTGCAACTGCTGTTGTTATAGAGACTTCTACAAAATTTAATTAAATGTTGGCATACTCCATAAATTTTTAATGTTTCCCATAGTTTTTCTGTTTACTCGGTCAAATGCTTTCTCTTCATCTATGAAGGATATGTATAAATTTTGGTTGTATTCTATTGACTTCTCTGCCAACTGTTTCAGAATAAATATTGCATCAGTACATCCTCTGTTTCTTCTAAAACCCATTTGTGTATTGCTAAGTTGTTGTTCTATTATAGGTCTCAGTCTTTTCTCTACTATTTTTGCATATAGCTTTCCTGCATGGCTTAACAAGGAAATTCCCCTGTACTGGTTACAGTCTCTTTTGCTGCCTTTCCTTTTCCATATTGGCACTATGATAGCTTTTCTCCAGTCTGTTGGTGTCTTCTGTTGCCTCCACGCCGTGTTCAAAATTCTGTGTAGCCAATATAATCCTGTTTCTCCTGCTGCTCTTATAATTTCTAGTGGTATGTTATCTATCCCTGGAGCTTTGTTATTTTTTGCCTTTTTTATGACCTCGGCAATTTCCTCTATGAGAATATTTGGCTCTTGTTCATTACAACTCTTTATGGTTTCTTTTGCTGTATTATTGCTTGGTGTTGTATTTAGTAACTCAGAAAAGTATTCTTTCCATCTTTTTAATGCTCTTTGCTTATTTGAAATGGGATTACCTTCTCTGTCATTTAGTAGTTCTGTAGGATCGTGATTTTCTGTTCTGGTTCTCATAACTTTGATTGTTTTGTAGAAGCGTTTTGTAGCTGTTTTGTAATCCTTATTCAAGTTCTTGCCAAAATCAGACCATGATTTACTTTTAGCTTCTTTAATCAGTTGTTTTACTTTTTTTCGTGCTAATGCATATTTTTCATATGTTTCTTGTTCTTTGTTATGTTTCCAGTCTTTGTATAGTTTCTTTTTCTCTTTCACGCCTTGTCTTATAGTTTCACTCCACCACGTGGTGCTCTTTTTCCCCGCTTTACCACGTTGTTTAGTACCACATATTGCTTTAGCTGTGTTCATTACTGAGGTTTTAAATTGTGTCCACTCTTCTTCAACTGATCTTGTTTCTGGGTTTAATTTCTTGTATTTTTCTGCTATTTGTCTTTCAAAGAGTTTTAATATGTTTTCATCTTGAAGCTTGTTAATTCTAATGATCTTGTCATTGTATTTCTTGTGTATTTTATCAATATGTTCGCTTGCATTTGGCTTTCCTATGGTAGCCATCACCATATGGTGGTCTGCATCATCTGATAAATTAGGTACGGTTCTATTGTCCGTGATTTGTCTTCTGTTCTTGGTTTTTGTTAATATGAAGTCAATCTGGCTTCTGCATTCAGGCTTGTTCCATTTGGGCCAAGTATAGATGTGTGACTCTCTGTGTTTAAAGAAAGTATTTGTGATGTATAGTTCGTTTTGACTGCATATCTCTAGTAATCTGTCTCCATTTTCATTTCTTGTTGTTAGTGTATCCCCAAAAGGTCCTAGGTATCTACTGTCTTCACTCGCTCTTTTCCCTGGCCTTCCGTTAAAATCTCCCATTACTATTAGGTCATCCTCTTTATCTATTTTGTTTTTGTTTTCATTCAATAGTTCATAGAATTCTTCACTACTTTAACATCAGATAATAGTGCAATTCTAAGTATGATGTAGGGAGGTCAGTCGCCATTACTTTAACATCAGATAATAGTGCAACTCTACGTATGATGTAGGGAGGTCAGTCGCCATTACTTTAACATCGGATAATAGTGCAACTCTACGTATGATGTAGGGAGGACAGTCGCCAATACTTAAACATCAGATAATAGTGCAACTCTACGTATGATGTAGGGAGGCCAGTCGTCATTACTTAAACATCAGATAAGCATGAACGAAGTCAAAGAACAGAGATAAATTGTATTTTTTCTAACAATACTCTGCTACCAGTGCTAGACATGGACAATTACATTAACACACTAATAACATGTATAACTAATAACGAAAGCTAATAACATGTGAAATAAAATGCTTGAGGAAAAATGTCGGCTTTACTAGATTAGACAAGTTATGAAGAGGCATCAGAAATAGAATAGACATTATATGATGTATTAAATACATCGAAACCTAACAGCTTAGAATCGTTTTGACATCCAATAGTAATGTATTACACCCAACTTCTTATAGGTGCACACAATAAATCACGATTAAATTGAGCTAAAAACTAAGAAAGAAATAGAGAGATAACATCAAAATATTTTGTACAAATATGGATATAGTAAAACCGAGGTGACACATATGGAGATGGAACAACAAGAAATAGAGTTCAGCCCATACACTTCTCGCTAAGTACGGATCAATAGTATCCCACCTCACCTGGCTAGAGACAGAGAAGATTGCACTTCTTTTATCAGAATCTGGAGCAACATATGTCAAGCCGTGCACTGGCTAGAGCCACAAGTTCCAAAAGGTTCAAAGTCTAGAGACACACTCGCCAAAACTTTTAGACAACTATAAACGAAAAAACTCCCAGGTTCTAGAGTCATACATGCCAAATAATTCAGAACCCAGAGCCACATATCCCAAAACTGTTATAACCAAGAGTCATAACAAAACTTTAAGAGTTTAGAGCATCACACGCCAAAATGTTCAGATTATAGAGCCTCGCATACCAAAACTTTACATTAGTTCTTAAAGAGGCGTCCTATTAATAGACAGATCATGATTATGAAGATATAAGGGCCGTAGATAGAATTTTGCTAAATAAAAGGAATGGGGGCGGGAGGGAATCTCCAAGAAAAAGCGTGCTATCCTATGAGGGAGGATATCCTTTTATAGTAGTAATTTATTTCTGCTGAATGTTGCCATCTATTTTTTTGGGTTAACCCTACAAACCACCGACCTCAGGTATCTACTGGCTTGGAAGGAAAGATCGAAAAAAAATATGCCTCACGGCACGCCTGTTGAAGAACCAAGAATGTTATGGTCTATTGTCTTTCCCCAGGTGAATGATGTTGATCACATTCAGACTTGCCGTTAAGCGCAGGGATGGGAGCTTTAGCTGTTGTTCCAAGGCCAGATGTGTCGCCGTAGTTGCATTTAGTCCATGTTTGTTCAAGGCTATCTTGATGTTTTCTATCCACCGTTTCTAGGTCTACTTTTGTCATTACACACGAGTATTCGTTTGTTATATTCTCTTATTGGTATTTGGTTTCGCTTCATTCTCACAAGGTAACCGAACCATTTTACATATGTCTCTCACTATGTTCGATACATGATATTATACCAACTCTTTTCCTGATTTCTTCATTTCTCATTTTATATAGTTTAGTAACCATTGCAGCATTTCTTAGAAACTTCATTTCACATGTAACGATTTTTTTCTGCTGCGAAACTGTTAAAGACCATGTCTGACATTGGTAGCAGAGTGTTGGTATAAAAATTGTAGATATTATCTGATTTTTTTATTTCCATCTTGACATTTCGGTGAAGAAGTAATGGTGAAAGTTGATAGGCCACAGTGTTTTCTTTCTGGCACGTTGTTTCTATTTCTCTGTGTAGTCTTCCATCTTCGACAAAATATGCTGCATAGATACTTAAATTATTTGGCTTGTTTCACTTTGGTGTTATTTATTGTTATATCCTTTGGTGTTACAGACTTGCTAATTTTCATAAATTCAGTTTTTTATATATTAATTTTCATGCTGTACTTCTGATATGATAATAGCAATGCATTGATGTGCTTTTGCAAAGTAACCTCATCTTTATATATTGGGCTTTGATCACCGGAAAATAATAGTTCATTAATTTCATTATTAAGTTCCTCATCATGTTTATTTGCAATGTTCTTCTCTTTTTTTACGTGAGCTTCTTTTATTATTCTGTCCATGTATATGTTGAAAAGTAGGGGTGAAAGTACGCAGTCTTGTCTTACTCCAGATCTTTTTTTCAAAAGGTCCAGTCATTCCATCTGTTGTTCTTACTGAGCTTTGGTATTTTTGATATATCGTTTTTATATTATCTAACAGTTGTCCTGTGATGTTATACATTTCTAAGGTTTCCCATAGAATTTTTCTATCTACTCAGTCGAATGTCTTTTCCTGGTCTACAAATACTGTGTTTAAATCTTGATTGTATTCGATTGCTTTTTCACTCAGTTATCTCAGTGTGAAAAGTGCGTTTGTACAGCTTGCCCGTCAAATAAAGGTATGCTGAATCAAATCTTTCATGTGCAGCATGCATTGACACTGAAAGATAGTCACTTCAAACTCCCACCTCAGAGTAGAAAATTGCCCACCAGAATAAAAAACTTCAGTACTTCGGTTTCTATCGCACGTTTTCTCTCGACGAAACTAAAATTGGATACTCAACACTTAATAAACCATACGTCCACATATTTCGAGTACAAATAACATATTGATACAAATTAATTAAACACTTTTGACTGAACATATTTTTTTAAGAATGTATAAATGTATTACTACTGCTTTGTTTCCTCCAGATCAATAATTCTCAACCGTCGCGCCGCAGCAATATATATACTGGGTGGCGAGATCGTCTCCTTAAATTGTAATGTTATTTATGTGAATATACAATTTGTTTGAACTGGGTCGAGATTTCACAAAGGTTAAAGGCACACGACTCTAGATGATTATCACCTACAATTTTATGAAAGACAACACACATCTACAAAATCACATAATAGCGAGCAAAATTGTGAGTAGAAGATTACAGTTACCGAGCAATCACCATCTATGACATCCATCATGTGGTGCCTTTGTCTTTGTCCTATTTTTCATATCATCAATAAAATACCACGCTTTTATGAAGTTTTCGTGCAGCGTAATAAATCATTTATGCATGCATTTGTGGGAACGTTAAACATGAATAATGAAAGCAATCGGTCTCTGAAATAAATTGTTGGCAAGAACAAGCTATCTGCTAAAAACTGTACACAATGACGATTAACATAAATCATATCAGATGACATATTGTATCTTTTGTATGTCATTATCACCGAGATTTGCATTCGAATCAATAACCCCCCCCCCCTCTCTCTCTCTCTCTCTCTAAATGCATTCTTCGATTTCTTCTTTTTCAGCATTCATTTTCAAACTCCCACGGATCTCTCTTATAGCAGGACAATAGTCCTACAAGATTTCTGGCTTGATGCAGTACAGAGAATGGAAATGCGTTGTGCCACCATTTTATTTGCGTTAACGGCCCCACACTGTTTTCGGCAGTGGTGTATTCTTAAACTCCTTATTTCATATCGTCTTGCCTATATACTTAGTCTACGCATGTATACTCATTCTTCTTTGGATTCCTAGAAGGTGATTATCTGGTCATACTGGACACACGTTTTCTAATGTATGACTCATCTGTTCCATTTTTTTATGTTTCTTAATTAGAACCAACATCATGCCACACTTGATATTCCTATAAGTGCTTCTGTATTCCTATAACCGATCTCTGTTCCAGCAGCCAGTCCAAGAATATGCAGACTCCAAGTCCGACTCAGATGTTGATTATATGATCTTCGGATCACGAACATTACACCTAGATCTCAGGTGAAAGGCGCCAGTTTCACGATGGATTGATCGTAGTTGGCATAGGCAGAAGATTGCATTGATCGTGATGCTGAGTGGATATCCACTCCGCTTGAAAAGATCCTGATGATGAGTTGATATCCACTTCGCTTGAATTGATCCTGATGATGAGTGAATATCCAATCCGCTTGCATTGCCTTGTACAATCTATATAGTATAACATTCGACAGATGATACAGGGACGAAATCAGAGAACAATTTTGAAATTGAGGCCACGGACCCGCCAAACCAGATAAATCTACTAAAATAGATGACATGCAATCTGTTGAAGTTGTTTATCGTACAACGACGAGGTCCAGCTTTAAATGACATGCGGTCTGTTATAGATGTTTATCGTACAACGATGAGGTCCAGCTATAAATGACATGCGGTCTGTTTGTACTATGGCATGCTCTATTTTCCTGAATTCGGAGAAGCTAGAACCCGCTCAACACCCTATTCCCCCCTCTCATTATCTTCATCTTCTTATGGTTCACGCTGTGTGGTGTTGGTTATCATGTCTTTCCACATATCCTTGTTCTTCCATCTCAAAATGCCTAGTTTAAGCACTTTCTCTCGTGGTCTTCGCCAACAAATCTTTATCAATCAATTAGTTATACAGTTAGTCAGTCATCCTATCATCATCATGGCACTCTGGGCAGATCCATAGGGATTCTGATCTCATATTCAGTGTGTCTTTCAGCATGTGGTAACTTCAGCATGTGATAACTTCAGCATGTTGTAACTTCAGCATGTGGTAACTTCAGCATGTGATAACTTCAGCATGTGGTAACTTCAGCATATGATAACTTCAGCATGTGGTAGTAACTTCAAAATTTGGTAACTTCAGCCGGTCAGTCGGTCGATCGGTCGATCAGTCAGTCGGCTGGTTGGTTGGTTGATTAGTTAGTTAGTTAGTTAGTTAGTTAGTTAGTTAGTTAGTTAGTTAGTTAGTTAGTTAGTTAGTTAGTTAGTTAGTTAGTTAGTTAGTTAGTTAGTTAGTTAGTTAGTTAGTTAGTTAGTTAGTTAGTTAGTTAGTTAGTTAGTCAATACTTTTCTACTGACCGTACAGGTCATATGCTAGTTGACCATCATTCTTCTGCGCCCTCCACAATGTTCAATTCCAGCAGAAGATATCATCGAACAAGTGAGTAACTCTATTTATATTGAGACGCACTGCACTTGCATTACTTGGTATCTTCTCAGAGTTCATCACACTCAACAGAAGTTCCCGGAGTAAAATAAACAGGTAGGATGTATTCAGACGCCAGGCCGCTCATTGACGATGCAACCGCAGAGGATGATGTAATAATCTACACTGGTGGGTCAGTAATTCGTCATTAGCGCTGTGCTTGTGCTTTTTCCGCACGGTCCGGTAGGAAAACTTTCAACAAATCCAGTGGTGCTGACATAAGCACTGTCATTGCTGATGTCACAGAACTATTTGCATGCAAGCATGCGTAGTGACTCAATGTAGAATATCCACATTGAAGCTAAGTTGAGTCGTTCCCCGACAATGAGTGGAGTTATTGTCACTATGTATGAGCAGAAAATTTACTTTTATATTCGTGACAGGACATGCGGGTGTTACGAATAATTAGCGAGCCGATACACTAGTGATCATTGCCACAGTGTAAATATATTAATAGATCGATTAGGCATTGTTCGGGTGTTGAAGGATCTCATCTGCACAGAAGTTTTTCAAAAGTGTGAATCATGGTCGCCATCAAGAATGCGGGAGATTGGGGTAAAGAACGGAGCCTCCATAAAGAGAGATACAATAGATATATGTACAGGAAGATAAATCAGCATCTAACGGAAACTATTGACCGCTACGCTCTGATTGATTTATTGAGACAAGGACCGGAGCACTTATGGACTTGTCATAACTCATACCTTATGGCTAGAAAACATAAAAAAGTAGCGCTAATCAAGGCCCAGACACACGACTGCTAAGATTAATCCATTAAATGTGCGTATATATATATATATATATATATATATATATATATATATATATATATATATATATATATATATATATATATATATATATATATATATATATATATATATATATATATATATATATATATATATATAAAGAATGCAGAAAAAAAATTAATCTATCTAATCTATTTATCAATCTAATCTATTTAATCTATTTATCAATCTAATCTATCTATCTATTGTCCTGTCTCTGTATATTTGGCATTGAAGGTAGGCTGCTGATCGGATTTCTGGCTTCGGTATGCTGCTTTGTTGCTTAATATGCATTAATATTTTGACGTCTCAGAACGTTGGTATCTCTTTCCATCCTTCTATTTCGGCTTCTTTGTGTGTCCTTTCCCATGGTGTATTCTCTTGGTGCTGATCAATATGAGTTGATTCTCATTAAGTGGCCGAACATTTCAGTTTATATTTTTTCAATATATTTGACCCCAGATGTTCTTCCAACAGTTCTTGTAATCTCTTCATCCCTCACATGATCTCTTCTTGTTCCAACAGTTATTGTAATCTCTTCATCCCTCACATGATCTCTTCTTGTTCCAACAGTTCTTGTAATCTCTTCATCCCTCACATGATCTCTTCTTGTTCCAACAGTTATTGTAATCTCTTCATCCCTTACATGATCTCTTCTTGTTCCAACAGTTCTTGTAATCTCTTCATCCCTCACATGATCTCTTCTTGTTCCAACAGTTCTTGTAATCTCTTCAACCCTCACATGATCTCTTCTTGTTCCAACAGTTATTGTAATCTCTTCATCCCTCACATGATCTCTTCTTGTTCCAACAGTTCTTGTAATCTCTTCATCCCTCACATGATCTCTTCTTGTTCCAACAGTTATTGTAATCTCTTCATCCCTCACATGATCTCTTCTTGTTCCAACAGTTCTTGTAATCTCTTCATCCCTCACATGATCTCTTCTTGTTCCAACAGTTCTTGTAATCTCTTCATCCCTCACATGATCTCTTCTTGTTCCAATAGTTCTTGTAATCTCTTCATCCCTCACATGATCTCTTCTTGTTCCAACAGTTCTTGTAATCTCTTCATCCCTCACATGATCTCTTCTTGTTCCAACAGTTCTTGTAATCTCTTCATCCCTCACATGATCTCTTCTTGTTCTATTTGCTGCTTTTCGTAGACTTCTCAATTTATACATAGTAAGCTTTCTCTCTCTTATTCTTTATTTAGTGTCCATGTCTGGCATTGAAAACACTGTGAAAGAATGACAATTATTTTGTGATTTGCCTTTTACTTTCAATGATGATAGATGTGTTTCAAGATTGGCGCAGGTTTATATTTACGTAATTGGCTTTTTGAATTCGTCTCGAGCTCTCTGTCCATTCTTCCCTCGTTTGTAAAATTTCTCACAAAATATTTAAATTTCAGGACTTGTTTATTATTTATCTTAGATGTTTATTGTGTTGGTTCTCTACTTATGGACATTACTTCAGTTTTTTTCTCTATATTGATCTTCATGTGATTGAGTCAGCATTCGTTGGGTAGGTTTATGTCATTTTGCAACTCTCCACTTGAATTATGGAATAGGCAAAGATAGTCAACAAAGAAGCGTTCAGTTAAGTTAATCGCTGGTCAGTTTCTGGTAGTGTTTCGAATGATTTAGTTATATTATACATATAAATAAAAAACAGCAATAGTGATAGGACATACCGTTATCTAACTCCTGATGTTACCAAAAACCACACATTCTAGTAATAGTCATTGTCTATGAGAATTACTATGCATTACAACTGTTTTACAATGGTTTTTTTTAATGAACTAAGGCGTCAAAAAATATTTGGTAGCTTATCCTGTTAATGACGTAGCCATCAATCCAGCACTTTTTGGCTGTAGCGATTTTATAGGAAATATAAATACGTCAGTAGTTTACCATTGCTTTCTGAAACGTCCGGATGCATAATTGAATATTACCGAGATCGAACTCGGTACCTTGCCCGTCACAGACGCGTGCTGTACCACTTCGTCACAGAGCCGAACATGCTAATATTTTTCCTTTTCTGTTCGTTTGTACTCCTTCGCCAAAAGAACCTTACGGTCATACGGTCGATAACCTGCATTTGTATTAGACAATTAACATTAATATCATTTTATTACTTACTCAAGCTTACTCATTTATATGAAATAAATTCTGTTAGTTTCAAAGTTTCGCTATATAGAACCATCTCGTCTCATAAATTCCGACATCAGTTTGATAATGTTCGTCTCAAGGTTAGATACATAAACGTTGAAATGTTTGTCACAAAGAACTGGAAATTGCTTGTCTCAACAATAAATAAACTGTATAAACTCCAAAAAAAATTGTTTTTTATCCTTTCGAATTTATTGTTTAAAGATAATCGTCTACACAATTTAATTCACACACAAATCAAATGTTGATCTATCAAGTACAACATTACAGAAACAAGTGATTTAGTCCCAGATCACTAGACGTAGTATAATTGACATATATAATGAGTGTCTACCATAAAATTGATGGAAAAGAATATTGTGTCAATAGTTGTCAATTTAAAACTATATCATAGGACAGACATAGCTGTATTTTTTTCTGTTACTGTAATGGTTACTCCACTTCTGTTGTTTTTTTTAATCAATGGATAACACTTCAAAACTGTGTAAGAAATACTCACGGTACAACTATTAGTGCACTTTCAAATAGAACCTGATGTATTAATGAAACAGGTACAGATATGTGCTACTATTTTCAAGAAAAATTGGTATCGATTAGATCACAGAAAAGTAGCATTCTTGTACTTTACTGGCGAACTAGCATACACAGATGAAGTGAACATAGATAAGGATGTTTAATTTAACACTTGTGAATTGAGAATAGATTGATGATGATGATAATGGTGTTCCTCCTTCGCAAGCGAAGATCAGCATGGCATGAAAAACAATAAATGCGATGAAAAAATCAATTTTTAAATAAATAAATAAATAATAATTAAAATTGGTAATTAACTAATTTGGTTCGTGAGTTGATAAATGCCCGATGAGTCCGATTCGTGCACGGAAATGAGTGCTGAAGGTTATGGGTAGAAGAATTTTCGGATTTGTCCTTCCGCTTCTTGCGCGTGTGGATTGCCAGCAGTGTTCTTTCTTTTTCAAATTGCGTGATGCCAGCAGTTATCTGGGTGTGCCAGGCTGAGCGATCAAGTGATGTAGTCTCCCTAGAGCTAGGATGGATGCTGCAGTACTTGAGAGAGCTTTTTAGAGAATATATTATGTAGAATTGACAAGCAAAGATGGGTTGAGAATAGATTATGGCAAATTGACAATCATAGATGGGTTAATAATAGATTATGGCAAATTAACGTTCATACAAACTGTAATACATTTATTAGTTAAAGATATATGGGGATCGAGTTACATTTCTAGATATAAGATAAATAATCAGAAGAAAAATAAGCTTTATTCCGACGTTTTTTAATGCAGACATCAAATCACAGGGACGTAAACAATCATCTGGCATAATCACAAAAAAATTGTATATTAGTTTATATTGTTCATGAAATCGAATAGACGAATGATACGAAATTAAAATGTCATACTTTAAAATTGTTATTGTATCTATTTGCGGTTCACCATTTTGAACCAGATGCAGAATATTTATTACATAGGTATATTTTGTAAATACAATAAAACTAGTCATTTGAATGAGACTAGTATAAGTAGATGAACATATTTCAAGTCTAAATGCTACCATAAGAAAAGTTGCAATTTGAAAGATGTGGCAAATATATTAGAACTAGCTGAAGGCAACATTGTTTGTTTTGGATATGGCAACACAAGTTTGAATTTTACATAATTATAATAATTCAGGAGAGTTCATGCTCACTATAAGTGTTTACTTGAATGATGAAAGTAAGTCATTAAATGAGAATCAGGTTGGAAGCTCCTGATGTACAGGATACAGAACACTTAAAGAACTGCCGTGAGTTGATGTCGAAGGGTTGGCAGGTAAGCATAGTAAATTAAAAGTTGTGTATTAAACTTTACCTTCCGATTTCCTGAAGGTAGAGCTGAAACAAACATCTGTTTTTTTTAAACTATGTTTTAATTTAGTGGTTCACCATATGGAACATATAGTCCACATGGGGGCAACAGAGATTTTCAAGGGGGGGGGGGAGCACGGAAAATATGTTTAGTTAGGGATTCACAGGCCCATCGAGGAGACCACTGAATATAGCAATTTAAACGATATCTAATAACATATGTGGCACCCTTCGATACTTGTGGTTTTTGGGTCTAATTATTATTATTATTATTATTATTATTATTATTATTATTATTATTATTATTACTATTGTCATTATTTTTATTATTATTATTACTACTATTGTCATTATTATTATTATTATTATTAATAATAACTCCCACGTATGAGACAGCCTATCTTAGACAGGAGAGGTAGACTTCCACAGATCAGACAAACAGGAAAGTTAGACTCTCGCGGATCAGACAGGCTATCACAGAGGAGTTAAACTCCCACGCATCAGACAGACAGGCGAGTTAGAATCTAAAGGATCAGATAGAGTATCACATGTGAGTTAGTCTTCCAGGGATCAGACAAACAGCAGAGAGAGACTCTCACGAATCAGACAGAGAGGAGAGTTAAACTTCCACGAATCAGACAAACAGGAGAGTTAGACTCTCACGGATCCAACAGACAGGAGAGTTAGACTTCCACGGATCAGACTGGCTACTACACATTAGTTACACCTTCCGCAAGTATGTTGTCGGCATCCACAATGGAAACACGGATTAGCGCCACTGTTACATGTCATTCTGGTTGCAAGACGTGACTAAGGAGATTTTGGTGGTGGGTTTGGCTGTCCTATACTATAGAGGGTCAAAGTAATCGAGAATTCATGATGCAGTCGGATGTGTCAGGGAGATTTCGCAGCAACGCTTTCAACCATGAAACACCGCTTTCAACCATAACACAACTCTTTCAACCATAACACAACTCTTTCCCTTCACCAGACTATGACCTGCTCATCTTCAAGTGTTTGACAGTGAACTCTAAAGAAGAGTTATACTTTTACAGATTAGTCTGCCACAGTTGAAATAGAGTTCAACAGAATAACTACCACAGTTGAATTAGACCCCAATAGATTAGGCTACCAATACTGAATTATTCCTCAATAGATTAAACTACCAACGTTTAAATAGACTTCAACAGATTAGACTACCGACGTTGAAATAGACTTCAACAAATTAAACTACCACACTTGAATTAGATCTTTGCTAATTTGACTACCACAATTGAATCAAACATCAGCAAATTAGATTTCCACAGTTGAAATAGACTTCAATAAGACTAGACTACCACAGTGGAATTAGACATCGACTTCCACAGATTACCACAGTTGAAATAGATTTATACATATTAGAGAAAGTATCATATGTAAACTCGTATTTAACATGCGAGACAACATATCACAGATAAATTAGACTTTACAGATTGGGCAGATTACCACAGATTAATCGAAAATATGTATTCACTACGCAAAACTTAAATCCGACAGGTAAAGCTTCAAACAAGGTAATAAAGTATTGATAATAACACGAAACACACATAGGCACAGATTAGATTAGACTAGATTATACTTCAAACGTTGAAATAGACTTAAACAGATTAGACTACTGACGTTCATAGTCTGCCTATGTGTGTTTCGTGTTATTAGCAAAACCTTATTACCTCGTTTGAAGCTTTACCACAGATAAGTCAGATTTTAACATATAAATTAATTAATCATACATTACTTAGCGATAGATGTCTTCATCTCACTACAAATGGCAAGTGTGATGTCCCTTTCATGAAATACACCAACAATGTAAACAAACTAAGTAGGAAATAGTTTTACTTCAACAGAAATGATCTGCGAAGAAAGGTTTATATTTCTCAAAGTATTTGCATTGCCACCTGGAGTTGAAGACTTTTGGGTTTATAGAGGAGCTCTTGAAAAATATTCTCAATTGAAAAACATTCTCACTTGCGTTAATAAAAACAGTGAAAGCTCAAAACTTATAAACAATAAGAAATTATCACAGGTAATTTAGACAAAAGGTTTGTCAAACTTCTGTAAACCATTTTCTTTTAATGTGATATCACAGGTAAAGAATGTTTTAATGCTTCATTAGACACATTGAGCTATATTCTATGAGAGAATGTGTGATGAAGGTAATGAGAAAGCTTGAACTAAGATTATATACACGTGGAGGATGGATACATATAAAATCACCTATACGAGGAGGAAGTAAACATATAAGATCACCTATACGAGGAGGATGGAGATAAGGTCACCTATACGAGGAGGAAGGAGACATAAAATCACCTATACAAGGAGGAAGGAGACATATAAGATCACCTATATGAGGAATATGGAAACATATAATATTGCCTATAGTTAGTATATTTGTGGTGGACGAAAGAGACATATAATATCATGTATAATTGATATGTTTCACATTAATGAGGGAGACGTATTTGAGATGCTTAGAGGCTGCTGATTAGAGGATGGCATTTGATGGTAGGCGTGGTAGTTCAGTTATTTGTGCGCTACCTTCCTAGTTCTACGGTCATGGTTCCAATAGTTTAGACTGGAATATTTTAGAAAACATTATGAGTTAATTGAGCTTTTGGAAAAAAATACAAGGTTAAAGTCCATAAAGTTCCTGAGATCATTGCATTGCTTACAAACTGGTAATATAAAAATGCGGTTCAAACAATACACTCTACATCCGTCATTAGAATATAATTATTCTTTCTTTTTATTATTTCTAGTGATAGGTCAATACTTGTATTCATACATGCTAATATAAACTTTGAGTGGCTAAATTTACTTTTTTTATCACAAAAATGATAACATAGTTAAACAAGACATCCGATTTGTAGAATAGACAATGTGTATAATAAAATCAGATATTACATGAACTGCATGTACATATTTCAATATCTGTTAAGGCATACTGAACAACTATAGGTCATAGTTGCTGTCTATAAATCTACTGCTTCTCTTGTCAACAACTGTAAAGAATTCAGGCAACCCCTGTTTAATTACGTCAAAAAATGTTTACATCACACACCCTATCCTTTCAACAACATCAAAAGGAAAATACAAGGATAAAAAGAACAGCACTAATTATTTTATATTACAACATACCATACAGCAATAAATGTATGTTTTCCAACGAAGTGTTGGGGTTCATGTTCACACGTTAGTTATCGAAGATCAACCCCCCCCCCCCCCCCCCCCCTCAAGAATGTCAAGAATATCAAAACAGAATTGACAAATAGGAGCTGTGGTGATTTGTCGTTTACACAAAACTCTTGCTGCATACCCAGCCACCCTAAATATGGTACAATTTTGCATGGCTTGAGAATGCACAAATGGCATCATAACTACGTTAAAGATGAGGATGATTACATTGGTTTCTACTCAACAACTTGTTCGATAGATAAGAGTTTGTAGAAACGTTAAAGATGATAATGATTACACTATTCTCTACCCAACACCTTGCTGGATAGATAGGTGTTTATAGAAACATATAATAGCTCAGCTCGATTTGCACAGATTCAGTTGTGATACGACAAAGTAAAATGGTATACATGCAACATTACCATCTTGGCCCATCTGGTCCTCACTATAAAAATGACTCATACTTAACCTGCCCCCACTATAAACATGATGGATACCTCTTCTGCCCCCGATATAAACAAACTTTAAATGAGTTATTTACGCATGTGGTTGCATCTGTGGGTCTCACCAATAGCCCACTAGACAAACCACCCATCAACAGGAAACCTTAGTAGATGAAATGCCGTTATATTGGGGTTATTATCTTCTTATAGAAGCTTCATGGCACATCATCTGTACAATTATGCTTATTATGCTGTTACTTTGTTGTTGAAATGTGTTTCATGTTTACTTGAATATATGTATGCACCCTCTGTGGATGGGAGGGAGCCAGAGATGTACAGTGCAGCACTGGGGAGGAGGAAACTGACAGCACTGTTTTTTTCCTATGGCTGAGACCCATCATAGACGCACAGCGACTCAGGACGTGACAATCTTTTTGACATGAACATTTGGTTACATGCCTAGAGCAATAGAGACGTTCGGCATAACCAGTAGTCAATTGGCGGCAGGGAATGAGCACAGTGAACCCTATCTTGGCTACATTGGCCTGGAGCAGTGCATAGGTTGAAACTTACCTTCCTGGAGGTGTGATAGTTATTCTCTGGCTCTGTCCCGCGGTGGGCCGAAAATACACAGACTTCCCAGCAATATAATGCAATTTAATGGCATTGAGTCAAAGGGCATGAGCCCGGGGACCGCTGGATCGGCAACCAACCAACCAACCAAATGAGTTATTTCTGAATTTCGGTAGCATATAATAGTTAGACATAGCCAACAAATCAACATGTTTGGCCGCATTGATTATCTCAGAAATATACATACTTTCAGTGATTTGCCATTGCTTTTTGATCGTGCCGGCTGTACAATTGACTACTGCATGATTTAAACTCTGTACCTTGACTGTCATGGACAAGTTATGTGCCTCGCTACCACAGATCCAGGTGATTCAGCATAGATGTATACAATTTACCTTCAATATGTGACACATTTTCTGTTCCAATTAACTGATACAAATGTTAATTGTTTATCTTCAAATGTTAACTTCGTTTTGAACATTAGTAGAGTATTAACAGAACATGTACACATTAGTCAAGTATTAAAAGAGTATGTATATGTTAGTCAAGTATTAACACAGTATGTACACAATAGTCACGTTATTAACATAGCATGTACACATTAGTTAAGTATTATAACAGAACATGTACACATTTGTAGAGTATTATAACAGAGAATGTACACATTAGTAGAGTATTATAACAGAGAATGTACACATTAGTAGAGGTTTTAACAGAACATGTACACATTTGTAGAGTATTATAACAGAGAATGTACACATTAGTAGAGGTTTTAACAGAACATGAACACATTTGGACCAATATTTCTTTTATTTTGTGATAAGTTTTCACTGCAATAACTATATCACCTATGTCGGATATTTCTGGCCATTTGCGCAGATACATAGCAACACAACATATTTCGTTCTCTGGACAATATCCTGCTGGAAACCTAGTGTGACTACCGCCGTGTTGCAAACGGAGATCCAATACGAGTTTGAGAACAAGCAATAACACAACAATCTATGTCCTTGTGAGCAGCAGATTCAAATAGAACTTTCACATCTATGACACCCAGGGGTACACATTTATAGGACAAGACAAGACATATCTATTTCTATATGAAATATATTTCTTATATCAGGTTTTCATGTGCAAATATTAGCTACAATTCCTTCTTTTTCTTTCAAGGAAAATTTTCTTAATTAAATATAACTGAACAAAAATTATATCGTTTTTCTTGGAGAAAGCTCAAATAAAATCTGTCAAATACGAAATTGAAATATTGCCAAGTGTCAAGACAGAACAATATAACATTAATATACACTAATATTATGTTTAAATTCATGTAAGGTACAGTTACAATATTAGTTTAAATTGTTTTATACATCATTGTTGACGTCAACTTTTCATGAACTATGCCATTAATGCTGTCAACAAATGTCAACTTTTTCATGACCATTTCTCCCGATAAATATGTAGACACAATTTATAGATAACCCCATATGAGATTTCTATGAGGCCGATTTAATACATTACAGTTAATAGAAAAATACTAATATTGTATAGTTGTTACGAAAAATTACTCTTGGCCGGACAATCTACTAAAACATACAAAATAATTTCACAATTACATGTCGGAATTTCAACACACAATTAAAGATAAGCGAAATTATAATGTCCACTAATGATAATGTGTGTGTCTTCTGTCTTACGTCATTAATCTTTGGATTAATATTTTTAGCATTCGTTGAGAAAACGACGACAAGAAAGAAGATCTGAATTCGTATACGTGGAATATCGTCAGATAAACGTATTTACCATGGTTACAAGATGGCCTAAACTGTTTATGGACAAATTTTAGATTGAAAATCATTAAAACTAGCTAAACATAGTAATTAGGTATAGACTACTAAAGACAAGATAAGACCAGCCTAATTTTTGAGGAATTAAATTGAAGTCACGTTTACCGGTACTCTGAATATTATGATGCACAGAAAACTCTGAGCTCTTCTCAATTGAAGTGGCTATAGAACATTACATTTCCTTTCACAAGTCGTTTAATGTTAGAAGTATCTCAAGTGGTAATTGTACTTCATTATTTTATGTACAACAAAGACAATATTCATAATTTAGTTAGTGGGCGTCTGTGGTGACGTCAATAGCAATACAGACAACAGTGTGAATATCAAGCATGCTTGACCGTCGTTAGATTTGCGTATTGTAACCAGAGTGTCAATTCTCTCGTACTGCTGACTGCTTCAAGCGATATGGTTATAGACATAACACCGTTCAGTGGAAGTTGTGCAAGCTCTGAATGTGCTAGCTATCAACGCTGAAACTTGATATGTCGGGCATTGGCGCAAATAAAACAGCGATCGCCCGTGTGTTGCCGTGGGCCGAAAGGGGAGCAAAGAATAGCAACACTGTTTACCTTTCATGCATGTCGTAAGAGGCGACTAAGGAGGTTATGGGATGGAGTTGGCTGTCCCATCCCATATAGGGTTAATGACCCAAAGCCATGCTGAAGTCGGATGTGTCAGGTTGAAATGCGCAGATATCGCAGCAATTATGTAAACCATGACACAGCGCATTCCGTTCTCCGGACTACATCCTGCTAATATTCAGGAGTTTGAGAACGAACGCAGAAGAAGAAGAAGAAGAAACAGCGACACAGCGCATTTCCATTCTCTGGGCCACATCCATTTGGAAAATCTAGTGGGTGCATACTGCTACAAGAAAAATCCGATGAGAGTTTGAGAACGAAGGCGAAGAAACATATTTTAGTTGTTATCTTTTAACGAGTGTGTATAGTTGTTATCTTTTAACGAGTGCATTTAATTGTTATCTATTAAATACTGTGTTTAGTTTCTATCTATTACAGACTAAAGATTGTGTTTAGTTGCTATCTCTTAAAGATTAAAGGTTGTGTTTAGTTGTTATCTTTTAACGATTGTGTTTAGTATCTATCTATTAAAGATAGTGTTTAGTTGTTATCCATTAACGACTGTGTTTAGTTGTTATCTTTTTACAAATTTTGTCACATACAATTTAGCCATATTTATGCAAACGTATATGTGAAAGAAGTAAGTACTTTCAAAATTGGGGAAAAACATAAGAATGTCCACAATGTAATATCACGTGAGTGAAAGATAAAATTGTCACATATGAACATTTTGCCATACAGTGTCATAATGTCAAGCCTTGTATTTATACTTGTAATTTTGTCAGCACATGCAATTCGTATATCTGATAGGAAAGGAGAATATATAATCTTTAAACTCCACGCAATGTTGCATAATATTGAAGACATACACACAATAGAAAAATAACTTTGAACCTCTGTAAAAATATTTGAAACACTTCTCTTAAATTCCTTTGTCTTAGTCAAACCATGAATGTTTTGCGGTAATAAGGGAGGCGTATGTCAGGACCCATGCAAGAGCCATCAGAGTAACAACTTCATTGTTGTTATTTGTAAATTGTTCTTTAAAAAAACGCTGTCCGCATTGCTATTCAGTTATCCTGTTGATTCTGTTTAACTGTCAGCCTTCTTCCACTATCATGTTCAAGAGATCAGCCTTCTTCCAATATCATGTTCAAGAGATCAACCTTCTTCCAATATCATGTTCAATAGATCAGCCTTCTTCCAATATCATATTCAAGAGATCAGCCTTCTTCCAGTATCATGCTCAAGGGATCAGCCTTCTTCCAGTATCATGTTCAAGAGATCAACCTTCTTCCAATATCATGTTCAAGAGATCAGCCTTCCTCCAGTATCATGTTTAAGAGATCAGCCTTCTTCAAGTATCATGTTCAAGATATCAGCCTTCTTCCAATGTCATGTTCAAGAGATCAGCCCTCTTCCATTGTCATGTTCAAGAGATCAGCCTTCTTCCAGTGTCATGTTCAAGAGATCAGCCTTCTTCCAATATCATGTTCAAGAGATCAGCCTTCTTCCAGTATCATGTTCAAGATATCAGCCTTCTTCCAGTGTCATGTTCAAGATATCAGCCTTCTTCCAGTGTCATGTTCATGATATCAGCCTTCTTCCATTGTCATGTTCAAGAGATCAGCCTTCTTCCAGTGTCATGTTCAAGAGATCAGCGTTCTTCCAATATCATGTTCAAGAGATCAGCCTTCTTCCAGTGTCATGTTCAAGAGATCAGCCTTCTTCCAATATCATGTTCAAGAGATCAGCCTTCTTCCAGTGTCATGTTCAAGAGATCAGCCTTCTTCCAATATGTAGATCCAGGAAAAAGGTAACTTAGTTTTGCTAACACTAGATAACACACACAATGACACACACAAGTCAACGTTTCGACCAAAATGCCTTTGTCAAGACAGACAATAAACTTAAAACATATAATAGAAAGCGAACAGTAATAATATCGACGGTCACATAGGTATGGGTAGTCTGGAATCCAGACTACCATCTTCCATCTTCTACCTATTGTTCACTGTAGTATAGTTGTTTTTCTACAAAGAATCATCTCAGCATGCATGTCCAAACCATGCACGTTTTCGTCATTTCGATAGTGAAAGTAATTGTTCTTATGGACCTGTAAACATCTCTGTTTTATTTCTTACAATGTAGAGTGCACACATTCCAGGTACTTATAACATAATTCTCTATAAGATTTAAAGCTTTATTTCTTCTCCTGTGTGTCTGAATATCCATTGAAACATTTCATTTGGAGAACAGTTTTACTGGTGGAACCCATCTCCACTCCAGTATCTAGCGATTTTGGGCATCCAGATTGCACATTTTAAATTATAATTCAATATTATATTTATGTACATTATTCTAGAATATTGAAGTTATTCTATTATCATTCCTCTTTGTCATCACATGTGCTGATTTATTCTATTAGTTGTGCTTATTAATACCATCTATTTCAGAAATATCCATTTACTAAGTGTCCAAACCCACAACCATTTCGCATGCATAATCTGATAATATGAAGTTTAAGTCGTTTACCACTGACCTTACTCAGCACTTTCTTAGTCTTCATCTTTCTCAATATCCCCCTACTCGCATAATTTACATATATTGTTGACAAGGGACTGTAATACTTCAACAAAAATGCAATTAATTGAAGCTTATCCTGTATAGAACATAGAATTTCAATTCTGACTGAATTTTTTTACAACTAGTTGTGCGTCTTTATGTGGTATTTCAAGAAATCGAACAACTTTCGCCGCTGTACTTGAACCACAATTTTGCATTAGCTGAGACCATGTTTCACTAGCACTTCGCCTCTAAACAGTGTTTAGATAATTGTTCAGCGTTAGCGTAATATTACATGTTTTTCTATTTGTTATCGTGTAAGTTACATTGTATATCACAAAGGTGTCATTATTATAAATCGTATGTGGTATAACCTCGCTGGATATGTCCTACATTATCATCTAGCATATCAAGAAGATCAAACATGCCGGTGTGGATCACAGTAAAAACTATGTTACGATATTAACAAAGATAGGTAGAAAATCGTTTCCTTTCAACGTCACAGTAATTATTTTCAAATAAATATAATATTATAGATAACAAATTCTATGTTACCGTTTTTAAACCTTTATCAAGAATATATTTAAGTATTACCAATTGTGGACACGAGGCATACTAACACACACACTCATAAGTGGGTGGGGTTTATGCGTTTAGAGCTCCTTAGGAAGTCATGACATTTTGTTCTATGGAAAACAAATTAGAATTATCATTGTGCATTTAACGTGTACTCCTTATGGTGAAGTACGCTCCTCTAAACCACGGATGTAAGTTCCTTTGGTTATATCAGAACTTTTAGGTCATTAGAAATAATAGAGTTTTAGATTTGGCAAACCACAACCTTCGAGAAAACCAATAAGTGGGTTAAACCTCCCCACGGTAATAGAGCCCCCCCCCCCACCAATATTTATGTATACTTAACTATGTATAAGGTTAGCGCTCAAGTGGAGGACAGAAAAGAAATCTTTCAGGTAGTACGTGAAAACATCTCTCAAGCACTGCCGGATCGACCTGGGCTCTGACGAAATCACAGTTCCTGACCGTCCACCTTGGCATGATCAGATCAGTGCGGGTATTTCGCCCTCGTGTTGCCCGGGTCCGAAAGAAGAGCAAATAGTAGCAACACTGTTTATCGTCCATGAATGTTGCAGGATGTGGTTAGGAAGGTTATAGAGTGGTGTTCGCTGTCCCATCCCACATAGACTCACAGTCATCCAGAAGCCACGCTCAAATCGGATGTGTCCGGGCGAAAAGCGCAGATATCGCGACTACGATGTGAACCATAACAAAATGCCTCCGTTCTCCGGATTACATTCTACTAATTTACAGGAGTCTGACACCGATCGCAGATGAAAAAACAAATTATGAGTATTAAAAGTTTTGAACATGATAGAACATTGCAAACGATTGGAAAGACACACAAAAACAAAGGCGAAAATATACTGTCTTTACTCATCTCAATATCTACTACGTTGCTGATTTCACTTCAACAGGTCTTTCGTAATTCTAATTAAACTCATCAGATATCAAAGTCAACCTTAATATTTATCAATGACGTGCTCATTTTCGATTGCGAATGAGGAACAGCATTATCAGTATATAAAGTAGTATACTTTCCACTAGTGAAAGTACTTATGGATCTCCAAAGCAAACTATCGTCAATATTTTCAATGATAATCCCCTGGGGGTGAGGGGGGGTGCGACTATCCTCTACCATGCATGTTCAATTGTGGCGGATAATGGAAAGGCTTCCAGATGCGGAGGGTAGCTACTCTCCGTATCTGGTGGTCCGCTGCGATATAAACCAAATCTCTGAATGAAAAAGCATTCGCGGACAAAATGGCGATGTTGCCCACCAAGACGGGGTGGGATATCAGGTGGCATTGAAAACTCCACTGAAATACCCCATACGTCTAGTGACAATAAGCATCAAGCGAGTATGGGCCGCTATACGCTCAAGCCAACAGCTGGGGGTCATTGACTCCAGCCTGACGTGTCCCTAGAGTAGGGGGACTTTGCATAGAAATAGAAATAACTTTCTAAATACATAAGGGGAGGAGAAATCATAACCCTCTTATGCCCCAAAAACATAGAAGACAACTCTTCTAACTACGCTGGTCAGATGGTGCTCAAGAGTTCAGAAAGACAGGCCAGCTACGAGATGGAAAACTCTACACAAAGCCTGGTCAGATGGTGCACATGAGCCCGGTAGGGCAGACCGTCTAAGAAAAGTAATTCTAAACAAATCATATCTTTCAGTAATCGGACACACTTAGCCATATGGTGCATAACAGAATGCAACGTTTTTCATATATATATATATATATATATATATATATATATATATATATATATATATATATATATATATATATATATATATATATATATATATATACTCATGCAGATTGAGACAACAGATTCTGGATATTGTGCTCTGCCTGATGAATCCAATGCATCGAGGGGGCCTACCACAAGTTACTGGTGGTCAGTCTGGCTCATTTTGGAAAACCAGGCATGCGAACAGTGGGAAAGTATGACTGATTACACCACACGACAGCAAGAGGACTAAATGTACAGCATTGGAATGCAGAAATCATTTATCACAAAAAGCACGCCCTAACGGTTAGGCTAGATAACGACAAGATAGACGTGGCTTACATACAAGAAACCCATCTTAAGCGACATCACAGATTAGCAGGGGGCTACCAAACATTCAGACAGGACAGAGAAGGGCATAAGCAGGGATAATTACACTAATGCGCAACATCATAGCAGCAAAGCAGGTAGACATAAACACAATAGGAGAATCAGAGATGATAAGAACTAATGTGCTCATAGACAACCAACCAATCAGAATTTATAACAAATATAGCCCAATAGGAAGAACCCTTAAATTTGAAGCGATGGATATTACAGACACACATTGCATTATAGTGGGCGACTTCAACAGCCACTTACAAGTGGCGTTACACGCAATCTGACTCAAGAGGAGAAGAAGTGGAAGAATGTGAAATTGATATCAACCTATTCCTTGGAAGGTCCACCAACTTTCTACTCAAAGAGGTGGAAATCAACATCGACCCCCGATTTAGCTTTTCCAATGGCGATTTATCTTGTAAAATAGTAATAGTTGATATTAACCAGCATGAGGATAGTGATCACAAACCAATCAAACTCACTATTAACACTCAACTACACACTGGAAGAGCAGAAAACTCTTTCCTGCTGGAACTATAAGAGAGCAGACGGAAAAATATGGAAAGCTCACAGAAGTATGTAGTGAGCCTACCAATACCATCAAAAGATAAAGAACACGACAGAAACGTTAATGAGGTAATTCTTAGAGCTGCAAAAGAATCAAGACCAAGAGGGACAAGAAAAAAAACTACAAACCGTATTGGTCCAAAGAAGTACAAAAGCTTGAAGGAGACCTGACTATGATAAGAGAATTAGCTGAAACAAAGCAGAGTACAGAAAGGGTATACCCATAAAGACAGCAAGATACAAGTTAAAGGTAAAAACATCGGCAAGAAAAAGATGGATAGAAAAACTTAGAGCCTTAACATGGACAAAGATAGAAACAATCATTGAGTGATGAAAACAGTAGCCGACCACCAATAAAACTGCATACAGGAAAAGCAGTAGCTAACATTCTCATTAAAATATTATGCAACTGTGAGCCAGATAAACATAACAAAAGAAAGGGGGAAAAGAAGTTAAGAATTAAATCCATGGATTAAAGGATATGCACATGGTGATAGAAGAGAAAATGTCAAAGTTTACAAAAACTGAGCTATAAAAAGCACTTCAGAACCTCAAACTCAAGAAGTCATCAGGAAAAAAGGAGTTTCCAATGAGCTACCAATGACACTAGGGATTAAAGCAAAGAGAAAGCTTCTAAAGATAGAAACACTAGCAAGCAAACAGGTCAGGTGCCCACTACAAGGAAAGAAGCTATCATAGTACCTAATCTGAAGCAAGGAAAAGACAAACTCGACCATAGCAGCTATAGACCAGTCAATCTCCTCACTTGTAATTAATGAAGAAAATGATAAACAGAAGATTCATGTGAAACCTGGAAGGAAAACAACTAATAGCAGCACAACAGAGTAGCTTCCGACAACACAGATCAACAGAAGACGAGGTTGTCTACATATCCCAAGCGATTGGTGACGCATACTAAGAAAGAAAAACACACCTTTGCAGTGTAGATTGACAAGGAGAAGACATTAGACGAAGTGTGGAAAGAAGGTCTTAAGAAAAATCTCCTTAGACTAGGAATCAGAGGACACTTATATAACTGGATATGCAACTACATGGAAAAAAGAACAGCCAGAGGGCAAGAAGAGGGAAAACGTAGCAGGAAGAGCATAGTATATCAAGGTGTCCTACAAGGATGTGTACTATCTCCTTCTTAATTTACATAAATGATATTACGGAGGTCATTCCGGCTGGGGTGCACTCTGCAATGTATAAAGATGACCTGACTTTGTGGACAGGAGGGGAGGCAATAGCAGTTACACAAAACAGAATGCACGGGGCACTCCACAAACTAGAAAGCTGGACCAAGAAATGGTTGATCACCAATAATGAGAAAAACAAACACACACAAAAATAACCCTATCCAACACGGTCCAGACATAACACTAAAAATAAACAATCAATAGAGCAGAACCCAACATACCTCGCAATTACCCTAGTCTCTAGAATGACATGGACAAAACAGGCAGAAATGTCAGAGAAGAGAGTCAGAAACAGAATGACCATAATAAAAAACATAGCAGGCACAAACTGGGAAGTGGACAGCACAATATTGAAAAGGATATACACAGAGAGAGTTAGACCAATACTAGAGTATGGCATCACAACCTGAACCACATCATTTATAACACAATTCAATAACATAAACAAAAAAAACCCACAATCAGGCTATACGTATTAGCTCTGCATCTATGAAATATACACCCTTAAATACATTAGAAACAATAACTGGCCTTCAGTCAATGGAAGATAGAAGAGACATGAAAGTAGTTCAACAAGTATGCAATCCTATGCACTAAAGAATTAATGCTATGGTAGAGGCAGACAGCCTGGAAAGGAGCAACCTCAGTAATCACAAAGAAACCGATACAGAAGGCACCAACTAGGACAAGCGAAACCAAGACCCATACAACCAGTCAGTACCATCCCCCATTGGGCATACAGACTCCCAGAACTAAACGAACAAATAGAAGGTATAGAAAAGAAAGGAACTCAGACAGACTTGGAGAGAAAGCGTATTTACAGAACGTCACGTCGAAGTTAGTTACTCACAGGATGCACGGATTCGTGTCTATACAGATGAATCGGCCATAAATGCAATTGAGAATGGAGGACGAGGAATGGCTCTTAGACTAAAACACGGGAAAGATGTTACTCTAGCCATAGCTACTGGCAAGGTCTCAAAATAATTTTAAGGCAGAAATGGAAGCTCTCAGGAAAGCAGCAGAAATGATATATCTTACAACATAAAGAATACGTGCACAAGAATATTGTACTACTAAGATATGCACTATCTGGCATAACGGTACTGAAGCTATACAGGGACACCGACCTTAATGAATTCTAGTTCTAGTTCAGTTGCACAATAATTTCCAGAGAGTAGTGATCCAGTGGATACCGTCACACTGTAACATTTAAGGGAATAAAGTTGCAGATAGACTGATCAAAGAAGGAGGGAATTTACCTCAAGAAGACTATCTGGTCAGTCATGAAGAAGTGAAGGCTATCATTAAAGGCAACTATAACAAAAAAGTCGAAAGAATACTACCCCAAATATAATGCAGAAGATGGGTATTACTAACTGTCCCGAAGAGACCAGGTTACCATGCTGCGCCACAGAATTGGTCATAACAAAATGAGACATCGCCTGTACACCAAATTCAAAATAGGTACAACTGGCCGTTTCCATTGCAGCCTTGCGAATATGATAGCATAATATATTTACAAGAATGCCCCAGTTTTCATACCTGAGGAACAAGACATGACCCACTCCAATTAAAGTCGAAGAGAAACTGTATTGCACAGCGTAAACTAATACAACAGCAACCTATATAATGGAATCCGGAGTCACAACCTGACTGGGTGATGATCTATATCATATAATCCGGAGTCACAACCTGACTGGGTGATGATCTATATCATATAATCCGGATTCCCATCCTGAGTGATGATCTATCTATATCATAGAATCCGGATTCCCAACCTGACTGAGTGACGATCGCCGAAGAATAATCATAATCGTGTCTAGGAAAAAAGCTATCAACGGAATGATGATCTTCTGCAGCAACACAAGAGAGTAATTTATGGTGAAATAATGCCGACTACACAGCTCGTCATGGCACTTATGACAAGCCTATTCGGGGATCTCCCTGGCGTAGTGGTTAAGCTGTTCGCCTTGTATTCAAGAGGATTTTTTTCGGAGATCCCTGTGAATTATCACTTGATGCTACGGAGTTACGTGCTATAAGTGGTACTCTAGGCAGGCGGCGTGCCGCTTCGTTGAGAGGGACGGAGTACATATGGGAAACCGAGTACAGTTAAGTCAATCTTCTACGGCTTTTAAACCCTTTTTAAACCTATAATTCAAACTTATATTTATATTGATACTAATCGCGTATTTAATAAACAACCTTAACGTTTTTCGTGCAATTCAATGCACTGATTCAAGCGCTGGTGCCACGTTGCAATACCATCCATTATTCCCATCTTCATTCTTCTTCTAATTCTTCCTGTCTTCAATGAATGTGTCACATGGCTTCATCAATTATGTTACTCATTCTATCAATGCATATTTTTATTTCTTCCTCCTCATCTTCGGTGGTGTCCGTTCTGAAACTTCCGCTACAAGACATCATTGATTATTCTCTTCCCATGTGTGTACTCGACCATGAGTGACCGTGTATACGTGTGTGTGTTTGTTGTTTGTTGTTGTTTTTGTTTGTTTTTGTTATTTTGGTTATTGTGTGATTTTCACACAATTATTTTATGTGATCACACTTCAAGACTCCATGACTATAATAAAACAATGTTTATTTTGGGTTAAAACTTCGTTACGTCGAGGCAAGCATTATTAAGCAAGAACCAGAGCCATGTGTTGTTTATCATTACAAATACAGTAATTGTTGTGGAATACTGTAACAAAGATAAATTATTTAGAAATTTAAAATTGTATCAGTCCCGGATTTTAGTAAACTAACACATACTAAACAGCAAATATATATTTATAATTCCAACTCTAATAAGATCAGATCAAATGTTATGTCGTCTCCGTAACCAAATTTGGCTGCAATGAATATCCAACAAGTGTGCCTCTCGCCATAGTGATGCACTCTAAGAAATTGAAATTTGTTCATATCTTATTGTATTCCTCCCACTTGTACATCTCTCTGCTACTTGCTCTTCGCATGTTCAATTTTCCCTCTAGTGCAGTTACACGATGTCCTGTTGTTTTACGTGCCCAAAACATTGTGTCTGGTGTTTATGTCCATTTGTAGTTCCATTGTTAATACGTAGTGTTTCATTATGTCATTATTTGTTTATCTCTTCATAAAATTATATGATGATGATGATGATGTTCGTCCGTCGTGATCGACGATGACCAAAAACTCAACCATAATAATAATAACAATAAATGATTAAATAATAAAGTTAATAGTGCGTTTTTAAATGACTAGCAAGTGCAATGCGCGCACAAAATGTTCTTTTACAGAATTGACAACAATAGAAGGTACCTGTGTGAGGTTGAGATGTTTTTTTCTTTTCTACGTGTCCGCTTCTGTCTTGCAGTTTCTTGTCTGAGTTCTTCCGCCGCTAGTGCTCCCGTTCTAATGCTGTAACGCCATGCTGTTCTATCCTGAGCGAGGCTCTCCCAAGCGCCTACGTCAATGTTAAGATGTTTCAAGGATGACTTGAGCGTGTCTTTGAAACGCATTTTCTGTCCACCAGCTTTTCGAAATCCTGCCTTCAGTTCTCCATAATATATTTGTTTTGGCAAACGCGAGTTCTCCATACGCACAAGATGGCCTGCCCAGTGTGCCTGCGCCTTCATAAGTATTGTGTGGATGCTTATTGAGGTTGATTTTTCCAGGACTTCGTTGTCTGGTACTTTGTCCCACCAATGGATGTTTAGTCATTTACGTAGGCAGGTAAGATGGAAATGATTTAACTTTCTTGCATGTCTAGCATACACTGTCCACGTTTCGCAGGCGTATAGAATGTTGGTATAACAGCAGCATGATATACTTGTAGTTTGGTGGTTGTTCTTATACCTCTTCTGTCCCATACATTGTTGCGTAATCTGCCAAATACAGCACTAGTTTTTGCCAGTCTATTGTTAATTTCCACATCAATGTTGACATCGCGAGAGAGAGTGCTTCCAAGGTAAGTAAAATTGTCGACTACCTGCAGTTTTTCCTGATTGACGATGATGGAAGTAACAATATTTTGGCTATTTGATGTTGCTTGGTGCATGACTTCTGGTTTTTTTTGTGTGTTAATAGTGAGACCAAAGTTGTTGCAGGCCTTTGAGAAGCGGTCTATGGTGCTCTGCGTGTTTACGACAGAGTCAGCATCCAATGCACAGTCGTCAGCATAAAGTAATTCTCTAACAGTACTAGATTTAGTTTTCGTGACCATTTCATAAACGTAGCAATAATCCCAATTCTCAGCAGGTACCGCATCATCGCCTTGAAAAACTCATTTGGTACGTTCTTGGAGAAAAAGTTGACCAGAAACGTAATGTATCACATTGAGACTGAACACAACATAATACCCTTAAATGTATCATATGTATCTTATTACCCAACAAACGAAGGTATTCGCCGCAAGGAAAGAGCAGACAGGCTTACATCCAAGACATAGATGAGGAATTCACAATGGAAACGTGGGATATTTTACAACAAACTTGACGATGCCCAGGTTGATTTGATGCAGACACCGATATTGATGAAAGAACACAACTCGTTCTACGCCAATTGGACGGAACTAAGAGGAATATACGTATCACGTGATAATACTTATTTCACTGTATTTCTCACTCTTAAACTTTTCTCTACAAAACGAGTGTAAGACTTTGCTGAACTTGTCGATCATTCCTAGATAATATTGAAATGTTCATCATCATCATTAAGTTCCGTCTCCGCAACGAATGTTGGCTGCAGCAAGCCTCAAACATCCATGTCTCTTGTCTAGTTGGTGAAATGTGCAGGACTGTAATTTGTACATCTCGTGTGTTACTCTCCTACTTGCATCTCTGCCTACCTCTTGATCATCTACCCTCGAATTTACCTTCCAGTGAGATCTTCAACAAGGCGTCATGTCTTTTATATTTTATGTTCAAAATATTGTATTTGCTGGATCTTTATTTCCTTTAACAATTCTTTTTTTCATATAAAGTATTGTTAGATCCTCTATTTGTCTTCTTCTCTTTCCATGATGTTCTTCCTATTCTTCTATATATCCACATCTCAAAGACATAAATTCTGTCTTGTAATTGTGTGTTATTGTCCATGTTTCTGAGCGTAGCAATTTATAGTACTAATTTTTAGCCTGTTTGTAATTTGTTAGATGTTAAAATTGTCCTCATGTCATCGAAAGTACTTTTAGCCATTCCTATCCTACTTGTGACTCCTGTTTCACATCTGCCATCGTTTGTGATTATGTGTCCGACTATTGATAATGTTCTTATTGAAAGTTGAGGTTTTTCTCAATATATTTTTCTGTATAACACCTTTTTTCTGTAACTTTTCATATTGTCATGGTTTTCATTTTTATATTTATATTTTTTACTTGAGTTATCGACTTGATCTATTAGTCTTTATAGTTCCTGTTCAGTTTCTACAGTATTCATTGGGGCACTTAGTATGCACGTATAAGAATATGCCTGCGATTCAAGCCAGTTTAATGCGTTACGGAAAAATACTATTAGACTACTTGGTGTTGCGGTAAAGGCTACATTGTCTTCGTGTACTGTTCTTTCTTGTGATGTGGCAGTTAAGGCTAATGCGCATCTCTGGTGGCGGATGACTGATCCGTCAGTTTAAATGACAACATCTGCGTCATTTGCATGTCAGCAGATGAGTGTTTTAACATTACCATCCACGCTCACAGGGCTACTTTCCCTGCACTCTATTAAGCGTAATGACAGTTTTAATTACCTCTGAAAGGACTATAAGAAATAAGTATTCATTCCTCGCCAGAAGTTTTGCCTTATTGAGCGCAGATCTGTTTAACGGTATCCTTGATACGACACATCCATAATTTGGATGAATTGCAACCAAGGATTATTCGCATCGCCTAATTTTGAATTCTCTCAAGTCTTACACTAAGAAATGCACACTATTAATAGTTGATCACTAATTATATACTTGAAGTCACGTGCTAAAATTAGTCAAGACGTTTCCAACTATATAAATAGCCACCAACAAAATCACGAAAATACTCAAAAACGTAACGAAATTAAGTCCTTTTTAATTATGTACAGAGGTTGTTACTGCAGATAGTCATGAGTCAGTCCGCTTAGCAGGTCTTAGTGGCAGGGTAATCTGAACTTCGACTGTCATGGTTTATTGCGAATCTTTCAGATAATAACACAAATTAGGACTCGTTTTTCCTGATGAAACGGGCTTTCCTCAACACAGCCAAGATTTAATCTCGACACAGTTCAGAACTGAATTGTTGAAGTCAATCAGGCGCAAACAAATATTAAATTAGAGACAACATGCACGATTAGAATAGTGCATTATGTAAACACGAGAATGTGGTTAAAAAAAGCAGTGGTTCCAAATATAGAACATGAGACAAAATACAGAACAGAAAAGAATGTCATTTGGTAAGAATGTCAGTTATTAGACCAGAAAGACTTAATCAGAGATATAGACAAAAACACAACAACATAACAGGGGAAAAAAAACAGAAGAGGACGTGTTGTAACAGAAATAATGTAGTGATAGTTTAAAATAAATAAAACTATATCATGTAGTAAATATTCACACTTTTGTTTTTGTCAATGCTTTGTTGCTATTTGCCTAGCTCATAAATGACAAAATATTTTTGGTCGAAGCGTTCATGCTATTATCCCCTTTACATATCATGTAGCACATGCTCAACAAGGAAACATACCAACAGAAGGGAAGAATATCTTTCATAGATGGAAGGAATACTGTAGTGAGATGTATAATGACCCACACACAAAAAAACACAACAATAAACGAATATGAAAAGGAGCCAGAACCTACAAAAGAAGAAGTGAGATACGCAATAGAAAGTTTAAAGAAAAGTAAAGTCCCAGGCAACGATGACTTAACAACAGAAATTATACACGCAGGCGGCGAGGCCGGAATCAAGATTTACCACAAACTCTGCTGCAAAATATAGGAAAGCGGTACATGGCCGGAGGAATGGAAAAAATCATTATATATACGACTCTCAAAAAATACGACCTTCAGATTTGCTCTAACTACCGAACTATAGCCCTTGTAAGTCAAGCAAGTAAAATAATGTTAAACATCATAATGCAAAGAATCAAACAGAAATTAGAGATAGAGATAAACGAAACACATGCCGGCTTCAGATCGGACAGAGGAACAAGAGATCACATCCTTAACATGAGATTGAACATAGAAAAGTGTATTTTCAACTGACCTGCACATGTGTTTCATAGATTACTCAAAAGCGTTCGACTGCGTCATACACCAGCAGCTATGGGAGATAATGAACAACATGGGTTTCCCAAGACAGTTGATTCATCTAATAGAGGAACTTTACCAAGATAAAAATGCTGCAAAAAAGTTAGAGGGCGATCTCTCAGAGTGGTTTGAGGTACAGAGTGGAGTAAGGCAGGGATGCACACTCTCCCCATACCTGTTCAACATCTACGCAGAAAGTATAATGAAGAACGTGAGAGAAGACATACACAACGCTGACTACCACGCTTTAAAAATAGGTGGATTCCTAATCCCGGAACTACGTTACGCAGACGACAAAGTGCTTCTTTAAATGATATAAAGGGATTGGAACAACTAATCAAGAACACAAAGAAAAATAGCGAATCACAAAACTTGTATTTAAAAACGCCAAAAAAAAATAAATCATGTCAACAGATATAACAACACAACAACCAAAATTCAGAATTAACAATACCGAGATAGAATGTGTGGATAAAATAGAATACTTAGGAGCAAATATCAACGGTGCAGGAGACTGCATGGCAGAAATAAGGAAGAGATTTGCAATGGCATATTTTTAAAAAACACGGTTGAAAAACATATGGAAAAAAATAGAAACGAAATTGCTAATGTTACGAACTTTTATTTTTTTCCGGTTGCAACATACGACTGTGAAACATGGACCCAAAGTAAAACAGCGGCAAAGAAGATCAACGCCTATTACTAGGTTCATGACAAGTAACAGCGAGACTGATTCTTTCCTTCCCTTTCAGATCTCGGCAGACACACGGGCGAGACGAAACGCCTATAGTGTTGTGCATTTCCAGTGATCATTAAAACTATAACCGTGTTTTACAAGTTTAGCCTATCGGATTGCAGTTCTGCTGCAGTTCTTACCTATTATGAATATCAAAACACAATGGATATTGTTTGTTAGCCTGTCACATAACCTCAGGAATTACGAGCGATTAGCTATTACTTCATATGTGCAATATGGAGGTTTATGAGCTTTCTGTCATACCCAGGGGTTTCACCATTCGGCTTGGTGCAATGCCTATTGGAGGAGCCTTCTACTCGGGGGGGGGGGGGGGTGCACACAATTAATATAGTCAGAAATCGACCGTATAAAATGATACATTACAGAAATATATGTAAAAGTCAAGTAAACCACATATACAAACATATATGAAGCACACAAAACTGCACATTCCATAAAACTTTTCTACCCTTGATGATGCAAGGTATACAAGGATAATGTGAAAATCAGACAGAAGACTATCGTTAAATCAACATTACTACAAGCGTGTGGATTCAGTATCACGGTAAGTCTGACATCTAGCTCGATCATTCCGAAACGTACGCCTTGTCGCACACAACAAACCGACAATTATCGATAGTTTAATAACAATGTTTCTAAGTTGAGGTTGAGGAAATTTGGCCAGGACATTGAACGGAGTGAAAATAGAACGTCTCTACGGAATACAGCCAAGGATTTCGTGCAACTTTATTTCTTAGTTTCTCATTCATTTATACACTCTTTCTCCCCGAATTATTTTACGTGCACCTTCCTTGCATTGTTGATATCAGACGTCGTATGCATTTCTTATTGCGATCAAATATATTTTATTTGCCAGTTTGTATGTTGTTAATAATGGTTCTTAATTTTGTTGTTGACAATACAGCTGCCAAAAACAACATTCTGGTATTTATACTTATTTTGGAAATATCTTCTTCCGTTGTTGTATGTTGTGCTGTAAATAAGTACATGTATAAGTTTAGCTGTGATTTAAACAAACATTTAACAATCTAATTCGCTACGACGTTTAAAGGGTCGACGTTTAATCTTAATATCTAAAAATAGAACATTCAAATAAGAATTACAAACCATTATTTTCTCTTTTCCCTATAATTTTCTCCAAAAATCCAATATTCTCAAAGCTAATCATACGAGGCGTGTTCAAATGAAAACGGGACTTGTTACACCACGCGTGATAGAGCGCACTGATATTGATGACATTTTGCACTAGTAATGAGTATCCAATAATTTACATACGGTCACGTGTTCATCTTCCCAGCATGCATATGTGCTGCAGAAGACTGTTAACAATATGGCGGGTGTGATTCCGAACCCGTCCAAAGTGAATCAGCGTGCTGTGATCCAGTTTCTTTCATTTGAAGGATGTCAAGCAGTAGACATTCATCGGAGAATGAAGGCAGCATATGGTGACAAATGTTTGTCGAGGACCAGAGTGATGGAGTGGGTGCGTATGTTTAAAGACGGACGTGAGTTAACGGCAGATCTTGCACGGCCAGGTCAGGCGCATATTGTTGCAACAGAAGAAGCCATAGCCGTGCTTGATAAAGCAGTACTGACTGACCATCAAGGCTAAGCGACCAGGCAGACTTTCTCAAGGTGTGATTCTTCTCCACGACAACGCTCGTCCGCACGTCGCAAAAATTGTGCAGGAAACATTGGCAAAGAAGAATTGGGAAGTTCTTCATCACCCAGCCTATAGTCCCGATTTATCCCCGTGTGATTTCCATTTGTTCGGACCGTTGAAGAAAGCACTAAAGGGACAGCGATTCAACAGCGACGCAGACGTGAAGACAGCGGTGACCACATGGTTCAGAGAACAGCCACGCAACTTTTTCTCGGACGGCATTCGACGTCTACCTAAACAGTGGGATGCTTGCCTAAATGCATACGGAGATTTTTTCTGATGAACCCAGGTGCATTCTTATTCACAAGTGGTTGCTTTGTTCAATTCCGTTGAAAATATTAAATTGCGTATGATACTTTTTAAATAAATCCACAAGTCCCGTTTTCATTTTAACACGCCTCGTATATGCAAATGATTGGCTTAGTGATGAGCTATTGATTACAGAACTGATCTCATGACACTTCGATCGCACTCATATTCTCATGAAGGAGTTATCGTAAAGTCAGCGGGACAATGGTTCCTGTGTCTCGCTAGTTGAGCCCACTCCTTATTTTGTCATTCACCGACCATGTTATATAAGAAAAACGTTCTGAAAGTCTTTTAGTTGCAATATCAATACAACAGTAACTGTTTTGACCTAATCCGATATAAGATCGATAAACAAAGCATATAAGTTACAATAATTAAACGTATTGACGATAAATCAATTTACAATCGTATTCTCTTCGATCAATATACAATCGTATAACTTATGACACCATATTATTACACGACCATATTCATCGAATATGTTGTTTGTTTGTCTGAGAACCCCAGAAATTGCGAGCGATTAGCTCTTAACTTCCTATGTGTAGTGGGGTGGTTTTTCCGAGCTTTTGTTTTATACCCAGGAGACTTTATCTTTCGGCTTAGTGATGCCTTTTGAAGGAGCCTTCTACTCAAAGGGGCCTATTCATTGATATGTGCACTTTCACTGACTCCCATGCACTGTCTATTCTTACTCATAAAATATCTAATTCCTTATCGTAATCACTCATTATATTACTCGCTTCTGCATTCAATCTCCAGTTCAACCTCTTACTTATACTCACACGCTATCGTTATCGTACTAAGTTAATCGCACTCATTCAGTCTCATTCAACCATTCTAAATTCATCACGCACTCACAGTTAATCTTGTTCACCCACTTTCACTCCCTCACGCACTCACACGCAATCTCGTTCAACCACTCTCATTTCCTCACTCACTCAAAATCATTCAACCACTTTTACGCCCTCAAACGCAGTCTCATTCAACCAGTATCATTTCCTCACTTACTCAACCGCAGTCTCATTCAACCATTCTCACTTCCTCACTTACTCAAACGCAGTCTCATTCAACCAGTATCGCTTCCTCACTTACTCACAATCTCAGTCTCATTCAACCATTCTCACCAATACGTCCAATGTCATTCAACCACTCTCACTTCCTCACTCACTCACACTCTTGCTTCCTCACTCACTCACTTCCTCACTCACTCACACTCTCGCTTCCTCACTCACTCACACTCTCGCTTCCTCACTCACTCACACGCTCACTTCCTCACTCACTCACACTCTCGCTTCTTCACTCACTCACACTCTCGCTTCCTCACTCACTCACAAACTCAATCTCTTTCAACCACTCTCACTCGCATAGATCCATTACCTGCGTAATGTGCATTCAAATATATTCAACAATATCACACCTCACTCTCAATTATAGACAATTGTCGAATACACAATACGAATAACAAAACAATGAACAGAACAACCCATCTGTATACAGTAAAGATCATCATATCGAACAAAAGCTAAATGTTTGTTACATTTTCTTGTAACTGAAGTGTCACACAGAAATCAATGCAATGTAAAGAGGTGAAAGCTGAAGTCGATGAACTTAAGAAGAACACCATCATTTTATCAAACAGGAGTGATATTTTGTACAGGCGATGTATAATCTATGTTTGACGACATTTTCACGAGATATCTCATATCAAACATTTTTATCGTGTAGTTTATGACATAAAATGTCACTCATAAATGTGCAACACACAGGTTTGTGAATGTTTCACTTGAACAAGACGGACTATCGCTAAGGGGTTATGAAATTTAAACACAAAAACAGATAATGACAAAATACAAGACAATCTCAACGTTTCGAACCGTTATATCTTTCTCGAGAATATACAAAACAAACAGTGAAAAACAATGAAAACAGTGAATACTATGTTACCACCACAGAGGCACTAGATACACTATTAACATGTAAACAATACAAAGTTCAAGATGATAATGAGGTATGTGGAAACATAAATCAAGTATATCCGTCTTGTTCAAGTTAAACATTCAAATTCCTGTGTTTTACGTAAGTACTATTATTGTTACATTTCACACAGTATTACCTTATATTGATTCTCATAAATGTGCAGTATCGGATCGTTTGTCACATTAAAACAGCTCAAACAATATAGATGGTTTATATTATTGAACTGAAATTTACCCACCTGTACCCCCACCCTCTCTACAGAGTTGCAACTCTCTTGTCGAGAGTATCTATTAGGCCATGTGACTTCGCAGTTCAACTGTCATCCCCGTGAACGTTCGATTACATACGTACACAGTAACTATAAGAACGTAATCATTTTAAATAATTGGTTCACATATGAGCACAGTAGGAAGACTTAACAGAGATATCAGGACTAGATTTGTAATGACTTTGGTTGCAATATATGCATATAATATCATACACAAATGTAGAATATGTACAGCAATGACGATTAACTTATATGATGATGATGATGATGATGTTTGTTTGTTTGTTTGTTTTGCGTTCGCTCCATTTTAACCATCACGGATATCCGTGCGATTTCCGCCGGGAGCGTGATTACGTTGTGCCACCGTTATACGCCTTGTAGGCCTAGCACATCCGATTTCGGCATGTCTTGACAATTCGGGTGGGCTACCCTTAGCATGTGACAGCCTCTATATCTGTCTCCAGGCACGCGTAGTGGCGACACTTAGCCCAGACGATTGTTGCTCTAATCTGACTCGCACGAGGTGTTCCACTGTCTATGAACTTGCCTCGTGTAATTGGACGTGCTGTGCCTGTGCCCATTGGGTACTGAACCGTTTCTCATCCGTGAGCCTGGTTCCTTAAGGGGAAGAACTCAACAGAGGAGTTGGACCCTGGCTCTTTCGCCCTCTTAGCCGAGGTGTCGTTCACCGACATCGTGTACCCCTTGTCCAAGTTCGAGTCTCACACCACGCGTTTGAGAGAAAGGCGTTCTCGATCTGAGCGTCCTTGTCCCAATAGCGCCTGAGCCCATCAGGTACTGAATCCTTTCTCTCTTCAAGTGTATTTCCGGTGTAGGAAAACCTGACAGTAGAGTTGGTCCAGGGCTATTTCGTTGTCCCTTTTGTGCCTGAGCCTCTCAGGTACGGAACCCTTTCTCTTTGCAAGTGTACTTCCGTTATTGGAAACCTTGACAGTAGAGTTGGGCCAGGACTACCATCGTTGTCCCTTTCTTGCCTAAGCCCATCGGGTACAGAACCCTTTCTCTTCGCGAGGATATTTCCGGTTTAGGAAGGCTCGACATAAGAGTTGGGTTAGGTCTTTTTTCTTTACCAAACGCCAATGGATGGGGCTGGGTCTCTGCCTGTAAGGAACACAGGTAACTAGAAGCTCGTCTCGAGCTGACGGAGCTTGTAGTTTCCCTTTCTTAGAGACATTTCACTTTCTATTTGCAGTTCGCGCTGCCCTCTAGCGCTGTTCTGCCCTTTCATTGTTTCATTGTACTCGGTATGAAATCTATTTGTCTCTCGCCATGCATCTACCTTCACGTGCATTTTACATTGGCCGCCCCTCCAATGTTCGGATTGGACTGACTAGCTTCACTGTATCTCGACAGTATCGCTATATGTGGTGATGCTGGTGGTGTCGGAGATATTGTCTGTCTCTTGTGCAGTCAAATCTCTTTCCATCTGCTACCTCCACATTCTCGGACACGATCCCCAAATGATTTGGCCAGAATCAGCTCGAGCTGCTGTATTTCTGTTTGCAGGATGCACCGCGTGGAGGTACATTTGTGATCTTGGTTATCTGCTAACCCTGGGTCCGCCTAGAGCAATGCGTTCCCTTTGCATGATGATGGTGGTGATGGTGATGGTGCTGGTGGTGGTAGTGCTGGTTATTACATTTCCTTTTTACAGACAGCCAGGAAGCAGGCCAATGCACAAATTACCAACATACTACGGAGGCCACAATTTGCAGTCACAACTCTCGTGACCAATTTCTCGCGACAGATTTCTCGTCACTGATTTCTGGTGACTAATTTCTCGTGACTGATTTATTTTCGTGACTGATTTGCCCATTTTTCGTTTTACACAGACGTGAAGTGAATACACAAATCAAATCTTTGTTTAAAGATGCATGTGCCTTTCGTCTACGTTGTTTGTTTTCTGACGTCTCCCTTAGAGGCCCCTCAGGTGATTGGATGCCACAGCGTAGCGGAATACTCCATGCTGTGCGACCATCCGTCAGTTGTCTTCCCAGGAATTTGGATTTATCAGACATCGTTCAAGTCGGTTTTGCAGATGTTATTACCGTTCAATTTTGCTCTGTTCCTTTGCCTTACACCAGATAAATACTCACTAAAGAGAGTATTTATCTAGTGTTCGGATTTCTTGGGTATGTGAAAGTTTGACATTCTATTCACATAGCCAAGTCATCTTAAATGGCTAAGTATGAGTATCAGTAGATGGATTTCATCTTAGCTTGCTGCACGATCTTCGATTTATTTTGACGAGACACCGCATATGAAATATGTTTAGTATTATTCCATGAATTGAGTAAGATGTCCATGTTTAACATCGATAGGACAATATACTAAGCAAGCAGGACTAATAGACCGACCGTATTCTTGGTTGTTAATGTAGCTTGTTATTTCCACTTTCGTTCCCTCTATCTCTCTATCTCTCTTTCTCTCTCTCTCTCTCTCTCTCTCTGTCAAGTTTTCAAAAGTAGAAGACTTTTTTTCTATGTGTGTTTACCTTATCATCGAGTGACCTATCTTTGACAATACATATTCTCTTGTAGAGATAGGAGAGTTGACACTTAAAGTGGAGATAAAGAGAAGAATACATACTTTAGACAAAAATATCCTATATACAAGTATTATGCATCCATTATACATAACACAAGTCATACAATGTACGTGAGAAACATAAGAAAAACACCTACAAGTCAACAAAGACATTTACTAAGTGTGTTGAAACGTCGAAAAACTGTGCTTTTTAAGGGCACGAGATGAGGTATGATTGATTCCCTCTCCAAAACTGTCTACTGTAGCGGTTCCCTAAGTAGGCACCGCGGCGCCGGGGACGAATCTCCAGGAGCCCCCAGCGCAACCTCGCCAAAACAAAAATACAAATCGGAAAACAAGTTTACCAACAACTATTCACAAAGTATTTTTTTTTAAATTAAAGTTTTATAAAAATCTAAAAGTTTAATTTAGAGATCATAGCATAGCATTTATTTAAATTTAACATTAAGACTTAAATGATCAGGTCCTCTAGTTCTGCTTCATATTAAAGGCGCCGCCGGATATAATCTGAACGTTAAGGGCGCCATGGCTTTAAAAAGTTTGGGAACCCCTGGTCTAAGAATTAATTGTAGGTGGGATAAGAAGAGAAAGCAGCTGAAAATATTCATTGATAATATTAACGACTATACACACTTAGATTTCTACACGATCACACAAGTGACTGAAGAGACATACCGAAACTGTGTTGATTATTACAAAGTGATCTACATCCCTCAAGGCTTATGGGTTTAATGAAAACAAATGAATGATTAATAACAAAAATGATACGGCTATGATTCAGAATATAATCTCTTGAGTAAAAGGAAATGTGCTCTCATGCGTCGCCACATAGATTCCCAATGAATTCCGCAGCAATATACCTAAGACGAAAATATCAACAAATGGTAAACAATAAAACTACATAAAAATATACTGGACATAATCATCCCTATTCAGGAGAATGTTCACCAAAGGTAGATGTCTCATAATTTAGTCAATCGACAACTGGTTAACCTAACGTTCTTTTCCCTTTCTTCGTACCATTTTGTTTTGGTTAAGTGAAATGATGAGGTGGGCTCATTTCAACTGTGGACATTAGTCAATCTTATTATTTCAGAACTTTCTACCATTAAAAAAATATTGGAGTACGCGGTTCTAGTAATCCATTCACCACAACTTCTGGAATTAGTATATTAGTATACTATGTCCGGATATGTAGAGGAGTGATACAGTGCGCGACGTCTGTGCTCGATCCCCGCCATAGTCAACTTGTGGATCTGGACCATTCATAAGTCAATAGCAAACTACTGAACGTATTTATATTAATTAAAAAATCACTAAAGCTAAAAAAAATGCTTTGTTGATGGCTTCGTCCTGAATACGATACGCTACCAATTTTTTTTAGAATACGGTATTCATTAATGTTTCCTTCAAAACTCCCACAGCTCCCCCCCCCCCCCCACACACACACACAAGAGAACACATAACCTAGAGGTAAAACAATGTTGAATATAAAATTACTGTTGAAAACTAATTGTTAGAAATATTGAACTAACATGCAATTGAAGTATTGCAAATTACTAGAAGTACATTGGAAAACACACACAAATCGATTTTTCGATCAAATTACCTATAGTAAAAACACAATATAACACTCGACGAGCAATGGACGATTCCTGCATATGATCACATATCAATGCTAATTCACAACACAGATTAAGAAAGAATAAGATACAAATTAATTACCAATAAAAAACGCAAACAACTATACCATAGTGATGTGGTATACAAATCAATGGTGTGAGTTTGGTATACATAACAATGGTGTGAGTTTGGGACACCCAAGACAAACAAATTAAAGGATATTACAGCATAACAATATACACATATAAAACTTTTTAGAAACATCATAAAGAAGGAGCTGCTGTTTTGAGAACATTATGATGAGAGGTTGCGCATAAAATGTAATTGTCAACAACTATAAGATTTATAACTTTAAACATGTTTCCAAGGCCCGAAAGGAGAGAGAAGAACAAAGACACTTTTGCCTACAATGTCCGTCGTAAAAGGCAACCAATGTAAACTTGGGGGGGGGGGTGTAAGTTAGTTGATCCATCCACTAGGGGTTGTCATGCCGAAATCTGATTTGTGAAGCCAAAAATTGCAAAATTCGCAGAAAAACTGTAAACCATGAGCCAGCATTCAGTTTTCTAGACGAAATCCTGCTAACCTGCAGGAGTTTGATATCTAACACAGATGAAGAAAGAGAATACATCGATAAACATAGACATCATCCAGAACAAAATATCAAAACTAGCAAAGACAAGGTTCAAAGTTGAGCTGATACACCCGCAATGAGCCTGCACGTACATTATGTAAACACGTGTGGGTGGAGGGATTCTAATAACGTTTGATAAATGTTGATAACGGTTGGAGGGTAGGTTTGACAAAGGTTGACGTCAAACAAAACGGTTTTATACACCAATTAAAGTCTGTGTGAATTTGATAAAAAATGTTATTTCATAAAATGTTGTTGTTCTTGCATTTTTTCTACTAAAAGACTTTTTAAGGAGGGGGTGAAGGGCTAAAAAATAAAGCAGGTAGGATTCTTTGAATTTTTGACACGTTGTTGACAGGGGGGGGGGGAGGAAGTGGGAGTCTTTGAATTATGGACACGTTAGTGACAAGGGATGGGGGGTCCAAATATTTTCCAAAAAAGTATTAAAGTAATTTATGGACAGCCCTAACAGGGAGTTATGAAGATCCGTGATCGCCTATGTCAAACTGCAGGGATCAAGACTTTTGGTGATCCTGTATTTTAGAAGAAACAACGACAATGTAACTAACATACTTTGTTTTCTTGTACCACTGTTTGATCTTTCCTTCATACCATTAACCGTTTTCCTGTAACAAGATCTTCAAAAGTATTATGTCCATTACTGTCGCTATAATGCTTGATTTACAAGATTTCTGTTTTATGTTACTAATACAGTTTTGGTTATTAATTTTTTCAGACAATTTTATCTGTTCAATTTTTGAAGTCGCGAGACGATTAGTTCTTCGATAAAAATTCTTGATATCTTCTGTTGGTTTTAGTTCTCAAACATCTTTCAAGATGTAATCCAGAGAATGAAATATATAACCTTGTTTATATATTTGTTGTTTTTCATCCGTGTCAGTCAACGACGGCTATGTGAGCTCAACTGGAATGTTGATGAAGATGATGATTACTGTGTCGAGTCCGTTTCTTGATAGCTTCTTGTAGATAGTTATTTTCAAACTGGAGATATATTATGTTTACTTGTTTATGTATTTGATGAAACGGTGTAAACTTGCTGGTGTGTATGTAGAATTAAATATGCTTTAATTTATAATAAAACAACTTTGCAAGGAACGGTAGTGAGTGGACGGTAGGGAGTTGACGGCAGTGAGTGGATGGTAGTGAGTGGATGGTAGTGAGTGGACGGTAGGGAGTGGACTGCAGTGAGTGGACGGTAGGGAGTTGACGGCAGTGAGTGGACGGTAAGGAGTGGACTGCAGTGAGTGGACGGTAGGGAGTTGACGGCAGTGAGTGGACGGTAGTGAGTGGACGGTAGTGAGTGGAAGGTAAATGGTTGGTAAAATCTTGGATTAACAACATTAAGGAATGGTCCATGTGTGATGTTTCTACTGCCGGCTGAGAACAAAGATATTGGAAGAATGTACCTATGTCTCCAGTGTGGTACCCATGAGAACCTGGTGTGTTATGGGACATTATGGGAAAAGTTAAGTAGGTTATGTTAAGTATAGTCCGCTTTGTGGTGAAGTGGTACAGATCGATTCTGTGACGACCAAGGTACCGAGTTTGATCCCCTCCACAGGCATTTGAGCATCCGGACCGTTCAGAAAGAAATGGCAAACTACTGAACGTATTTATATTACCTTGAAAAACAATAAAGGCATATTTTGTTGGGATGACGCCCTGAAAAGGATTCACTACTAATTTAAGTAAAGTACATGTTCACACGGTATAGACAATTACAATCTGCTACTTCTAACGGCAAAGGAAAGTTCTTGAAAATGAACGCTGAGGTGAGAAGATTGTTGACAGTCACGGTAATGATGTCTTTAAAAAACACTGCAACTAAAACATATTATGGACAGTTATAAGAATAATGAGAATATGAGATGACAAGAAATCAATTCAAGTGAAGTTTATTACACAGATAAGAAACAGAAAATCGTGTGCTATTGCTAAGATATGAGAAGGTAATGGTCGGATCACTTTGAGGCATCGGGCACAGTACAGTATGTCTCAAAATCTTGCAATATTGAAACACCCATATTTTCAATGTGCCTGTATTTTTGTTGATTGTGTATGAGTCTAGCTATGTTCCCAGTTCTGAAATGGAGTGTTAATGTAGTGTTGTGCAGTTGTTTTTAGGAATTGTTGTGTAAAAAAAATACTGAGGGGGGAGGGGGAGTATGCACAGTTGAGTATTTTTTCCGTCCATGCGGAAATGATTGTTACAAAAAAAACGGGTAGGGGGGGGGGGTAAAAAATTGTCAAACAATTCTAAGTTAGAAAGCTTACCAGGAAAGATTTCTCACAACTGTCATTGATACTGATATAATTTGTTTGTGCAATGCATGCACAGTTCATGGCAAGTATTCAGAGTTGAACAAAATTATCCTTTAACATTCCACATAATAAGGTATCAGATGGTACAAGACCGTGGAAGTGGCACGGTCATGGGAAGTCAATACCACGTGAAATGTTTGTCATGGAACGTTTTCTCTCTAGGAATTGTTCTGCTACTCTTTCTAAACTTGGTTCCCCTTCATGATCACTACTGTGTGACTAGAAATATTAATTCACTAATAAATTCACTTATTCCGTCAAGAAAACCATTTCTAACAGTGAGTGCACAAAACAGCTTTCTTTTTACAACTGACAATGCATGGCGTTAGAGCTATATTTGGTAAAACAGCTTCCTTTTCACAGCTGAGAGTACTTGGAGTTGGAGTTATACTTGGTAGAAACATTTTCCGTCTCATAACTGACAATACATGGAGTTAGAGTTATATTTGGTAGAAAAACACAAATGCAAGCTCGAGATGTGGGAGTTTAAGTACTAATTATTTTAACACATAATACCTTACGAAACTAGGCGCGGAACAATAATACACAGCCTATGAAGTCAGAATTCTGAGACATAAAATATGTATATTACTATTCTGATATCATTCTGTTTTGATACTACATTGTAAATTGGACCATTGAGGTCCCAAGTTCAATCCACGCTCGGGGCAGGGTTTTTTTATTGCGGATCTGCAATCAAAATCCTTCCTGTACATGCAGCGACTTCTGCTATGGCACAGCGGCCTTTATTTCTAAAGCCCATGAAAGCTTTGGTTTATGAAGAGTAGTAGTTCCAAAACTTTTTTCCTCGTAGACCCCTTACCAATTTTTGTTGTTTCCATAGACCACTATGACTGCCTAATATTGTATTTACATAAACATATTCAGATAAAATGTGTTTTTAATAGCTGACATAGTGTTGCTCAATTTGATAGGGTTTTTTTTAGAGAAAATTGTTTAAAAAGAACATGCACAATTATTTTTCAAGCCTTTATTGAGAAGACACACAATTCAAGTAAATATTTGGATTTGAAACGAAACAAATCAGAACCTGGTAAAATTCTTATAAAAATATTAATATACAAATAATGATTTTAATTAGAGGGATGAAACTGATGCTCTCATAGCAGTTATTCAATATTTTCATCACATTAGTGAGCTATAATCTAAATCTCCACGTCCGATGCTTTTCATTCGATTTCCTTTTATTGTAAGAAGATTGACATCCGTGCTAAAACCCCTTTCCACAATGTATGAAGATAGAAACGTGATCATATACTTACTTGCGATAGTTCATTCCGCGGGATAAGCAACAAGTAATTTTTTTCAGAAGCCGTAACTGCTGATAACCCTGTCTGAGCTGCACCTTATGTTCTATGTTCATGCTTATTCCGATCAGCTCTATTTGTAATATGACATCTGATGCTTCAATGTCACCGTATGGATTGGTGATCCACTGTGGTATTTACATAGTCAAAACATCCTCAAACCTGAAATTATAGTCTAATTGAGGAACATTTCAATGTTGAACGCGGTCCAACAAGTCATAATTCTGTGTGTTTTCAGTGACAAGTTGGAGACCTGGAAAAATTGACGCCGTTGAATGTTATGCTTCATGAGACTCTGGCAAGACAGGCTGCAGTGATGGGATTTGTTTTTATTAAATTCAGACTTTCACGCTGTAACTGCAAATTAACTGCATTAAATTTAGTTACAGATCTTTCAAATAAGCAATGCATGGTTTTCATTTGATTAAATTTTCTCTAAAAAGGGATCTTTAGCATTAAAAAAATTAAAACGTCACAAAACGCGACAATAATCTTGTCACACATAAGTATTTCTAACGTCAGCGCACCTCATTTTGAAGGAAGATAATCAGTGTCATTTTTTCACACAATGGCGCAAAAAAATCTAGAATTCATAGTTATGTTACGAACCTTGTTTACTACGTTTATAACAAATTGATGAGATTTATGCAATCTGGCACTCAGTTTTTTAGTTAATAAATGTTGTCTATGAATGACGCGGTGAATTGCAAAAACCTAATATACATTTATTTTAATGGCTTAAAGAACCGCGATGGCGCCCAAACATGGTTGGTGCTCCATCTGCTGCTGTCGATATTATTATAGATAATGAAGGGATCGCTTTTCCAATGAAATTATCTTTAAAAAAATTGAATATTAATTCGTTTTAGTGTCTTTTATCAACGTTATCGCAAACAGCAGTTGTTCATGAATTTCTTAGTCCATAACAAAACGAGCATATGCTAATAATAGTGCTTCATTACCAGGCAATGTTGACTCGTCCAGTTCGTTTGCATATAACTACACAAGAAGCTTACACCGCCATGACTCATTTCATCAATTCGTCTTTGTCAAGTTTTATTACTCAAATAAAGTTGTTTTAGTATACCATATGCAGGCTTGTGTAGACCTGTTTATAAACCTCTTCAATGCTTGGCACAATCAGTTGTTCTCCGATAGTATGAGAATTTTAAAAAATTTGCTATGAACAGTGAAATATTGTAAGACGCCAGCAAACCATCATCATCTCTATTTTAAATTAAGGGGTCGTACTGTACACCGTCATTCTCTTCTGATTTTTTTAAAATATGAGTGGTAACTATGTTTGGTACAAGTCTAGAAAGGTGTTATGAGCACGAGGCGTTGTTGCTTGTATAAAAACTAGGAAGAACTTGCACATGAAGTTAGCACACCACGAAACAGATCAATTTTATGAAATATAAATTTTATATTTATATAAGTAATTTATGTGACTATTATAAGTATTGTGTACACAATATATGTATATATGTATTATGTGTACTAAGACATTTACGGAATGGCTAAATGTTGATGATGACTTGCCTAAATAGGATTCGTTTACGTGAACATCAATTTACATCTCATGCACCGTCAATTTCTTTATGGCGGATATAAACAGTTTATATGGGGGTCCATATAGACCACATTGGGAAACACTGATGTAGAGGTATGTCGAGTCCAAACAAACGGACAAGCTTACTTTTTGACAAACTTTTGCTAAATACTTAAATGCTCTCTCTGCAGAAGGCCTCCCATTGAGACTTTCACATCAGATAATTGAGCTGAAGAAATCAGATAACACTTTCTCAAAGACATGCAACAAATACAGAGACTGAAACTAGAATTGTAAGGAATGCCTATCGCTAGTTATATTTCAGAAAATGTTGTGATTTTAATGGCAAGCTAATATAAATTATAAATATCTTTTAAAGGATATTGTTATTAGACTATGGTACGCCCTTTTCGGGTGTACGTGCCGTGCCGGATCCCGAAAAACGACTTCAAAATAGCGATACTGTTACCAACTAAGCATGTCGGAAGAGGCGACAAAACTGGTTGTGGGGTTGAGTTATGTGTTCCATCTCATATCGGAACAAAGTGGCCAATGGCTGCATGTTAAAGTAAAACGTGTCAAGCCGAAAGACGCAGATACCGCAGCTAAGCTTTAAACAATGGCACAAAGAATCCCGTTCCCCTGATTCCTACTGCTCTGTGGAAGTTTGAGAACGAACGCAAAAATAGAAGAACAAATAGCTATTGTATGTTTTCATTAAGTCCTACTAATTGATAAAATCGTATCGATAGTTCAACGTGGACGATCTTCTTTTGAACCACCATTTACCTCGGTTGTGCTTGGTTTGTTAAAGCTGGATCACTATTCACATTACTACCAGCTACCTCGGCCTAGCTGGATTTGTGTAGCCGGATTATTATTCACACCACCATCCACAAACTCGGACAAGCTGGGTTTGCAAGACGGAAATCACAATTCACACTGACATCAAAATATTAAAATAACCATTTTAGTTTCTGCTAGCCTTTATTTAACATTTGTCCATGAATCAACATTCATTTCATTAGCTTTATTAAACTAATAAAATAACCATTCACTGAATTTCAGTTATACATGTGATGATTAATTTCAGATATTGAAACTAAATTTTCTCCGCTTAAAAATAGTAGATGATTGAAACAGAAATTGATACAGATCACTTTTCACCAATCGAATATCTATGTGAAACGGCCTTTACATACCGTTGTCCTCACTGCCGCTCTGTATGCCTCTTGTTCTGTGCAGGCTACCAAGCCTCTTCCTGTGTCACTTTTAGAAGGTTTTCGATATTCTGTCCATAGTCGTCGTGGTATGCCTGATGTTCTCTTTCCTACAACGTTTCCCTACATAATTAATCTGTCTAATCCATTGTGTCTCTTTATATGTCCAAAATATGTTATCTTAGTGGTCTAAACCAGTGTGTATCTTTATATGTCGGTTGGTTGGTTGGTTGGTTGCTGATCCAGTGGTCCATGGGCTCATGCCCTTTGATCCACTTTATATGTCCAAAATATGATATCTTAGCGGTCTAAATCAGTGTGTATCTTTATATGTTCGAAATATTTTAGCTTGACGGTCTACACCATTGAGTCTCTTTATATGTCCGAAATAGTTTAGCTTAACGAAGACGAAAATTAATTCTATAAAATGGCCCTTTTCTGCAGCATAAAGCTGTATACATACATACATACATATTTGTATATATGTATAGGATGCTAGTCCCATATTTTTTTAGCGAAATGATGAATATTTAAAAAAGAAACCATGTGATCTGTATCACGCCCTATGCCTCTACTTACTAAAATGTGTATTATCCATTTATGTAGCCTGACTCGACCTAGGAGATGCTGGTAGCTGTATCTTTCAGTTGAACTGGAAATTGAGCGTGGACCAAGTTTATATGATACCAATTCATTAACCAATGTGTCCATTACTATCACCAAGCACTGTCTCGATATGGAAGGCTGACTGCAATGCAACTACAATATCTTCAGAACATATAAGCTATCTCGGTCCAAGAAACAGTGGAAATAATTCTTTATCTCGGTAAAAAAAAAAAGCTGTAGATTACTAGCTTTTGGTTAAATCAGTGGTTTGTTATTAACTTTTAATCAGCGAAAGTCAACACCAAGACTGAAGAAGTTACATGAATCCATTAAAATAGACAAAAACCAAGTGTGAATCTAAAGTTATTCTATTAGGACAGTGTTGATTTAGAAGAATCATAGATCTTATATCTCAATGACATGAAGTCAAATATGAGCTAATACTTCTGCTACTACGCTGATATTTTAAGCCAGGTGAAAGAAAATAAGTACATGTGTGGCTAGCAAACGTGTATGAACGATTCCTGTTTAAATTTCGTTTGCAAACTCCTAACTCTTGAAGCAGGGAACTTGTCTCACTAGATTTCTAATATAATGTAGTTTCCAATAACGGATATGCGTTTTGTTGCCATTTCATGTGCGCCCACGCCTGAAACATCGACTTCGGCTGTGGTAAATAAAATGTTCCGTGTTTTTACCATTTCCAAATAACGGTGAACGTCCGTGGCCACATGGATAGCATGTCATCCTTAAGTCGCATCCTATTTATAAGCATTTCTAGTACAGCACGCAGGTCATCAATCTGAATGCTAACCACAATTAAACTTGCTTATTCGCCGTCTCAGCGACTATCGACCTCGCCACATAGCCCGCGTGAGAAAGATGAATCTATTCAAATAAATATATATGTTTCATTATTTACAAATCAAACGTTACACTTCCATTTCACAGTAAATGTTTCATACATTGAGATATGCTCTGAGATCAAGTTCTCTCTATCCCAACACGCTATTGCATTTTTTAGATTTTCCTGTGTGATTTCTAAGTCTCTCTGTGGATTAGTAGTCAGACGGATCGATAATTTCTCGCATTTCTCGGCCTCTGAATTCGTTCTTACTGCCCTCACTTGCTCATTCTCCTCATTTCATTCGTGTTTCTTTCCTTCCGTAATCTCTTATTTCATTCTTCTTTCCTACTTTTCTCAATCTATTATTTCATTTTTGTTTCCTCTATTTCTCAATCTGTCATTTAGTTCCTGTTTTCTCCCTTCATCAGTTTCTCATTTCGTTCCTGTTTTTTCTCTTCATCAGTTTCTCATTACTTTCCTGTTTTCTCTCTTCATCAGTTTCTCATTTCGTTCCTGTTTTTTTCTCTTCATCAGTTTCTCATTACGTTCCTGTTTTTTCTCTTCATCAGTTTCTCATTACGTTCCTGTTTTCTCCCTTCATCAGTTTCTCATTTCGTTCCTGTTTTTTTCTCTTCATCAGTTTCTCATTACGTTCCTTTTTTTTCTCTTCATCAGTTTCTCATTACGTTCCTGTTTTCTCCCTTCATCAGTTTCTCATTTCGTTCCTGTTTTTTTCTCTTCATCAGTTTCTCATTACGTTCCTGTTTTCTCTCTTCATCAGTTTCTCATTACATTCCTGTTTTTTCTCTTCATCAGTTTCTCATTACGTTCCTGTTTTTTCTCTTCATCAGTTTCTCATTACATTCCTGTTTTTTCTCTTCATCAGTTTCTCATTACGTTCCTGTTTTCTCTCTTCATCAGTTTCTCATTTTGTTCGAGTCTTTTATCTTCCTCGTTCACTCTTTTCGTGATTGTTTCCGCTCTTCCTCATTCTCTTATTTAATCATTCTTTTTTTTTCCTCAATCTATCATTTCATCCTTTTCTCTCTTCCTCACTCTCTCGTATTATCTCATCTCCGTTATCTCATCTCATTCTTTCCACCTCATTTCTCCATTCCCTAATTTAGTTATAAACAAACTTGCAGGTTATCAAGGACCACCTTGTGCAGTTGTTTGTCTACACGCCTTTGAATAGCCGAGGATATAAGTGTCTGGGTGGTTTTCTATACTAATGTATCCAGTGTAGTACCACTACGACAAACGATCTATCATGTGCCCTGCATAAACGTAAATGGTGCAGTACTGAAAGTTGTGAATAGATTCACAAACCTAGGAAGCACACTATCACAAATTGTCAACGCGATGATGAAGTGTGTACACAAGGATGGCCACGGCAAGCAGCACTTTCGGCTTATTGTATGCAAATATGTGACATAGAAAATGGCATATACAAAGCTGAAGATTTACAGAGCAGTGGTACATCCAGTGATGGTTAAACATGGACTGTGTATAGGCGACATGTGAGGAAAAATAATCACTTTCATACAACTTGTCTCAGAAATGTTATGAACATCAGATAGCAGACAATATTCTGGATAGCACTGTCTTTGACAGATTTGGTATCCCTAGCATTGATACTATTCTGATGCAGACACAGATTCGTTTGTGAAGTAATCTGGTACTTATGTCATATCATCACCTGCCAAAGATACATTTCTACTGTGAGTTGCAGAACGGTGAACGTTCTAAAAGTGGTCAAAAGAAGCGATACACGGTCTCATTAACGACCTCACTGACAGCCTTGGAAATAGAACAAGACACATGGGAAGAACTTCTACATAATAGAGCTACATCGCACTCTACAGTAAAACAATGCGCATCATCTTGTGAGAAGATTAGAAGTGCAGCAGCTCAGCAGAAGAGAATAGCTAGACAGTCAAGGGTAGACCAAAAACCATTTACAGGGGTCATACCATTCCCGAACTGTACAGTGAAATATAGCTTATTATCCATTTACGAACTCACAGTAAACAACATAACAAACTAAAATTCAAAAGGGAATATAACAAATGGTCATCATCACTTGTGATGAGCGAACAACAACAACACCTACGACCGTGATGAATTATGGGTCTTCTCATTAGTGTTGTTATTAATTTGGTTATAGAACTCCAACTACCTCATTCTTCTTTTATCTTTTATAGAGAGATTTGTTTATCTTCATGTCTAGTTTGCTGCATTTCCTCTATATTATATACCTCTTTTCATCACGTTTCCTAGGCTTCTACTTCTGTTTGGTGGTGTATTAAGGACACATCAATTTCTACCTCGTTTCTCCTGGAGTGTTCTACTATCTTTACGCAGTCGGTTTCATTTTTTTTTGCATATTATTTCTACAATTTTTTATACTTTATTCATATTTGTTTTCTCCTCTATGTGGTGCTCTACAACATTCTTTAAGTTATATACATGCTTTAGTGCCCGTACACAGTAATCTTCTTCTTCGTCGTTCATTCTCAAACTCCCGCTGTTATCTTTTGTAGCAGGACGATGGCCATACTATTTATATAAGCAGGATGCAGTTCTGAGACTAAAAATGCGTTGTGCCGCTATTTTATGTGAACCAAAGGCCCGATATATCTGTCTTCGGCTGTATTTAATAATTATATTTATCAAGAATTCATGTTTTCGATATAAAAATTGATTCACGATAAATGCCCTCTCATTATAATGAGATAATGCAAGCGCATGCGGTTGTGTCTGTGGGTCTCACAATGGCTCACTAGGCAAACCAACCATGCAACAGAAAACCTTAGTAGATGACATGCCTTTATATTGAGGTTATCTTCTTATAGAAGCTTCATGGCGCGTGATCTATACAATCCCGTAGTCGTAACCGTCGATAACAGTTACCATGTTGTTCCAACAGGCCGACGTTGTGCTTGAACTAGTTACGGGCACGGAGTGGGTCGGCGGAACAACAACAAAAAACTTTCGCAAGGGCCAGAGTTGTGTCCTGATGTCGACGTCTGTTTCGGCGGCATTGGACGTGAAACACCATCGAATCGAATGGCTGCTGGAACAGAGGGCGGAGCACTTATGAGAATGACCCGCGTGCTGTGAGGCCAGTTTTCTAATCAAGATAATGCAAGCAGAGAATAGCAAGACAAATGCTCCGACTTGTAAGATAAAACAGGAAAAGGGAGCAGAGAGAAATTACAAACACTTCTGTGTTCATTCTCAAACTACTGCTGGTTAACAGGATGTAGTAATAAGAACGGAACGCGGTGTGTCATAGTTTACAGCTTAGCTGCGATATCATTTCCTCACGACATGGCATGCCTGACAAAAACACAAATTTGAGTCACTTCGACTTATGGGATCAGACAGACAACGCTACACCCCAGCTCTTTATGCGCATCTTACGACATACACGACAAGTAACAGAACTGCTAATATTTGCTTTTATTTTGGGAGACACAGAGGTCTGACCTGGATATGCTCATGTGAAATAGAAAACTGATCTGGATAAACTCTAATGAAACAGAAGACTGCAATGGATAAGCTCAGATGAAACAGAAGACTGACCTGGATAAGCTCTCATGAAATAGAAAACTAACATAGATAAGCTTTGATGAAATGAAATAGAAGACTGACCTGGATAAGCTTTGATGAAATGAAATAGAAGACTGACCTGGATAAGTACTAATGAAATAAAGGACTGACGTGAATACTCTGTGATTACAAAGAATACTGATTTGAATAAGCTCAGATGATAAGCCATGATCTCCTTGATGAGATTATGACATTAACTTGTCTCAAATAGAAACAATAGTAAGATACACCTCATGTTCTACTGGGCGTCAGTGGAGACACAAACGACCTCTAATATCTCGGCATCACATTCTTCCTGAAATCGAATATCTCGGCATCATATATTTGTAGAAATCTAATATTTCATTTTTACATTTTTGCCCAAATTTAATATTTTATTTTACATTTCTGCCCAAATCTAATATTTTATTTTACATTTTTGCCCAAATCTAATATTTTATTTTTACATATTTGCTGAAATCTAATATCTGGACATCACTTACTTGCTGATACTCTTGAACTTATTCCTTATCTTATACATTATAAACCGACATAATAGGATGTCGGTCAGACCCATAGGTGCTTAGTTTCCCCCAGCAAATAGAAAACGGAATGCATGCTAAGTTTGTGGCTCGTTCGCTGAATAGGATCCTCACTCTGCCCAGCATGCGTTCTTTATCTTGCAGACTTTTAAAGCATCTATGAAACTCAATTTACTAGAGCAGTTATAGTGTATCATTATTAGTCCATGTTTCGAATGATCGACAGTGATCAAATTGTCGATATGAATCGATGGAATCTATAGTCTGTTCCTAGAATCCGCATGAGTTACTGTATTGTAGAAAGTCACTCACCCGCTAACCAGCTGACCCAGGATTCAAGTTAACTTGTTATTCCTGGTGTGAAATAAAAATGTCTACAGTTCAATCTACACATGAACATATGGTACCATGGCTAATGCTTTGAAAGTGTAATGAAATGTCGCTCTCGTTACTGAGCAAGTGTTGTAGGCTTACAGATGTTTGTTTAGCCATTAATTAGGAAGTTAAGCACCGACTGGAGAAAAAAAACCGTGTACTTATGACGATGGTTTATAACTCTGCTAACCTTTACCATTATATGGATTTACCTCTCCTGGACGTGGTAAGTTTCGTGGAAATAAAAGAGCAGATAAAGTTTGAGACACATACGTATTATAGTCAGTGAATTAGGAATGAATAATGAGGACCCAAAGTTGTTTTAGTCAGTATCTGGTAGATGTGGACACTGAAATGTCTTAGCTGGTATGTGTTAGATATGGACACTAAAGTTGCTTATCTGGTACCTGTTAGGTGTGAACACTGAAGTTGCTTAGTTGGTATATGTCAGAAGTGGACACACGTTTTTTATCTAGTGCCTGTTAGATGAAATCACTGAAGAGTTTCTAGTTAGTACCTGTGAGACGTAGACACTGCGATAGAAGACACCTCTATATTATGATATTGTGAACATTAAATATTACGTATGCTACGAGTAGGAAACCTATGGAACACAACGTGTCTTCATACAATAGATACTGTTGCTATCTGGCTGGTTGTTACACCTGTAGTTTATCCAATGATAAACTTTTCACATGCGCCACACGTATAGTCTCCAACGACCGTGTCGTCAATAATAACAAAGACAAATCAATAATTCTTGAACACTGCCTCGTGACATTTAAACATATTTTTTGTTTTAATGGAACTCTTTGCTGCAGCATTTCATCCGTTTTACGTTGTTACTGTATATCATTTATGTCTATACATACAGACTTTTTACAATATATCGTCTCTTACTATGTAAGTGTGTCTATTTCCTATCTACCTATCAAAGCTCTCTCTCTCTCTCTCTCTCTCTCTCTCTCTGTTTATTTCAACGATATATTTGCATGTACATGCATTACTGTCATTTTGACTATCTGTTCAGTTATCTGTCAAAACATTTGGTTATCTATGCCAATCTATGCAACGTTATACATCTATTCAACAAGTCCATTCAGAATTTGAATCATAGTTCGTGCGATATATTGCATAAGCCTGTCTGAATATGTGTCTATAAAGATTATTCCTGCTGTCGTGATACTCAATTATCGCTAGCATCTTTTCTATCATTGATTTCTGAGATCATATGTAAGTCGTGTATCGCTACTTTCTCCGTCTAACCTACTTGTATTTGTAGTCTAGCGCAGCCTACACACAGAACATGCTAATAGACTAACATACACACACTGAAATAAACATTTCCAAATGACATGTTCAACATTGAACTTCACATTTTGTAAGTTATTTCTTAGTTTACAAAGATGGATGATTTGTTCTTTATATCTTGCTCTGTTCACTTCTTGCTAACTTATTATTTATTATAAATAAATCAAGTACAGATAATAGAGTTGGAGTCAAATCTACTAACAATTCTAGTCAAATGTAGCGATATAAACATTATAGATTACAACATGATGAAAGTTCTAGTTGAAGACCACGAGATTAACGTTTTAAGTGAAAGAAAACAACATGAAAGCTCTAGTGAAAGACAACAACATGAAAGTTCTAGTAGAGGCCAAAGTGATAAAAGTTTTACCTAGTATTTATTCTTAAGCTAACAATGTCGTGCATACTAATTACACATACAGTTTGTCTGAAATATCGAGAAAAGTGTGTTCCAAACGAGCTAATATCGAGAAAAGTGTGCTTCAGAGGAACTGTCCAATATCGAGAAAAGTGTTTTCCAGAGGAGATGTCCAATATCGAGAGAAGTGTTTTCCAGAGGAGCTGTCAAATTATGAGAGAAGTGTTTTCCAGAGGAGCTGTCCAATTATGAGAGAAGTGTTTTCCAGAGGAGCTGTCCAATTATGAGAGAAGTGTTTTCCAGAGGAGCTGTCAAATTATGAGAGAAATGTTTTCCATAGGAGCTGTCCAATTATGAGTGAAGTGTTTTCCAGAGGAGCTTTCCAATATCGAGAGAAGTGTTTTCCAGAGGAGCTGTCCAATTATGAGAGAAGTGTTTTACAGAGGAGCTGTCCAATATCGAGGGAAGTGTTTTCCAGAGGAGCTGGCAATTATGAGAATAGTATTTTCCAGAGGAGCTGTCCAATTATGAGAGGGGTGTTTTCCAGAAGAGTTATCAATTATCGAGAGAAATGTTTTCCAGAGGAGCTTTCTAATATCGAGAGAAGTGTTTTCCAGAGGAGCTGTCCAATTATGAGAGAAGTGTTTTCCAGAGGAGCTGTCCAATATCAAGGGAAGTGTTTTCCAGAGGAAATGTCTAATTATGAGAGAAGTGTTTTACAGAGGAGCTGTTCAATATCGAGGGAAGTGTTTTCTATAGGAGCTGTCCAATAATGAGAGAAGTGTTTTCCAGAGGAGCTGTCCAATTATGAGAAGTGTTTTACAGAGGAGCTGTCCAATATCGTGGGAAGTGTTTTCCAGAGGAGCTGTCCAATTATGAGAGAAGTGTGTTCCATATGAGATGTCCAATATCGAGAGAAGTGTGTTTCATAGGAGATGTCTATAAATCTAGTCAGCATAATTATTCCAATTTTTTTCTCCCCTGTCCCACACTCTAATTGGTGATGTAATTTATGCACATCTCCTTAAAGATAAAGAGGCCACGTCATGACTATTGGAAAAGGATAAACGAAGGAAATGAACACAGAATTGGTTCCAAAAAAAGAAATAAACTGATAAAATCCCTAGCAACGTCGATGGCAAATAGAAACACGTGCAGATCAATAATAAGCAAACGAGACTGGACTTGCAACAGCTAACCATAAATAATAGTTGTTACTAACGTGTTTCATTGCAATACCACACCAGACACGAGCATCTGCACGCAGCATTCCGCAACAAAACAGTTACAAAATTCAACAACACCAGAAAACAAAAAATTCTCAAAGTCGTGAGAAATAATATAATAATTGGATGCAGAATTGACAAGACATATTCAGCCAACAGAAAGAAGTATAATATTACGTTATATTATTTTAAAGAATACATTGGATACACATGTCCTACACAAGATTTACATATCATTATTCCCGGAATAATTAGCAAGGCAACATAGACGATCAAATCAAATGGCTGTAACTATTTACATTACTATTCTTGAATGTTCGAGCTATCTCAAGGGAATGTTCTACACCTGTGTATAACTGTATGGGGGAAGGGTTTGTTTCGATAGACTATCTATCTATGTTCATCCTTCAACAGCGAATGTGTACAAAAATGCATGAATGGCAGATTGATAGGGTAGAAACATGAGCTCTATAGTTCGAGCGATGTGATGTTACTGTGTGTAATTATTGCATGTTGTTGAGACCCACAGTCATTATTTCTTTTGTGGTTGTTCTGCAAAGAGTCTAACTTGGTCTTTGTCTTTTTATTTGGACATCAGATATCGATTTAAATGCTTGTAGTGCCAGTCTGTTTTATTTGAGTCTGTTTTTGTAACACCAGTTTTTTACGATAACAACTTGTTAGACAGTTGGTCAACCCTACCGTCCAATAGCTCTTTTCCTGGTTATCGGGATCGATTACTGAAATTTCTATATAATAATCAAAGCAAACTATGTGTGACTTTAGTTGCATTTTATACATAGCTGTGTTGTGAATCCTTGCTGTTGGCTTGTTCTTTGTCTTTCGTTGGTCATAGTATCCAGATCTATCTCTATTCAGACACGTGATAGTAGTTGGTCAGAATTAATTATATTAAAAGTTTGCTTTGTTGCAGATTTATGAATTATTTACATAACAATTGGCAGCATATCCTATTCAGCACGTAGCTATCAACCCAGCATTTTCTGTCTGTAGTCATTCTCTAGGCAATATAAATACGTTCAATAGTTTGCCAGTGCTTTCTGAATGGCCCGGATGTACAATTAGCTGTGGCGGGGATAGAACTCGGTACCTTGGCTGTCACAGACAGGCCCTGTACCACTTCACCACAGAGATCAATAGACATAGCATGAGACAAAATAAGACATAACAATAGTTCTATTATATTTATAATATCTTCGTAGAATGTTCGTTTTCGTAACTATGTTATGTTCTCGAGCATTTTATTCCATATTCACCAGCTTATTCTGGTGACATTTTGAATGAAACATTATTACTGTGGTTGAAAATAATCCTACAATTTGCCACCGATGATTTATTATGCTTGAGAAAATGGATTACGTTCTTCTACTGCATTCGTTCCACCTCCACATTCTACCACATATTATCAAGACGTAGTCGAGAGAGTGGAGTGTGTTATGTCATGATTTGCAGCTATGCAGAAACATCGTCGTCTTTTGGATAGTCACATCCGCATCAGCATTACATTTTTTTTGTTACTAGGACCTTCTAGATTTTTTAGTAGTCAACACACGTCCAAACATTATTAGTAGTTTCTAACAACATGCATAGCACAATGACCATATACGATACAATCAGTAACACATGCCGGATCTGATAAGATCAGGAAAATATATCGTATTTGATCAAATAAGGAACATATTAAACGTTTTAACACAATCAGGGATATATGTTATATCCGATGCAATCTTTATTGTATTATATGTAACAATTGTTGAACATTTTAAAAGCCAAATATTCCAAGAAGGGAGTCTCAGTAATATTGTCATACCTGTGTTAGGAATGCATATGCATATGCCTATTTCATGTTTATTATTTCATATTATTTCTTGGAAGTTGAACATTGTTACACCCACAAGTCATTACATCATTACAGCACTATGTAATTTACTAACATAGATATTATAATGAAAGTAATGAACTGAAACTCGTATGGATCATTTTCAGAACGCTGAGCTGTATGAGGAATAAGATCAAGCTTGGCATGAATGGGAATAAGATGGTAGAATGTTGAAGAATAAGGGGAATAATATTATAGAACATTGACATATGTGGGGAATAAGATGACAGAACATTGGGGTATGTGGGAAATAATATTATAGAACATTGAAGTATGTGAGAAATAAGATGATAGAACATTGAGGTCTATGAGAAATACGTTGATAGAAAATTGACGTGTGCGATAATGAGATGATAGAACAATGAGGTATGTGGAAAATGAGATGATGAACATTAAAGTGTGTGGGAAATAAGATAATAGAACAATGAGTAATGTGTGTGGAGAAGATGGCAGAGCGTGTATGAAGAAATAAAATACCGCGAAATTCTAAAGCACACAAAGAAATGGTTCCGAATATGCCACATCACAGCAAAGGTTGATTTAAGAAAATATTGCTAGTAGCTACTTTAGAATACTATCAGTTTCTTTATATATGTTTTAGCTTCGATGTTGAAAACTGTTTAATTTAGTTAAGCCATCCTGGCGATAATTTTCTCTAGTATAGCTAGAAAATGTATATTTATAAGAGAACTCCCAAAAACTTTATTTACGATAAACCTTTACCAAACCATCGAAAATCTAGTTGTATATTACATATAATGGTCTGTGCAAAAAGACTTTATCTTTTACGTAGGTGACTCTAGGCATTTGTTTCTTTCAGCGTGTTGATTATAGCATAACTGTAGTTTATTACTCGACGTATGTTACATATTGGTAAATAAAATTGAGAGTGGGTCGAAAATGTGTAACAAATAGCATACAAACACAGGGGAAATCGAAATGGTTTCTTGGGATTGCACGCAATTAAACTAAGTCAGCGTTTTGATCAAAATTATTTTATTAAAATTGGAGAAAATTGTCAGTGGACACATTTGAAGAACTCTGTAGTACTACATTTACCCTTCGAGAATGTGCCTTCAGAATGAAGTATTTGCACTTTTTATTTCTGATAATCTAAGAGAGGGAAACCTGGTGTCGATAGTCGATACTTGACACTGTCTTGAAGAAATCGACATGTGGCACTGTCTTGAAGATATCGACACTTGGCACTGTCTTGAAGATATCATCACTTGTCACTGTCTTGAAGATATCAACACTTGGCACTGTCTTGAAGATATCATCACTTGGCACTGTCTTGAAGATATCGACACTTGACACTGTCTTGAAGATATCGACACTTGACACTGTCTTGAAGATATCGACACTTGGCACTGTCTTGAAGATATCGACACTTGACACTGTCTTGAAGATATCGACACTTGACACTGTCTTGAAGATATCGACACTTGACACTGTCTTGAAGATATCATCACTTGGCACTGTCTTGAAGATATCGACACTTGACACTGTCTTGAAGATATCGACACTTGGCACTGTCTTGAAGATATCATCACTTGGCACTGTCTTGAAGATATCAACACTTGGCACTGTCTTGAAGATATCATCACTTGGCACTGTCTTGAAGATATCAACACTTGGCACTGTCTTGAAGATATGGCTTCGATGCACAGGGAAAAATGTCAAAATAATTGTAAGAGAGCCTATACTTAGGCGCTGTCGAGTGTATAGTTCTTAGATGTGGTCAAGAGTTCTTAGATGTGGTCACGAATATAGTTCTTAGATGTGGTCAAGAGTTCTTAGATGTGGTCAAGAATATAGTTCTTAGATGTGGTCAAGAGTTCTTAGATGTGGTCAAGAGTATAGTTCTTAGATGTGGTCAAGAGTATAGTTCTTAGATGTGGTCAAGAGTATAGTTCTTAGATGGGCGTTTAAATTAGATGTCTGGTGTGAAATTTTCGATCTTTAAACAGCCCTAAACAGTTTTCAGTGTATGGAAAGGCTGCTGCGGCAACAGAATGATGTATGACAGATAATTTAAAATTCTTACCAGTAAGACACCATCTAAAATAAATGTTTGGAGTAACGTTGCAGGTACTGCAGTGTTCGTGAACTGCTTTTGGAGTATTTATATCTCAGAAAGAGAGAGCACAAACCACTGCCAGCCTGGGTCGTGTGATCATAGTTTTAACATATTAAAAACAAGTCCTGTCAGGTTATATCTATATTTATCTCTGACATGTGAACGTCAATGGTGCCGTTCTTCCTCGACGTTCTTTATATGAATGTATTCTTGATCAAATACTTTTGGTCGAAACATCGATTACCAAAACTACCCTGTTCCACGTTTCACCTGGTGGATTTCAGTTTTTCTGCAGTGATTTCATATGAACGTTCATGTTAGTATCCTTCGAGTTAGAGATGACACATAATATGTCAATGCTCTACTGTTGGAGTATTCAATAAGTTCGCAATGATTAAGTTATGAGATCACTACAAGTGTCGTATATTGTAACCATACTCAAATAGTTAATATCAAGGGATAAGTTATGACACTGTTTTCTAGTATCGGATATAGTTTAGAATGAATCAGTAATTTCAGCAATACACAAGGTCGTTTGCACTTTTCAAATAGAATTCAAGGTTGCAAGTCAACCAAACTACCGGAAAGAAGTAGCATAACAATCACAACTCATTGATAGATCCCAAGCCACCAACGCTTTCTGCACTAATTTTCTAGTAGATAATAATCCCTGGTCTCTTTCAAAACGGTATTGTATACCTGAACGATATGTATATATACCTGGTTGAAATCCAGGTGAAAAATGTTACACTCCTTTAACATTCAACGCTTCTGACTTGCTCATCAGGAGTGCATAGCTCTATATACTTTAGCAATTTTGCACAAGCCAAGATTGTTAACTGCGGTCCTGCTATCTGTTATCATGCAATTAAAATGAATCCTTTGTTTACCATCCATCGTTTTGTGTACGTTTGGACAGATGAATGCAACCGACGGTGGCAGATCAATTAAAATGGTTGAAGACACACCTAAACAGTGCAGCTGTGGGTGAATTAAACTTGTATATTAGTTCTTTGCTTTCTATCTCCCCTCTCTATCTCTCACTTTCTTTCCCTCTCTTTATTCCTCTATGACTGACTCTCGTCTTTCACTTAAGGTGTTACATATTTTTTTCAGATTATATATTCTGTATCCGTTTCGAGCCAGATCCAATAAAACACCATTAAGAAGTGGATATAATGATATTATATATATATATATATATATATATATATATATATATATATATATATATATATATATATATATATATATATATATATATATATATATAAATACTTAAATAACACATGAATCACTATGATGTGCTTTCTCACTCAGATATAACAAACAAAGTTATGAAGAAATGTCTTTTTTTTATTGGCTTGGCCGCTCGTCCTGAGAAATAACTTAAAAATTATTTTTACGTTGAACTCAATGGACATAGGGAATCTATTTCATCGTACTCCGGTTACCCCATAAGTTCTCCGTCACTCTCGGCGAAGAATATGCCGCCTGTCGAGAATACCACTATTAGCGCATAATTCCACAACCCAAGTTTATTCATCCGGTACCCAATTAAGGCTCTGTCAACCCGGGAGCCGTTGCGATCTGAAAAACTTTCCGCCTCGACTGATACCAATATGTGGTTAAACAGAAGAATTTTTTAAGTCCCATGAACGGTTAGAAAATCCAATGCTAAGGTTATGAGGGAATTGACATCAAAACATCAAAAGAAATAAATGTGTTTATCAAAATAATAAACCACAGACTACAACTATTAGTACGAACATGAGAAGAGGAGACTAAGATTAATATGTAACAATAAAGCACAATTGTGGAGATAAATAGACATAGTGCTTCAAATAGAGACAATTCAGGATAGATTAACAACATGGGATGATAGGGAGCCAGCAGTGGTTCAGATATGATGTGGAAAAAATGTTCTGTTCTGTAGAGCAATGATAGCTTACACCAGTGGTTTAACGAGGGTCATATGAATCCATAGGAGCCTCGGCGCTTTCTAGGAATGGAACATGAAGAAAATACAGTGAAGCTGCTTCTCGTCTATAAAACTAACTAACTGGATGATATTGAAATACATCATTGGATGATATTGAAATACATCATTGGATGATATTGAAATACATCAGTGGATGATATTGAAATACATCATTTAGTTAATAGCTTTGAAGAAAGTTGACAGGCCTGTATTTTAAATCTCAAGAAGCCACCGAAAGAAATTTGTCTCAGAAAAGGAATTACGTGTGAAAGTGGTTGAGAATTACTGATCTACATCATCGGAAAAGGGGTAAATAATAGTGATTATTTACAAACAGTTTGATAGCACATTTACTGATGCTGATTGCATTTGAAACACGCAGGAAAGTATCACATAACGGAGTCTTACTCCACTTGTCATACATGATCATAAGTGACACTATTTGGGAACTTGGCGCACGACAATTATGAAGAAGGACTTTAAATTAAACATATTCTTAGTTCTTGCTATTGTTTCGCTTCAGAAACTATCCACGCACACATACACATACACAGGCACACACGCACATTAACCAAACACACACATTGTTATAAATTATGCAGTACTTTCCATTTCTCATGACAAGATTCTAATTATGCAAAAATCCATTTCTCATGACAAGATTCTAATTCATCCATAGCCTTCTTGCTGAGCTCTATTTAACTCACATCCCTTATTTATGACACTCATCCTTTTTTTCATGCATACGGCCGTTCAACTAATGGTCGATTTCAGAAAGATATATACCAGTACATTCCTATACTATGAACGGCTCCAGCATAGGCCTCTCAACAGAATGTAAACAAGCCTTTGTTCGTGATGTTGTTGATTATTGTTGAGGTTTTCTTTGGTCAATATGTATATACTTGAAGTCAAATACCGAAAATAGTCAAAGCGACTCCAAGTATATAAATATAGACCAATGAAAACCACGACAATGGTAAAACATGTAACGAATGAAGTCCTAATTAGTTATGTGCACAAGTCTTAAATAATTGCAGACGGTCATGCCTAGACTCAAACGCTATCATTGTTTGTGTCAACAGATTGTAGCTCATTCAGTATTTCCTAGAGGCTCAACAGCACTCAATTTTATAATACAGTAGAATGCATTAAATAGAACTACTTTGTGTAGATATAATTTTAACGGATGTTAAGGATTCTGGCTTCTAATCTTATTTCAGAATCTACAGCTTCTGTCACGAATACATTTGCAATATTTGTACTTCATATTTCTCCTTTATTCATGTAAGTTTATTCACTCTTCTTTTGTATTCATCTGTCCCTATCACTGTTTCCACTATTCATTGTATCTTTAAAAACTAACTAAAATAAATGCCGATAAATGAATACGAAAAGCACAAAGTAATAATATTCTCAATTCACAGCAACAACAAAAAATATAACTAACAGCATGCAAAACAGATTAAATCAACGTTTCAGCCATAAATTCTTTATTAATGAAAAAGATACAGGGCAAACGGAGAAGAAAACGATAAAAATAATGACATTGCAAATGGAGTAGACTGAAGACATTTCATTTTTTTAAAAGCGAATAAAGACAGTATGGTTGAAATGTCGATATAGTCTGACTTGTATCCTGTTAACATTATTATTTTGTGACAGTAATCTATTTGTGAATTGTAAAACATATTACAAAGTGCTTTTCGTATACACATATTGGCATCCATATTGACAGCGATGACGCACTATACATACATTATGATCTTACCATTTTGTATGTACAGCTGTAGGTAAATAGTTCTACTGTTGTATCTCGCAGCGTTTTATTTCAACAAAATAACTTCATATTCTTTTCAGTTTGCTGATAGTGACAGAATATGTCTAACTTTGTCACCCATGCTCTAACCCATGACTGAATCATTTTTCTTGGCTGGTCCGATTTATCCGTTGTTTCGTTTTAGTGGCTGTCAAGCTAGCATGTGTAGTAACCTAAAGTCGATACCAGCAGCCAGAATCAAATATAGCTATCAAGAGATGGTGTCACACAACCTCGTCACAGCTTAAGAAACTCAGAATGCAGGGAGATTATGCTAACTCAGAAAGAGCTAGCTGCTAGCCGCTATATTACAACAGTCAGTATTAAGCTGGAGCTCATCTTGTTCTAGTTCCATAAATCATCCTAGTTTCATAAATCACAATGAAACCCACACTACGCAAACATATGAGTTCAGATATCGTGTTGCTAGGTAGGGCACTATCGATGACCAACCAGATATAGCAATTATTTACCATCAGAATAAAATGCAAATCAGAATGCCATAAATACAAATAAATTATTACACATCATCATTATTCATCATAATTAAACCCATAATCATTCAGTGTCGTAGTGTTGACACTCTGAAACTATCAGCACATACATTTCGCCACTACTGTCTGTATTCATTTCTTTGTTTAAATGTGGAGACTCTTAACCATGTCCAGTTTTAATATTATCAATCCATACTTTCCTATGATTTCCTTTACTTCTTTCAACCTCAGCTATTTACAACATTACTACCAAATTGTGAACATACCAGAACACATAGAAATTATATTCCCAGAAAAGGATACAGCCAACTCTACAATCACCATTACACAAAATTCAGAATTGGCAACATAGCAATATGTACAAGCACCAAATATTGCAGAATATATAGTTTAAGAATGTCTCAAGTATGAGATGCTGAGCCACATTCTGGACCAGGGAAGCAACACTTCAATCATAGCTCTATGGAGCTCTATACTATATACAAAACACAATGAAGTCTCTTGAAGAAACAAAATTACAGAAATAGACCCATTTTGTCCAAAATAAAAAGAAAGAATAGCTATCATATTCAATAGTGATAATCATTTTCTTCATACAACTCACTCAATTTAAAATCAATCCAATGATTTGCCCAATGCATATCTTCAACAACATCCTTATTTGATACAAATTCATTGTTCAACTAAAGCCCAAGGGCTAAAAGAGGTAAATATTTGATATCAGTGTACTCAGGTTACCGAACCATATAAACTCCGTCCTCAATGAAGCGTACGCGACCAACCGAGAGCACCACTTTTAGAACGCAACTGCATGCGCATCACCACTGAAGCGAATGGGTCATTACTGCCAGATCAAAAGGAAGAATAGTACACGAAGCCAGTGGTGCGCTTTTTGCAACAACAAACTTTTTTTCATTTGCATAAGTATGATTCAATATCGAGAATGTACAAATTGGGAGTGAGGATGGGCTTTGCTCGTAGAGAACACATGACAAAGACTTCAATAAGAGCAGTGAACCAACATAGAACCGGAACCATCAGCCGTTATACCCTGAAAGATTTACTGAAGCGGAGAGCAGATCACCTGTGGACATGTCCGGTGTGCGACGAGGATAATCAAAAGACCCATTATCTAATACAAAACTCCTTAGCTTCAATCGATAATCTCCTGAGATCTAAAAAAAAAAAAAATCTTAATGACGTCGTCAGCAGGTTGCGAACCTGAAACCTCTTGATAACAAAGCGAAAAGCCTAAGCACTACCACAGGAAGATCCTAGTTTCTAACTACTTTTCGTTACTCAATAAATGTATAATAGAGTTTCGCTACTCGCTGGCACACATCAATAGATGGTTTGCCATTTAAACGCTTTTAATGTGACGTTACGTAATTCGTCGGTCAGCTTTGTATATCACCTTCGGGACACTTTTGAAGCCCTTAGCAGCAATAATACTGGCATATTTGACGACTTCGCTGTGTTTTCGTGTATATACCAAATGTTTGGTCCCGACATATAGTTTTGTCATAGATAGCGGATATAACTGGATATTCCCCATATGGATGTGAATAGCAATGGGAAACTACCACATTATTCTCCCAAGAAGAAAGTCATGGAGACACACAGAAGTATGGATGCGAGTCTTGGACATTTAATCTTTATTCTTGATTAGAAAACTGGCCTCATAGCTCGTGGGGCATTCACATAATTGTTCCGTCCTCTGTTCCAGCAGCCATTCGACTCGATGGTGTTTCGAGTCCAATGCCGCCGAAACAGACGTCGACATCAGGGCACAACTCTAGCTATTGCGACAGTTTTCTTTGTTGTTCCGTCCACCCACACCGTGCCCGTAACTAGTTCAAGCACAACTACGGCATGTCGGAACAACACGGTAACTTTTATCGAAGGTTACGACTACGGAATTGTATAGATGACATGCCATGAAGCTTTCATAAGAAGATAACCTCAATATAAAGGCATGTCATCTATTAAGGTTTTCTATTGCATGGTTGGTTTGTCTAGTGAGCCATTGGTGAGACCCACAGACACAACCGCATGCGCCTTGGACAGTTAATAAACAAGAAAGTGGGAAATTAGAGGCAATACAGCTATTGTTCTACAGAAGAATGCTGAGAATACTATGGACTGCCTGGAAAACTAATATGGAGGTGTTGAAAGAGTCAAATGCGAAACGAACCTTAATCAATAATATAAGAAAAGACAGTCTTAAATCAATAATATAAGAAAAGACAGTCTTAAATCAATAATATAAGAAAAGACAGTCTTCATTTTATTTGGTCACTTTATGAGACAAGGAGGTTTTGAGAACATAGTCACAACAGTCAAGATTGAAGGCAACAGAGACATAGAGCGACAACGTGAGAAAATATTAGATAGTTCAACAACCTTGCACGGCAGGGAAACAACAACGATCTTGATACATAATACTGGAAATAGAAAGCTGTGGAGAGCCCTGATCACCTATGGCGCCTGATGATGATGACCAAATATTGGGTTTCAATGCAACTGTATATAACTGTATACGAAATATATTCCTGTTATTATCGCAATACACGTGAACAAAACACGTATCTAAATGCTTAGAATATTGAGTTCATTGTACTCGTGTTTATGTACCATTTTCCTCTCAACAGAGTATCGTGACACACACTGTGGGTATCCCTCAATGTACGAAAGTCCCTAGGTCAAGCATTGATTCTCCAGGAATCCCCCAACATACACTTATAATCAAAATATCACGGCCGGGGTTCGAAATCTCAACTTCGTTATCACAATCAAGGCAATTATTTTAACCACTCTACCACTATTTCCCATTGAGACTACAAGCACAAAGATAACAGTAAACCGTCCAGTGATGTGCCACAACGAACATCAACCATAAAAACATTAATACAATAATAAAGAATACTACTCTCGACTCTATGTTGGCATTACTGCAACCTTAAACACCATAGTCCTCGTGATATATTGTCCATGACACGCAGATGTTCGTGATACTGAATGATCAAACATTCGAGCTTTCAGATCAAATTTAATGATCGTGTTTGATCTGAACAACACATGAACGTTTTCTAGTAATGATTTTTTCATGATTATATTTCTTCTGCGTTAAGTCACATCTTTATTTATTAACGACTTCAACATACGCGGTTGCTCATTGAACTTTGGTTCTGGTTTTTTTTTCCTATCTGAAATCCTTCACATAACGTCATATACAGTTCCTATTTACTAAATTAATCATTTGTATAGATCAGGCAGACATTTTCTCTTATCTCTTCTTATGGTCCATGGTGTATAGCGTTGGTTATTTCTTTCCACAGCCTTCTATTTTCTGTGCTGTCAGTCATTTCTGATACCGATGTTCTCCCATGCCACACTGCTAGGTAGTCAAGCATCTTCCCTCGAAGTCGTCACCTATATCTATTGTTCTTCAACTTGCCTTTGGTTACACTGTGTTCCATCTTTCCTCTTCTGATGATGTGTCAAAAATATGTGGACTCTATTTCTCTCTCTCTCTCTCTCTGATGCAGGTAAGCAGCTCTCCTTTTTAATTTACTTCTTTCAAGATATCTTCATTACTCTTTTTATCTGACCACGTTGTGTTCCCAATATTCTTCTATAAAATCACATCTCTGTTGCCTCAATATAATTTCTCTTATAGTACACTAATAAAGTTAATAAAGCCTTGGACAGTTATGGATAATGTGAAAATAGTAGTTCTAAGTTTATCAAACACCAAAAGATGGTTCACCCTGAGGCTTATATTCATAGTAAATAGGAAACGTATGTCTCAGTCCACGGCTCATAGATACGAATGTGATAATATGTTATTGATCTGTAATGATAGTAAATCTTCCTACACGTGCATTCTCGACATTTTTTAGATATCTGAGAGTTAGGAGCAGAAGAATTATAGATCTCGGGTTTCATTTTCCTTGTCAAAACTCCCTTGCTCAAGTCATTTACCGTCTGGGAAAATGATGTAACAAAAATATTCACAAAGGATTAATGGGTGTATTTTTATTGGCTGTATGCCCGTCTGTTTGTTTGTGTGTTTGTTTGTTTCTGTCCCTGAGAATTAAGAGCAATGAATGTCATTAATTCTATGTACAATTGGGTGGTCTCCTCAGAGCTTTCTTTCATATCCAGACTACTCCAGTTCTCAGCTTTATGCGATACTTTGAGAAGATATTAAGAAGCTTGTTAGAGGGTCTAGGTGTGTATACACAAAACATGGTCAACCATTGTGAATGCAAAAATTGTTCAACCATTGTGAATGTAAAACTTACATACCATGAAAGGCCGCAAGCAACTGATGGTATCACTGGTTGTTAATCTTGACACAATTTCATAGAGCAGATAGTAACACCATATATAACATAATTTTGTTCTAGAAGTAAACCAGATATAGCACAGCTTTGTTGTAGAAGAACACCATATATAACATAATTTTGTTGTAGAAGAACACCATATATAAAACAGCTTTGTTGTAGAAGAACACGGTATATAACATAATTTTGTTGTAGAAGAACACCATATATAAAACAGCTTTGTTGTAGAAGAACACCATATATAAAACAGCTTTGTTGTAGAAGAACACCATATATAACATAATTTTGTTGTAGAAGAACACCATATATAACATAGTTTTGTTGTAGAAGAACACCATATATAACATAATTTTGTTGTAGAAGAACACCATATATAAAACAGCTTTGTTGTAGAAGAACACGGTATATAACATAATTTTGTTGTAGAAGAACACCATATATAAAACAGCTTTATTGTAGAAGAACACCATATATAACATAATTTTGTTGTAGAAGAACACCATATATATAACATAATTTTGTTGTAGAAGAACACCATATATAACATAATTTTGTTGTAGAAGAACACCATATATAAAACAGCTTTGTTGTAGAAGAACACCATATATAACATAATTTTGTTGTAGAAGAACACCATATATAAAACAGCTTTGTTGTAGAAGAACACCATATATAAAACAGCTTTGTTGTAGAAGAACACGGTATATAACATAATTTTGTTGTAGAAGAACACCATATATAAAACAGCTTTGTTGTAGAAGAACACCATATATAACATAATTTTGTTGTAGAAGAACACCATATATAACATAATTTTGTTGTAGAAGAACACCATATATAAAACAGCTTTGTTGTAGAAGAACACCATATATAACATAATTTTGTTGTAGAAGAACACCATTTATAACATAGCTTTGAAGATAGTTATGTTTAAAATTATCTTGTTCTAAATGAACCAGTCAATCTTTGTCTGGGGTGGAGGATTGATGACTTCACTGTTACTAGGACACCAGAGTGAAATGTGTTCTAGTTTACTCTGTACATTCTCATTGATGTCATATCTGTTTCTGTTCATATTGTACACAATCCGTCAATCAATGTTTTAGTTCTGTCCATAATATACACAATCCGTCAATCAATGTTTTAGTTCTGTCTATATTGTACACAATCCGTCAATCAATGTTTTAGTTCTGTCTATATTGTACACAATCCGTCAATCAATGTTTTAGTTCTGTCCATATTGTACACAATCCGTCAATCAATGTTTTAGTTCTGTCCATAATATACACAATCCGTCAATCAATGTTTTAGTTCTGTCCATAATATACACAATCCGTCAATCAATGTTTTAGTTCTGTCCATATTGTACACAATCCGTTAATCAATGTTTTAGTTCTTTCCATATTGTACACAATCCGTCAATCAATGTTTTAGTTCTGTCTATATTGTACACAATCCGTCAATCACAGTTTTAGTTCTTTCCATATTGTACACAATCCGTCAATCAATGTTTTAGTTCTGTCCATATTGTACACAATCCGTCAATCAATGTTATAGTTCTGTCCATAAGGTACACAATCCGTCAATCAATGTTTTAGTTCTGTCCATATTGTACACAATCCGTCAATCAATGTTTTAGTTCTTTCCATATAGTACACAATCCGTCAATCAATGTTTTAGCTCTGTCCATATTGTACACAATCCGTCAATCAATGTTTTAGTTCTTTACATATTGTACACAACCCGTCAATCAATGTTTTAGTTCTGTCCATATTGTACACGATCCATCAATCAATGTTTTAGTAGTTCTTTTCATATTGTACGCAATCTGTCAATAAATTTAGTTCTGCTACAATTAATAATCAGCAAATACCGAATCCGCATCCAATGTTGATTGAAACGGACCTCCAATGGTATCCCTCATGCCTTGGTGGTGCACTCTGATAGACTATATCATGTCTATGTCGTTATGTTTCCTCCCACGTGTACGTATCTCTTCCTACCTCTTGATTGCCTCCACTCAACTCTACCTTCCAGTAAGATCTTCAACAATGTATCATATCTTACAATATATATTCAAAACATTGTATTTGATTGATCTTGATTTCCTGTAATATATCTTTTTTTCTTACACAAAATAATCAAAACTTCTTTGTTTTCTTATCTTTCCATGACGATCTCTCTATTCGTGTATATATCCACATTTCAAAGACAGCAATTATGCCTTTTATCTCTTTGTTCTGTATCCTTATTTCTGAAACATACATTGATTTTGAGTAGTTATAGCTCTTTACAATTTTGACATTTGTGTGTGATGTATAGCTTACGAGTAATACTTGTATATGTGGTATGATGTTGAAGAATGACACTAAAAATGCACGTCCTAATTGTCATCTATGCATCCAGAAAGAGTCATTGAATTATTTTATTCAAAAATTGCATCACCAACTAAAAATTGCTGCCCCGAAGCAGATAAAATAAATCACAAAATACAACATGCATGCATAGGAATTATATGCAAACACTTCTATGACAGAAAATGGTGTAATTAACAGAGCTACGGTGGTATGAATCCCAAGAGAAAGACTAAAGATATATCGAGCAATGAAAAGTTGCTATGGAACTATTGACAATGAAAGAATGCAAATAACTAATAGTAACACAAACATTTGGAAACATTTGTGAAGATCGAAGATTAATTTTTAAATATTTCCATAAGCAATATATTTGTTTCGCTTTATATCCCTGCATGCCGTGCATCGTTGGTGAAAGAAGACTTCTCTGGAGACGACATTATTTCTATGTGCTTCATATTTGCTTGTTTTCCTAGATAATTTTATTTTCGTAATCCATCTTTTGCATGGTCTGCCCCTGACGTTCTCTCCACCGTGCCTATATAACAATGTTTTTGAGAGGCACTATCTGATGGTAGTCTGGAAGCATGTAAAAACCACTTAATCTGTTGTCTTCTGATGTAATCCAGGATTGGCACTGTGTTTGTTAGGCTTCTGGTGTTTTCATTTCTGATTCTGTCACTTATTGTTACTTAGAGAATTCTACATAGACAAGTCATTTCTGTTGTAACAACTTTCCTTTTGGTTGTTTTTTTTTGTTTCTTAGTGTCCACGTTTGACATTGTTCTAGCTGCACTACCTATGTAACTACTCCTGCACAGTCTATCAGGTGTTGTGCAACAGCATATTTTGATAGTATTTACCAGAGTTGGCTGTCTACACTTTCGAAGGCTTGTTCTTGGTCGACAAACGTCATCTACAAACCTTGGTTGCTTTCAGTTGTTTTTTCTGCCAGTTGTGTGAGTGTAAAAATAACATCTGTACAGATCTTATTCTTACGGAATCCCATTTCAGTTAAGTTGTGGTTCGATGAGTGCTCGTAATCTTCTTTCTAGATTTATGTTGATATTTTTTCAGTGTGACGTAGAAGTGAAATACCTCTGTATTTTGTGCAATCTCTTTTACTGATTTTTTCATTCAAATATGTAATATTATATCATTTTTCCAGTCTTCTTGTGTTTCTTGTGCATTCCATATAATATTAAACAGCTTACATAATCATGGTATCCCTATATCTGCAGCGCTGCCTTGATTAATTCGACTTGTATGTTATCGGGTCCTGGGGCTTTGTTTAATGCAGCTGTTTGTATGACATTTTCTATTTCCGCTAGCAATATGTTTGGTTCTAATTCTTCCGTATTCAAATTTTATTACATCAACAAAATTTGTCTATATATTTGTTACGTTCAAACATAATAGTGGTGAACAACATTATAATATAGTTTTCATCACATTTGAGACGAATATACAGAAATATTTATACGTTCCTAGAATGGGGACGAAACGCATATAGAAGTAGTACAAAATTTAGAACCAAGAAACTACTGGAATAAATCAAAATAAGGCACAATATTTGGACATATACAACAACATCACATCTTGTTTATGACATTACTGCAACATACAATTCAAGGACTTCGGGACTGAGAATGATACAAGGGGAAAGGCAATATCAAGAGATATACTATTTTCAGTTTGTCGAAGTTTACCACCAGGGCAAGAGATGAGAAAGTTACTCAAATTTTACCGAAAAATTAAGAGATAAGCAAGTTAATTGTAACATCATGATAAGAGATGATCAATCTAAAGTTTGTCAGAGTTGACCACCAAAGAAAACGATGAGCAAGTTACACTGTCAGAGTTTACTATCATGGTAAGCTACACTTTGTCAGAGTTTAACACCAAAGTAAAAGATGAGCAAGTTACAGTGTGTCAGAGTTTATCATCATCGTAAGAGAGTTGCAAATTATAGTTTGTCAGAGTTTACTCCAAAAGTAAGAGATTAACAAGTTATAGTTTGTCACAATGTGTGACGAAGGAAATAGACTGAAAGCGATGGAGATAACTTTGAACTAACGTTTGTTTTGGAGTCGGTATTTGAACTGATTCTGGTTTCTCTATACCTGATTTTGTGAAAACTATTTTCTTTTGGCACCGATTCCTACTTCTGAGTTGTTTACTCCCTGAATAAGACAATTTCCAAAACGAATCAAGTTGTCTACATCTATTCTGCAAGCTTCCAGTCATACTGTGACACGACAGACATGAATAAACTCATGCCAAAGGGAAAACTTGAGCAAATTAATGTAAGTTGCAGGAAAATGTTTTATGAAGATAGCACGCGAGCACATGATTTATAAACACTGGATTCTCTGTTTCTTCCACGTAGAATGACGTGTGAATTGTGAGTGTTAATGGTTGTTAGATGTACTCAACAAAATGTATTAGCTAACACCTGAATATTCACATGATCCAGGTAACTGCAGGTAATTTCTACGTGCTTGATAGATCAAAAGAAATTTTCACATACAAGGTTTTTAATAATGAATGATTATATTTTGTTTCTAAAATATTTTGGTTATTTATCATTTTAAGTTTCATTTTTCTTTTCAATCGTGTATTATTACTATTATTATTATTATTGTTTTTATTATTATTATTAGTATTATTAATATCATTATTATTAGTTGCATAGTTCATTATGTTTACATTTTTAAAGTTATCTAACAATGAAATATATATGTATCTGTATAAAGTAATTATTATGATTGATGATCTTCATCATCATCAGGTAGCATATCGTGAACATAATATAGCAGTCATCACAGCTTTCTGAAACTTCTGTCGATCTTGAGCCAGTCTTCATGCATCTTTTATTGGTATGTTAAAGTGGTCTTTGATTCGTGGATAAATATTCTTACCGGCCTGCCTATTGTTCGTATCCCTGGTTTCATCCCCTCCAGTACAATCTTTCCCAGGTTGTCATGACGTTCGATATGGCAAAATACTGTAGTTTTTGTGGAAAGAACCAGGTCATCATCATCACGAGGAGGATGATGATCACTTCAACTACAGAAACGATGATGTTAACGTCCAGATTGAGTGCAAGTGCGCCATTCTTGTTCCCTATTCCTTATATCTGATTGTGAATTTTTAATTTCAGCTTGTGATTTATTGTCTCTTTACACCATTCAAAGAAAAAAAAGAGGTATTCCCTACTCACTCCAATGTGAAACAAGAAAGAAATACTTGTAGGAATACGGTTGTGGGCTGGTATTTGTTAATAACAAAAGACATGATATGGTCAGTATCAGAATTGTTTCATATGCATCAAAGATATATTCTACTATCTATTTCACTAGATGGAATCACACCCATGGTCGTTTGCAGTATAATAAAACAAATATTCCCTCAACTAGTCATAGATCCTGGACCATAGAATTAAGACACCAGTGGACAACCAATCTGCCAATCTGCAACAGCAGTTCCCAACGCATTCCAAAATTAGAAAATGTTGACAAAAGTTTCTGAGTATATTTTGCATTTAATGTTTAAAATTTGAGCCTCAAAGATGACCAACACACATAAATGAGAGTTATTGTGCCTTTCATGTTAAACATTTCAAAAGTGTAAAATATGAAAACTTGAGTTTATATTACTTGATGATGTACCAAATATTTGCAGCAAAGATATGTCTTCTGTAGATAAATGAAATGATAGGGAGTATTAAAACTATAATTGTTACATTTTATTGTATTCTTTGTGTTCGTATAACAGCTGATGAAAGCCATTCTCTGCTTTTAACAGTATATGGCTCGCCTCACAATTACAACTTGGCCGAATTGGCTGGTGGTTCGAACTTACATACTGTAATGAAGATGCGATGTGGTGTAATGAAGATGCGATGTGGTATAATGGAGATGCAATGTTGTGTAATGGAGATGCAATAGGATGTAATGTAGATGCAATGGTGTGTAATGGAGATGCGATGGGGTGTAATGGAGATGCGATGAGGTTTATCAGAAGCGCCTTAAAATGCATAATTATTTGATAAGCTATATACTAGACATGATATACTGCACTTATAATATACGGGTGGAAGACCATAAATTACCAACTGTAAGTCGGTTAATATCACCGGAAACAGGCACCAAGAACGAACCAGTATACAATCTTGTTTGCTACTCTCTAATTTAGGAAACCTTCCACAGACGTTGCCAGCGGAGGTTAAGATTTACATTTTATGTTTCCTAGATGCCTCACAATTTTTCAGCCTAGCAACATTCATTTCTTTTGTATATGAAATTTTAGTTTTATATTTTTTTAGGAAAGTGCCCATTCAATGTCAATAATTCAGAAGGATAATGTTATGTTTTGCTCCTTGTGACCAAATCTACATGATATAGATTTCAGAATCGGCATTTACAAACATTTGCTCTATACTTGCTTAAGCAGATGAACTGTAGAGATGTTGATAAGTGGTTCGTCCAACCACCAACACCCATTTGAATGTACCTTAATAAAATGTTCCTGTCTGAAGACAGAAACTGTAACTCAAGTTATTGATACATTTTTCTAACTGAAGATATAGAAACTGTAACTCAAGTTATTGATACATTTTTCTAACTGAAGATATAGAAACTGTAACTCAAGTTATTGATACATTTTTCTAACTGAAGATATAGAAACTGTAACTCAAGTTATTGATACATTTTTCTAACTGAAGATATAGAAACTGTAACTCAAGTTATTGATACATTTTTCTAACTGAAGATATAGAAACTGTAACTCAAGTTATTGGAAACTGTAACTCAAGTTATTGATACATTTTTCTAGCTGAAGATATAGAAACTAAAATTATAGATAAATGTTTCTTACTAAAGATTTATTTTTTTTTAAACTTTGTGGCTTAAAATGTAAAACGTGTGTTTTATTTCTGTATGTCTGAATTTTAAAGTCATTTGTTTTGATTAATCAGAGATGGATAATATTCAAGGTCTGTAAAACGGTATGGGTTATAACATCAAACAGATGCCTAATTTTAAATGAATATTTCAAACATATAAATCTCAACTTGTCTCCACTGTTGCAGTTTTTTTTTCTCAACAATGATGTGAGTATCTATTCACTCTCTTTGACGAAGTGGCCAAGCTATTTTTCATGCGATCATTAGGTTTCGAGTTCGAGACCTTGTTTACAAATGCATTTCAGAATTATGTTTATCATTTGAACTATGGCGTTATGTGTTGGCCTCGATACTTTCAGCTAACTGAGTAGTTATATATATATATATATATATATATATATATATATATATATATATAGAGAGAGAGAGAGAGAGAGAGAGAGAGAGAGAGAAACGAAGTATTTTTTTTAAATCTTATGTGTAACCAATACTACACTTACAGGCCCGTTTGGCTCTTTACTGATTGCAACAATATAAAATACAAAAAGAAAAAGGAAAGAGCGAGAAAGAGAGAGGGAACGGGGATTAAAATATATATATATATATATATATAACAATTCTGTCACTACTGCACATAACAGTTGTCACGGTGTACAATAGGATATTGACATCAATGATGAGTTATACAGAAGCAAAAGTGGGAGGGGGGGAATAGATAGAAAAATTGAAAACATAACACGTCAGACAACTGTTTTCAGCTATAGAACCCAACAAAGTTCTCCGAGATTCGGTAATTACCGTATTCGCTGATGTAAACAACTATTTAATCTTTCATGTGAGATATCTACGGAGGATAACGTCGCCTGTTGTATTCGCTAGCCAGCTTCATCAGATAGCGATCGATTTCAAGACGTATTCTAGTTATCATGCTAGGATGTTTCTAATGTAGCAGGCTGATATATATTCCATATGCATTCATGCGTTATTCTAGTCGAAATGATACTGGAAAAATGGAAATCACACTGAAATGATATACGCTATCAGATATCCTATTTTCTTAACTGTGATTCATATATAGTGGCAAAGAGAATTTATTCCTTGGAAATGAGATGGGATTTTGAGAAATATTATTGACAGCGAAAAATACAAATCACGAAAGTGTTAAAAACATTAAACGTGAAAGAGTGTTTGTTCTTAAACAATATTATAAACAAGAAAACTTCAGTTTTTCTTCAATCAATCAAGTGCCATGCCGAGTAGAGTAGACCATCATGTTTCTCCACAACTATTTGTCTCCTGTAATTTTAATAAATTTAGTTGGTGACAATTTTTTTTGCAACAGTAACATTCAGACATTTGTCTCTTGGTCTTTCTCTATCTTTTTTCACCTTGATCTTTCTGGTGGTTAATAAATGTTCAAGTTTTGCTTTTCTTATCACATATCCTAAAAATCCTCTTATTATGCAATATAAATAGACATAAAAACCATATAAATATTCATAATAGAAGGCACGGCTGCTAGCAACAGAGAGAATGGATATCATTGTTCAACACGACGATGAGCAAAATGCTCTTCATAGTATTGAAATCCCTGGCAATGCTTAAAGCAGGTTAACTCGCACTAAATCGTGGGGTTTTTTTTCAGTTTCCATAAAGAAGACTATTTTGGAAAGAATATTTCACCTGAATAGAAATTCTAGTTTGCCAAATACGAGTACATCATTCAAGAATGTTGATCATATAATCTAAGAGAATGTATGTATGTTTATTTGCTTGCCATGCACCGAGAGACTAGGGGCTTGTCACTCTTGTTCCAAAGAGTGCAGGAAAGTTGAAGGTGCACTTTCTGCTTAAGATTGATATTTCTCGAGAAATTTTGCCCAGGACGAGGGAGTAAAGCGAAACCTCCAGGTTTTTCTTCAGGTCCCAAATAAGAGCACATTAACCCTTTCTTCTTTCTTTCTAGAATGATCACTAAAATTCCTCATGTTAATTTAATATATTATATATACTGATAGTGTATAGTCTACCCTGCCGGTTTACATTAATGTTGCGATATTTGCGCCTGTTGACCTGGGCAGTTTTCTAATTAATAGAGAAATTTGATGAGATGAAACACGTTCTTCAGATAAAATAGCTGATTCAATGTAATGCATGCGTGGGTCTTTAGCAGACTTCATAGTAGTTTGCATCATGTATTTTCTTATTTCGCTTCCTAGACAAGTATTTAAATTGCAAAACTAAATCAGAAGGTCCACCGTGCAGTCGTTCTACTTTCGCTATTATATGCAACTGAATCCTAGGCTGCATGCTAGACATGAAATACAACTAAATTTGTTTCACCGTCAGCATCTAAGAAATATCCTTAATGTGCTATGGGCACAACATATGAATTCACGGTAATGACATTTTGTTAACCATTGAAAATACAAAGAACTCTACGTTTCTATAAAAAGACTTAAGGAACATAACGTCGACGTAAATACCAGGGGAGATGTGTCAAGCGCATGACATGGATGGAGGATTTGACAAATACGAAAGACTTTTTTGTCTGATTTTATAAAAAGTTATATTTTTGTGAAGTAGTTGTATCCATTTGTGAATAGCAATAAGTATGTAGATTATTCTGTAAAAAAAAGTTGTCTTGGCGTTTTATAATTCTTTCAGGTAACCTAATCATGCAATGTGCAAAATGGATTCTCTGTTTTCCACAACGGACATTGATGAAGTAGACAATGAATTATGTTTTCCACTGCGGACATTGATGAAGTAGACAACAATAGGAATTCTAAATACTTTAGTGCATTAATAGTTCATAAAACAGACATCCAGGACAATCAATATATCAAAGTTTTTATCTAGAAAAATACTAAACAGCGTCCAAACATATATGTAGTATATATTTATGTAATCCTAAATTAATATCCGATTTTTAAAATGTGTCTACGAGGGTTTCCATAGAAAAGGGTGTTTAAATCACGGATAACGTAATATTTTTCCGTTGGTTTTAGCGTGCTATGTTTTGTGTAGATCGCAAATTGTAGAATGTAAATTATTCTTTTTTTAAAATCAGGGTCTATTAATATAAGCGTATGCTTTTAATATTTGAAAAATTAACGTAACACTATTCAGACACAAAAAACTATTCGGGTTATGATTTCTCGCCTGACACGACTACTCCTCCAGTCGACCCAGTTGTAAATGACTACCTGACGCACGAGTAGGACAGGTAGAAACAGCAAGGAAGTTAACTAGCTACTTACCTTCATCCCAGGTTGTTGCTATGGGACCTACATTTATCTGTAGAATTATCAATGTATATAATATCAATCAGCAATCACGTTCATCATATCATTATCATATAGTACGACATAACTCATCAAAATGGAATATGAATAGAATTATTACCCGCCGACGACGGTTGTGTCGGGCCATTGGCGCAAATAAAACTGTGACATGGCGCATTATTTTCATTCTCTGGACTATATCCTGCTGCATATATAGTAGGACCATGGTCCTGCTACAAGACAGATCCAACGGGAGTATGAGAATGAACGCTGAAGAAGAAGAAGAAGAAGAATTAAACATTTTCACAATGTTTGTAGCAGAATTGACGCAGAAAATAATGACGTATACATATTAAGAGTACTCTCGCTTTTTCTACGTATCTATGCCACTAAGCACGTCACAGCACACAGCACTACGTAAAACCGCGCAGTCACATTTTCAAAGTCCAGTGTTATTTTTATGAACACATACGGAAACTGTAGGGCCTATATGTCAGTTGAAGCATCACTATTAATAGTAATAAATGGCAGTGTATCATATTTAGGGCATTGGTTTTTTTTAAACATATTTTTCAATGCACAAGCCATACATAAACCACTGAATGTGAAGAACACCGTACAATCAGTCTCATGAGCCAAATAACCAAAATACTCATCAGAATCATCATAAAGAGAGTGAGAAACAAAATAAAATCAGAAATAAGTCCAGAACAATGTGGCTTTGTAGAAGGCAAAGATACCAACACTGCTATATATATTTTGAGAACACTAATAAAGAGGTATATAGAGATAAAAACTAATCTTTACCTCTGTTTTATAGACAATACAAAGCATTTGATAAAGCTAAAAATGTTATACACATGCTAGAGAATTCGAACATTCAAGTAAGGATTTAAGAATCATCAAGAACATGTACTGGAGTAGGAAATCAATTTGGCCTTTTTCAACAAATATAACAAGGTGTCAGACAGGGATGAGTGCTTTCACCAGACCTGTTCTCTTTATACAGTGAAAACATATTGTGTGCTATTGCAGATATCCCAGGAATATCAGTGGGAGGACATAACATAAATAATTTGAGATATGCTGATGACACTGTTCTGATTGCAAACGGTGAGGAAGACCTTCAAGATTTAATTAATGTAGTAGTCACAGAATGTAAAGAGAAAGGCCTTTTCCTAAATATCAAGAAAACAGAAGTAATGGTTATTTCAAAGAAGTAAAATAACACACCTTGCAAGATCAAAGTGAATGATATAGTATTAAAACAGGTCCATCAATTCAAATATTTAGGTACAACTATTACAGCAAATGGAAGAAGTTCAACAGAATTAAGAAGCAGAATAGAAAAGGCAAAAACAACATTAAAAAAAAAACGCTCTTGATACATAATACTGTGGACAAAGAGCTGTGGAGAGCCATGACCGACTACGCCAGCCGGCATGGCACCTGATGATGATGAATACATAAACGTATGACGACCTTACACTGCTCATAAATTTCTACATACGTTTCACAAGTTATGATACGCAGACTAGCTCACTAACTCTGCTGCTTATGAACGATGAAGCATATTTGTATATAATTGATACTGTACTTTTTCAAGAGCAGTTGAGACAGTGCGATCTTTACAAGTCTTTTTATTTAATTTCCAGTGCAGTCGATTCCCTAATTATTCCCTGCCAAAAATTGGTGTATGATTTTTCATAACTGATTGAGAAATATGATTCTTCATTTGATGTACTGTGTGAATGTTTCATCACTAATACATTTAGTATGTCTATCTATACGCTGTGTCCCTTGTTTGCCTTGCGGCGTCAGGGATGGAAGAGCTCTCTGGAGATTGTTTTCTTGTGTGCTGTTTGTAAGCTTGTTGCTATGGTTTCATTGATTTCTGTAATCCATCTTTTACATGGGATGCCTCTGGCTTTTTAGCCGTGAGGTCTATGTGCCATTGCCATTTGTGGCATGCTATCTGTTGGTATTCTGAAAGCGTGTGAAAACCACTTGATCTGTTTTCTTTTGATGTGTTCCATTATTGGTATTGTTTTGGTGATCTGTCTGATGTTATCGTTTATAATTTTATCTCTTAGTGACACTTCGAGTATTCTTCGTAGACATGTCATTTCTTCTGTCACTATTTTTTTCTTTTGTCTTGTGCTATCATTGTCCAGGTTTGGCACTGGTAGTATAGTGATGAAATAATAATAGTCTTGTATAAAGCAACTTTATTGTCTATGTTTACATTTTTTTCTTAAAAATACGTGTCATCTGTCCTAAGATCTGGTATGTTTTGTTGCATCTATTTTGTATCTTTACTGTTTTCCCTTCACTCGATATAATGCTTCCTAAGTAATTGAACTCATTTACCTGTTTAAAGTGTTTATTATCGATGGAGATATTTCTTTCTTTATATTCTATTGCCATTATTTCGGTCTTTTTAATATTAATCTTCATGTCGAATTTTTGACATGTTATGTGGAGTTTGTTCATATGGTCTTGCAATTGTTCTTCTGATGTCGCTATTAGTACTTGGTCGTCTGCAAAGAGTAGTCCGTTCAATTTGTCTTTTATGTTATCTTCTTCGTCGGTACTTGTTATTGTACAGATGTGGTCGATATATGTTATAAAAAGTAGAGGGTATAGGACACACCCATTGCGAACTCCTGATTGAATTTGGAACTTATTGGACACACCAGCATTTGTTCTTACTTCACTTTGGCTATTAGCATAAATGCATTTGCATATATTGACTAAATGTTCTGGTACTCCGTATAGTGATAGTGTTTTCCATAGTTGTCTGTCTAATCTGTCGAAAGCATTTTCTTGGTCTACGAATGCGATGTATACTTCTTTGTTGTTTTCTGTGGCTCTTTCTGTTAGCTGTCTAAGTGTAAAGATAGCTTCCGTACAGCATTTGTCCTTACAGAAGCCCATTAGGGTGTTTCTGAGTTGTGGTTCAATGTAGGATCGTAGTCGTTGTTCTAATATTTTGTTAAAAATTGTTCCTGTGTGGCTTAGTAAGGTGTATGGCTCAGTAAGGATATCCCTCTGTATTTTGTGCAGTCTCTCTTACTGCCTTTTTTCTTCAATATGGGAATGATTCTTGCGTTTTTCTAGTCTTCTGGTGTTTCTTGTTTCTTCCATATTACATTGAAAAGTCTGTGTTTCTATTTTTTTTCCGCTCTCTGCTGCTGCTTTGATAAGTCACAGCTTTTTTATGTCTGTCACCTTAAATATAACAATTGAGCGTTTATTTAAATGTGACATGACGTCAATTATAAATCTGTGATTTATTTCACATCCATCCATTGTGAAACAGTTTACAGGATATAAGTGACGATATACCCAAGGGGGGAAATGGGCGGGAAGATGGAGAGAAGGTCTCCAAAAAAATACAGAAAGAATGCGTAAAGTGAGAAAAGATAAAATATATGGGAGAAATAAAAGTAAGTTTTCCTAAGAAATTTTGTGGAAACACAAGTTGTTTTTTTTTCGGAAACACATTTTACATCTGGAAGAAGATACAGGAAATACTTGTAAGAGACGTAAACTAGAAGATAAGTACAGGTGTACCGAAGGTACAACTCCAGCAAGTTTATGTGAGGCAATGATAACCTAGTTTAATACTCCCCAACTGTTCATTTTATGTGATCTGCAAACTGAAATACTGCACGGCATTTATGAGTACGTGAAACGAAATACTGCACTGTATTTTGGTATACTTAAAACTAAATACTGCACTGTGTTTAAGAATAGGTAACACGAAAAAGTGCAGTGTGTTAGGGATAGAAAACGAAATAGTGCACTGTTTTTGGGATAAAACTAAATGGCGCACTGTGAAAGAATAGATAAACGAAATAGTGCACTTAATTTAGGTATAGATAAAACTAAATAGTGCACTGGGTTTAGAGATGGATATAACGAAATAGTGCCCTGTGTTTGGTGATAAATAAAATACATAGTGCATTGAGTTTAGGGATTAATATAACAAAATACTGAATTATGTTTACGGATTGATGAAACGAAATAGTGCAATGTGTTTAGGGATATATAAAATTAAATAGTGCACTGTCTTTTGGGATAAAACGTAATGGTGTATTGTGTTTAGAGATAGATAAAACGAAATAGAGCGGTGTGTTTACACACAGATAAAACGTATAGAGCTGTGTGTTTACACACAGATAAAACGAAATAGAGCGGTGTGTTTACACACAGATAAAACGAAATAGAGCGGTGTGTTTACACACAGATAAAACGAAATCGAGCGGTGTGTTTACACACAGATAAAACGAAATCCAGCGGTGTGTTTACACACAGATAAAATGAAATAGAGCGTTGTGTTTACACACAGATAAAACGAAATAGTGTAAGGAAATATTTAAAGCGCACAGAGAATTTGAGAGTACAAATGGATTGTAAATATAGCGCAATATTATAGTCATGTATTTGTTTGTTCCAATCTGCAATGATAATGGTTATCATTATGATTATGATAGGCCGATATCAGCGAACTCCGGACACACCTACCGCTGCCCAGTTGAGTTTCGCCAGCACATGAAGATAGGCATGCATGCTGATGGTTCTCTTGGCCCACTGGTTAAACATTTCATTCCTTTCCTGTTGGCGTCCAATTGTTTGCGTTCCTATCATACTTGCTTGCGTTCGTTCTCAAACTTCCACCGGATCTCTGCTATAGCAGGACAACAGTGCTACATGTATCCAGCAGGATTTAGTCATGAGAACAGAAGTGTGTTGAGTCCCAGTTTTATTTGTTCTAATGACCCGAAACAATAGGCTGCTTCGGCATTTGTTAACTAATACTTTAAGTGTTTTAGCACTTCCACTTAACAGTGGATGTCTGTATAACAGTGAATCACGATATAGTTCAGTAAGCAAGCCGTACGAAAAAACAGGTTCTAGTACTTACATGCTGGTCATCAAAGCTATTTTTGGCTGGGTGAACCACGGGTAAAGCACACCATTTATTTAAAGACCCCAAAATGAGTTAAACCAAAACACGTGTCTGCTGGTAGACGGGATACTGACTTAACATAGTATAGCCCCTATGTTTAATAATACTACCACCTATATTTAAATTAATACTACCCCTATATTTAACTAAAATACTACCTATTTTTAGCCAGATCCGACTCAACTCCAGTAGAAATTTACCCTCACGGTGGCACTGTGAAGTTCGTTAAATTAATCGAGCTATTTCAATAAATATGAGATACGAAACGATCCCTCAAGATTTTAAGGATCCCTCAATCGATCCCCAACATATAAAAGAGGAAGGAAATCGACAAGTCTGTGACAGTCATATAGGCATATCCCTGGTTTCAATCGCAGATAAGATTCTAGCTAGAGTTCTGTTGCAATCACACCTCGAAGCACGTCTCTGTCCAATAAGTCAGTGTGGATTCAGAAAAGGAAGATGAACAGTTGAAATGATTTTTGCTGCCAGAAATCTACAATGTATTCAAAGAAATATCGGTCTATAAACCACATTCGTGGACCTGACCAAAGTCTTCGCTACCGTCAACCGCGATAGCCTGTTTAAAATCATGTCCAAATTCGGATGTCCAGTAAAATTTATTTCTATGGTTCGTAAGTTTCATGACAGCAAGTGGTTGAGATGACGACCAACACTCACTTCCAATGACCAAAGTTGCTAAACGGGATTTTTTCCTGGCACCGACGCTCTTTAGTATGGTGTTCTCTACCATGCTAGTCGATGCATTCCGATAGAGGATTGTTCAATCTTTGTAAACTGAAGGCAAAGATGAAAACCCAGACGAACATTGCTCACGATCTATTGATTCTTGACGAATGTGCGCTCAGCCATACCAGTATACATGACTTGCAAGAATGCGGTACATATTCGCTTAGGCATGAAGTTATTTTCGTTTCACCAAGTGTACATTAAAAACAGTTGTCACGCACGAACCAGCACATGCACTCTTCAACACTGAATCCACTATGACCGCTCAATATCAAAACTTCAATAATGCATTTAGGTTTGTGTACCTCGGCTGCACTTTGTCAAATGTCACAACAATGGATGAGGATGCTTCCCTGAGTATTTCTCACGCTGTTTCAGGGTTTGGTGGTCTTCGTGCGACTGTCAGGATCCAATGTGGTGTGCCCGAGAAACCGAAAATAAAATATACCGCGCAGTCGTTTGGCCTTCACTGCTATATTCAACCGAATCCTGAATTATATATGCTAGGCGTGCAGGGCAGTTTAATTCTTTTCACCTGCAATGTCTGAGAAAGGGTATTGATGTATGTTTGCAGGATCCCATTCTAGACACGATATTTCGTAAAGCCAAGATGGAAAGCATCTACCTCTTGTTGACCAGGTCTTAATTTATTTGGACCTGTTACATCGTACCTATGCCAGACAGACATCCTCCAAAGAAACTGTTCTACGGTGAACTGTATGCAGGTAAGCTTTCAAACAAAGTCCAAGAGAAACGTTTTAGGAATACTTGAATACATCTCTCAAGCACTGCAGGATTGATCCAAGCCATTGGGAAACCACAGAGCTTGACCTCCAGCAGGGACAGTCAGATGAGAGCTGTATTCAACGTTTTGAACAGGGTAAAGCATTTGAGGTAATTTGGATTTAAGATTGTTGTCCCTTAACTCAAGATCTACTACATTCCTGTTCATATTAAAACAGGTTTTTCAGATCGTGGAATTAACTCTTCAGTCATCTGAGGACGCGAAAACAATCAAGCGAAACGATTCTTCTCAATGTCATGCTCATCTTCGCCTCGCAAAGGAGGAACCTCATCATCCCTATATTACTATACTACATTTTTCTAGTAATGGTGTGGTTGAATTGATGGTGTTTATTAGTGTTAACGAAGGTGATGATTATACTGATGGTGATGATACATAGCATGAAGATGATATTGTATGACAGTGTTGGCAATGATTCAATGGATGAGAAAATGTTGAACTCATTCTGTTAAATTAACACTGGTAAAGAATTCACTAGAGATAATTTATATCTATCTATCTCTCTCTATCTATCACTATCTCTCTCTCACACTCTCTCTCTCTCTCTCTACATCTCATTGTCTCCATCACTTTGAATGATCATAATAAATCAAAAGCATGAATAACTCGTAAAACGTCAACATCTCTTCCAGAATCCACCTGTTTCTTTCAGACTGTTTGTCTACATTTTCAACCCAGGTAAGACGAATTCCTCATTCAATATTTTTGTGGCATTTCCTTCTTGTCTAACTCGACACTATCTGTGCACCAAATGAAATGTATTTTTTAAGTCTTTCTTTGAATATTCTAAGCAATTTGGTTTTCTTATTTACACTTTAGCGTTTACATTCGTATATTTAACTTACGCAGATGATTATGAAACTGACTATCATTATGTTGGCTAAACTTTTCATTGTTCACTTTTCAATTCGGCGATATTTACCAGTTCTATTGCTAACTCTTTCGATCAATTATGTTTAATAATTCTATTGTTTGAAAATACCACGGACAGCTAAGAAAACTAATGCATATGTTTTCATTGATGCTGGCGTAAAAAGATAAATTATATCAAACATTATTGGCAGAGGCAAGGTTCCTAGGGCATGTGCTAAGAAAAACAAAACTTTAACACTTAATAACCACTGGAAAGATCAAGGGGAGAAGAGATAGGGGACGACAAAGAGAGAAGTTTCCAAATGGACTAGTGTTATGGCACGGGAGAACTTCACCAAATGAGCTTATTGACAACATAATAGACAGAGAGTTTTGGAGAAAAATAATTGCCTACGTAATTCGTCATGGCACTTGATTGATTGAATTATATTGATAATTCTTTCGTGTTTTGAGAGTATCAGTTCAATTATTAACTTCTTACTTAATTTTTTTTGTTATTCCTCTAGGATCAAAGACGACACATAGGACGGATGCCATATATTTCCATGTCTCTCGTTTCATTTCAGTTTGCTTTAGGCCTTTATTGTTTCTGATACCGATGGTGAAATGTTCTCTTGTAAAAGTTCTACGTAAAGTTTCTTTTGATCTTCCTCGTTTTCTCTTGCCTTTTGGTGACCACATCAAAGCTTGACAGGGAATCTTTCAGTATCCATTCGTAGTGCGTGTCCGATATTATCCCAGCGACGCTTTCTAATATAGGTGTTTTAATCTATTATCAATTTTAATCAATTCCTATTAATATAGGTGTTTTCTAATATTTTTGTTTTTATCCTTGTCTGACAACTGTGTATGATTTGAAGTCTGACCAACGTATGTTCAGTAGCCTTCTAAGACATTTATTTTTAAAGGTGTTTAGTATATGTTCTAAGTTTGATGTTGCATTCCAACTTTCGCATCCATATGATAATATTGGAATTATGAAGGAGTTGAAAATTTTGAGTTTTGTGTTATTTTTTAGTGTTTGTGAGTGCCAGATCTTTGATAGTTTATTGAATGAGTTAGCAGCCAGTGCAATACGGTGTGATATTTCTGTTGATGAGTCGCCTATTGTTGATAGCTGCCAAGGTATGTGAAGTTGTTGACTTTTTTTCAAGAGTATTGTCGTTTCTTACAACTTCTTACTTGCAGTATTACAATTTTTATCTCATTTTCTATCAGTTCTATTGTTGACTCCTTTGTTTACTAATGTTTGACAGCTGTTTCTTCTTACTTTGTATGTTAGTAGATATTATAATATGTTTTTCACTATCCGTTATCCGAGATTAGTTTATGCGTTATATGATGTTATTTTATCTTTCATTATACGTTATACAAGGTCAGTGTAACTTTCATTATACGTTAGATGAGGTTAATTTAGCTTTCATTGTACATTTTCTGAGGTTAGTTTATATTTTGTTTTATTCGAAATTAGTTTTATTTTGTACTTTGTACTATCAGATCATGTTTGATTTTTGTGTGAATTAGATTTGTCTGATAATGTACTTTATTATTTTCATAACGGTGTCCTTCGATGTAGTTTGTAAATTGTACAGATGTCAATTATATGCTTAAAATCTCTCGTCATAATGGTAAGTGGCGACTAGATACGATAGTCCTCAAACCTTGCGTTGTCTTGCTCTGTACATTTATGTATCAACTCCACAAAACATTATTCTTTAAATAAACAAATTCTTCTAAAACACTTAATATCCTAGTACAGTGGCTCTCAACGTGGATCTGGGTTCCATCTGGGGTCACAGATATATTAAGAAGGCCAGAAAGAAAAATGAAGTGGGGTGTACGGACGGTCTTGATGATCAACTGAGAGGATTTCAATAATAGATATCGACAAGGTAACTATTTGAATCATAGAAATCGACACGGTATCTATTTGAATAATAGAAATCGACAAGGTAACTATTTGAATAATAGAAATCGATAAGGTAACTATTTGAATGATATATATCGACAAGCTAACTATTTGAATAATAGAAATCGACAAGGTAACTATTTGAATGATAGTTATCGACAAACCTTAAAAGCCTTGACTGTGAAGAATTTAGCGACATTTTTGTAAGAACCAATGGTGGAAGAAAAATTGTCTCCTCGGGAGGTCATGGGTAAAAAGTGTTAAGAACCACTGCTCTAGTATATAGGAAAATATAATTAACGAATGGTGAGGGGGACCTGGATATTCTTCACATAAGGTAGGACCTAGATATTCTTTCCATGGGTTAGGACCTCGATGGCGTAGGACCAGAATATTATTTGTTTAGGTTATAGTGTGCCACCTTGTCTTGATATTTATTTTAACACACAATGTTTTTAGTTCATTTCATTTGTAGTGACCTTCAGGAAAACATTCGAAATTACCCTTGACCGTAAGTGACTAACTTCTCGAAGACGATCAATCAACTCAAGAGTCCAGTGTGAAAGCTGCACTTTAAGTCAACTATTAATAGTTCCAAATCAATAAGAGTGAACTGAAGGGATGCTATTGGGGCAGTAAGTGAAATGAGTACATCTTAACAATGAAAGTGAACTGGAGGGATGCTTTCGGAGCATTAAATGAAAGGTGTAGGTCTTAACAATAAAAGTGAACTGGGGGGATGCTTTCGAAGCAGTAAATTAAAGGTATACATCTTAACAATAAAAATGAACTGGAGTGATGCTTTCGGAGCAGTAAATGAAAGGTGTACATCTTAACGATCGCTAGAAATAAAATAGCACTGCAAATACACATTGGAGACCTTCACCGGTACTATAGCGTGTGTTTGTGCGAGCAGTGCTGCAAAAAATTGTCGTGTGTAAGAAATATACATAAGCAGAAATGGATATTGGCCGTAAGTGCAATAATATAGTCAAACTTGCAAATTCAAACATGTTCAAAGCAAATCTCTTTTTCCTTAACTATCCAGACGTGTGATATATCTGGTGGTTGGCAAGGACCATTCTACTGGACACAGACAAACTATTTCAGTGGATAGTTCGAAATGGACTTCTGTCATTAGTCATGCGTTAAAGATCAAGTTCGTACAAATAAGTCATGAATGAACATGACTATCAGAAAACATCTCAGGGTTGAAAATATACACAATGGTAGAAAGACAATCACAATGGTAGAAATACACTCACAATGGTAGAAAGACAATCACAATGGTAGAAACGCACTCACAATGGTAGAAAGACAATCACAATGGTAGAAACGCACTCACAATGGTAGAAAGACAATCACAATGGTAGAAACGCACTCACAATGGTAGAAAGACAATCACAATGGTAGAAACGCACTCACAATGGTAGAAAGACAATCACAATGGTAGAAACGCACTCACAATGGTAGAAAGACAATCACAATGGTAGAAACGCACTCACAATGGTAGAAACGCACTCACAATTGTAGACAGACAATCACAATGGTAGAAATACACTCACAATGGTAGAAAGACAATCACAATGGTAGAAACGCACTCACAATGGTAGAAATACACTCACAATGGTAGAAAGACAATCACAATGGTAGAAACGCACTCACAATGGTAGAAAGACAATCACAATGGTAGAAACGCACTCACAATGGTAGAAATACACACATAGTGGCAGAAATGTACACACAATGGTACAAAGACACTCACAATGATAGAAAGACACTTACAGTGGTAGAAAGACACTCACAATGGTGGAAAGACAGTCACAGTGGTACAAAAATACTCACAGTGGTAGAAACGCACGCACAATGGTAGAAATGCACTCACAGTGGTAAAAATGCACTCACAGTGGTAAATATGCACTCACAATTGTAGAAATTCACTCACAGTGGTAAAAATGCACTCAAAATTGTAGACAGACACTCACAATGGAAGAAACACCTTCACAATGATAGAAAGACACTCACAGAGGTAGAAATGCATTCATTAAGTACATGTCTAAAATGTAACTAGATATTTTGGCATAAATTTTCGTCTTAAATATTGAGCGATCAAAAATATTTTTTAAAATCTCATTTGTCAATATTTTGTCATTTTTACAACCACTGCAATTTAATTGCATTTGTGTTTTGCAGTGGTAAAAAGTACAGTGTAAAAAGGACAGTGTAAAGAGTACAGTGGTAAAAAGTACAGTGTAAAAGGTACAGTGTAAAAAGTACAAAAGTAGAAAAGTGTAAAGGTTAAAAGTACAGACATTTATAATTATTAATTGTGTTTACAGTGAGAAAGAGTGCATAATTATTAATTGTGTTTACACCGGGTACAAGTACATACATTCATAATTATTAATTGTGTTTACACCGGGTACAAGTACAAAAATTCATAACTAATAATTGTGTTTACAGTGGGTACACGTACAGACATTCATAATTATTAATTGTATTTACAGCGGATACAAGTACACAAATTGATAATTAATCATTGTTTTTACAGAGGGTACAATTACAGACATTCATAATTATTAATCTCCTGGAGGAAAAGTGTAAATATAGGGTAATTTAATATGGGAATGACAAAGATACAATTACACAGAATTTGTTCTCGTGAGTAAACATACTTAACGATATATGAGAAAAATGTCCACGTGTACTATCATCAATTGTAATAATGGGGTTTTTTTTACTGTAACATATGGTTTGGGTATTTCAAATATGTGTGTCTGGACTCATAAATCTGTGTCGCTCTTAGCTGTTGTCATTGTCAGGACTCCGTGTACATGACCCTTGTATTACATACATAAATTATCTAGAGAGTTCAGTTTTGTAATATCTAGTAACTTCTTGATCAACAATTTTCTTTTCTATCCTTTTGATTTGTAACTTTTAGACATTACAGAATTAAAACTTAGGGCATATGTTCAGAAATGAAATATATATATATATATATATATATATATATATATATATATATATATATATATATACAATATATATATACAATATATATATATATATATATATATTCCATTATAATCTGCAAATAAATGAGGTGTGTTTGAGTACGTTATAGAAGTGACCGAGAAAAATTAAGAGAACAGATATATACAGTTTCAATGTGTGCATGTGTATATATATATATATATATATATATATATATATATATATATATATATATATATATATATATATATATATATATATATATATATATATATATATATATATATATATATATATATATATATATATATATATATATATATATATATATATATATATTCTTCTGGGTTCGCTTTCATATTTTTAAAGAAATTCGTTACTTCATGTTTTCCGGTGAAGGAACGCAGAGAGACTTTCTATGGGCTGTGCAAATAAGGGCTGATTTGTCATAGCAGACGTCGAGACATGTACAGGAAGAAATTTGCGTGCACCTCGGAAAGAAATCATGTCCAAACGTGGACCTCAAGGGTCTAAGAACGGCTTTCTAACCACACGGCCAGAGGGGCTGTATTATTTGCGTCTTTCGGCCGAGCTCATTCGATTTTGCCATACTTAATTTCAGATACACTTTCCAGGCCTATGACAGCCTTCCTTTCTGTCACCCGGCAAACGAAGATTACCTGTTTACAACCAACTGTGACTTTGCAGGCCGAAATGTGCCCTGTGTAGCAGCTTCCGACGAAACGTGAGCAGCGATTACGACTTGGGGGTACTAATTCTATCTCATACGAGGTATTCCTCTCTAACTAAATTTCTTGTGTAATGAAACTCCATTGCTCCATGTGTCCACGTATGATGACCATGATATTAACGGTAAGATTTTTTCCGGTATAAGAAACTGTTTAAACAGTAAAGTTAGACTATGGATTGGTACGTTCTTTTAGTCGAGGATTTGTTTACCGACATCGTGAACACCTCGTGTCGGGACGGTATAGTATCCAGCCTTTACTTTCCATAAACCTGATGTTAGAAGACAGCTGAAAGCTTGCTCATGCTTGAACATTCCTTTTGTTATGATTTCTTTTTTCTCTTTTACTTACACATGGCTCTACACTCTAGCGCTGTGCTAACTTCGCATCTACTCCAGAATGAGGCGTGTGTATCATACTTGGGTGCGGGGTTCAAAAAGGGATATACATTTCTCTCATGCATATTCGTAGAAAACCAAGATCCTATAAGCACCTTCTAGTCATGGACCCTGGCATCATATTGCCTCAAAGCTAGTGTAAAGCAGTCTTGCAAACGATTTATGGACCGTACCGAGCAGTGTCTGAGGTGGAACGAGAATTGATTGCGCAAGACAAAAAATATCTCCGATTAACACCTCTTCATATCTACAGCCAAAATACTGTTTGCAGCACAGTGTAAGACAATGACTGGACTGGATAGCCGGGTTGCCATGTCCGGCATGAAAGCTTACTAATGTGTAATTAATAAGCACGTTTTCGGAGAAGCAGGGCTCGCCAAGAGAGCCCTCAAAGAGAGTTCTGCAGTGCTATATAACCCCTATACTAACATATGGGTGCGAGTCATGGACAATAAACAAACTGGAAAGTGGGAAATTAGAGGCAACAGAGATGTGGTTCTACAGAAGAATGCTGAGAATACCATGGACTGCCAGAAAATCTAATGTAGAGGTGTTGAAAGAGTCAAATGCGAAACGGACCTTAATCAACAATATAAGAAAAAGGCAATCTTATTTTTTTGGCCACTTCATGAGACAGGCAGGAAACAACAACGACCTTGATACATAATACTGTTGACAGAGAGCTTTGGAGAGCCATGACCGCCTACGCCAGCCGGCATGGCACCTAATGATGAGGGCTTGCCAACTGAGTACATACGAAGGAAATGCAACTCTAATGGTCAGCTCCATGTGTACAAACAGTTCTTTTTCTCTAACAGAACATGTGAACCATAATGAAAATATGAACCATGATGAAAGTATGAAAATGTGAACCATAAGGAAAGTATATAATAAACCAGAATACATCACCAATCTCTTGAATTGATACCTACAGGCAAAAGAGCTAGGGGTAGACCAAAAGAAACACTCAGAAGAACAATACTTAGAGAAAGTAAAACAACCAATATTCATACTATTCAAGAACTGCACAGAATAGCTTTGAAGCGACAGAATTGGAGAGATCTGACCTCTGCCCTATGCGCTAACTTCAGCGCAAAAGGAAAATGAAGGAAAGTATGAAAATATGAACCATGATGAAAGTATGAAAATATGAACCATGATGAAAGTATGAAAATATGAACCATGATGAAAGTATGAAAATATGAACCATGATGAAAGTATGAAAATATGAACCATGATGAAAGTATGAAAATATGAACCATGATGAAAGTATGAAAATATTAACCATGATGAAAGTATGAACCATAAAGAAAATATGAACCATAATGATAAATATATCCCATAAAGAAAATATGTCCAATAATGAACCATAGTGAAAGCATAGACATCCAACTTCACTCTATTCTACACATCTTTCGTGTATATTTCACTTCAACATGTTTATTTGCAAAGAAATGCAAGATTAAAGAAGACTGATTGCATCGCTATTGATTATGTTACCCAAATCGTGGATGAATTGTCTAGAGTTACAACCGCCATTGCTTGGTGGAATTCGTCCTAACAAGCAGACTTGGAATACAGAGAGTTTATCTTTACGCAGGATATTTGTGAAGGAAGCACAAATGGCAACATGAGCAGTTTGTGATCATACTAAAGATAGATCAAGAGGTTAAGAGGCAGAAAGACATAGAGAAACGTTGCTGCATATGCTGTCCCTCCGACGTGGTAGAAAGTCATCATCACAACTGATTATAACACAAGAGAATGATTTAGTTCACACAGTTCTTTGAAGCTTTTAGTAGAATGATTTAGTTCACACAGTTCTTTGAAGCTTTTAGTAGAATGATTTAGTTCACACAGTTCTTTGAAGCTTTTAGTAGAATGATTTAGTTCACACAGTTCTTTGAAGCTTTTAGTAGAATGGTTTAGTTCACACAGTTCTTTGAAGCTTTTAGTAGAATGATTTAGTTCACACAGTTCTTTGAAGCTTTTAGTAGAATGATTTAGTTCACACAGTTCTTTGAAGCTTTTAGTAGAATGATTTAGTTCACACAGTTCTTTGAAGCTTTTAGTAGAATGATTTAGTTCACACAGTTCTTTGAAGCTTTTAGTAGAATGATTTAGTTCACACAGTTCTTTGAAGCTTTTAGTAGAATGATTTAGTTCACACAGTTCTTTCAAGCTTTTAGTAGAATGATTTAGTTCAATCACACAGTTCATTGAAGCTTTTAGTAGAATGATTTAGTTCACACAGTTCTTTCAAGCTTTTAGTAGAATGATTTAGTTCAATCACACAGTTCTTTGAAGTTTTTCGTAGAATTCAATCACACTGTTAACTGAAGCTATTGAAGAATGGTTTAGTATAATTATACAGTTAACTGAAGCTACATATGCATTAAACTTGTTATTGTTAATTGACTGAGTAATATAATTGGAGTCGGTATTCCTCCTTAGCATATTTCCCTTAGCAAGCTAAAAATGAATATGGCAGTGACAAAAAAAAGGATTATATATTTTTGTGAGTCCTCAAATGACTGAGGATACAAATCAGGGCTCGAAAAAACCTGCTACAGTTTGATAAAAAAAAAAAAAATTTTTAAGATGAGGGAAAACAGTATGCATACTTTTGATTTTATCTCTTTCAGATTACCTCCAATGTTCTACTCTGCTAACAGTTTTTAAAACCAGCACTATTCTGATCATATAAAGATGGACAATCAATAGCTGTAGTTTCCCAAGAGCTTGCACCACTGATGAAGAGTTTAAGATATTTCTTCAAATTGAACTTCAATGAGTTTTTATGGCCATGACTTGAAAACGTACCTTTAACAGCTCACCATATAATAGTGTCTTCAGAAGACACGTGTCTTCCAAAAAAAAGACTGTTCTGTATGCCATGGATTGAAGTTTTAATTTTGATTCCAGATTAGTGATTCTGGCATTTATTTTAGTGGGGTTCTTTTCCGGAATTTTCTGTAAGAATGCCTATGAAATGCACTGTCAAACATAAAAAGCCTTCTACTCCTGAAGGGAATTTGACTAGTCTTTCTTTCAATCTGGAGATATATTTAAAATTGAGGTACATTTAAGTTAAAAATCTGAATCGTGTTTGATTGCCTAACACGGCAGTTTCTCCAGTCGACCTAGCAGCAAATCAGGCTCTTGAGTTGGGGAAAGTAAATACATCAAGGACCACGCCATCTAATAGTTGTTGCGGATTAGTATATGAAGAGTTATCTTAATCCCGGACATGGGACTTACCTTTATATATCAAGTGACATATTCTTTCCAGAAAGTTGTCATCGTCCGGACAAGCAGGCGTGCATTGGCCAGAGACAAATGCATACATTCTTCGATGCCGCTGGTCCATTGTCTTCTTGGTCTTCCTCTTCTTCTCTCACCTGGCACTCTGTCTTCCAGAATCACTCTCTCGATACCATCATGTCGCTTTAAGTGTCTAAAATACTGTATCTTCCTTCTTATGATGGTATTTAGCAGCCACACTTCATTTAGTTTCAATAATTTACAAAATGCAATATTTTTCTTTTTCTCTGTCCATGATAATCGTAATATCTTTCTGTAGCACTTTATTTGAAAACAAATTATTCCTTTTGATATTGTCTTATTTAAAGTCAAAGTCTCGAAGCCATATGTTGCCACTGTGAAAACACATGATCATAACATGGTTCCTTAAATGTCGTTATTACTACTTTGCCATAGATTTCTCATCTGTGTTAATGTGAGTGTTGCAATTACGAACCTTTACCTTTACATTTAAATTGCAGATAAAGGGATTGATTACTTACCAGAAGACATGAGTCTCCACTAAGTGTTAGTTTTTATCAGTCTCCACTAGGTGTTACTGTGTAACCAATACTAATATGTTACCTGAATACTCTTCACGAAAAACTGGTAGTATAATTCCGCTTACTGCCACGGATTCGCTTGTCTCTGCACCAAACTGAACGCCTTATTTGCAATGTATATCTAGACAACCCTTACAGCACTATGATTGCAGATAAACATCACTCCAACATGCAGGTGTGATCACTAAAACACTGTAAATATGGTTTACTGCAAAATAATTGAAAACAAAAATATGGTGGCGTTCTCCGGGCAACTTTGCACAAATAAAACTTCATGTCTACATGTCAAACAATGCACAAAGTGTACTTTCAGGTAAATCCAGGTAAACAAGTACACCTGTCAGGTAAGAGCAAGCAAAACAGGAGCAGTACTCAATGAAATTTCTCATTCAGGAATGTAAGTATTTATACATATTTTTAGGTTTTTTTTTCTCATGGGTGACCTCATTCATACATTTCACAGTTGGTATCCACTGTCAAACTCACTTCCTGATACATTTCCCACTTTTGCACTTTACCCTCTTACATATCTCCCATTGTAAGTCTTCCATTTTACATCTCCACTCGTATATGTTTTATCTTGCATATCCCCTCATATATCTCCTTCTATTGAACATCCATCTTTTGCATCTTCCATTCTTTCAGCTCCTTTCTTCTGCCATCTCAAATCCTATTAAATCTCAGATGTTTTATTTCCCCGTTCTGCATCTATTCTATATTAATTTATGGATCAGAAACATGGATACATCTAAAAGGCATCAATTCTGTCTTCTAATTGTTTATTTAAACAATTAGAAAACAGAATTGATGCCTTTGAGATGTGGGTATAGAGGAGAATAGGGAGAACAGCATGGAAAGAGAAGAAAACACATAAACAAGTGCTAAAAACACAATATGAAGAAAGAATTACTAGAGAAATAAAGATGAGGCAAATAAAATATTTTGGACATATTAAAAGACATGACACCTTATTGAATACCTTGCTTGAGGGTAAAATCATAGGGAACCGAGCAAGAGGTAGACAGAGATACAAATGGGAGAGTAACATCACAAGATGAACAGGCTACAGTCTAGCAGAGTGATCCACCAAAACAAGATACAGGGGATATTGGAGATCTCTTTCAGCCAATCTTCGTTGCGGAGACGGCATGTGATGATGATGATGTGCTGCATCTCCTGCTATTCCAGCTCCCACTCTCCATCACATCCTTCTCGTGCACCTCCCATCACATCCTTCTCGTGCACCTCCCATCACATCCTTCTCGTGCACCTCCCATCACATCCTTCTCGTGCACCTCCCATCATATTCTTCTCGTGCACCTCCCATCACATCCTTCTCGTGCACCTCCCATCACATCCTTCTAGTGCACCTCGCATCACATCCTTCTTGTGCACCTCCCATCACATCCTTCTCGTGCACCTCCCATCACATCCTTCTCGTGCACCTCCCATCACATCCTTCTCGTGCACCTCCCATCACATCCTTCTCGTGCACCTCCCATCACATCCTTCTCGTGCACCTCCCATCACATCCTTCTCGTGCACCTTCCATCACATCCTTCTCGTGCACCTCCCATCACATCCTTCTCGTGCACCTGCCATCACGTTCCTTTTTTTTTTTAATCAATTCCTTCGCCTCCAGCATAACTAAGATAGTAGATTATGTTCAAGAAGTAAACACAATGACGTTGGAAAGATATCACTACACAGAATGATGTAAAAATTACTTTATTATTAGTAAATATGTAATGACGTATTTCTGACTTCGTATAGAAAGTACTTAAGATTAGGTACTGAAACTATGCAAAATGGCGCCTTGGATAAACTTTTAATCCGAAACCACATAAACTAAATTTATTTCGATTGAAATTTATGTCCATTAAAATTGCTTTTGGTGCAAACCGAAGCGTCGCGGTCATCCCTAACAATTTTGCTATTGGTAAGAAAGAATTAGATACATTAAAAACTATAACCACTGAAAAAAAATAGAACGGTCAGTATTGTAAAAAAATGGAACCATCAATATTATTTAAAACAAATAGAACTGTTAGTATTGTACAACAACAGAAAATAGATCAGTCAGTATTGTAAAACAGAATTGTCACGTCAGTACCGTAAAAATAGTAGCACGTTTAGTTTTTGTTCAACGAATGGGGAACATATTTTTAGATAAAAATAAATGTCAATAACAAAAATATCATCTTCCTGGGAAAGAAAGACCAGAGTATCATTTTCTAACTTTGAACACATGTACAGCTTAACAATTCAACCAGGGCCAGATAAATGAAATACATTATATAGATCAAAACAACAGCTCACAAACACATGCATATATCATACAATGTCGTTGGGTCAAAAGTTATGAGCCTATAGACCGTTGAATCAGCAACCAAGAAATAGTTCTCCATTTGATTTTTGTATTTGAATCTAAAATAGTGGAATCCCTTTAGTAAGTCATTTAAACAAACAACGTGAGGCTGACCACATAATCCGTATTTGCCGTATGATAAAATATTTCAACCCTATTACTGTAATCTCTATATGAGCATGGATTGAGTGAACATGGGCTTACGTATTAAAATATGAATACAGGTGAAGCTGCGTTAACACTGCCCCAACCTGCGAAACGAAAATAGGAGGTGATAAATACTTTAAACTGCAACAAATTCAGCGTTCTTACCAATAGACCTTTATTAAGCACAGAATGTACGATAGAACGGACGAATAAGCAATGGCAATAGCAAAATAATGAACATTTAATTCAAAATATGGTAATCATGCAGTGGTGTGTTCTTAGACAGCACTGTTTTCTATATGTATATTATATCGTGTGTTCCATGCCTTGTTAAAGGCGTTTAGTTCGAATCACTTTGTGTTGTATTTTCTTGTTTGTTTTTTTTTGGGTGATTTTTAAAATTTTATTTTATATTGTGTTTATTTGTAAATCAAATACGATTGCAGCAAGCGTGTTAATTGTTCGTGCTTGACACAGATGAAAGACTTCCCGAGAAAGAGCACACTTATAAGCAGCAGGTACAAGTGAAGGAAATCACTTTCGACTGATAAGAACAGGTAGTAATGCCAGAAAGATATCCGTGAGGTAAATGTCGAAACTGATAGCGTGACAGGTAGCTCATCTTTGTGGCAGATAACAGGAGCCACGCATGCAGAGCTTGAAAGAGGGAGGATACGTCAACATTGAAGTGTTTTCTATGATACATAAGGCGAACTAATAATTGTGTACTCGTATAGCTTGGATGAATGAGAGAGTGGTGTTTGAGCCGAATATATGAATTGCTAGAAGAGTGGGCTTGTTAGTGAGTAGATTGGTATGTGTATGAAGAGAAAATGATCCGAGGATAGCTAGTATTCTTATACAGGGGGTCACAATGTTTAGTGAATGCGTGTGTGAATTTGCGTACATGTGTGAATAAATTAAAATATTGTTAAAATAGCTGTATTCTTCTTCAGTATTCGTTCTCACACTCCCGCTAGTTCACTTTTGTAATATGGCAATGGCCCTATTACATTTCCAGCAGGATTTAGCCCAGAGAAAATGTGAATGTGTTGTATTGCAGTTTTAATTATGCCAATGACCCGATATAATCCGTCTTCGGAAGTGTATAGATGTATAAGTAATTATGTTTTGATGAGTGCCTTATTGTTTACACGTTCTTTTTGTGGAGATTCCATAGCGATTATCGCTGCTTGAAGCTATGAAGGTATGTGCTTAATGCTGCTTCGCCGAGAGAGCCTTATTGTCAGAAAGTTCATGGTCTGTCAAAATCTATCGTTTCCCATCTGAAGGTGGTACTTCATCATCATCGTTTGCAGTCATGTCAGTCATCTTTAATGATGTCGTCCACGGTGAATCCAACAGTCAGTGCAGAAATTGTCATCAACAGTTCTTTCTTTCCTTGTTAGCTTGCATGAAGTCGAAAACTTCAAACGCACATTTGAGCTTGTAATATATAAAGAGAGAGAATATATGCATATATTTATATATTCTCTCATCTTCACATTACAGAAAGATAGTGACATGTGAGATGAAATGCTTGAGGAAAGCTGCAGGTGTCATCAGGCTTGATAGATTACGAAATTAAGATATCAGGGAAAGAATAGGTATAACATCTTGCACAGATTAAATAGAAAGGCAGCAGATCAAGTGGTTTGGAAACATCATGAGAGTGCATCACGACAGGTTGCCTGTACAGGCGTGTAACCAAATGAGATCAGGGTGCAAAGCCAGAGGAAGACAACGGAAAAGATGGATAGAAAACGTCAGGGACATCCTGAACAAACACGGTCATAGCAAAGCCGATGCCACACATCTTGCTTTAGAACGCAAGCTAGCTTCAACTACCCCTATGCTTAATGGCAAGAGTAGATAATAAACCACCTGGAGAAAGACAATTTATGTATTCTAAAATTAGCTATAGACACGATGTGTACAAATGTATGTGTAGGCAGTATGTGTTTAAACAGGTTCTTTAGTAAACAAAATATATGGATACATGTTTTGCGTACACAATATATGTGTACACACGTTCTGTGTAGACGATAAGTGTGTAGATACGTTCCTTAAAGTCAATAACAAATATGTAAAAAGATATGTTTGACAATATCTGTGTAAATTTGGTTTCAGAAAGCCAGTTTTCGCTACTTTGCGATGCCAACAACCAAAAGATAATTATCGTGATATAATGAAGAACTTCTGTAAACTTCTGCTAGAAGCTGAGTGTCTAGAATGACATTCAAAATTGTCAAAAATGACATCAGGGAAAAGATGTTCATGTTGTTGTTTATCTTGCGACTATATTGTTGAAACGAAGATACATTACCTATTATTAATGATTTGTTTTGTTTGAGGATTGATTTTGCTTGAGATTTAGTTTTTCCCGAGGATTAGTTTCGTCTGGAGATATTTTTATATGAGGATTAGATAGATGTGAGGATATTTTTTGTTAGAAGATCAGTTTGATGTTAGAATTTAGCATTATTTTAGTTTTGTCAGCATCTTGGATTAAAAGTATTCATTTGTGTTTGTTTTGTTCCCAGAAAATAAAAGCAATAGAGATCATGTTTATTTATCCGTTGAGAAAGTATATCCAGAGTTTTATTTAATGCGCAGTAGACACCAAATCTCAGCCGTTATGCAATTTTTCGAGAAGAAGCCTTCTAATCCAGAGAGTATAGAAACATAATCGTACAAGATAAAGTGTTGTAGTGCTTACACAACAGCAATTATTCAAAATATATACGTATCATCAAGTGAGAGTTATTTGTTTTGTCGTGGTTAGTCTAAAGAACAATGACCGTTTCCCGGTGTTAAGACATGTGTACAGAAAAGTATACATTATCTGAAAGACTGAATTTGATTATTTTGTGAATTTCGTTGATCGAATTTTTTAATTTTTTTTTTGGGGGGGGGGGGGGGCATGCGACTCCAAGAATATAAGCAGTGACCAACCAAATCATGACAATAATCAAAAACGTAACGAATGACATCTTATTTAGTTTCTGTACAGAAGTCTTCTTTACCATCGACGGTCGTGGGTGGACTACTAGTCAAACATTCATACCTTCTATGAGTACATGCCGAAGAGGTAAATATAGTAACCTTATTTTACAACCACGCGGCGTATAATAAATAATGTGATTTGCACGCATTTGCACACATTAAACTAAATATATATGGATGGTGGGTTCACTATCATTACCTCTATTTTGTAGTTTTCTCACATCTGGTACGGGTTCAAAACAATATGTGTCTACACGGAGCCTGTATTTAATAAACCAACTCCCTAGCCGTTGAGCTACCTCGGTATTGATATGAGTAGCTTATTTAATTCTTTCAAATTTCAAACGTGTTATGTCTCATCAGTTTCTCACCAGATCAAGTTACATGAAAATGTCGTAGCCCGTGGAAACCATAGGCTTAACAGCAGAAATTAAAATCGAGTTCTTGAGACTGGTTTGTGACCTGTCGACAATAATGTGGTCATCAAACTTGCGAGCCACTCTGTGAAGCTACTCAATGTCTCCAGCCGATTACATCAATAATACATTCCTGTAGATTAATTGGAACCACATCCTTCTATAGTGACGTATTTGATTTTTCTGATGACATGCATTAGTAACTTGGTGTATACTTTGTATTGACAGCCAATGAAAATGGCAATAATAACAAATAGTGACACCTTAGAATGATGGTTCTAGATTAAATGAAACTGTATTGTCGAGAAACTTGCGCTATCAAATGAATAGCAATGAGTAGTCGCTCGCAGCCACAAGCAATAGTGTAATCCGAAAACCATTAAAGTCGAAAGGACACGAACTAGCATCGAGATCGGAAATTTCTGTTATTCTTTAGTCGTGTTAAGTTTCCGTGTGTGATGGAAGATCAGACTCCTAGTAGACTGTATGTTTATACAGTCATACTTTCCATTTGTGGAAGCCTCACTTCACCTCTACTGTGCATTTACGTTTTACCCCATTAAATAGGAATTTTAATCACAGCGCGTTCCATACTACTGGGAATTTGATTATAAAACTTAAGTTCTGGATAATCCTTTCAAAACGCAAAAGACCTGTTACTAGAACCACTCAGCAGCATTCGACTACATAATTCCAGGAGCTGCAACAAATATACGTAGATTAAATGTTATATGGATATTTTTTTTATGCTCGTTCCCATACTCCCAATGAATCTATTTTGTAGCAAGATGATGGTTTTAGTAGATTTCTAGCATTATGTTGTCGAGAGAACGGATATAGGTTTCATCGCCATTTTATTTGCTCCATGTATCAAACGCCAGAACTAGTCCGGACAAAGCTCAGCGAATAATAATACTGTTATACAGGCTAACAGGTTAGCGAACAATAATACTGTTATACAGGCTAACAGGTTAGCGAACAATAATATTGTTATACAGGTTAGCGAATAATAATACTGTTATACAGGTTAACAGAATCTGCCACGTCAGTAATTTTAACAATTAAACAGCTTTAGTGTAAATATTATTTTTGGCTGGAAGAGATGCATGCATAAAACAATCTGAATTTGAAAAACTATGTGCCAAATACCATACTCTGTTTATACGCAACATGGCAAAAAATGTGAACCACGAGTGATGATATTAAGCAAGACAGTGTTTGTGTTTATCCAGCTGCATGAGTCCAATAATATTCTTGTAAATCAAACTTCCAGCTTTCAATCGGTTCCTCCCTTCCAGCTTTCAGTCTGTTTCTCACTACCAGCTTTCAGTCTGTTTCTCACTGCCAGCTTTCAGTTGGTTTCTCACTCCCAGCTTTCAGTTAGTTTCTCACTCCGTTTTCAGTTGGTTTCTCACTTCCAGCTTTCAGTTGGTTTCTCAATCCCAGCTTTGAGTTGGTTTCTCACTCCCAGCTTTCAGTTGGTTTCTCACTCCCAGCTTTCAGTTGGTTTCTCACTCCCAGTTTTCAGTTGGTTTCTCACTCCCAGCTTTCAGTTGGTTTCTCACTCCCAGATTTCAGTTGGTTTCTCACTCCCAGCTTTCAGTTATTTCCTCATTGTCTCATTCAATTGATTGTTCCTAACCAGACTTCGTAGATATTTTTATGTTGTATTTTGCGAATATTTATCTGAGGGACATTGAGCAGCTCGTGCCTTTGGACCTGTCTTGTGCAAGATTATACCATGAATTTGTGTCTATTTTGAAGTGGGTCAGTGATGTCTTAAGAGTGTCTTTAAATAACTTCATCTGTCCTCCGGTCTTGGGGAGCCAGTCTGAAGTTCGCTATAAAAAATGTTTTTGGTAAACGAGGAACTTTCATGCGAACCATGTGTCCTGCCTATCGTGTCTGCGCCTTCATCAACATTGTATGTATGCTTACAGACTTATACTTCATCAGTAACAGTCATACTAGAAAAAGACGTGTAACACTTCTTTTTAAACTCACATGCAACGATTAAGATTAAATTCATGGAGCACTGTATGTGTTTATAAATCCACTATGTGTTTATAAATAATCTATAGATCCACTGTACATGTTTATTACCGACCGTATACTTTCACGAATTGAGTTTTATCGATTTGGATTACGGTACCAAGAATATACTGGTAAAGAATGTAAAAGTTTCTACTCGTAATAACAAAGCTGCACAATCTTCCAATGAAATTAGCCCAGCATAGACTTAGAATAAGAAACGTAAACAAAATTGAAATGCTGAGGTTGAGAAAATCTTGCAGACTAGACAAAAATCTGATCGAATTATCCTTACTCCGTTTGTCACTGTCGAGTAAAACATTGAGAAATATTTTCTGTCATTGGATGTATCTTCCTTGAACTGGCTGAGACATTCGTTTCCGTGAAGTGCATTTGAGTGGAAGAATTTTTAGTTCCAGAAAAGATAAGATGATGAAAATTAAACATGACTGAAGACTGAATGTGCAGCACTCATCAAATGATATAACCTTACTCTGGATGTCTCTCAAACAACAGACTTGTGTAATCATAGTGATAGCAATGAATCGATTCTTTTTTATTATTGTTATTATTACTATTATTATTTATTTATTAAGTTATTTATTTATTTTTCAAAGTGACTATGGTGAGGTACACTCGTTAACTGTGGCTGTTGGTTCAATTTGATTGTATCAGATCTGTGACCATCACAGAATAGTGGAGGTTGTGATTGAGATAAATCAGAGCATCTAAATCAGTTTTTCCCTACGTGGGACCCATGCTCCACAGGGGGGATATGATTATTCGAGGGGGGGGGAATTATTCCCTAAATTGTAGGGAATAATTCAATTGTTGAATATAAAAATTATGTATATTTTACATAGGGAGGTATCAAAATATTAGAAAAACTTTTGTGGGCATAGTAAAATAAAATGGTTAAGAAACACTGCTCTATGTAATATCTATATATTATTTCCGTATTCATTTTAATTAGTTTATCTGCTGCTACGAAAAAACACAAGAATCAAGAATAACATGTTGATACTTCACAACTGGTGATTGGCGTGCGTTTATTTGTTTGTCTGTTTGTATTTAAACGAATAATGAGCAAAGGAACTCTAATATCATATTCTTCAAAAAAGGTGTTTCGTGAGCTTTCTCCATACGCGGAAGACACCAAAACTCATCAGATTACAATGCTCTGAGAAGAATTATCCTACTCAGAGTAGGGAGGAGTGGAGATAAACATGACAGCACACACTAAGATATACCACCTCTGACATAGTAGGGAGGAGTGGAAATCTACCGCTGACACTGAAAGTCAATAAAGCTATTAGTTTAGCGAATAGATAGATAGATATTCCACCTATGACATAGTAGGAGGATTGGAGATAAACATGATATCACACACTAAGATATTCCACGTCTGACAAAAAACGACTAGTGTCTTGAGAAGAGTCCAAAGAGAGAGCACAGATTGATAACACTGCTGTGTTTTGATAGGATCCAAAAAGAGAGAGCACAGATTGGTAACACTGTTGTGTTGTGATAGGGTCCAAAAAGAGAGAGCACAGATTGGTAAAACTGTATTTTTTCCACGCATGTCGTAAGACGCAAGAAAGAAGATTTTGGCATAGGGTTGTTTTTCGTTTTCTTGAAACATTTAGTGGCTACAAAATATTATTCAAAAATGGATGTAGTGGATCGAAAGTAGTTAATATATCCGAAAAAATCTAAACCAGATCACAGAGCATTTCTTTTGGACTGTTCCCTATCACCTGACATGAGTTTGATTACTTCTCCGATCTGTTTCCTAACACCTGAAACGAGTGGGATTACTTCTCCAGAAAGCGTCCTATCACATGACAGGAGTGTGACAAAAAATGTATAAGAGAAAGATTAAGGAGTAGAAGAAAAAGACAATACATGAAATAAAGTAAAACATTACACATAGCAGACTATACATCTTGTTGATGTGTTATGGACTTTTGCCTATGTGTTCATATTCATATTTCAAAGATATATTTTCCTACACTATTTATTCTGCATGAGGAAGAGATGACGGTATCACTATTTGCTCGACATATCAATCATCATGCAATAGTAACGCATTATACAAGGCCATATAGTAAAACTTTTCTCTTCTGGAAGCCCACAACGTGTATTAGTTTGTATGTTGTCTGGTTGTTTGGTTGGTTTGCTGGTTGGTTGCTTGGTCAGTCGGCTGGCTGGTTAGTTGCTTGGTCAGTCTGCTGCTTGATTTTTGGCTGACGGTTTGGTTGGATAGATAGGTGTTTGGTTGGTTGGCTGGCAGGTTGTTTGATTGAATGGCTGTTGCTGGCTGGCTGACAGGGTGGTTAGTTGGTTTTTGGCTGACAGTGTAGTTGTTTCGTTGGTTGGTAGGTTGGTCGGGTACTTGGTTGGTTGGTTGGTCACAGATGGCACATAGAAGTCATTTTCTCCCATGTTCAACACCATGTTGCACGTTTCTGTAGCTCTTGTGTATATATGCTCAACATTTTTCTACTGCATGTTGTGCATGAATTTTCTTTGTGAAACTTGACACAAACTGTTTGGTTGGTATCTTTCCTCAACATTTCTCTTTTTTAAAGTCGTTCCATTTGTCTAAGTTCAATATTTCGAAGAAACTTGTTTTACGGGTAATTAATTTTGTATATATTGATTGTGTGGATTTTCAGCTTTCATAGCAGTATGCCACAATGAGCAAAACGCACTCGTTGAACAGCAAATTTTCTGTATATGTTACATTTCTGTGCGTAGAAAGCTTATTAAATAAATGCAGCTAAAAACCATGATAATCAGCAAAGTCACAGAAAAAGTAGACAGGGACAGGAAATCTGTAGAGAGGCAAGTAAGAGGTACACATAGATACAATTGGGAGAGTAACATCACAAGATGGATAGGTTACGGTCTTGCAAGTTGCACCGCCAAAACAAGAGAAATGGGATGTTGGGGGGCTGTTGTAGCCAATCTTCATTTAAACGGCACTTGATGATGGTGATGATGATGATGATGATGATGATAAATGCAGCTACTGTGAACACTGTGGAAGTTGATATCTCTTTTATTGCATCATCATCTTGTGTTAGAATGCTCCAAGAAAGAACGACATGTTTTAACTTTTAATAGCACATAATTGTTAATTTTGACATCAGCTACTTTGTGAGATCTGGTAATTTTGCTTTATTTGTGTCCACGGTTGTGCGGATATGTTCTCAGAAACACTGACTGAGCTATCTTTACATAATCACCAAAATCTGAAATGTCTAAATCTTCTAATATTTTATTTCCATACTGTGAACTACCTAGATGTTTCTTTCTTAATCACGGCATGTGATTCTAAGATAGTACCGGACTTTGAAAATGTTTGTACACGGGTTTCTGTAATGCCAAGTCACGAGAATACGTATAAAAACATGAATACTCTTAACATGTTACGCCATTGTCTTTTTATAATTCTAAACATATTCAACAGTTTATGATGACTATTATTTTTAAATGGCTCAAGTTATTTTATATTCTTTCTAATTGCAGTATTGTGTTTAATTTGTATTAAATGCAATATATATTTTAATGAGTTAAGCGTAATTAAAATAATTTGCATTCGACAATTTGCGTTCTATACAGAGCAAGTACTGTATTACACTGTGCGACTCACAAGCTATAAACCAAATTACATTTGTTATATACGAGAATCCGAAACATTTAGTACGGAATTAATTACAAATATTAATCATTGCTACTAATTGTCAGTATTACGTAGTCAACAACAAAAACAATATTGCAACTAAGCATATGATTAAATATATATGTAAACAAATATATGTCATCTACAGAAGGAGCACTATCATATCACCTGTTCCCCTCACGTGCTCGTGAAACCTCATTAATCCTCCTACAGCATTCAGTCAGTATGTCACCACCACACAGCTTGCAAGCAAGAGTGTTTCAGACACGTCATATGTTTTCCTTGCCATTACATTTACACTGTTAATTTGAGTATGTGTGGGAGAAGGGCTACAGTAGTGTAGTGACTAAGTCATCAGCCAGCAGACCGGGTGATTTGGGTTTAAATCTCGTCTTAACGATAGTATTAATCGTGGTTTAAACTAAAACTATATTCAATCTTCTTCTTCTGTATTCATTCTCAAATTACTTAAGGTTATAAAAAATGTAATTCAGATAACGATGTGGTTGCTTCATAGTTTACAGCTTTGCGGCGATAACAGTGTTCCTTTTCTTTACTGATTGTTTCACTTTCGGATTACGGCAACACTATATAGTATTCGAATAGCAGAAAGTTGGTCACTAGTGCGTTGAGAGAAGAGAGGGGCGCAGAAATGGGAATTAGCAATAGCAGCATGGGGACTAACGTTGACATAGGTAGGCCCTATTATGACCAAAGTAATTCAAAAAACATAGTGTATCAGACTGAATGACATTAATTTTGCTCCATACCTGCGTTCCTTGCCGCGGCTTATTCCGTCGTTCGTACTACATCCTGCTATACAATGCATATTTACAAATTAAGACAAAAACATGGATACCAGAATTCCTGTTCTGATTATGTCGAGAAATATCTATATCACTACGGAGTGTGGGCTGAAATAGACACTAGTAAAAAGGTTTGATATCAACCACGACTAGACAGCTGTGCGTTTATAGGTAAAGCAGTTTGCTAATATGCTGATTAAAAACTCTACTTTTCTGCCTCAACAATTAAATAACTTAGTATCTTTCATATATCTTACTTTTTGTCTTCAAGTTCCTGTCAATTCGTAGAATGTAGTCCAGAGAATAGAATGTGTCGTGACATATTGAACAGTTTTTAAACGTACATCTTTCAGGAATCGAATGTGTCGTGACTTATAGAATAGTTGTGAAATGTACATCTTAAAGTCAGAGATATCCGACTTTATTATGATTTATTCGAGTCAAAGATTTTCTTTTTATTGGTAACCGACCCGCGCCAAACCTTTATTTCATAGCCTCTTACGACATAAATTAAAAGGACACGGTATTACTATTCTTTACTTCCCTTCCTGGCACCAGAAACACAAATTCATTCTTTGTTTGTACATCACAAGTGATGATGATCATTTATTACATCCACTTTTGAAAATTCAATTTTAGTTATGTCCTTGATTATGAGTTCGTAGATGGCTAATGAGCCCTATTTGAGCTGTAAATGTCCTTGGACAGTTCGGACATGGAATGGCGACAGTAGACGGATCTTGGTCTATTCGTGACTTTCTAGCTACTCTCCGCTGTTGAGCTGCTGCATTTCTCCTCCTTTCACAAGATGATACGCTCTTTTTTATTTTAGAACGCCATGTAGATCTATTTTGTGCAAGTTCTTCCCATGTATCGTGGTCTATTTCAAAGGCTTTCAGTGAGTTATTTAACGAGTCCTTGTATCAATTCTTGTGGCCACCTTGAGATCGTGTACCCTTCTCCAAAAAATTCCTCCCCGGCGGCGAATCGAACCTCGGTCTCCCGCGTGACAGGCGGAGATATTTACCAATATACTACCGTGGACGTGCATTCTACTGATATTTTGTTGGTTGCTGATAAAGCGGTCCATGAGCTCATGTCCTTTGACACATACGCTCAACAGGAAGATCAACACAAATAACACACAGATTGAGTAAGTTATGTACATTGCTAGGACAACATAATCACTCAGATCAGCACAGACTGAAATGCACTAATACTTCTAGGTAAGTATGTATGTATGACCGTTTTCGTCTTGAAGACGAACTTCAGCAAAAACATAACACTTTATATGTAAGGTAACATAGATAATTAAAACATAAAGAAATAACACCACTTCAATAAACTATTTAATATTTTCAAATTGGCAGGAGTCAAATTTGGCTATGATATGGGTCAATATGACAATTCCGATACTGCTCACTTTAGGGATGCCAGACCAGATAGCATAGCAGGTTCATTTTTCATTAACCAATCTCCAAATAGTCGTTAAATAGCTGTACCTGATATCTTTATTAGCTTAGTCAGTTAACAGCGTACGCTCTGCATACGGCAACTTCAGCCTGTAAGAGTAATTGCCTAAAATCGATGACATGCTGAGGTGTAGAGATACCTGAAGATAAAGCATCTTGTGTCTAGTCTTGGGAGCATTTTAACCAACCTAACTACCCCCCGGCTTATGGGTGAGCTGGAGTTATCTAGATATGAAAGATAGCTCTGGAGAACCCCCCCCCCCCCCCCACAAATGTATATATACAAATAAGATTGCAATAAATAGAAAGTAGCGTGTGGGGAAGAAAAACACAAACAACGTAGAACAAGATCTTCAAAGAAAGCAATATCATTGTCATCTTTATTTTTTAGACTGTAGGAGAGTTCCTGTAGGATACGGTTTTGTAGTAACAATTTATTCTGTTCGTTATCAATTAAACAGGGTTCTTCAAAAAGAGCGGCAATAACATACGTGTGATGAAGGAAAGTAAAGTGGCAATAGTGGTGGTGGGGGGCGGCCGTTGGAGCGTTACCAAACATTTAATCAATCACAAGGTGCCGAAACAATTGAAGTATCCCCTAATCATCGAACAATCCCTCATCGATGCTACAATATTTACCAATCCGCCGTGGCATCAGTTAAAGAAGGGGACGACTTTGACTTTGCAAAAAGGGGAGGCACGTTCTTTTTGTCTCAAGTAGCACATAGTTAACAGGAAATAAGTGTTCTGATAAAGCAATCTATGCAATTTGGTAGAGAGAACACATAGAAACTATATACATTTTCAAGACAACATCAATAATTGATCATATACGACCAAATATTTCGATAACGTGCGGAGCACAGCCATGACAATCTGTAATAGAAGAACTCTACACAGAAATATTTCTAATTAGGACTTCATTCGTTATGTTTTTAATTATTGTCGTGTTTGTCTTTGGTCACTTTTTATATATTTGGAATCGCATGCCAAAAAATAGCGAACGTGATTCCAAGTATATGATTACTAAACATTATAGCCATTATTATATAAACATATAAGTATTAAACATTATATGACTTCCACAACTAAACATTATATAACTTTCACGACTAAACTTTACCTGACTTTCACGACTAATGTTACACGACTTCAGAACTAATATATATATATATATATATATATATATATATATATATATATATATATATATATATATATATATATATATATATATATATATATATATATATATATATATATATATGATTTCAAGAAGTTTCTTCTCTAGATTTTCTATTGTTTATTTAAGCTATAATTATACTCATCCTCACGTGCATTCTCATATTGGAGATTGACAGCAACGAACCTCCAAGCACACTGTTTCTTGTCTCAGTTGTCACCTCCAGGAGACTATCATATACATCCCATGATGTTTTCCTCTAACTTACACTAATTATGCCTTCTTCTTGTTCGCCCCCCTCTACTGAATCTTTATATGTCTTCAACAAGGTGTCAGTCTATATATATATATATATGTTCAACATATTTTATTTGTTTGATGTTTGTTTTTTACTTCATTTAATAGTTTTTTCTTCATACGACGCATTGTCAGAAAATCTTTGTTTTTAACTCTTGTCACGAAGTTCTACTGATTCTTATATATATTTATTTATTTTCTACATATCAAAGGCATGAGTTCTATTTGATAGGTATTTGTTAACTATACATGTTTCTGTGCCATATTTTAGTGTAGATTATACATAGCACTTTATAATTTTCAGTTTTAGGTTATTTATGGTTCAGTGAGCTGTTACTAGTTTCCTCGTATCATTGAAAGCTATGTCATCTACTCCTTTTCTGCTTATTAACTTACATTTCCCATTTACCATCATTTTTTATTACGTGTCCAACATATAATAATATAACTATTTCTAAAATGACTTTACGTGTATTTTTATGTTTAACCAGAAATGTACAACCAGAAACTTACGATGTTCATCAATTTTGATTATCATAGTTTTTTTCAATTTGTGGATGTTAATATCTAGAAGTGTTTCCCAACATTTTTTGACCATGCTTCCACCTAAGAATTTATTTTAATTTTGATGTTCCCCCACCTTCCCTCTCTCTCTCTCTCTCTCTCTCTCTCTCTATCTATCTATCTATCTATCTATCTTTCTATCTATCTATCTCTCTCTGTCTCATGTAAAATAAATATATTTTTATAATTTAAAAAATGGAATTATTTCCTGCGTAAAATGTTTGTTCGAATCGCCTCTCTAAATAATCAAATTGTCCCCCTGTGGGGATTGCTCCCCACATTGGGAAACACTGATCTAGTCCATATTCCATTTTGGACTTGTCTTTTTGATCGATCTATTAGCTAAAACCCTTTGTTGTCTTTCGGCGTCAGGGGTTGAAGAGTTTTCTGGAGTGTGATGTGTTTTCCCTCTTGTGTACTGAGTATATTGTGGACTTTGTAGCCTCTTTTATTTCGGTGGTCCATTTTTCGCTGTCGGACTCTAGGTCCGCCTTCCCTAAATCTGTGTAGCATACCTTGCTGTGGTCTCCGGAAAACCATCCATTTGTCTACGAGCGACTTCTCGCTGTCGGATTGCTAATCATGTCGCAGTGTTGTATCTTGAAAACCCCACCTGGCTACGCTGTGATCTCTAATTTACATATACATTAATGAGTCCACCTATTCCAGATGAAGATTCCCGAAACACCGGTACAAACAATTATACTTCCATCTGTGACGAATGAGAATCACCACAATCTGTATTGCTTCTGTTTAAAATCTGCAATGTGACTGAATGGGAATATGACATATATATATAGCAGGTTGTTGATTATTTGTGCATTGATCTGGAGCCCCTGCATTATTTCTATATATAATAAAAGAGAATTTTTTTAAATAACAATTATAGGAATACAGTAGGGAGGGGGAAGAGAGTTACATTATCAGTACAGAATGGAGCGGGGACATATTTTGGTTGACATCGCTTCTCAACACAGACGATATCGCACCCTGGGCAATTCAGGTATGCGCTGGAGGGTTAAAGGACGATATGGAGGCAATGAAGGTTTAGGAACAAATATTGATGAAGAGGCTCTCGAATATTGAAGCTATTTGTTATTTAAAAATATATCATGTCACTCTTGTCATACAAATTATGATTCGGCTTTTTTGACAGTTTAAAATGTATTATTTGGCAAATGATTTATTCTTATTATTAATGAGAATATGAAAGTTTGATGGCATGTTCACACTAGCAAGAATGTTGATAAAATTCTTTATCTTGTAACTACTGTCAAGACAAGAAACCCATTGCAACTTATTGTCCTGAATACAATTTATTATAGTTAGAACTTTCATTTGGAATAATTCTAACTCGAGCTGGTGTTTCTTCTTTTCAACGTTCATTTGTTAACTCCCACTAAATCTCTCTTGTACATAATCCTACTAGATTTCCAGCAGAATGTGGTCCAGAGAATGGAAATGGGTTGTGTAGCTGTTAATTTGCGCCAATGGCACGACACATCCGTCTTGGCGGTAAAACTGTCTTCATTATTTTTTCTGTAGTATTTGTACACAATTTATGAGTTTGGTCATTTTCATATAAAATATGGTTTTAAAAATGTTCATCTGTATGACAAACATTATAACGTCTATCATTGACTCCCGTGACTTTCCTTGTTAAAAACAGTATGTACCTTGCTCAGAAAGTGTTCACTTCTAACTAAAAAATATATATCTAGGCAATATTTTTTAATTAAAGTATTACAAATCAGAGAATAAGTCTAGACTGAAAGATTAAAACAAAAAGACAATGAAAGAGATAGCTTCTGGACGAATGAATCACACCGGAGACAAACTAGACTTGACTCAATTACAGCCTGGGGAAATTGATTCCATGGTTGCATGCGTCGTTCAAAGCTGTATTTAATGATAATTTTGGCTGAGACACACATTAAGGAAACTTGTGTAACCAAGTGAGACGATTACAAGTGCAGCTGTCATACAGAATTAATTGAGGAGTGTCCAAGTTTTCAACCCAACGTAGATTGATAACTTGAAGATGTTGTTAAACATGTTACAGACGCTAGTATCTCAACTTCATTGCAAATTAGAAGTGCAATGTACTTCTACTCGAGTCACTCAAGGCCCCCTTGAAGTTGTAATTTGTTGAGTATTAATTAGGTGATATAACCAAGAAGGAACTCTCTCTCTCTCCCTCTCTCTCCTAGGTTGAATAGGGGTGCGACTCTGTAAAATTAGGCAAACCCACCAATTAAACAAAAAACGTGCTTTGCTGGGGCCTCTAAGGGGAGCAAAGAATTGCAAAACTGTCGACCTTCCATGCTTGTTATAAAGTCGACATGTTGTGGATGGAATTGGCTGCCCTATAGCGTCAAATTGATCAAGAGTTCATGCTGAAGTCGGATGTGACAGGTTGAAAAGCATAGATATTGCAACAAAGGTAAATCCCTCAGTACATTCTCTGGACCATATTGTGCTAATATGCAGGAGTTTGAGAATGAGCGCAGAAGAAGAAAAACATTAAAGAGGAGACGAACTTGCCAGCGTGGCCACAGCTACAAGGGATAGTTTAACTCGATAGTTCTCAAAGTAAGCCAAATATGTCCCGGGGGGAATGGATACTTGAAAGGGTGACACGCGCAAACACTGTGTCATTTCGGCGCACAAATAAGTCTAAGGGTCACAAGGAGGAGGCAATAACTATTGAAGCAAGAAACAAGATTTATAACGATAACGTTGTGACCTGTAAAGAATGCCACGTATATCTTAGGCAGGAAGTGGACCACGGTAGACAATATGTCCTTGAAGGTGGCCTTGGGTCAAAAATATTTAGAATCACTTATTTAGCTGATACTATTTTTGGATGCACGCACAGAGTAAGCCAGTTACAGGATGCTGAATATGTTTTTCTTCTCTCTGTCCAGAATATTGTATTGGAACGTGAAGCATAGATTTTGCAGAAACTAGCATCATATAGGAATCGAGATAAGAGTTATAACAGAAGAATTCACTGAAAAACTTTTTCTGTGCTGACGGACTTACTGAATAAGTGATCGAAGCATCTGTCGGGTATCAAGGGTGCAATAATGAATTGATGACTGTTTTCAATAATGACTGTGCTCGATCAATCACCGAGAGAACTTGCCTGTACATAGAGAGAGATAGTAAATACATATGCCATGTATACTATCTGGCTATATTATATATATATATATATATATATATATATATATATATATATATATATATATATATATATATATATATATATATATATATATATATATATATATATATATATATATAATGCCACCATTAGAAGCTTCGATAGAAAATTTCACCCTTGAAGAGGTAAAACAAACCATTAATAAATTAAAAAACAATAAAGCAGCAGGTCAAGATGACATCACAAGTGAAATGTTAAAAGCAGCAAATGATAATACCTTGTCATTTTTACTGAATATTTTCAATATGATTTGGAAAAACTAATGCCCACCCTCAACAATGGAAAAATGGCATCATTATCAAATTACCAAAAAAAGGAGACCTAACAAATTGTGATAACTGGAGGGGAATCACACTGCTATCCGTACCTGGCAACATTCTTTGTAATATGATGCTTGTAAGCTTAAAGTCATCCTTAGACAAAAGACTTAAAGAAGAGAAGTCAGGCTTTATACCAGGTCGTTCCTGCCTCGACCATATAATTCACTCTTAGAACAATAATAGAAGAATGTCTAGAATTTAGATCTAATCTCATAATAAACTTCGCTGATTTTCAAACAGCCTTCGACAGAATCCATCGACCATCGCTTTGGGAAATTTTAAAAATATATGGATTCCAAAATAAATATATAAATGTGATAAAATCATTCTATACCAACTCATAAAGCTGTGTTAGAACAGAAAAAGGCAATTCAGAATGGTTCCCTGTGACTACTGGTGTCAAACAAGACTGCCATATGTCACTATTACTATTCAATATCGCTATTGACTGGGCTATGAGAAAAAGCACATCCAACACAAATTTAGGAATCAAATGGATAAATAAAACAACATTAGAAGACCTGGATTTTGCCGATGATCTTGCACTATTGAGTGAAAACCATCAAGGTGCACAAACAAAAACTGATAGATTAAAACTCATTGCAGGACAAATAGGTCTCCAAATCAATTCATCAAAAACAAAAATTATGGACTTCACCAATTCACCTAATGAAATTACTTTAAATGGACAACAACTTGAAAAAGTACAGAAATTCTCCTATCTAGGAAGCAAATTAACACTCGACGGTGATGTCATGCCAGAAATTACAACACGCATTGCCCTAGCATCAAGTGCATTTAACAGACTGTCTAATATCTGGAAGACAAAGTCAATCAGCACACGCACGAAAATGCGTTTATTTAATTCCTGCGTTATTCCGGTGCTATCATATGGATGTGAGAGCTGGAAAAGCTCTTTATCTTCAGAATAGAAATTACTGAGTTTCGAGAACAAATGTCTTCGTAGGATAACTAACACCCATTGGAGTGAATTCAAATCGAATGATCAAATCAGAGAAGAGACATCAAAATTTCATCACAGATGTTATCAGAAAACTATGTTGATCCTACATCGGGCATGTCCTACGCGCAGACACCAAGAGAATACACCACCAATCTCTTGAATGAATACCTACAGGCAAAAGAGCAGTGTGTGTACAAAACACCCAACACTTGACGAAAGCATTTGGCAATGTTAAATGCATTGTCTCTCACAACAACATGGCACTTCTCACGTGCAATTGACCACTCATCCTGCATCATTTCAAAATGTGCAAGCAAGTTTGTGGCCGTATGATGTTCATCACATGCAATACAATGGAAGACTACACTGCGGTGAATTAATGAGTCTGTTAACCAATGGCCAGTACATGTTCAGCAATGTACTTTCTTGAAAGCAATTCATACCTTTTTTCCATTGTATACATAAGCTCTCTGAAACCTGGTCGTTCAACTACTTGAAAAAGCTCCGTATCTATGGCTATCATTCGGGCTACGGCAGCATGAATGCGTTTAGCATTGGGATTGTGATGTCCCAAATTTTGACCCGTCCCATGCCGTCATAATTGACTGCTGGGTACTGCTGCTTTCTTTGTGCAAACACGATCCCAGATTCATCATAGATATGGTCGCCAATACAATTGCCTACAGTGATGCTTTCTTTTTATTCATTTCGTCATAGCTTTTCCTGTGCATCGATCGCAAATGGGTCTGCATTGATGATGTTGAGAAGTCTTTGGGGCGATCTGATCGTCCACGCGATAACTGTTTGTCACAAAACTTGCATATTACCTTCGCTGAATCATCGTCTTTAACCTTGAAGTAATCCCAAACTGAGCTGTATGACTTAGATTTTGATCCCATTTTATTTTATCGGCAGGACCAAAGAAATTTACGAAAATTCGAAATATTCAAATCCCACGAACTCATGAAGTAATGTACCATTAAAATTCATAATGAATTTTTTCTTCTTCTTAAAATGCTTATTTACATCAGCGAGAAATAGTAAACTGGAAGTGCTACTGTGCTTGACCTCATGAAACATGTACAGAAAATTCACCTGACTAGGCAACACAAATCCGGCCTAAATCCGGCAAAATTGGACCGGAGCCGGATTTGTAAAAATGGCCGGATTCCGAATTTACTGGAGCCGGAGCCGAAATCCGGTACACCCCTAATGCATATACTTTGCTACCTGTTGAACGAAGCTATACATTTATGTGTTTATCTAGAGTGCAATTAGACCAATGATATCAACCGAGAATTAATAGTTGATAACCAATAGCTAACAATAAATCAGAAATAACCAACAGCCTTAAACTAATAATCAATATAAATGAGATTGCATATTTCGTTACGAAAAGGAGAATTGTTGCAGTTCCTCTATTTTCTCTTCCTCTCAGATTTAATTTACGATTTCTGTGTACACATTCCATATCTGATTACGAAAGAAGAGGTGTTGCAGATTTGGGAAGTTCAGAAATATGTAGTGAGAATGGATGTGAGTAATCTTGGAATGGGCACAAATGACTAAGTGCTTTAAACGTTCGGTGCATATAAATATTAGGCCACAGAGAGTTTACATTTTTTGTGCAAACTTGGCAAAGAGTTCCGAGAGATGAGGATTTCGACGGAGACAACTAGAGAAGTGTCACAAAAGGTGAACATTTGTACGGAGACAAACTAGAAAAGTGTCCCAAGAGGTGAACATTTGGAGAGAAACATAATTGAAAATAAATAGTTACACACGTATGTGATTGGATGTGTAAGAAAGACAAGGATCAGCAAAGAATATATCATCATCATCATCAGGTGCCATGCCGGGTGGCGTAGGCGGTCATGGCTCTCCACAGCTCTCTGCCCACAGTATTATGTATCAAAGTCGTTGTTGTTTCTTTGCCGTGCCAGGTTGAAAGAATATATACCAACAAAAAAACATTGGTGGATTAGTGTTAAATCGCTGTGTTGTGTAGAGAGCTGAATAGTAAAGTAATTTACACAAAGATAGCTCTCTCAATTGTATTGATCTCAGAACATACAACATTACAACATCATCGAAAATATATTGAAAATTGAGCAACACTTACCTCACAAATAAAATGTTGGTTTCTAAAATACTTGCTATACTTTGGGAGTTTGTGTACACGAGTTTCTGATGCTAAGTGATGTGCTGTGCTTAGTGACGTGCATATGCAGACACATATCGTGGGTTCTATTAACATGTATACGCCATTGTTTTCTGTGACAGTTGTGCTACTATACTCTGTTCACTTTAAGAGTGAAGTGGTTCAAAACACACTCCCGTATTATTCTGTCACAACTGGTGATTTTTAAACAACTGATGACATGTAAAAACAATATTATTTAAAATATTTAAAAACAAATAAAAACAATATTTAAACAACATTTTAAAAAAACATGTAAAACGAAATTTAAAAACATTATTATTGGGCACTTAACAATCGAGTATAATGATCGCGTTTTGCGTCCAACAACCAATCAGAAGTACTAACCCACTTCACTCTTAAGTGAACAGAGTATAGTTATTGTTGGGGTTATGATTAGCACCTAGTATAAATGCTGTCTTTTATTAGAGTGTAACGTTGCACCTTTGATGACTTCTAGTGGCAATGTTATAATAATAAGTTTTGTTTAGTGTCTCAATTTATACATTTCCTTCTTTTAATGAACTCAACGTTTCTTGAATAATTAGATAAGTACATTGTGTATTCTACATAACACAAAGCCACAGAAAAATATTACCTCATCTGCGCTTAAAATATATTTAACGAAACTCGTGTACACACTTTTCAAAGTCCAGTATTATTTTAGAATCCCATACACAGAAAGGAAATAATCACAGTTGGATTGCAGTATAAGTGAACCATTTCCTTTTCTAATGAAGCTGAATTAAATTTTATAGAACACTACCCACAATATTTAAGATGTTCTGTAATGCTTCAATACAACTTTCAAACCATTGTAGACACTCTACGGGACATAAAAGAACTGCAGATGCAAACCTTTCTATCATGAAAAATAGCTTCAGAAGTGGATAGCACAGATGTTATTATACACAAATAGCTAGGAATGTGCTGTTAAATGGATCCATAAATTTGAATGTTACTTTTCCATTGCATGGAAATTTGTGGTTACTTCTTTGTATCTCTAGAAATAGAAGCTTCTAATTGCACCCCTTCGCGGTGCGTGAAGGAAGAGCGAGACATTTATGTAATAAATGCATTTTTAGTATGGAGCAAGGATGGGAAAAATCTGGTCCTCTAAGCCATTTATCTGGATTGCTAGACTGATCTATAAGTATAATATGCACTGACCCGTGTTAACAAACGATATGACCAACCCGTGCTAACACACGATATGCACTGACAAATGCTAACACACGATATGCACTGGCCAGTGCTAACAAACGATATGCACTGACCAGTGCTAACAAATGATATGCACTAACCAGTGCTAACACACGATATGCACTGACCAGTGCTAACAAACGATATGCACTGACCAGTGCTAACAAACGATATGCACTGACCAGTGCTAACACACGATATGCAATGACCAGTGCTAACAAACGATATGCACTGACCAGTGCTAACACACGATATGCAATGACCAGTGCTAACAAACGATATGACCGACCCGTGCTAACAAACGATATGCACTGACCCGTGCTAAACAAAACACTGATGAGACCTCCGGGTGCTAAAATAAAACTTGTTGACTCCATACCATACGAAAAACAGCACTATCCGCCCAGATGATCCTAAACGTTGTCACGTACCGGTATGGAGTATCCAGGAGTACTACCCGAAATCAGCTCTAAGTCAGATAGCGACATCCATAGTGTACAATAAGAAACTTCTGCCCACGACTTAGGCATACATTTAGTATATGCCACCAACAGAAACAGATCAGTAGCTATTGGATACAATATTGGATATCACAAGACCATCATCTCCTTACAGATCAACATCCCTGCTTATGTGACATACAATTTTCAACCGAAACAGATATACATGTACTAACAAGATACTTAGATAATTAAAAACTAATAATATAATTGAAACACGCCCTGTATAACAGTGATTCTCAACTTATTTTGGCCTTCTGACCCGCCCCTCCCTTTTTATAACACATTATCTTCGTCCCTCGCGCCTTTAGTGTTTAGAAGATGTCACTAGTATGATTATGAAAGTCACCAAGGTTTTTTAAGCGTTATCGCTATAAATATTTTTCTTTATCGCTATAAACATTTTTATTTATCGCTATAAACATTTTCTTTATCACTATAGACATTGCTCTATATCGCAATAAACATTTTTCTTTATCGCTATAAATATTCTTGATTGTCGCTATAAATATTGTTGTTTATCACTATAAATATTATTGTTTATCACTATAAACATTGCTGTTTATCGATAGACATATTGTTGTTTAGTACTATGAACATTGTTATTTATCGCTATCAATATTGTTGTTTATCGCCATACATATTGCTGCTTATCACTATCAATATTATTGTTTATCGGCAGACATGTTGTTATTTCTCGTTCAAATAGTTACCTGCATGTGACCTCATTCCCTCAATTTTAAAAAAAAGTATCCCCCCTACTCCCTTGAAAGTCTCCATGGCCTCACCCCCACCCCCAATTGGGGTCATATGGTCTATGTTTCGATGTTGACAACCACTTATGTATAGAATAATAATATTCAACAATTTTTTTTTATTTCTAGACACCTTTAATACAAACGGGGTACAGTACAAGTAGACGCCACCACTAGTCGAGTTATTTCCCTTGTCTGTGTTTATAAATGTTATATTCATCATTTAATAATTTACATATGTATTTATGTTAGGGTTAGGGTTAGGATTGTTATGCTTTACATGACTAACCCTAACGCCAACCCTAAAAATATAAATATTTCAACTGTTCAATGATGAATATGAAATTTACTAACAGAAACAAGGGAAATAATTAAACATATGTGGCGGCGTATACTTGTACTGTACCACAAACAGCAGCATAGATAATGGCCAGGTTTTCAATCGCCAAGTCCGACCGAGTTATGCTTGTGAGATGGGTCCACTTATCACTGTACCACACAGTCTACAATCAATGCATTACTGTACTATAAGCATTCATCGAGCGTAGTTACAATTAACTGATCCGTAGGTTTCTTGCAAGCTTAAAATAAAGAATGAGAATAATGTCTTTGTCTAATAAAATGTGATGTGTACACAGGAAGTCATTAACTGGGATTTTCTATGAGATGGAGAAAGTAAAACATCAGAGACATTCATTCAATGAAGTTTACAAATATCAAACAAGTTGATAAAAACAGGAAAAGCGTCTGACGTATACTTGGAAATAAAACAAGATAAGATCACAAGAATTACCTTAATTCAAGCGAAGATGTCCAAATAAATGTCGCCTGATTCACCTAAATTTCAGACATGTTTTTTGTTTAATGTTGAGTATAATGAAATACTAATAATTGCAGCATATCCTAGGTGATATTCCTACTAAGCTATTATTTAATAGTAGGCACGCATTGATACTCACACATGGTAATCTCATCGCCAGGAGAATGTGAATGGGCGACTTTCAATCTACTAGCAAGTTTGAGGGAGTTGTGTTTGCGAAATAGATCAACTGACCATTCTACAACTGTGTCGGCAAGTCTAAATATGAATGAAACAAATACTGCAATCTACAAAATGTTCATATTTATCTGAGAAAGTCATAAAAATGTCTTAGTCAAGGGACCTTCAACAGAAAAGGTAAGCAAGACAAATGTAAGTTAATTATATTTCAAGTAAAGGAAGGACAATAATAAAAATTGTTTTAAGACACAGGAATTGTTGACAGACGCATGCTAGAAGTACACAATAGGAAACTGAATAAAACTAGTCGTTTCTATAGTTGATTTCCTTAAGTTTGTCGTTATTAAAATTTACTTTGATGACAATAATGATAACCTTCGTTTTAGTTGAATGTGAATGTGTTTCATAGATTCGGATACTCGCTGATCTAATTTCCGTCATTGTTTACCAACTAAATACACATTCTGATAATCTGCCAAATTTCTGTTTGAATTAGCAATTCTATCCTGTCTTGGTTGCCTATCAAGAGGACTGTAACTTTCATGTTTGTATTGGAAACATCTTTTCAGGTTTAATTCTTGAAGAGTAGATACTGTTTCACCACAGACTACACACGCACTTGGGAAAAGTCTGAAATTCAACTAACACTACTGACATCTTTCATGAAAGTCTTAATTTAAACTTACACTACTGACATCTTTCATGAAAGTCTTAAATTCGACTTACTGACATCTTTCATGAAAGTCTGAAATTCAACTAACACTACTAACATCTTGAAGAGTAGCTGCTGTTTCACCCTAGACTACACTCACACATGGGGAAAGTGTGAAATTCAACTAACTCTAGTAACATATGAAAACGTGTTTTCCTTTTAAGTGTTCGTTCCTAAATACCCGCTGGGTCTCTCTTATTGCAAGCTAAGGATCCTAGGAGGTTGTAGTCCACAGAATGGAACTGCATTGAGTAGTCGTTTATTTGAGCCAGCGGACCGACACATCGGACTTCAGACATGGACGTCGGCAGTATACCTCTGCATAGAATTAATTAAGGCTCCATTCGTTACGTTCTTGATTATTGACGTAATTTCTTTTGGTCACTATGTATATACTTGGATTCGCCTTGGCTATTTTTTAGATTCGACTCCAAGTATATAAATATTGACCAACGACTTCACGACAAATATTTTTTTTAACGTAATGAATGAGGACCTAATTAATTCCGTGCAGAGGTCTTCTAATGCAGACGATCGTTGTAATATACGATACCTTCGCGTCTCGATCCCTTCCCGTTAAGGTATATCGATTTCATAGGAAATACGATATCACTTGATTTCAAAACTGTCATTGCTGCGGTTTATGATTCTGACCGACAGTCATGTCTGAATTGCTGCTAGGCACGTCTTCAATTTACACGGTCCGAGGTTTATCCTTATTGTTTCCGTGATTCCATCAGTGTAACAATTCCACGATGTTATTTTGTTCCTGGGTTAGTTTGTTGGGGGGGGGGGTGTGAAGATATATTGTTTGTGTGTAGTTTGTTGTGGGTAGTGTTATTTTATTTCTGCGTTGGTTTATGGAGAGTCGGTGTTGGTTTGTGTTATTTTGTTTGTGCTAGTTTGTTGGGGTGATATTATTTTGTTTGTGTTTTAGTTTGTTGGGATGGTCTTATTTGTGTGTGTTAGTTTGTTTGGATGATACTATTTTGGTTATTCGTTTGTTTGCTGGGGGTGATGTTATTTTGTTTGTGTTTTAGTTTGTTCGGGTGATATTATTTTATTTGTGTTTTAGTTTGTTCGGGTGATATTATTTTTGTTTGTGTGTTAGTTTGTTGAGGAGATATTATTTTGTTTATACGTTAATGTGTTGGGATGGTGTTATTTTGTTTGTGTTAGTTTATTGGAGGGTATGGTGTTATTTTATTTGTATGTTAGTTTGTTGGAGGGTGTGGTGTTATTTTGTTTGTGTTTTAGTTTGTTGAGGAGATATTATTTTGTTTGTACGTTAGTGTGTTGGGATGGTGTTATTTTGTTTGTGTGTTAGTTTGTTGGAGGGTATGGTGTTATTTTATTTGTGTGTTAGTTTGTTGGAGTGTGTGGTGTTATTTTATTTGTGTGTTAGTTTTTTGGAGGGTGTGGTGTTATTTTATTTGTGTATTAGTTTGTTGGATGGTGTGGTGTTATTATGTTTGTGCATTAGTTTGGTGGGGGTGATGTTATTTTATTTGTGTATTAATTTGTCGGAGGTTTGTGTTATTGGTTTACATTTTGAACGTAGCATTTTACATTTTCAGTTGCTTTGTCTATCTTTTTCCACACTTGCATGCTTTTGTAGTTATTTTGTTAGTACCTGTGACAGATGCGTCACTGTATATGAGAGGCACACTGCGCGTCTCGAACGGCCAACGGTCCTGGTTTAATTTCTGCCGTACGCAGTTGTGTTTCCGAATGATTATGAAGTAATTGTAAGCGAATGAACGTAAATTTTGCCTAGAAAACAACTACAACGCATAAAAATGTGATTGCTCATAACACCCTTTTATAAAAGACTACTGAGTTGTTGTTAGTTTTTTTAGTTTTTTTTGTGTGGGGGGTTGCAGATATTGTACTGGAGCAATGGGTTGATCGCTACAGCCTGAAGATAATAGACTAACGACAACTTTTTCTTTTAGACTGGAGTATATGGTACATTTTAACCAATAGGTAAGAAGTAGATATTACAAATTATTGATGCCAGTAGTAAAGCGACTTGTGGTAAAGTGATTAATCTCACAAGCCCAACTCTGTTGAATTCGATCCCTGTTCAAACGTCGATCGTCAATACTACGCTGGCGAGAATTCTACTTCGATTACTTTTAGACATTGACATTGACGAGTCTGACAAAATTAGCACTCAGCCTCTAAGATCTGAGCAGTGTCTAATTTTTAATAATAGCCTTTCTCGTACGTTGGGCCAGACTGTAACAGCTGTTCGGCTGTCACAAGGCTAGAAGCACAGGTACATACGTTTGTTGTGTCGCCCGTGATAATGTGATATTTATGTGAGATCTGGGATGCCCTATTGGTAGACATAAATTGGTCCCGTCTCGAGAGCTGATGGTAGGTATGATTTCGTTCTTGATCTGAATGACAAGATTCCAACTTTGAGTTAAAAGTGTCTTTAATTGTATCTTTGGCTGATTCATCAGTAGTTACTATGTATTTCTTCTGCGAATTTGTCTGTGGCTTAATTTCCCTCGATGGTGCAGTGTGCTGGTATCGAATATGTTGGATTGTGTACCTCTTGTAACATTAGGATAACTTTCTGAGTCAATTCACCAACACACATCAAATATCTCTATTATGTCTCCGCAGGTACTAGCGAAAAACAGGTTGATAGACTGAGTCAAGAATGAAGCCATGAGTGAAGTTCTAGAATGTACTGGAGATACACCAATTTCTGTCAAAGTTTCTTCTAGACCTACCTAGCACCAAAGTAAGACATCAAGTAGAGCACATGAATGAATAAAGTTGCCAACAATGACCATCACGCTTTATACCTGCCTCTAGATAACACAAAAGAAATTTTTTTCATTATGATTTCAATTTTCTCACTTATTCTTGCAAGCTGCGCTGTCATTTAGCGCTGTGCTACCTTCACATTCACTTTTTTTGGCGTGTTTGACTTCTCAGTGGATTTCCTCATTGTTTTTTCTCTTTCGTTAGCATTCGAACATGGCAATCCGACAGTACAGACCGGTCGTTGTCTTGTAATTTTCTGAGCAGTGTTTCTGCAGTGGGGATCTAGATATTCTATTGATTAATATTGTTTGTCCTGTGCAATCAATTCTCATTTCATCTCAGTCTACACTGCCCGGACACGATCCATAAAGCGCTAGCCAAATTACTTCGCACGAGCCTCGAAGATATTTATTTTGAGATTGCACCACGAATAGATGTTCTGATTATCTGTGTTATCCGTTAACCTTGGCATTGCACAAAAGCACTGCATTTTCCTTTTGTAACCATGCTTCGAACTGAAATATGTCCTCTCTAGCAATCTTCGTTCGCCTGAACTAGCTCCAGGTTCACTGAGAAGGAATATCGGTATCGTTGTATATCTTGCCTAACAATGTTTGTGAAGTAATGTAAAAGTAATATTAAAATCTTCACTTGTTCCTATGCATACAACATATCGATTAATGTGCTATTACTGTCAGACTGTAAGTCATGTTGCATTTCGTTCAGTAGACTACATATCTGACAGGAGTTTGAAAACAGAGGCAGAATATTGAAAGCACAAAAACACAGATACATTAACACTTATATGCGCAAAAAGCAAAACGATAAATGTTTACAATCACATCAAATAGTTGGAAATAAGAAGACATAATAAACAGTGGCGAAGATAAAATTATTATGTCCAATCTTTTATTATCTGGGTTGAACACATTTTCAGAACCAAATGAGATGTGATGAACGAACACAGTGTCTGTCGGCACCCTTCATGTTGAAAATATAAGTCAACAAAATCTCTGTATCTGATCGTCAAGGTTTTTCTTCAACTTAATAACTTAGATTATTTTTTAGGTAATTTAAAAATTAGATTGTATAATTTAATGAACGAGATAAAGGAAGACATACACAACATTAAAGCATCTGCTCTTTTACAGATGCACCCTCGTTAAGATATTTTTTAATTTATGTGTGCAGAAACGGCCAGTGGCGGGTAGAATAACTCAGCATTTGCCCTAAGGACCGAAAAAAAAATATTGCCAACAATGTTCTAGAAATGGATACTACTAGCATCAAGATGGTTTCTTTCCATTCTCATATTTCATCTGGTATTCGTGTAATCTTGCTGAGTCAAGCCAAAAGCCGTTTAAGTTCGATACAAATTCGACTCAACTGTGAATCGATGTTGGACCACCAGTATACAAGTACTGCCGCACACGACCTTTACTTTCTGCTCATGAACACTCTCAGACGTGAACCAGCTGCTGAGATAAGCACTTTATTTGGCAAGATCAGGGAATGGAAATTCTTTCCTGTAATAATATGCTGGTAAATCAACGTAAAGAATCATTCTATAAGTGTAGCTTTTCTGATGTTTTCCACATTATAAACAGAGCCACATTTCGGAAAATTAGATGCCATATGGCCCAGACAAGAGCGAGGTGTTTATATGAGAGTTATTTTCAAATAACTACTACCCATTTACATAGATTTGTTCTGCTTATTCTTTACAAACAAAACAAAGAACACATGTACTTCTTGATTGTCTCTGGGACAGGTTGGAATATGAATTCTGTGCGCAGAAAATATCATTAGAAGAAAGTATGAAAGGACAGGTGTTGAGAAGAAGTATGTAAATGAACATACAGTGACTTTGTTGATTGTTAAACACACCTGGGTATTAAAACACCTTGATTTAGACACACCTCGTCGTTGCCTAGGGAACCAAAGAACGGAAAAAACTGTGACTTCTACGCATCGTGTAAAATGCGACTAAGGACTTTTGGGGTCAACGTAGTTCTAGTATCTACTGTAAGTTATATTAAGGTATTAGAGTAAGACCACGGTTCAACGCAGTCTGTTCTACTATATACGCTAATGCACACTACCTTACTGGAGTGTGAGAATAACTCCAGAAGATGTGTCAAATATTGATTTTATAGGCTTGTTAAAACATTGTGGGGTTCGCCCATGTGCTGTCGGGGCTGGAAGAGAATCAATGAATAGCGCCACTGTTACCTATCAGGTTTGTTGTAAGAGGTGACAAAGAAGATTTTCAGTATGGAGTTGGCTGTCACATCACATAAAGGGACAAAGTGACCCCAAGGGCCATGCTGACGTCGGATGTGTCAGGCCAAAACTGACGATGTCGCATCTAAGCTGTAAATCATGTGCGAACACAGTATTCTGGAATATATTCTGCCAACCTGCAGGAGTTTGAGAATTAATGCAGAAGGCGAGAAAGAAGTCAGGCTAAAGCTGAACTAACACTTTTTTTACAAATAATGTTCGAGTTAGATTCTAGTTTCCACAGTACAATATAATGGTTTTTCTGATTCGTTGCGAGGAGATGTATTCACATTCCAACTTTTTAATAATATGCGCAATTTCATACGGCTTCCGTGACTCGGAGACTAACAATTCGGAACTTCTGCTGCCAATGAAACTATCTGCGTGCAACGCACTGAGCACACCCCCCCCCCTTTACACACACACACACACACACACAAACCTCCAGGGCGTGTAGTTCTAAGTGCGTTGTGCGTAAATGGATGCGTCCCTATCGACAGTTGTATGTTATAAATAATAATGTACAGTTTGTTCTGTTAAAATGTGGACACTTCTCCCCGCAATGAACCGTTTTTCCTTCATCTGTTTCTTGTATAATTTGGCCTTTAATTGCTTATATAATGCTACCCTTAATTTCATTCTTTGTAAGCAATGCTTTTCTCTGATATTGACATAAACCTATAATGTTTTTACTGTAGTGATATTTGCTTGGAAGTATTTAAGTTGAGTATTGTGTTATTGTTTTCTGAAAGATTGCATACAGAATAACAGAAACGAACCCTGTTACCATGGTCATCACAAAGTCAAACTCTCTCTATGATTGGCAAGTATTTACTTTGTACAGCCTTTTATACAGTTACTCTTTGTCTCGGTGGCTGACAGGTTATCAATTAATTTTAGATACTAAATTCCACGGAAACATCGAAAAAAATTAGAGGAGAGATTGACCGTACATATAGCATTGGCTATATAATTGAGCGTGTATTTGATGTCTAAACATTCAACAATAGCTTATGTATCATTTTATTTACACAGTACATTATTTGTTATCATAATCTACATATTTAAAGAAATAAATGCAAAGAACATAGAGTGGGCCGTGACGGTCAATTCGATATCGATCTAGACAGCTGCAGTACATTCCAACACCGTTGACTGTTGCCACAATTTGAATCGTAACAAAATAAAAGGTTAACGAGCTGTGCAATCAATGCTGATAAACAAGTTGCGGCGCACAAACTGCAGTACTATCGTTATGGTTACGAACGCCCATAGTTCAGATGAATTTCTAAAGCACTGATCATATATGAAAGATACTGGTCAATAAGTTATTTGTTTTACTTAATGACCGTCTGCAGGGCACAATAGGCCACACATCACAAGCCCGGTAATACCACCCAAAAATTTCAATCAGCATGCGCCCTGATTTAAATAAAGAGGACTCCCTTTACATAACTTTAAGAGCCGTGCCACACCAACATGGAGCTTTCATTCTTCAATGCCAACGTTTGAATGTGAACACAGAAACATTAATACCGACGCTGCCACATTGTATTATTTTATGTCCGACTTGAACATTTTTAATACGACCAATTTTAAGTCCTCGTCGACCCCCGCTGACCTCTCGAAACGTATTCAGACTGTCTATTACAATGGTCCATTTTGTTGGTTGACCAGCTCTTGCTTATTTATCCTGAAACGTATGTTCTACCTCATTAATTGTTTCCTCCCCTCTGGAAATTTCATTGAAAAAAAACAATTATTGATTTTTCATTTAGCTTTAGCCAAGAACTTATCGATGTTACCATTATTTCTAATCAGACCCCAGGCTAGTCCGGATACTAGAGAAAACAAACATCTCTAGCTCTTATTTAAAGTAAGGAGTTTAGATTTTTTATCATGCACCTAAAACGTGTTAGTTATTCGTATGGAATCTCTGCTGAGAATCTATATATTTGGGAATATTGTTATGTCTGTAAAGATATGTTTATGTTAGTTGGATGTATATTTTACTGATTTCTTTATTAAGTAACGTTTTTTTACATTTTTTGTTCTATTATCAGAAAAATTAAATATGTAATTTTCTCGGTGTAATCAATTGTGTATTGAATTCGATTTTAAAGAGGACATGCAACTATCAGCGCGAGTCAAAATCTAACCAGGATCGTCACATATGTTAATGATACATTTACTCTTGGGCGTTTGCTTGCGCCCAGATTTACCTTCAGAAATTCTATACGTTCTACAGATCTATTGCATTCTATCAGACTGATTAGAACTATTTGTTGGAAATAGACTGCATTAAGAAGGTGTGAAAACAGCTACTCAACGTACATATAAATAAAAAGAGGGATAAGACGAGGATGTATTTGATCATCCAGCCTATTTAATATCTGCGCTGAGAATATCTTTAAAATTATAGAAGGGATTCCAGAACTCAAGATCAGTGGGGAAATAATGAACAACCTGAGATATGCAGATGACACTGTTCTCTTTTAGCAGAAAGTGAACATGAACTACAAAGACTAAAAGTTCAAGTAGATAAATCAAGTAAAGAATATGGAATGGAATGAAACATTAAACAAACATAAACCATGATAATCAGATAATAAGCAACATCCACAGAAGAACAGTGGCTAAATATAAAAATACATGTAGAGAAACTACAACAAGTAGAACATTACCAATATGTTGGACATATAATCACAAATGATGGCAGATGTGAAACAGAAGTTGAAAGGAGAATAGGAATGGCTAAAAGTACTTTTTTAATGACATGAGGAAAATATTAACATCAAATAAATTACAAACAGGCTAAAAATAAGAATGAACGTTGCATCTATTCAATATTAATGTATGAATCAGAAACATGGACAATGAACAAAAAATAAGAAGACCGAATTGATGCCTTTGAGATGAGGATATATAGAAGAATAGGTAGAACATCATAGACAGAGAAGAAAACAAACAATGAGGTTCTAACAACACTTAATATGAAGAAAGAATTATTAAAGGAAATAAAAATCAAGCAAATAAACTATTTTGGACACATTAAAAGACATGACATGACGCCGTGTTGAAGACCGTACTTGAGGGTAAAGTTAAAGAAAGGCGAGCAAGAGGTAGACAGAGATACAAGTGACAGAGTAACATCACAAGATTGATGATTTTCGTTGTACCAGAGAGCTACACAAACAAGAGACAGGAGATGTTGAAGGTCTGTGGCAGAGGAGACGGTACTTGCTGATGATGATGATAGCAATGTGACTATATGGTGCGATATGACAATATGGTACGATACGGTTATATGGTGTGATATGATTATATGGTACAAAATGGCTATATGGTACAATGTTACTATACCGTACAATGTGACTATATGATTCACTGACTATATTGTGGAATATGATTATATTTTACAACGTGACTATAAGGTACAACGTAACCATATGGTGCAATGTGACTATATGGTACAACGTGACTATATGGTACAATGTGACTATATGGTACAACGTGACTATATGGTACAATGTGACTATATGGTACAATGTGACTATATGATGCTATAGATTGATAGAATCTTGATCTTTCTCCCTGTTTCTTTAGACTTATTACCAAGGATACATTATAGTCTGTTTCATGGTATCGCTCTCTCTCTCTCTCTCTCTCTCTCTTACTATCTATCTATCTCCAATTAGCGTACACTTACTAATGTATTGATAGAATTGCATAATTTCTTATACTGTAGCTATTAATACTAACTTGAGTTATTGATTTTTCAATTCATCCTGTCAAGTTATGAAGGCAAATTTTTTTACAAAAATATAATTTGTGTGCCATAAAACATACGACTCTTGTCTAAAATGCAAAATGGCGTATCCCATCAAACGAATATTTATTACATGCAATATTGCCATCTATTTTGAATTGTTTCTGGCAATATTTCTGATGTGTCCTCAAAAATTTGAAATTGCTTACAAAAACGTATGATTGAACATAATAAAATAAGCTTAGAGGTTCAGTAACACTCTAATTCTAATAACTGCATTCATGAGATTCAGTTACATAATGGTTTTTGATTGTGCATTGAAAACAGTAAGGAGGGAATCCTTAGAATATCTTTAGGAATCCGTGACAGTAGCCATGCAGTCTTATGGGTCGTAACATAACAGTCTACAATATAAGACTTACCGGCTAATGGAAAAGTCAAGCCTTCTTACTGATTAATTTGACTATTTCCGGGAGTTTTATTGGTTACTGTGATTATACTCTGTGTGACAACCAATGAAAATCAAGAAAATAGTCAATTGAATAATTTTAGTACGTTTTATTTCCCATTAGGCAATATGTCTTTTATATTGTTGATGGTCGCGGGTGTGTGATCAATAGTAGAACAATATTAATACAACCAAATATTCACAGATATCGATCTGATTACATGTTTGCATACAAAATGGTGGAGAATGTCTTCTAAATATGCACATACCTCCTTTCTGAGTAGGAGACTTCTCCTTAAAGCATAATAATAAAGATGTCTTATGAAGATCTAATAAAGTACTCAATAATCTCTGAGAGTTGGTGTCTTCTGGGTATAAAAGAAAGCCCTGTATCAGTAGTTCTCGACGTCTGGAATATATTTCCATCTTGGGACCACAGCAATTTTGAAGGAGGAGCCACGGAAAAATTGGAGGAGGGGTGAAATGTGCACAGGAAAATGATATTTTAAATGATATTGAGTCCGATGTAACAAGTTCTGGGGGAACAAAATTATCAAACTTGTTTTTAAGCTCCATGGGGGGGGGCACAAAGGAAACGTTAAAATACGGAGCCAAAATATGTTGAGAGAAACTGCCCCAGTGAAACCGAGGAAAATCCACCATCACACCCTTTACAAAAACGTCATATAGGAAACAAGAGCTTCATTACTCGTAATTCTAAGTATCAATAAACATTTCTGAAAATATGCAACATTTGTGAGACATCTAACACAAGTACTTACCTAAACCTGGCACAACGATGTTGAAGATACACAGAATAACAGCCAAAGGTAATGGCATGTAAGGTATAGCGTTGTAGAGCGATCCATGCTTTTCTGTAATCTCCACCATGTCGTCGTCATCTCTGGGTACAGATTCCCGACCATGTCCAGTATTCACTGATAATCTATCCGTCCTGCCAACCATGTTGTTGTTTGCTTTATTTTGGAATGTTTCTTTTACCGATACAATTATTAAGTCTAATCCGTTTTCACAAAATAGTATAGAGATGTGGAATGTAATTAACACTGTTTAGGACCTTCGTACACTGTTTACTATCTTTGTTTAACTTTCCTGTTTTCGATTAATCAATATATTATGATTACAGAACTTGAAATTCTTTGCAAAACAGTGACGAATTGTCGTTGTGATCTGAAAAAAAATTAATAGTTCTATTATCATTAGATGACACGAGTAATATTAATGATGACAACTGAAACAACATATGTATTCGCTAATAACAATTTACAACGAGTACAACATTACAATCAATATACAACAAACATAATCTGTGAAAATCAGAAAAACAAAAAGTAAATTAAAATTACAAATAGATAGTATCAAGATTAAACAAGTTTCAGAGTTCAAATATCTACCCAGTATTTTCACCGAAAACGAAAGTCTAGACAGAAAGATAATGAAGATGCCAAAAGGCTAATGCAGTGATGCCTTGGCTGTCACCACCACTACTTAAACATCAGATTGTTAAGATCGAAGTCTAACAAATGATAAAGTACATTGTCAACAATGTTACCACTACCAGACTTGGACACTGACATCTTCACACTAGAGAAAACTAATAGCATGTGAAATGAAATCCTTAGAAAGACTTCAGAGTACCAAGATTAGACAGGTTACGGGATTAGGACATCAGAAATATGATAGGCGGTATATCATGTATTATATATATTGAACATAAAATAAATATGGCTTGGATAAAATAGATAAAATATGCATGGTTTCGACATTTTTGTTAACATGATTCCTTGTCAACAAATTATACTACAGAGGACAATTGAATATGACAGAAGCAGACGATGGAAAATAAAAGTATGAATAGACGAAATCAAGGACTGGACAGATACAGATGTTTCCTTTACTGGTCCGTATCATTGAGATAGAAATCTCTAGAGGACTCTGTGTGTGTTTATGCATCCAATGTGGTGTATCTACGACTAGACGTGTTATGCGGTTAGATATATCGAGGGACAGATAATACAGGGGTTTGGACATATTATGAGAATGGAATATACATATATCCCTACAAGCGCATATAATAAAACGCGATCGTGTGACAAAGCCAGAGGAAGCCCATAAGAATGGATGGAGAAACTCACAGATATTTTAAACAAACATGGATATAGACAACCGATGTGACACATCTGGCCGTGGAACGGAATCTAAAGCTCCCACCCTTACGCTGAATAGAAAGTGTGTAGAAAGTGAAACGTAATAGCGTCTCAATCCACCTGGGGCAAAAACTATACAATATTACACAAATGAAATACTGAACGTATCGTGTGACCTATTCTTTCTTTCAAGAACGTAATCGTCCTTATGGATTCTCTGAACACTACGTGATTCTAGGCGAGGTGACTTGCGGCACGTTCGAAACTGCTACCTTGACTATCCGATATGCGCACTTTACCACTCTACAATAGAGCCGGACTTTCTGATAGAAGGGAACCAACAATAAGTCTTGATATAGTTTAATTGTCAATTTTATTTTCCTGAGTGTGTTATTTGTTACATTCAAGTTTTTTTAACATGAAGCTTTCAACTGGTTCTATGTTGGATACATTAATCATTGTTGAAGCATGTCCTGTTGAAGCATGTCCTTTTGAAGCATGATCTGTTGAAGCGCGTCCTGTTGAAGCATGTCCTGTTGAAGAATGTCCTTTTGAAGCATGATTTGTTGAAGCGTGTCCTGTTGAATCATGTCCTGTTTAAAATGTCCTGTTGAAGCATGTTCTTTTGAAGCATGATCTGTTGAAGTGCGTCCTGTTGAAGCATGTCCTGTTGAAGAATGTCATTTTGAAGCATGTCCTCCTATTGAAGCATGTCCTGTTAAACCATTTCCTGTTAAAGCATGTCCTGTTAAAGCATGTCCTCCTATTGAAGCATGTCCTCCTATTGAAGCATGTCCTGTTAAAGCATGTTCTCCTATTGAAGCATTTCCTGTTAAAGCATATTGAAAGATGATTGAAAAGACTTGCAGTTTTTATATCATTGTACTCGGGTTGCCCCATATGTACACTGTCCCTCTCAACGAAGCGACACGCTGCATGGAAAGAATATATAATTATTACACATAAACCTGTAACATCAATCGATAATCAACAAAGGATACAGGAAAAAATGAATTGTATAAAAAAAAAACGTCGCGAGCTCTTGAGCACAAAGTCAATAGATTAAGCACTACGCCAATGAGATCCTTCATGTGGACATCAAAAAGGTAAAGAAAACAGGGAAGACCAAAAACAACGCTCAGGAGAACATTTATGAATGAATTAAAATCAACGGGCATAAATGCACAAGACCTGCAATCCCTAAAACTGACCGATAGGCATGGAGAACTATGACATCCGTCCTATGTGCCAAACTTGACAAAAGAGGAACTGACTGACTGACAATCAGATCACACAGCATATCTTGTATGAAACATTACTTTCCAACTGCTATTACATTAGCCGTATCATTTATACATAAATCGTATTACCAGCAAAATGTGAGTGACTTGACTTCTCTGGGTTAAACCTCAAGCCTGTTGGGGGAGACTAGTTAGTGAATCTGTTGACTAGCCTCTTTATCACCGAAGCAGATGTTTCTGAATTTAAATAATATAAATTTCTTCTAGGAAATCATGATGGTTTCAGGATCACAGATGGGGATGTTATTTAGTTGGGAATTATATACAACTTGAGAACCTCATTGACACACGATTTCTAGTAAGACATTCATAAGTTGTCTTCATTCTTAACAGTTGTACGTTGCATATAAAAAAACAACAATAAGAGCACATGCTACCAACATATGTGTCACCACCAAAATAAGGTTGAGAATGATTGTCTGTGCCATAGTTGACTTAAATATTCTTCTTCTTCTGTGTTCATTCTTACACTCCTACTGGATTATTTCTCATGTAGCAGGACAATGGTTTACAAATTTCTAGCAGGATATTATAAAGAGAATGGAAATGCATTATGTCAGGGACATAATTAGGCAGTTTTATTTGCGTAAATCGCCCGACACATCCGTCTTCGGTGGAACTGAAACATTCAAGAAAATATTGATTATAAAACCATTTTTATTTTTAACGGCGCCATAAAGTTCGAATAATGCAGTATTATTTTTAATATCAAATATAACCGTATAAAATGAGTACTTTAATATTGATGTTTCCTTATAAATATATTGAAGGGAGACATAATCACATGTATCAACGTAAGACCCTAGTGTGGTTAAAAACAGTCTCTTGAACACACACACACCAGGTATTGGTTTGCTGCACAGAGATTTGTTTACGTAAGCGAACTTGAACCCGACTGACTAATGTAACCAAAAAGACGATGCTATCTAGAGGCTTGGAAGAAAGGAACAGTGATTTTTAGACTGAGAACAGGCCACAACAAACTCAAACAAAATATGCACATGAAGTTTAAAGTTGGCGAGCGATGCCGAAATGTGTCCTGTGGACAATCTTCAGTAAAAAAAATAATTTTACAGAACAACTTATTGCACACCACAAGAAAAAAGTTATTGCCATCTAAAACAGTTCTGACGAACATGCTCTACAACCCTGTCTCGGAATTGGTGATCACTCGTAGTTCACTGCAGTGATGACTTCCATATCCACGTCTGATTCCGAATAGAAATCAAACGCAAAGAAGAAGAACGGTTATGTCACCAATCAGATTAGTCGATTGTATAATCCAGAACCTATTGAAAAACCTGTTTTTAAATCGTAACCTTCTAGATACACAAAGTTTCTAAATCTATGTTGAAATGAATATATGAATCACTGATCACTTTACCTAAATACAATGGGATTGCGATTCGATACATTTTGAGAACCTGTGACATATACTCTATAATAAGCATAGTGCAAGAGGATATAGTCTATACTCTAGAATCGTATAATTGTTGATTACAATGTTCATTAATACAATTCGTTTATTAACCACTAAACATCTAACACAATAATACCACTAACTGTACATCTGATCCTCAATCCTTAACACAAATACAGTAATGTCATGGAACAATCACTACCGCTATTATTCAGTATTATGGGATGAATGTTCATCTCATGTTTTTAAATCTTTGAATGATTAGCTTTAACGTGTTCCCTGGGTAACAACACGGCCGTGCGCTACGATAACCCCCTTGTGACATGTCATCCGCACGTGAGCAGTCGCTTTGATTAAGTACCGGATCAAAGACAGATCGTTACGGGCTGTAGTTTTGTGAATGCAGAAATGAGAGATGCAATATAACCCTTATACTAAAATCATGTTATGTATACCCTGCTGGGCTCGCACGGGGCAATGATCACATATGCGTCTGTCCGGAATCACATGAGGAGAAGCCACTAATTAGCACCCATTTTTGTCATTCTGTTCTTCTTTTTTGTCATTTTGATATAACCTTAGATTGGGGGTTGTCCATAAAATACATCAATGATTGTGAGAGGTCTTAAGAAAGTTTGACAGTTGTTGACAAGGGCTGGGAGGGATGGGGTTTAAACAAACTGAAAGTCAACAAGAAGAATGTTTATGTGCGCCAATTAAATCGCGTGATGTTTTTTTAAATCTAGAACTTTTAAAAGGTATTCCGTTTTTCGCTTTTTCTACCAAATATTTTTTAGCGGGTGGTAGGGTTACAAGTTTTGACATAATTAAGTCCCTGAATCCATGATGACATTGGGCAGTAAGATATCGCCTACAAAGTGTTGATGTAATTTATGGACATTCTCTTTTCTTTTCGTTCTATACTGTTTAGATTTATGTTTTCTTGTCGCTCTAGACTGGTTAGATTTATGTTTTCTTGTCGTTCTAGACTGGTTAGATTTATGTTTTCTTGTCGTTCTAGACTGGTTAGATTTATGTTTTCTTGTCGTTCTAGACTGGTTAGATTTATGTTTTCTTGTCGTTCTAGACTGGTTAGATTTATGTTTTCTTGTAGTTCTAGTATAACTGTTTAGATTTATGTTTCTTATCGTTCAAGTATAACTGTTTAGATTTCTTATTTATCTTGTCGTTATAGTACAACTGTTTAGATTTTATGTTAATGTGCGCATAAGTACATTGTGCTGCTGGGCTGATGCTTATATCCTGTGTTGACTGTCCTCGACGCGAGAAGCAGAACATAACATTTCGTTAGAATAAACTAATTAAAAATAAGATAACACTATCCTCCACCCCCGCTCAGTAATTACTTCCCCCCCCCCACCCCAACTACCAAAGAAAATCATTCAAAAAGTCCCAGACAATACAAAACTTGTATTTAGCAAACTACTATCTGCAAACATAGTACAATATAACAATGCAGCAGAAGCCATGTTCAAGCTTATCTCACCTCCACGTTACAGAAACTAAACTCCTTTATACGTTGGTGCCCATGTGTATTGCTTTTTGCAGCTAACGTTGGCGATGGTTGTGTACACACAGACAGCTGTTGTCCTGACGTGCTCCTGTACATACATATTTCTGTATCAAGAAATCCAGGACCTCATTCAAAAACTGTCACAATAACCTGCTCTTCACTAATTAAACAGTGTTTCGAGTTGTTGATTCATTTAAGGGACATTTACTCAGATTGCGTAGCAAGTTGGATATCAAATTCAGAGCCATGTTGAAATGATTATCTTAACTACAATCCCCATTAATTCTGATGATAAAAAAAGCTCTGATGTAATCAAAATCGACTTACCTCCGCGGTTGAATGGGGCGTACCTCGAGACATCGGGTACACATTAAATGACCAGCAGATTGTGTACAACTTGACAGATGCGTGAGATGTATTTTATTGCTCAAGCCTCCTACATTTTTATATGGAATGTGCGTTCGAACGTACCTAGTACAGTTTCACAATTATCTTATACAATAGAATCGTTATTTTAAATGAACACATTGACTTAACTGTGTTCCTAACCAATGGAGTCGTGTGGCAATATGAGTAATGCATTCAAACAATGCTTCGATATCTTCTCTTCTGTGTACACTCTCCGTATAACCAGCACGTATAAATTCGTGTCCTTTCCAGGAGAGCAAAGTACGCTGTGTTGCGGTGTGATTTACACTATGCGGATCTAACACATCCAATTTCGACATGCGTTTTTTTCATTGAGTTTTCTTAACATGTGACAGCTTTCCTGTCTGTTGTCTACGACTAGTGTCTATCAATTCCACGTCATAGGACGGTTTATCAGGCTCTGTACCCTTGCATTTCACAGGCCATGACAAAGTCATTGGATAGGTGGCAGTAGCTGGAAAGACGGCAAGTTAGATTTGGATTTGGATCGATTACGTTTATTTCGTACAAGATGTTCTACTGCCAGTAAACGTATAATGAAACGGCCCATTGCCCCTGTGCCATCAGGTACTGAAAATTTCTCATCTGGAATCCTGGCTCTGTACGAAACGCTCTAAAGTAGTTCGTCTAGGGTTTGTTTGCCCTGTGTGTCCAGAATTCATTCACTATCATCTCGAACACCTCCTCTAAATTTGAGATACACATTTTACTATGAACCGGGACGATGGTATCCTTTATACATTTTAATACGAACCGGTACTATAGTATCCTTCCTTTTTTATTTTTAACAATAACTGAATCCGAAAGACAACTGAAAACTCGAGCATATATATTTATTTCCGCCACGGCTTTTATTTTCTAAAATGGCCCTGCCCTTTAGCAATGCGTTGGCTTCTCATGCCCCCTTTGATATGCCTTACTTCTCCGGAGACTTGTACATTAATATCGCTTTCGAGAGCTTTTGAACCAGACAATCGGGCAGGCTAGGTGAGCCGTTGTCTTAAATTGTACTGGGACAGTATTTTGGATGTGAGGACTGAGGTGGACTTTTCAGAGATATTGTTTGTCTCACGCAATCAATTATCATTCTATCTCGGACTCCACTGCCCGGACACAATCCATACAGCGCTAGCCAGATTGCTCCGCACGAGCTTCGTGGCAATCAGTTTTCAGGATACACAACAACGATGTTTTTAGGATCTTTGTTATCAGCTAAACCTAAGATTACATGAGAGAAATACAAATACCGTTGCATCCAGATCCTTCAACGTGATTTACAACATTACAGTTAAGACAAATGCGAGAATATGTTTGATATTATCGTGATATCATAAAGGATTGTCATTATGGCCGGTGAGATTTTGTATTACAAAAACATCAAACGGGTATGTTATAGTGTGACACAAAAGTGGATCACAATTATAGTAGCACAGTGACTTGTTATGCTTGTCGTAAGAGAAACATAAAAAGAGATAAAGTTAATCGTGTAGATAATCAAAACCAAAAGTTGAAGAAATCCTATGTTGCATGTCCAAAATTCCCATACACTGCATGGTGGGCGCTGTCATACTAATTGATACACACGTTTGTTAGGTAATCATACACTTCACTTATTTTCTGGGTGGTGTCATGCCAGATGTCAAACGAGTTTGTAAATCACGTAATCATATACAATATATTGAGCGGTGTCATACTAGTTGTCAAACGAGTTTGTAAATTAGGTAATCATACACTTTTCATATTGGGTGGTGTCATACTAGATGATAAACATGTTTGTTATCATGTAGTTATATACTTCAAGTTTGGCGGTGTCATACCAGTTGTTAAACGTGTTTGGTAAGCACGCAATAACATACTTCATAGTGGGCGGTAGTCTTTTAAATAAACTGCATTAAGTTGTTGTATAACTAAATTGTACTCTTCCTTGGCGGCAGCGTATATTGGATTTGTTGTTAAAATAAGCAAGTATTCTTCTAATGACTAGCTTTAATTTACAAATAATGAATACCTAAAGTGTTCTAGGGGTAGACCAAAATAAACACTCAGAAGAACAATACTTAGAGAAAGTAAAACAATTAATATCCATACTATCCAAGAACTGCACAGAATAGCTTTGAACAGACAGAATTGGAGAGATCTGACCTCTGCCCTGGGTGCTAACTTCAGCGCAAAAGGAAAATGAATGAATGAATGAAAGTGTTCTAGATAATATGATTAAAGATTCCAACCCTATTGCATAATTTAATAACAAACATTTCCTGTGGGGGAAATGACCGACCTATACCAGGATCATCCACATGTGGCGGATAGTGGAAAGTTTCTAGATATAGTTAGCTTTGAAATAAGCCAGAATATCTCTGTAAGAAAAAGCAGTTGCTGACTAAACCGGTGGGATATCAGGCAACGCTGATATCTCCACTGAAGTACCTCATGTATACAGTGACGGACAGCATTAAGTGAGTGTAAACAGCTATACGCTCAAGTTGCTGTTGTGGGGTCACTGACACCACACCAGGAACGTTTCGGGGAGGGGGTAAGGATAGGGGATAGATAGGGTTAGAGGGTTGGGTAGGGCAAGAGCGAATTAGTGATACTGGAACAACAGAGAGTAACACTCTTAAATAATCACCTTTGAGTAGGAAGTGATTTGGGTACCAATAATAAACCACAGAGGGAGGATAATGAATCCCTGGATACATATAATTTTCCTAGAAGATGGGAACTCTACTTCAATCCCCGGGCAGATGTTGCTCGTTAACCCTGTTAGGTAAGCTGGCTAGAAGAAGGAAAACTCCAAAATGAAACCTCCACTGCCCTGTGGGCAATCCTTAGATAGGTTAGAGCTAGGGAAACACATCCTGGCCCAAAAGTAAGATGGAAGACGGAGAAACTAGATCGAAAGGTACAAAATAGTCCAGCCAGAGCATGGCCGCCAAGGATGAAAACCACTGTGCTACGTAATGAATTCATATGTCAAATAATTCGGTTGAAGATGATTAGTATTGGTACTTCATCTGTGGAATCCCGTCAGGCTGATGACGTGCAGGGATATAGGCCTCGAAGGAGCTCACACTCAGCGACTGGTAGTACCTCTGTCTCAATTTGTGAAGCCAGGAAAAGACATCAGAGGAAAACAACAACTGGTTCTAAAAAACCCACATATAGATCATGATGCAAACTCCAAAGACAAGAATAAGCACTTGACAATATTGCAGTGGAATGCCGAAGAGTCTACAATAAAAAGCCTGCACTTGCAAACCGATTACTCAAAGAATAAATTGATATAGCACACAGGAAACACACTTCACAAGCAACAATAGATCCAACATCTCAGGAGACCAAACATTTCGGAATGATAGAGAAAAAGGACACAAACGATGAATACTTATATTGGTCAAAAATAATATTGTTGCCTCAGTAATTCGAGTAAACACTGAAGAACAAGCTTAAATAGTTGGAAACTGTTTAACGCTTCAGACTAAAGAAGTTACAGTATATATCTATTACAGTCCACAAGATAAGAGCATATCTTTGCACACAATTAACACAGAAAAAGATAACTGGCTTGTGATTGGTGACTTTAATAGCCACTCACAGAGTTAGGGATATACAGAACAAGATACTAAAGGAGAAGAAGTGGAAGACTAGCAGTGTGAGGTGAAACTTCAACTGCTTAATGGACCTGAAGACCACCCAACTTTCTACTCTAGACGATGGCATATCGCATCAACCCCAGACTTAGCCTTTGCAGCAGATGCTTAAGTTAAAATAGCATACAGGGAAGTGCTGGAGCAGCTTGATGTAAGTGACCATTGCCCCATCAAACTCACCATTGAAATTAACCACACCACTGCTGGACTCACAATCACACCTAGATGGAACTTCAAGAAAGCAAGAAAGCAAACTGGAGTAAGTGTGCTGACCTGACAGACAAATTCACAAAAATCGTAAATCAAAGGAATAACAATTTCAAACAAAACTCCTGGCATCTGCACTTCTACAAGCAGCCTACCAACCTATACCAAGAAGTGCTATAAAAAAATTACAATATGTACTGGTCTGACAAACTCGATGAGTTGGAGAAAGACGTGTCAAAGGCTTGAGACACTGCAGAAAAAAAACCAATCCACAGAAAACATATCACTAAACGTTGCTGTTGCCAAACTAGGAAAAATCAAAATTACTAACACAAGAAAAAGCTGGCATAAAAAAACATTCGACAGAGAGGAAAGAAAACTATTAAAAAAACATACATTATCAGCAACAAAGATAACAAAACAGCACCAGTAGCTGTAGAGAATAGCGGAGCTGTACTCACCTGAAAGAGGGCTGCAAATCACTTTACTCAGCATTATCAAAGTACTTCCTACCATAAAGTCGACGGAAATATGAGCAAAGAAGTAAGAAAAGAACTACGGAAGATCGAAAAAGATATAAGCAAAGATAAGCATGATGTCATGAATATGCCGCTAACCATCAATGAACTACATAAAGAACTAGCAGTTTTAAAACTTAGGAAATGACCTTGCCCAAGCGACATACCAAATGAACTGCTTGCTAATTCACATCGGACCACCAACAAAAAAAAGGAACTAGTAACATTTTTCAACAATTGGGATAGAGATCTAGTGCCACAGATGTGGAAAACCGCCATAATGCTACCCATCCATAAGAAAGGCAAACAAAATACAAGGTGGACAGCTATCACTCAATAAGGCTGATCACCAGCAGTTTGTGCAAACTGATGGAACACTTGGTAAATACAAGAATGATGTGGCTCCTAGAAAAAAAAAATTCTGCTAAACCAGCAAACTGGTTTCAGAAAGTGTATATCAACTGAAGACCATATCACACTAATTTCCCAAGAAGTAGAGGATGCTTTCCAGGGGAAAAAGCAGACATCAATGGTGTGGGTAGACATGGAAAAAGCCTTTGATTGTGTGTCGAAAGATGGACTCCTCCTTAAATTACAACCAGAAAAAGTGACCGGGGCACATGTATTGCTGGATAAAACTCTACCTGTACAACCGAAAGGCAGCAGTGAATCTTGAAATGAAGCGCAGCAGAAAGAAACTCTTCAAGCATGGAGTACCACAGGGAGATGTTCTATCCTCCTCTCTATTCCTTATATTCATGAACGACATTGATTAAATCCTATCACGCAAACGATCTGGAAATATGGCACAGTAGGCACAACAAAAATAAGGTTACAGTAAACTATGGACAAATTGGCCGAGTGGACAGACCAATGGGCCATGTCTATCAATGTCCAAAAAAACTACCTATACCATCTTCGGCATGTCTACCAAACTATAGAAATCCTACTAACCGTAAACGGTCAAACATTGCCAAAAGATGAGACACCCACATACCTTAAAGTCACTTCTGACCCAAGACTTACATGGGAAAAAAAATAAACAAGTGCCAAACAAAAGGTATAATGAGGACAGCACTCCTTAAAAAATTGGCTGGAACAGATTGTGGTGCATATGGGATAATTCTAAGTAGAGCATATACAGGATACGTAGAGTTAGTTAGTCGTCTGATCATCATCACTGCAAACTGGACACATCCATAGTTGCTCCGATCTCTCCTTGAGTGTATCCGCCATCACACTTCTGCTGACAGTACCGGTCCCACGCTGGGACCAAAATGTTCTCCAAAATGTTCACCCCCAGCAACACCGCACCTCAATCCCTGATCTTTAATCCTAGCCATTTAAAAGGAATCATCATCCACACTAGTCTCACTCTCGCGTGTTACATCTCTTAAGGAGCTCAAAAGGTCAGCGCGATCCATTGCCCCATCGCCCTGTGCCACAATCGCACACGATGCCAGTTGATCCGCTCTCTCATTGCCTCGAACGCCCACATGTCCCGGCACGAAAACAAATGTAACCGCTTTCAAGCTCGCATTTCTCAAGGCCTCAATCATCCGTTCGCGAACGAGACCCACTTGTACCTTCTTAATCATACTCATAGAGTCACTCAAGATGCAGACCTGCGTTACCCTCCGTGTGCGTAGCCACCCAAATGCCCTGGTCACCGCCACAGTCTCCATGGTCATACCACTCGTAGTGACCGCAAAGGCACCACTTTCCTCCCCAATCGTTTTACCTGCGCACTGAGCTGTAAAGGCCCAAGCACTGCGAACATGCCCAATTACAGATCCATCAGTGTATATAATCACATCCCCCTCTTTGGCACTCCCACCGACCAAAGCCCGAACTTCCTTCTCCACAGCCACGGGACACCACCCCCTGCACTCCCTGCTAAGTGATATTACTACTCTCAAACAAGTTTCGAAATCCGTGGGCAGACCCATCCACTCCGCACCCGCTGCCACATCCTGCAATCTGCACACGCCTTGTATTACATCCCCAGCACGTCTCATCCACGACCTCCCTACCCCCCCCCCTGAGTCCACCGCCTTTAACCCTCTGTACCTCGGAATGCAACGGGCGCTCCCCATCTGCATGTACTTGAAGGCACGCCCGTGCACGGCAATACTGTAATCTATGCTCAGCTGTTGGGCAGTCAAGTAGGTATTGCATAGCTCTTGTCGATGTGTCTCTTGTGCATCCCAGAATGATACGCATTGCTGCATTCTGGACTCTATCCAGTCTTTCGATCCGAGTCTGGCCAAGAGTCAGAATTGCCAGTGCATATTCCACGACAGCCACAACCAAACCCTGGTACGAAAGAAATAACAATCTTTGCTCACACTGCGCAGCAGCCATAACCTTCATTGCTGCTAAGCCTTTGCCTGCCCTTATGATAATGTGGTCAACATGTTCCCTGAAACTCAGGCTTCTGTCAAAAAACACACCCATATATTTCATTGTGCTAGTTCTTTCTAAACTTTTCACGGACAACGAAACTTGTGGCATGGGTGTCTTTACCATGTGATTGTTCATGGAAAACCACATCACGAATGCCTTAGACGGATTAACCACTGCTCCCGTATCTCGACACCAATTTGTCAGTCTGTCCAGCTCCTTCTGTAGTTCCACGACGCACTCTTCTCGATTTCTGCCCTGTCTATACACCAGGATATCATCGGCATATGACATCGTTCTGCCATCACCTGTGATTTGATTGCCAGCGATATGTACTGTGTATACATTGAAAAGTACAGGAGATAGAGGCGATCCCTGTGGCAGGACAGGGCTAATAACCGTTGGTGTAGATATCCAGTTACCACACTTAAGAACTACAACCCTGTGCATCAGGGCGGCGCCAACCCAACGCACGACAAAAGGATTAACTGCAAGATTTAACAGCTGGTGCATCAAGATATCCAAGGACACCCTATTGTACGCATCCTCAAGGTCTATTGCGACCGCACATGTCTCCATTCGCGAATCGAACCCCTTCAAAAATATCCTGCGCAAATATGGCTGCATTCCGCCATGTCTTCTTTCCTGGACGATATCCTCCTAACTATGTTGGTAAACTCCTGGTTGAAAGCATACCCAAATGATATATGGACACATGTATAAACAGATGGATCAGCGAAACATGCAGTATTAGATGGAAGAGCGGAAATATATATAGTAACACCAGATGGAAAAGAAAAATTCATACTCACGGGCAAACATTGCACAAATGTCAAAGCAGAGATGGAAACCATAATAGAGGCAGCCAAAATACTGATAAATTGCTTGCTGTGTCACAACAGAAATGTAGTCTTTCTAACTGATGCAAAGTCAGTATTCCAGGCAGTGAAGGATCCAAAGAACGAGTAATATTGAACATTATGGCCTGCTTACTACACCTCAGCAGAGCTACCAAAGAAACAGTACTGCATGTGATCCCTGATCACTGAGGCATACTTGGAAATGAAAATGATGATCTCCTGGTAAGAAAAGGGGGATCACTATAACAAATATAAAGTTTTAATATGTACTATGGATGTTAGATATGATAAAAGCAGAATATAAGAAAAATCGGAAGCAGATGCATCAAATTACAGAACCAAATGACCCCTACCAACAAATGTCACGCAAGGAACAAACCATCATCTTCAGACTACGAGCTGGCCACAACAGACTGAGAAGCCACATGTTCCGAAAGCTCAAGATTGACAGACCTGTGCAACTGTGGACTAAGCTCAGAGGTTGCAGAACACATTCTTCATGCCTGTCAACTCTACCAAGAAGAGAGGTAGAAAATATGGCCTACTGAGACGGCACTAATTCCAGATGTGAGGGGTTCCATGGATGACCTGAAGCTAATCGCACAATTCATTGAAGCTATTGGCGCTGTAATCTGATATCTAACTGAAGAACGATGAAGAAGAAGATAACAAACTTCTTGGAATATATATCATATTTACATTTTGAAGCATAAATAAAAGACTAAATCAGTTGTGCACAAAATTCGTCCGCCAACCTATTTTTATAGTCCACCTGGCTGCTCTGAATGTAATCGATCGTACTATGTCTTGCCCCCGATGCTTAGAAAACAGTGCTTGAAGTTTCAAAGGAATATTTAAACAACTATTTTACGCCATAAAACACGATAAAGCTCAATCCCGAAAACAACCCAAAAAAGGTTGCCCGTCTCTGGTCTACGTATTTACAGTGATCACATAATTCATTAATCTGTATTATCCGATTTAAAGTGACAGATACTAGAACAGTAGCAAGATTTCAACGGATTTCATACTTATAAAGTGTGACTACCAGTTTTAAATATTGTGACTAGGGGATGTATATGCCGAAATATCATTAAGAATATAAGAAATGTTAACGTTGCGAAACCTTTACTCCACTCAATATCGGAGATCAGAGGTACAAGTGACTAAGATATTCTGGTGATGCAACACTGTTGTCCTACAGTGAAAAAGGCCTCGAATATCTCATGATTATTATGAAATATTCTCTTTAGCTGTGAGCATAGTTCTTGACACTCCATAGCTGTTCTTTAAAAAGCGCAGGTTCTTTTCAGTTTTTAGTTGTATAACAGAGGCGACACCCGAACTGATATAAGGTCTCGAGGGCTTGTATGTGTGTGGGGGGAGGGGGGTATAGCTGCATGTTTAGTCTCTGATAGAAGGCATTCCAGAATGCGTCAGTATCCATTGATTATCACGTCTTGCCGGATGAAGAGCACAAATTTCTGGGTCAATTATCTCATCACTCTTCTGTCAGAAAACTCTATAGAAGAACACAGTGAAAAACAAAATCAATTTCTGAGCGTAAGTAAAAACAACATTAAGAAAAGCCACAAACCACTAACAAGCTCTCGATCTTGATTATTAACAGAAACCTAGAGCGAGATACCGTTGTTGTTGTTTTTTTAATACCTTGGTTCTCTTACAAGCAGCAACGAGATTGAAATAAAGAAATTAGACAGAGGTTGGTCATTGTATCAAAAAAATGATACAAATTAAGATTATATGACGTCAATGCAATAAAATAGCAAAACGTTCTAAGCATGATCATCATCAAATCGATAACAGTGGTTTACAAAATAAAAACATTTGGAAGTTGTCCATAATTTTTAACTGAATTATGAGCATTTTGCGCCACCAAAGCCAAAAATGACATCCATTTTTCTCAACCTGGTCAGGGTTTTTTTCTAAATTGATTTTACAAATTTCTGTTCTCTGACTATAGCCTTCTATTTATAACTACATTTTGGTAATATTAGTAGTTGATTTATGTGTTGCATTTCTGACATAAAAAGTAATTAACAGAATGTATTTATTAAATGTTACAAACATGGAATTATATAAATGAAGAGAAGACATTGAAAAAGGTAAAACCATTAAAAGTACATCATCACTGAGCAAAATTCAAAACATAAACTACAATTTCTTTAATTTATCAAGTGCTCAACAGCAGGGATGTATCTCGTCATAGTCCAGCAGTAATCAGCATTCATTACTGCATCCCAACTTCCTTGATACCTGGTCTCCATCTCTTTTATGTCCTGATGGAACCTCTCTCTTCCTGCTCGTCTCATTGATCCAAGATTTTCGGGAAACCGATCCATATGCGAGAATAAATAATGCATTTTTATGCTCATTTGAATCCAAGGTTTTTGAAAGCAATCAGCATATTGTTGACAACTTCTTCATAGTTACTGGCTTTGGTGTTGCCCAAAACATTCTTCAAAACCAGAACAAAGGCCTTCCGTGCTTCCAATTTCAATTTATTCATTGATTTTTCAAGCTCAGGATCTCTGATGAGCTGACGAACTTGAGGACCATCAAAAATGCCACCTTTCAACCTCTCTATGGTCAATCCTGGAAAAGCGCGGCACAAGTAAGTGAAGCAGCCACCATCCTTGTTCAGGGTTTTAGTTAACTGTTTAATCAAGCCAAGCTTGATATGCAGCGGTGGGAATAGTATCTTGTTTCTGTCGACCAGGGTATTGTTGATGATGTTCTTTGATCTACCAGGCACCAATTCTTCTCATGCAGGCCAGTCCTTCTTGGTATAGTGCTGAGACATGTCCCTACTATCCCACATGCACAGAAAGCATAGGTACTTTGTAAAGCCAGACTGTTGTCCCAGTAGGAAATTCACCATCTTCAAGTCAACACAAATATACCACTCGTGCTGATAATAAGAAACTTTATCCAGCACATGCTTCACACTTCTCCTTCAGTGTAGTCAAGTGAGCAAGGGGTACAGTAGCAAACTGATTGCCATTGTGAAGCAGAACACAAATTAGTGATCTCTTGCAGCTGTCAATGAACAGTCTCCAATCTCTGGGTTCATAATGTTGCACTCCAAGCTTCTGCAGAAGGTAAATAATATCTATACAGTACACCAAGTCTTTCTCCAAAGAAAAAATGAAGGAACTCTGTTGCGATAAAAGGTGATGCGTGTACTGACAGACAAGAGGTTCTCTTCTTTAAATCTGGATGCCAATAGCTCAACTGAGGACTTCGACAAATTGAGATCACGAACAAGATCGTTAAGCTCATTTTTGGTAAAAAAAAGGATGTGGAAGCATCATCATAAAAGACTCTTCTTCTTCTTTCTCCTCTTGGCCGTCTAGAACACTGGAAGAAACTTCATCACTGATTTCAGGGAGTTCTGCATAGACAGGTACTGGACATTCATCAGAGTGAGCTACAGGACGACGTGCTGATTCAAGATCAGGATACTTGAGGAAATTTTCTATTGATCCCAGTCACATCAATAGCGCGGAAATAGCAGTCAGAGACATGGTTTGTGGATTCACTCTAAACCATGGGTATTCCAAATTTCAGAATGCTCTTCTTGCCTTTAATCTACTGACGCAGGTATTCAGTGCATGACTTGCACACCAAGTGAGGAGACCAAGCTTTATCCTGGTTACCAAGTTTTATACCAAACTACGCATGGTAAGCTTGTTTTATGAAAGTTGTGACTGGATTCCTATTAGGAACGAGTGTATTCACCGCAGATGTAGCAGAATATGTTTGACTTATTTTTGCAAGATCTTCTAGTTGAAGCCATTTGAATCACTTGTAACCTTAAAAAAAAAGAACGAAACATAGTAATACTAGTAAGTTGAACATGTGAAATCTTCAAAATTTGTATATTCCAAGATAAATTAAGGAATTTTGCAATAAATCACGTGAAAATATCCATACATGTTACAAAAAAATACTTGCTTTCTATATCATTTGTCCTTTTAAAGAGGAATAAAACACACTTTCGATAAAATGTGTGGAAATCAATTGTCGTTTTACTGATTGAGTTGACATGGAAAGACCCACCTATAAAAAACATCATGTGGTGCTAGATAAAAAAAAAAGCTGACCTGATTGAGCAAAACAAATGTGATTTTTTTTTATCCAGCACAATAACATTATTCAAAATCTTTAAAGAAAATCATAGACAGCAAATGAAATTTGATGTTGATCTGTGTAATCCTTCATGAATACCACTCTAGAAAAATCAACACAAAAATTCCGCCACGCCTATCTGTGCTCAGTTCCCTGTTTAAGTAAGGAGAATATTCATACTATCCATCATTTAATATTATGAATTATCAATCCATACTTTCTTTTGGCCTCCTCTTCTTCTTCCAAACTCAACTGTTCCCTGTAGGATAGTTTTGGAAAGGAAATCGAGCCTCATAACGTGGCTAAAACACACGATTGCGATATTTCACGCCTGCCATTAGATGTTCTTAGTGAACTGAAGGAGTATTTATTTTGTTTCTCAAGCATATGTTGGTTTTATCTATCTCAATATATCTATACGCTGTGACCCTAGTTTGTTTTGCGGCGCAAGGGGTGGAAGAGTTCTCTGGAGATGGCCTTCTTGTGTGCTGTTATAAGCGTGTTCCCGTGGCCTCTTTGATTTCTGCGATGCATCTTTTACCTTGGTTGCCTCTGACTTTATAGTCATGATGTTTATATGTCATGGCCATCCGTGGCAAGCTGTTTGTTGGTAGTCTGGAAGTGTGTGAAAACCATTTGATCTGTTGTCAGGATGTGTTTCAATACTGGTATTAATTTGGTTATTTGTCTGATTTTTATCTCTTAATGACACTCTGAGTATTTGCCGTAGACACACCATTTCTGCTATCACTATCTTTCTTTTGGTTCTGTATAATTGGTGTGTAATATTCGTTTGTAGTGTTTGCTATCAAAAGTATGTATTCTTCTCTCCATTTCAGCTGTAATTATCAAACTTTCACATCCGTACAAAAGAATAGATATTATGAGAGACTTATATAGGTTTCTATTCGCTTTTGTGCTTATTATGCTCTTCCATTGGGTATTTAATCCGGACACTGCAGCAGACTCTACTTGAATTTTAATATTTATTTCTTTTGCAGTGCTTCTATCGCTGCTCATTTAAGATCCTAAGAATTAAAAGTATCAACCTCTAGCTTCTGTTTATTTGCACATATGTTAACGCATTTGTGTTGTCATCTCTGTTTGCCAACATTTTGCTTTTCTCAATATTTATTTCCATACCATAAGTTTCGCAAGTTTTTTTCACGTTTAGAAGTAAGTTCTTGAAGTTCTTTCCAGCACCAGCCGTAATATCAATGTCATAATAAGATTTGCACATTGCAAGTTATACAGAGGCCGGCCACCGATTGAAATTGCTGTTTTATGGTTCTGTAGTGTCTCTTGCAAGATGTGTTCCAAGAATATATTGAATAACACTGGTGATAATATGCTTCCTTGTCGAATCCCTGTAGTTGTTTTCAAAATGGGTCCAATATCATCATTAATTAAAACAACTAGTAGCTACTCTATATAGTGTTTCAAGTATTTCTATTATATTTCTGACAAAATTATATGTCCTATAATTTTCCACAAACCTTCTTGCTATATTCGATCGGACGTCTCCTGGGTATGAACGAAAGCTCAGAAACCTCCACATTGCACATAGGAATTAAGAGTTAGTCGCTCGTAATTGCTGGAGTTCTCAAACAAACAATATTCGATCGAATGTCTTAATTAATATCGGTAATGTTATGATATTTTAATTATAATTTTTTATGTGCTTCTCAGTGGCTATTCTTTTGTTGAAAATTGGTTCTATTGAAATTCTGTTTTAGGGAAAACCTGCTTTTTCTTCAGCTAGTATTTCTTTTTATCTTTGTTGTCAATCAGTATGCCAAAATCTTTAACAACACTTTGCTTGAATGAGTGATAATACTAATAGTTCTATCATTTTTGCACAATTTTAAATTTCCTTATTTTCGCATGGTGTAACCAGTGATTCTGTAGGCATGCAACATTCTGTAAGCCATTTTTTTTATCCCATATTCGTTGGCAAAGTGTTCTCATAACATTTATTGTTTTTACGCCTCCGTGTTTAAGGAGTTCCGCAAAAATAATATCTATTCCTGGTGTCTTTCCAATTCTTAAGTGCTTCTTAATATGTGAATCTTGGACAATCATGAATTATTAGTTCTTTTTGGGCAAAAGATATATAGGGCAGTATTTATTTCTTTTCATTTCTTTCCAACAGTCACCAATAACGGGAATCAGAATTGCAGTATTTCATGAAACAAAATGTTACGGACGAATCCTAAGATTGCAATGGACAATAAATATCACCAATATAGACATCCTGTGAGAATTGAAAGATAAAAGGAAACTGCTAAACAACAAGGTTCTCTCCAGAAAATTGCAATATCTTAATCATATTGAAAAACACGACAGCTTAGAAAAGACTATAATACAGCAGAGAGAATGATTACAGCAGTGGATAATTCGAAGCATAGCAATGGTACTAATGTCCAAATCTGTTATTTTGAGATGGGAACCTGGACATCAGAGGTCAGAACTATTGCAACATGGATCGCCACTATCACCTGTACTCTTTAACGTCTACATATACAAAATATCGCAGCTTCAGGAGGCTTGACCAGGCAGTATACTAACATATCCGGACGACCTCTCACTGTACAAGCACGGCAGAACAAGAAGAGACATGATTGATGGCGACAAGATTAATCTAGACTATTTGTCGCTCTGTTGCACTGACTACAAGGCAGTCATCAATACCACCAAGGCAAAGATCGTCTGGTTCTCACTGAACAACAACATAGTCACAGACACAGTACTAGAAGCCACCTACATGGGCATCAACATTGACATGAAGCAGACTATGAAATATCTAGGCACCACTTTTGATGGAGGTATATCTTTCGCGAAGCATGTGAACAGTGTCATACATAAGAAAGGGTGTCGATGCAGCAGTCAAAGTCATGGCATCTGCAGATGCACGATCTCAAAGTCATGGTAGATGCACAAACCCTTTTTCAGATGATGCAGGCAGTGGTTTATTTTTACTTACGCTGTCGCTAACACAGGTGGATAGAATGGAGAGAGTTCAAAACGAAGTCATGAGATATGTACTAGGTTGCACAAGAGATACACCTATCGCGACTATGAGGTTTCTCCTAGACCTACCGAGCATGAAAGCAAGACATAAAATATCTCAAGTTAAAGGGTACTCCAAGGTCGCCAATAATATCACCTCTTAAACCAATCTCTAGACAGCACAAAAGAATGCGTCTCAAGAGAGGAAGGTCTTGGATGGCAGAAGTAGAAGATACCCTACTCTGAGTTTTTGAGCTGGACGAAGTGGTAAGAGGCTGTGATTGGCTGACATTTGGTAAAGAGAGAAAGTTATTGACAACAGTTGTTATACAGATGGGAAGAGAATGCCGAGACTGGGCTGCCAGCAGAACAGAGGGAATGATACAAGAACTCATACTACAGCACTCGAAGCCACACGATACGATAATTTACATAGACGGTTCAGTAACACAAGAAACAAAGAAGTGTGGTTGGGGTTTCGTGACCAACAAAAGTGGCAAAGACATTAGCTGAGAAGTCAGCTGCGTACCCTACTACAACATTGGCTATGAGAGTGGAAATGTAAGTGGTGACAGCAGCTCTCACTTGGCTGGCGACGCAACCATCAACAGACTCAGTGATTCTTTCGGACTCTCAAAGTATGATGCGCAAGGTAGAAAAGTGTATGATCAGAGCTAAATGTGTCACTCTTCTCAACATCGTGCAGAGTATTATATGAAAGTACTTTCCAGGTCATGCTGGGGTCAGGGGAGGCGAAAGAGCCTATGAGTTGGCTGGTAAAGCCTTGGTGAACGGCACCGAAATAAGAGACATGATTCAATTGATTAGAGCGGTCATGTATAACCTACGAGAAGACGAGGAGGAGGTCGTACGAAACAATGTACATATTCAGAGAATAGTATAAATTGGAGGGATTAGAGGCGATAGAGAGAGTGCTCCCTCTCCGGAAAGATCAGAAAAACGCGTAATCAGCAACTGACTGGGAGGGAAACTTGGGACACTGAGCTTATGCACTTTTAGATGGCTGACAGAAGGCAAGTGGAGCATATGTGGAAATGCCGCCAGTGCTGTGACGCTTGTTTCAAATCAAGAATCAAGAACCAAGAATGGAGGGGTGATTCCTGAAATATGTAGACTGCGAATAACGGATGATATCAAAGACCACCTGAACAAGACACAGAATCAGGAAGTTTGGTTCAAAATCCACAAGAGTTCCGATTGAATGTAATCGCTGCTAGATATCATATACAGGCTATGCTACCTGAGGATACTGATACACAAGTTTATGACGGTGACGTCAGTGAAAGTAGAAGAGCTTAGCAAACAATCATAAAAAAACAATTTGTAGTTATAGTAGCTAGTAAATATAACATGTTTCAACAATTAGAAGCTGATCTCAACAATAACAAAACATTGGCAGCAGATAGGGAAACATTCGCTGAGTTTTGGGAAATACGATTTACCCAATAATTTACCTGTGGCGCCCGAATGCGGTGGTGCATAGGAAATAATTCAATGCTTTTCATTTATGACGTGATGCTGCTGCGTGTAATTTATGGGTATTCATTATACCCATAGGTGAATGTAGAGGAGGCAAGAAGGGAATTGTGTTTGATTGCTCTTGTTTTCAAATAACCATCGAAAATGTGCCTGTTATATCCGCCAAGGAGCGTGAAGTATGTTGAGCTACGGTTTAAGTTGGGTCATGGAAGTGTAGTGCATCTGTTTTCGGAATGCCATTGATTCAGTTGGGCAAACGTAACCTGAGACAGTCTTCCTATTTGTCTTTCGACGAATGTGTATCAGCATTCAGTCGTGATGCTAAAGCTTGTCACAGGTGGAAACGGTAGGCAATAAGTTGTACTTGGATCTACTACATCTATCTGGTGTGATGTTTTTCGCTGCTGGTAAACTTATTTTGTCTAATTAGACCAGGATTTTGGAGAGTCATCAAATGAATCAAAGACTAAGCAGACCTACAAAAGAGCGACTCAAAAGAGTTAGCTTTCTACACTCCGCTAAACAGCTCCAGAAATCACTCACAGATACAGACCTACAAAACCTAAAACCACTAAACACCTTTAACACATACCCAACATGGGACAGGAAGAACTTCCCAAGAATTATGGACAATATACCGAGCATTATTTCGAAAACAGAAACTACTATACAAGTACTAAAGGAGACAACTAAGAATCACATACAGAAAGCATACCCAAAGGATATATGGACACATGTAAAAAGTAAAGTAACCCATATCATTTATTAATGCCGTAGGGGTGTGAGATGTTAGCGATCTCACATTTCACAGGCTCTGCAAATGAGGGCGGTAGCCATCTCCTCTCCCTCGCAGTCTTTACTTCCCGGATTAATCCGGTACCCATTTAAGGCTGGGTCGACCTGGGAGCCGTTGCGATCTGAAAACATTTCCGCATCAACTGGGAAATGAACCCAGGACCACTCATATGCGAAGCCAGTGCGCTAACCACTGCGCTAACGCGGCTCCCAATGGACACATGTATATACAGATGGATCAGCGAAAGAGGCAGTATTAGATGGAGGATCAGGAATATATATAGTAACACCAGATGGAAAAGAAATAGAGAAATCCATACCCACAGGCAAACATTCCACAAATTTCAAAGCATAAATGGAAGCCATAATAGAGACAGCCAAAATGCTCATGAATTGCTTGCCGAGTCACAACAGACATGTAGTATTTCTAACGGATGCAAAATCAGTATTGCAGGCATTGAAAGATCCAAAGAACACGAGCATGAATGAACTTACGGCCTGCTTACTACACCTCAGCAGTACCACCAAAGAAACAGTACTGCAGTGGATCCCAGGTCACTGTGGCATACCTGGAAATGAAAAAGCTGATCTCCTGGCAAGGAAAGGGGGATCACTGGAACAAATAGAAAATGATAATAAGTACTATGAAAGTAAGACCATGTTAAAAGCAGAATATAAAAACAAGTGGAAGCAAATGCACCCAACTGCAGAACCAAATGACCCCTACCACCAAATGTCACGCAAGGAACAAACCATCATTTTCAGACTACGAACTGGTCACAACAGACTGAGAAGTCACATGTTCCGAAAGCTGAAGATTGGTGAGACAGACCCGTGCAACTGTGGACTGAGCCCAGAGACTGCAGAACACATTCTTCATGCCTGTCAACTCTACCAAGAAGAGAGGGAGAAAATATGGCCTACTGAGACGGCACTGCTTCCAGACTTGAGGGGTTCCATGGATGACCTGAAGCGAATCACACAATTCATTGAAGCTATTGGTGCTGTAACCTGATATCTGACTGAAGAACGATGAAGAAGAAGAAGACCAGGATTTCACAAGTGGGTTAAACGAATAATGTAGGCAGTGAGAGACGTCAAGGGACAATGCATGGTCAAGATTGCAGAACGGAAGGGAGGAGGGCGAAAGGGGTTTTGGGAAAACTGAACTCATCAAATTGATTCATGAAAATTCAATCCTCACTACTTTGTGTGTACAATAAAACATTAGGTACAATTTTGTTGATATTAATTTAACTCTTTTCTTTATCATGGAACAACTAGTATTATTGAAACCATTGACAATCATATGTTTAAAAATTAAATCTTTTTAACTGTATTAAATTGAAGTCATTTAAAACATTTCAACAACAGCAAACGTTGGCTTAGTGAACTTATAGTGGCTTATAGGAATAGTGAATTCTGAAAATTTAATATGTAAAATTAACATAGTGCCTAACGTGAGAAAGTGTTCTAGATTTTAATGTGTGTTTGCTCTTGATTCTTGTCACAAATTTAGATGTGACTATTTAGTTATTCTGATAGTCTGACTGTGAGTTTTCATAAATCATATAATTGGTTGGTTGGTTGCTTGCTGATCCAGCGGTCCATGGGCTCATGCCCTTTGACCTAATGCCATTAGATGGCATTATATTGCTGGAATGTCTGTGGATTTTAGGCCCACCCCGGGACAGAGCCAGAGAACAGCTATCACACCTCCAGGAAGGTAGGTTTCAACCCATGCACTGCGCCTAGCCTCTGTAGCCAAGATAGGGTTCACTGTGCTCATTCCCCGCCACCAATTGACTACAGGTTATACCGAACTTCTCTATAGCTCCAGGCATGCAACCACATGTTCAAGTCAAAAGGATTGTCACGTCCTGAGTCATTGTGCCTGCATGATGGGCCTCAGCCATAGGAAAAACAGTGATGTCAGTTTCCTCCTCCTCAGCGCTGCACAGTACATCTCTGGCTCCCTCCCAACCACAGTGGGTGCATACATGTATATTCAGGCAAACATGAAAAACATTTCAACAACAAAACAAAATCATAACTGTATAGATGACATGTCATGAAGCTTCTATAAGAAGATAACCTCAATATAACGGCATGTCATCCACTAAGATTTTCTGTTGCATGGATGGTATGTCTAGTGGGACATTGGTGAGACCCACAGTCGCAACCACATGCGTAAATCATATAATTGGTTGCATAATTTTTATCCAACCATGACAGAAGTAATTCTTTTTGGGCAAAAGATATATAGGGCAGTATTTATTTCTTTTCATTTCTTTCCAACAGTCACCAATAACGGGAATCAGAATTGCAGTATTTGATGAAACAAAATGTTACGGACGAATCCTAAGATTGCAATGGACAATAAATATCACCAATATAGACATCCTGTGAGAATTGAAAGATAAAAGGAAACTGCTAAACAACAAGGTTCTCTCCAGAAAACCTTAATCATATATCTACCTTAAACCAATATCTTAATCATATTGAAAAACACGACAGCTTAGAAAAGACTATAATACAGCAGAGAGAATGATTACAGCAGTGGATAATTCGAAGCATAGCAATGGTACTAATGTCCAAATCTGTTATTTTGAGATGGGAACCTGGACATCAGAGGTCAGAACTATTGCAACATGGATCGCCACTATCACCTGTACTCTTTAACGTCTACATATACAAAATATCGCAGCTTCAGGAGGCTTGACCAGGCAGTATACTAACATATCCGGACGACCTCTCACTGTACAAGCACGGCAGAACAAGAAGAGACATGATTGATGGCGACAAGATTAATCTAGACTATTTGTCGCTCTGTTGCACTGACTACAAGGCAGTCATCAATACCACCAAGGCAAAGATCGTCTGGTTCTCACTGAACAACAACATAGTCACAGACACAGTACTAGAAGCCACCTACATGGGCATCAACATTGACATGAAGCAGACTATGAAATATCTAGGCACCACTTTTGATGGAGGTATATCTTTCGCGAAGCATGTGAACAGTGTCATACATAAGAAAAGGTGTCGATGCAGCAGTCAAAGTCATGGCATCTGCAGATGCACGATCTCAAAGTCATGGTAGATGCACAAACCCTTTTTCAGATGATGCAGGCAGTGGTTTATTTTTACTTACGCTGTCGCTAACACAGGTGGATAGAATGGAGAGAGTTCAAAACGAAGTCATGAGATCTGTACTAGGTTGCACAAGAGATACACCTATCACGACTATGAGCTTTCTCCTAGACCTACCGAGCATGAAAGCAAGACATAAAATATCTCAAGTTAAAGGGTACTCCAAGGTCGCCAATAATATCACCTCTTAAACCAATCTCTAGACAGCACAAAAGAATGCGTCTCAAGAGAGGAAGGTCTTGGATGGCAGAAGTAGAAGATACCCTACTCTGAGTTTTTGAGCTGGACGAAGTGGTAAGAGGCTGTGATTGGCTGACATTTGGTAAAGAGAGAAAGTTATTGACAACAGTTGTTATACAGATGGGAAGAGAATGCCGAGACTGGGCTGCCAGCAGAACAGAGGGAATGATACAAGAACTCATACTACAGCACTCGAAGCCACACGATACGATAATTTACATAGACGGTTCAGTAACACAAGAAACAAAGAAGTGTGGTTGGGGTTTCGTGACCAACAAAAGTGGCAAAGACATTAGCTGAGAAGTCAGCTGCGTACCCTACTACAACATTGGCTATGAGAGTGGAAATGTAAGTGGTGACAGCAGCTCTCACTTGGCTGGCGACGCAACCATCAACAGACTCAGTGATTCTTTCGGACTCTCAAAGTATGCTGCGCAAGGTAGAAAAGTGTATGATCAGAGCTAAATGGGTCACTCTTCTCAACATCGTGCAGAGTATTATATGAAAGTACTTTCCAGGTCATGCTGGGGTCAGGGGAGGCGAAAGAGCCTATGAGTTGGCTGGTAAAGCCTTGGTGAACGGCACCGAAATAAGAGACATGATTGAATTGATTAGAGCGGTCATGTATAACCTACGAGAAGACGAGGAGGAGGTCGTACGAAACAATGTACATATTCAGAGAATAGTATAAATTGGAGGGATTAGAGGCGATAGAGAGAGTGCTCCCTCTCCGGAAAGATCAGAAAAACGCGTAATCAGCAACTGACTGGGAGGGAAACTTGGGACACTGAGCTTATGCACTTTTAGATGGCTGACAGAAGGCAAGTGGAGCATATGTGGAAATGCCGCCAGTGCTGTGACGCTTGTTTCAAATCAAGAATCAAGAACCAAGAATGGAGGGGTGATTCCTGAAATATGTAGACTGCGAATAACGGATGATATCAAAGACCACCTGAACAAGACACAGAATCAGGAAGTTTGGTTCAAAATCCACAAGAGTTCCGATTGAATGTAATCGCTGCTAGATATCATATACAGGCTATGCTACCTGAGGATACTGATACACAAGTTTATGACGGTGACGTCAGTGAAAGTAGAAGAGCTTAGCAAACAATCATAAAAAAACAATTTGTAGTTATAGTAGCTAGTAAATATAACATGTTTCAACAATTAGAAGCTGATCTCAACAATAACAAAACATTGGCAGCAGATAGGGAAACATTCGCTGAGTTTTGGGAAATACGATTTACCCAATAATTTACCTGTGGCGCCCGAATGCGGTGGTGCATAGGAAATAATTCAATGCTTTTCATTTATGACGTGATGCTGCTGCGTGTAATTTATGGGTATTCATTATACCCATAGGTGAATGTAGAGGAGGCAAGAAGGGAATTGTGTTTGATTGCTCTTGTTTTCAAATAACCATCGAAAATGTGCCTGTTATATCCGCCAAGGAGCGTGAAGTATGTTGAGCTACGGTTTAAGTTGGGTCATGGAAGTGTAGTGCATCTGTTTTCGGGATGCCATTGATTCAGTTGGGCAAACGTAACCTGAGACAGTCTTCCTATTTGTCTTTCGACGAATGTGTATCAGCATTCAGTCGTGATGCTAAAGCTTGTCACAGGTGGAAACGGTAGGCAATAAGTTGTACTTGGATCTACTACATCTATCTGGTGTGATGTTTTTCGCTGCTGGTAAACTTATTTTGTCTAATTAGACCAGGATTTTGGAGAGTCATCAAATGAATCAAAGACTAAGCAGACCTACAAAAGAGCGACTCAAAAGAGTTAGCTTTCTACACTCCGCTAAACAGCTCCAGAAATCACTCACAGATACAGACCTACAAAACCTAAAACCACTAAACACCTTTAACACATACCCAACATGGGACAGGAAGAACTTCCCAGGAATTATGGACAATATACCAAGCATTATTTCGAAAACAGAAACTACTATACAAGTACTAAAGGAGACAACTAAGAATCACATACAGAAAGCATACCCAAAGGATATATGGACACATGTAAAAAGTAAAGTAACCCATATCATTTATTAATGCCGTAGGGGTGTGAGATGTTAGCGATCTCACATTTCACAGGCTCTGCAAATGAGGGCGGTAGCCATCTCCTCTCCCTCGCAGTCTTTACTTCCCGGATTAATCCGGTACCCATTTAAGGCTGGGTCGACCTGGGAGCCGTTGCGATCTGAAAACATTTCCGCATCAACTGGGAAATGAACCCAGGACCACTCATATGCGAAGCCAGTGCGCTAACCACTGCGCTAACGCGGCTCCCAATGGACACATGTATATACAGATGGATCAGCGAAAGAGGCAGTATTAGATGGAGGATCAGGAATATATATAGTAACACCAGATGGAAAAGAAATAGAGAAATCCATACCCACAGGCAAACATTCCACAAATTTCAAAGCATAAATGGAAGCCATAATAGAGACAGCCAAAATGCTCATGAATTGCTTGCCGAGTCACAACAGACATGTAGTATTTCTAACGGATGCAAAATCAGTATTGCAGGCATTGAAAGATCCAAAGAACACGAGCATGAATGAACTTACGGCCTGCTTACTACACCTCAGCAGTACCACCAAAGAAACAGTACTGCAGTGGATCCCAGGTCACTGTGGCATACCTGGAAATGAAAAAGCTGATCTCCTGGCAAGGAAAGGGGGATCACTGGAACAAATAGAAAATGATAATAAGTACTATGAAAGTAAGACCATGTTAAAAGCAGAATATAAAAACAAGTGGAAGCAAATGCACCTAACTGCAGAACCAAATGACCCCTACCACCAAATGTCACGCAAGGAACAAACCATCATTTTCAGACTACGAACTGGTCACAACAGACTGAGAAGTCACATGTTCCGAAAGCTGAAGATTGGTGAGACAGACCTGTGCAACTGTGGACTGAGCCCAGAGACTGCAGAACACATTCTTCATGCCTGTCAACTCTACCAAGAAGAGAGGGAGAAAATATGGCCTACTGAGACGGCACTGCTTCCAGACTTGAGGGGTTCCATGGATGACCTGAAGCGAATCACACAATTCATTGAAGCTATTGGTGCTGTAACCTGATATCTGACTGAAGAACGATGAAGAAGAAGAAGACCAGGATTTCACAAGTGGGTTAAACGAATAATGTAGGCAGTGAGAGACGTCAAGGGACAATGCATGGTCAAGATTGCAGAACGGAAGGGAGGAGGGCGAAAGGGGTTTTGGGAAAACTGAACTCATCAAATTGATTCATGAAAATTCAATCCTCACTACTTTGTGTGTACAATAAAACATTAGGTACAATTTTGTTGATATTAATTTAACTCTTTTCTTTATCATGGAACAACTAGTATTATTGAAACCATTGACAATCATATGTTTAAAAATTAAATCTTTTTAACTGTATTAAATTGAAGTCATTTAAAACATTTCAACAACAGCAAACGTTGGCTTAGTGAACTTATAGTGGCTTATAGGAATAGTGAATTCTGAAAATTTAATATGTAAAATTAACATAGTGCCTAACGTGAGAAAGTGTTCTAGATTTTAATGTGTGGTTGCTCTTGATTCTTGTCACAAATTTAGATGTGACTATTTAGTTATTCTGATAGTCTGACTGTGAGTTTTCATAAATCATATAATTGGTTGGTTGGTTGCTTGCTGATCCAGCGGTCCATGGGCTCATGCCCTTTGACCTAATGCCATTAGATGGCATTATATTGCTGGAATGTCTGTGGATTTTCGGCCCACCCCGGGACAGAGCCAGAGAACAGCTATCACACCTCCAGGAAGGTAGGTTTCAACCCATGCACTGCGCCTAGCCTCTGTAGCCAAGATAGGGTTCACTGTGCTCATTCCCCGCCACCAATTGACTACATGTTATGCCGAACTTCTCTATAGCTCCAGGCATGCAACCACATGTTCAAGTCAAAAGGATTGTCACGTCCTGAGTCATTGTGCCTGCATGATGGGCCTCAGCCATAGGAAAAACAGTGATGTCAGTTTCCTCCTCCTCAGCGCTGCACAGTACATCTCTGGCTCCCTCCCAACCACAGAGGGTGCATACATATATTCAGGCAAACATGAAAAACATTTAAACAACAAAATAAAATCATAACTGTATAGATGACATGCCATGAAGCTTCTATAAGAAGATAACCTCAATATAACGGCATGTCATCCACTAAGATTTTCTGTTGCATGGATGGTATGTCTAGTGGGACATTGGTGAGACCCACAGTCGCAACCACATGCGTAAATCATATAATTGGTTGCATAATTTTTATCCAACCATGACAGAAGTAATTCTCCCCCCCCCCCAAAAAAAAAACAACCTGTTCAATACTTTAAAAACGAATTGATTGCTTCTCTTCATAAAGTGACAATGTCTGGGGGGAAATGTATCGCCAAAAATCATATAACACAAAGAAATTACCTTTCTTAAAGTTTAACCGTTTCCCTTCCGCACCTTACGGAACATGTATCTACGGCCCTGGATTGGTAAGGTAAAGGCATGTCTCATGGCAGCAACCTGCAGTCGGAGATGAAGATAACTCTTCATGTATAGCTCTTCAGCCGCAACAACTATTAGTTCCCTTCCTTGATGTCTTTACCTCCCTTAACTCATGCGCCAGGTACTCATTTACAGCTGAGTCGATTGGAGGAGTAGTCGTGTCAAGCGAGAAATCACAAACCCATTTATTTTATCCGGGCGTGGTTTAGAATCTGACATGCTGTAGCCCAGTGATAGCAGGCAAGTTCAACTAAATTACAGCTCTCCTGGTTTGGGGGAAGGGGGTCTATAAAATCTATACCAAAGGTATGATGACAGGAATACGTTTGATAAACATTTAATTAGACGACCCACTGACTCATGTGTCCGTGGAGAATCATTTCTAAACTCAGACTCTAATTCAAGTATACGATATCTTGGAAATGTTTATGACGAAACTGGATTTCAAAATAGCCACATTTTCAAAACTGTGTATAAACTACTAAAAACAAGGTGCATTTTTTAAGATCCTTCCTTTCCATAAATGCGTATTACCTCTCTCTAATTATAAGCATATATTCACTTTATCTATTCGCTAAACCCTTTGTTGCCTTTCAGTGTCAGAGGTAGAAGAGTTTTCTGGAGATGGCCCCCGTGTGTGCTGAGTATATTATGGAGTTTGTCGCCTCTTTTATTTCAGTGGTCCATCGTTTTCGTGGTCGGCCTCTATGTCTGCCTTCACTGTATCTGTGTAGCATATATTGCTGTGGTATGCTATCTGATGGTAGTCTGCTGCAGTGTACAAACCATTTTACCTGTTGTCTCTTTAATATATTCCAAGATTGGAGTGTTACTGGTTCTTTGTCTAATGTCTTCATTTCTCACTCTGTCTCTTAGCGATATTCCTAAGATTCTGCGCAAGCATGACATTTCAGCTGTCACAAGTTTATGCTTATCTTGTACTGTCGCTGTCCATGTTTGGCATTGGTAACACAGCGTTGGTATAATAATTGTTTTTAATAGTGTTATTTTAGTGTCTAAATCTTCATTTTTATTTCTGAAGATTGGTGTCATTTGTCCTAGGACTTCGTATGCTTTACAACATCTCTTATGTATTTCTTTGCTGCTCCTGTCGTCTGTTGTTATATTGCTTTCTATGTGTGTGAATTCTGTCACTTGCTTAAGTCTGTTGTTTCCAATATATATGTTGGTGTTTCTTTCTGTTCTTCCTATCTTCATTACTTCGGTCTTCTCTATATTTATCTTCAGTATTCATTGCACAATGAGAAATATCTACTATTACTAACTTTATTTTAGTTCTTCTATTATTGTTTTGAAGTACGAACTTTCTCTAGACATAAAAGAAATAATGGTACTTAACAGTTTTGTCTTCATACCAAACTTGTACATTTTACATTTCACTATATAGTAATTGAATTAAATTAAATTATTATCCATATTATCTAGTGATTTTTGCTAATACTTATGTTATCACTGCTGATTCACATCTCACTATCGTAAAGCAACAAAGCTTGCATTTAAACATCCCGAGAAAAGCATTATCAAATACATGTTTGACTCTATATTATACAGTTTCCCGTTTCTTTCTTGAAACTAGATTATTCTTGATTCTATACTTGTTATACATGTATTGCCCATGTGGCAACCGAGGCATGGACTTCTAGCTCAGGATGCAAAAAATAAGATCACTAAATTTTTGTCAAGCATCTCACGGGAAGTGACTATGAAAAGTTGGGGATGCTTTCGGAACACAACTAGAACCTTGTTCTCGAGAACGAACACAGATTTCGTTATATTCGTTTTCTCAACTGTACCGCTACTTGAACTTGGCGATGCCCGCTATCGCTGTCCTGCATTCACATTATACTGCACAGACTAGGCTTATTTCTCAATGTACTTGCTTACAACGCTATGGGGTGCGTTTACTATACTGGTAAAAAAATAAACGCAACATTATAGCAGTGCTAATAGACACCAAATTTCAAACATAAACTAACATTTTATTGTATGGAATTAATGTTTCAACCTTGGCACGAAGAACCTTTCAGGCGTTACCAATTAAATGATGTTCATGTAATTTGTTTTGGATGTTTCTTTGTGACTGAAGCCTCCGTTTCAGTAAGGTGTATGGCCTTCTCTGGCCTCTATCAGAGAACATCTCTTTGACATGGATACTTTAGCCTCTTGATCTGTTGTTGTGGGGTGGCTTTCACTCTTCCCGCAATGCAAGAGAAAACTGCTGGAGATTGACTGCAGCCACGTCTGGCTGACAGAGTCACCAGTCGAGTTCATCACATAAGTCTTCTATGGGATTCATGTCTAATGGCATGGCTGGCCACAGAATGATCTGGACGTTGTTGTCAGCGAGGAACTGGACGGTGAGTTTTGACACATGAGGTCGAACCTTTTTCTGATGATAAATCGACCCTCGAGCACTAAAATTGGAAGTACACGAGAACGAACAATTTCTGCGACGTATCATTCGGTATTCAGGCGACCTTCAAATTGCGCCAGGTAACTTCTTCCCATAAAGTTTATCGCACCCCCTCCACATCAATACACCCTCACCGCCATGTGGACGAGCCTCATCAATGCTGTTATGGGCGTAGCGCTCACGGACTTGCGGTAAACTCTTCTCCGTCTATCGTGTTGCTGAGTACAAAAATGACTCTAAACCAAACCCATCTCCAGTCATTACGAACGGCCCTTTGACGATGCTGGTTCGCCCACTGCAGTAAATTCTGTCGATGCCAGTTCGTAAGAAAAGAACCTTTGTAGGGTATTCTAGCCTAAAGCGTCGTTGCAGCCGCTTCCTGGCCTTTTAATCTGAAATTCGACGCTCTGCTGGCATTGAGTGTACTGTGGAGGAAGCAGGTGCACATCGACTTCTTAGGTGATACAGCATACTGACCACTACACTTTGTGATGTATCGTCCAATGATGATGTATCGTTGTTCTGTAATGAGATGAACCATACATGCGCATTGAATTTAATTTTCAACTGAATTAATTCGAGGATCGTCAATTTTGTATAGGCATTCTATAATATGGTCAGAGAGTTTTATGTTCAGTCAGTTTCACGGGTTCTCATGAACCTGTCGCGAGTTATTGCCAAACAATTTGTTTGACCTTGACCCCTTTCATGACTGCAAGAATCACAAGGTGCGTACAATTTAGGTAACGACGACAAATTCATGACCAGGTGGACGCGGTCGATTGGTTGAATGATGCCCAATCAGCTAATATCTTTTATAAAAGTAACTCCAAAAAAGTTGTGTTTCTTTTTTTAACAGTATAATTCATCAACATCATCAGACGTAATTTTCTCAGAATCTACCTTTTAGATAGCAGAGATCTTTGGCATGCAACTTTCGAATATCAATGACGCTAAAATATTGTTATTATTTAATACATCGATTTTGTGGATTTTGATCATCGGCGAATTCTTTTTATGCTTTAGGACCATTGCAAAAAAGTGTAGTCGAATTTTAGATTTTACAGTACTCTTGTTATTTTCAAGTTACATTTTCTTCAAAGTAGGATCTTGATATTGCCTTTGTAGATTAAGTAATTGTATGTGCTAGTGTCTATTTACAATCGTAAACGTGGTTTCAATATGCGATAGTTAGTTAGTCTTGTCCTTCTGTTAGCATTAGACCCCCAAGGTATCTTAACTGTACTAAAATTGTATGATTATAAACTAATGTGGAAAATGAGATGTATGTGTTACCCCTGTTCAACATGCGCTTATTTATTCCTGACTATTATTTATTTTGTCAACAAAGTATGGTATTCATCTTTTTTCAAATCTGATGATTCCCAAGATGTTAATAAATGTTAATGGCTGGAGAATTTGTAATAATATATCTATGTGCCATTAGGCGTTACCTCTCGAAGCATACGTTCAACATACTTTTTCCAAAATTAAATCTTTGAGAAGGATTCACATGTCAGAACTCCAAGATCATACATTTTAAACGTTATGTTCTATTCGGCAGTTTTTCCTTTGACTTTTAAACCAGACAAGCTGTATCTACTTAAGTTGTGTATTTTATAGAGGTAGTTGCAGAGAAGAGAAGTATGACTGTATTGTTTAATGAGTTTGTCAATATGATGCATCATTGTCGTGGTTGTCTTCCTCGCCCGCTGCAACAACACCAGCTTCAAATATGTGTCGTCGCAGCTGATATTTTCCTTATTCAGCGATGTTCTATTAAGATCTTTTGTATTTGACGAAGTTAGTATTTTAACTTCCTGTGATTCTGTGTTGTGATAGCAGGCATTGTCCATCACTAGACACAACTGTCCTTCCAGGATTTCAAGAAAACTTTCTCCACCCAGTGCATGAAAATGTGTCAATTTATTTAATTGTGGTTGTCTATGCCACCTGTATATTATGCTTGGAAAAGAAGTCCAGAGTTATGCACAATGCTGCTGCTACAATTTCCTGCAAGCGTTAGTATAATTGTGAAGGGTCTTTGCTGCTTGGAATTTTCCGTTTAAAGTTCATTGATGGCTATTCTTTAGCATAATTGTGGTGTGCGTTGACCCAGGATTCGTGTAAGTATACAATATCACAGCCTAGCCTCCTCTGCTAACGAATCTGTCTCATGTATTTGATTTTGTCATCAATCAAGGATAGTTTGTCAGAAAAAGTATTACTGCCGTTTTCCTGAAAGTGAAGCTGGCGGATCTTACAATTTGTCACAGAGTACTTTTAGAATTTTAAATACTGCAATATTTCAGTTTCAAGAGAGTAACGAGTAACATTTTCAATATCTCCCTTCTTATGACATCTATATCAAAGTGGTCAACTTTTCTTTCCCTTCCTTACTTGATATGCGTGCACTCTGAGTCATGTCTAATCCAACGAGAAAAAGAAGCCCTTTTCAGACCAAGCACCAATTGCGTTCGTCACTCAGGCTGATGAATATTGAAATATAAATTACCCGTCTTAGATTCTCTGCAGCAAATTATGGCATAGTAAAACAGTAACATTCTGCATAATTAAAAATGTGCACTTTAAATTCATTGTGAATTTAATATAAATGCAATTGTGTTGATACTAATAGGATGCCACGAATCTGTGATATGCCCTAGAGTAAACAACAGCCAATTTGATATCGATCTCTATTGGATCGGTTTTTTTAATGTGGAAATCAAGAACAGTAATTTCGTAGGCATTTTATCCGCGACACAAAGTATAATTATTGTTTGTTTGTTTGTTTGTTTGAGATCCCCATGAATTGCGAGCGATTAGTTCTTACAATGTGAATATGAGAGCGATATGCACGAGGGTGGTTTTTCTGAGCTTTCTTTATTACGAAAAAGACTTCAACTTTCACCTTATTGCAGCAAGAGCACGAAAGTCCTACTGCGTCATGGAGTCCCCCATGGAGGATTCCTGTCACCCACACTTTTCTTGGTTTACATCAATGACCTCGTTGCTGAACTACCAAACGGGATCAAAGTGGCAATATATTCTGACGACCTGGTGATATGGTGCACGGAAGAACATGCGACAGTGACCACTAAACAAAGAGCTATCGATGCCATAACCTTATGCGCGAATAGATGGCGCGTCAGCGTTAACACAGATAAGTGCAGCACTACACTCTTCACGTTCTCACCAGAACAAAAAGCCGGTCATATCAAGATAGATGGAGAGCTCTTGAAAGAAGACACACTACCCACATACCTCTGAGTTACTTTTGATGATAAGCTGACATGGAAACAAAACATAACCACAGCAACAACAAAATCCAGAAGGAAGTTAGCTATCCTGAGAAAACTAAGTGGAACCACATGGGGAGCCAGTGGAAATATGCTCAGTTAAGTTTACCAGCAAGGCATAAGACCACACCTGGAATATGGTTCAGCTGCGTGGTGTCCTGCATCAAATACCACATTACAAGATCTAGATAAAGTGGAAAATCAGGCGCTTAGGATAATGTTGGGAGCAATGAAATCATCACCCATAGCAGAGATGCAGATAATGGGAAGAATGCAAACATTTGGCGAACGCAGAGACACAAAAGTACTAATTCAAGCAGAAAAGGTTCAGTGTATGTCTCGTCATCCAATAAAGGAAAGATTCCAAAATCTAGCAATGGAGCGACTGAAAAGAAGCAGCTTTATCCACCAAGCTAAACTACTCCGTCGTCAACTTACAGACCTGCCTGAAGTTGACAGCCCCTTACGGTATGTACCAGAACAAATCCCTTGGAGTGAAAGGCATTGAATACCAATATATATTCAGACTCATGTCAAAGGAATACTAACCAAGGACTAACAGAACAGTGTGCAACGAATGACAGTCACCCTCAGTTTCCTGGATGAGGAATATCCACAAGATATATGGGTCAGAGTATACACATATGGGTCAGCACAGAATACAGTGAGGAATGGAGGTGCAGGTGTATATATAGAATATCTACACAAGCCGAGAGATCAGAACACCAACATGGAAATTGTGCAATAATTATGATGCAGAAATCCAGGCAATTAGTGTGTAAAAATCTGCTGAACTCCAACTCTGGCCTACAGACTGTAGCATTCCTGACAGATGCAAGGTCAATGCTTCAAGCTCTCCAGTCTGGAAAACTAACAGACTTGCAAAAACTACTTAATGAATTGTCTTATCAGTATAGGGTAACCATGCAGTGGATACCCTCTCACTGTGCAATACCAGGAAATGAAAAATCAGACCAACTGTCTAAGAAGGTGATGCCGAAGACCAACCAGATATACCAATCACCTATCATCAGAAAAATCAGATGATCAAGTCAATACGAAAGGCACAAACACCAACACAAGATTACTATCACATTATGAAAAGATCAGAACATGTTATAATTCTACGTCTCAGAACAGGACACAACCGACTCCACAATCACATGTACACAGAGTTCAAGATTGGCAACACGGCCATGTGTACATGTGGAAAGGCAGCAAAGAGTGTCAAACATATACTTCAAGAGTGTTCTGAGCATGAAACGTTGAGGTAGACATTGGCCAGAGGAAACAACACTGGAATCAAAGCTCTATGGGCCACTGTATGAGCTACAAAAGACAGTGAGTTTTATTAAGGAGACAGAATTACAGATATAGACATGTTTCAAGTGAACGAAAGAAGAAGAAGAAACCATATTGCAATTTCTATTTAAGGAGCTTTCTACTCAAAGTGAGTCTATAATTATATAGATGACATGCTACAAACTTCCATAAGAGGGTCTCAATATAACGGCATGTCATCTACTAAGGTTTTCTGTTGCATGGGTGGTTTGTTTAGTTGGACATTGTGAGACCCACAGACGCAACCTCATACGAAATTATAATTATAGCAATCAATGAAAACCACAGGAACAATCAAATAATTGTCAAGCTTGGATATTCTTCAAGAAAAAAATGAGATATGTTAAAATAAAGTGTGAATAATGATAGATACTTCCAGCACTATAAAAGAAATGAAGATAGAAAGTATACCAATACTAAGGTGATTAAGAAATATGCTAACGAATCAGGAAACGAATTAAATATATCCCACGGAACAATTGAAAAACTCAATTCTAGTAATCGAGTGGTTAGAACATTGGCGCTAATAATTTGTACATGATTGATCGATTCTCAGTTAAAGGAGATTCGTGTTCTATCACAGACAGCTTTGAAGCTACCAAGCTAAAGAAAATGGATACCAAAACAAATCTTTGAAAAACTGAAGACCTGTATGACGCTGATAACATCATCATTGGTGCGTTGGAGAACAACGAAACATGCGAACTCGACACCATAATCCACAATACAATCCAATGGTGTAAATAGGGATCTCCGATTGCCTACATGTGGGGTTTATTATTAATTTAAAAAAATCATTTTACAGTTTAGATTTTAAAAAAGATGTAGTTTGAGCAGCAAGTTTGCAAACATAAATAATGAATGAGGTACTGCTGACTTACTGGTATGTAGCATGGATGTCTCTTTTCACCATCATCTATAGTAATCAATAGATTTAGAATACAACGGACGCTGCCGAAGTATCTTGACAACATAGATTTTGTGGTGAAAATCAGAATATGTTACTGCTAGATCTGAACAAAAACCTCAGACCCATGAGCATGCTCCTGGGCATAAATTGTTTGTTTGTTTGTTTTTCGTTCGCTCCATTGTAACCATCACGGATATCCGTGCGATTTCCGCCGGGAGCGTGATTACGTTGTGCCACCGTTATGCGCCTTGTAGGCCTAGCACATACGATTTCGGCATGCCTTGACAATTCGGGTGGGCTACCCTTAGCCTGTGACAGCCTCTATATCTGTCTCCAGGCACGCGTAGTGAAGACTCTTCGCCCAGACGATTTTCTTGCTCTCGTCTCACTCGAACGAGGTGTTCCACTGTCTATGAACTTGCCTCGTGTAATTGGACGTGCTGTGCCTGTGCCCATTGGGTACTGAACCGTTTCTCATCCATGAGCCTGGTTCCTTAAGGGGAAGAACTCAACAGAGGAGTTGGACCCTGGCTCTTTCGCCCTCTTAGCCGAGGTGTCATTCACCGACTTCGTGTACCCCTTGTCCAAGTTCGAGTCTCACACCACGCGTTTGAGAGCAAGGCGTTCTCGAGCTGAGCGTCCTTGTCCCAATAGCGCCTGAGCCCATCAGGTACTGAACCCTTTCTATCTTCAAGTGTATTTCCGGTGTAGGAAAACCTGACAGTAGAGTTGGGCCAGGGCTAAATCGTTGTCCCTTTTGTTCCTGAGCGAATCGAGTACGGAACCCTTTCTCTCTGCAAGTTACTTCCGGTATAGGAAACCTTGACAGTAGAGTTGGGCCAGGACTGCCATCGTTGTCCCTTTCTTGCCTTCCCATCGGGTACAGAACCCTTTCTCTTTGCAAGCATATTTCCGGTTTAGGAAGGCTCGACATTAGAGTTGGGTTAGGTCTTTTGCTTTACCAAACGCCGATGGATGGGTCTGGGTCTCTGCCTGTTAGGAACTCTGGTAACTAGAAGCCCGTCTCGAGCTGACGGAGCTTGTAGTTCCCTTTCCTAGGGACTTTTCACTTTCTATTTGCAGTTCGCGCTGCCCTCTAGCGCTGTTCTGCCCTTTCATTGTTTCATTGTACTCTGTATGAAACATATTTGTCTCTCGCCATGCATTTACCTTTATTTTACATTGGCCGCCCCTCCAATGTTCGGACTGGACTGACTAGCTTCACTGTATGTCGACAGTGTTGCTATATGTGGTGATGCTGGTGGTGTCGGAGATATTGTCTGTCTCTTGTGCAGTCAAATCTCTTTCCATCTGCTACCTCCACATTCTCGGACACGATCCCCAAATGATTTTGCCAGAATCAGCACGAGCTGCTGTATTTCTGTTTCCAGGGTGCACCACGTGGAGGTACATTTGGGATCTTGGTTATCTGCTAACCCTGGGTCCGCCTAGAGCAATGCGTTCCCTTTGCACCCCTGGGCATAAATGAGTTAGTATCTTTCTCTCACGTCATGACAACTCACGCACAGCTTCTCTGTTTTCTTCATTCTCTTCATACATTAATTGAAATGAATCATACAACTCATTGAAAATATTTAATGTTATATAATGACCGTTGAAAGAACAACAATTATGAACATTGGCTACCTTCAATTCAAAGAGAACAGACCAGTCACGAACAAAATTACTTACATCATGATATTCTGCTTTTCTACATATCCAAGAGAAAGCACTAGCTAAGAATAAAACGACCTTAATCTAACTCCAAATTTACATGGAAGAGACTAGCAACAACAAAAATAGCGCAAATAGTTTCATATTTCCATATTCAAAGGAAACAGAACAGCCACGAGAAAAATGGTATCAATCGAGATGTTATTATGCGTGAAATAAGACATGCATTAACCATAAACTTAAATAAAACACAGGCCTACAGGTTTTCACTAGACGCAACAAAACTTCAGGTTGCATTATTTAACTGCGCGTATTGTTTCATATACAAAAATGTTCTTTTTATTTATATTTTTTTCGGAAATCGCTCTAATCCAGGGGTTAGTATCATTCGTCCCACAGGTCAAATACAACCCTTGCAAGCCCATTTTTCACTGACCGACAACGTGATTTAAATTGCGATGGGCATTGGTCTTAGAGTTCATAAAATACAAAAACACGAGATGTCGCAGACAGACATTAAACCACAGTACTAAAAAATGATAAAAAGATGGCTATTTAATGCATTTGATCTTGCGAGCGTATCATGTGTTAAGAACGAACGGAAAATTGACTTGCGGGAAAGTGAGTCTCTATTCAACATTATTTTATGATTGTTATGCAAAAACAGCAAGTTTGACACAAGCGTTTGCTTATATCTCATACAATGGTTTTAATCACGGGACTGCCTTCGAAAACGGATGTGTCTGGTCATTTCAGCAAATAAAATGACAACACAACGCATTTTCATTTTCTGAAATACATCCTGCTGAAAATCAAGTAGGACCATTGTCCTGCAATAAGAGAGATACAGCGGGATTTTGAGAATGAATGCTGAAGAAAAATATCACAAGACCTAATTTTAAAAGCGATTTGCTTATTTCAGCCTCCAGATTAAGCCCAATTTGGAACTAATATCATATTCCAGCCACCAGATTAGGCCCCATTTGCGACTAACATCATATTCCAACCACCAGATTAGGCTCCATGTGGAACTAACATCATATTCCAGCCACCAGATTAGGCCCCATGTGGAACTAACATCATATTCCAGCCACCAGATTAGGCCCCATGTGGAACTAACATCATATTCCAGCCACCAGATTAGGCCCCATTTGGAACTAATATCAATTTGACCCGCAAAGAGAAAAAAAAGTTGACCACGTTTGCTTTTTGCCTATCTCTTTTTTTAATGTAAGTATGTGTGTTGCTAGTTTACAGATAAGATGCGACATATGTGTTTTATTATCTAATACGAGTACACTCATACAGTCGACAATTTCGTAATGTGACGCTTTACGGGATGGTTAGTCAATGCAACACCAAGTCTGTCTTAGTCATCCGGTACGACATGTATGATAGTTGGTATTCATCATTTGAGATAAGACAGTTATGTAAAACATTTGGAACAACAGTCATGCACATCATTTGAGACAATAGTCACGTACATAATTTTATACAAGAGTCATATAATCATTTGAGACCTTAGAGTCACTTACATCATTTGAGACATGAATCACATACAGCATTTGAGACAAGCGCAATGTACATCATTTGATGCAAGACGCATATACATAATGTAAGACATTAGACTGCGTACATCATTTGAGACACGGATAATATACATCAACTGAGACAATACAGTTGCCTGCATCATTTGAGATAGGAGAGTCGCGTGCATTATTTACGTCAAGAACGCCGTGTACATCATTCTAGACAAGAGAGTGAAGTGTATTTTTTGAGATAAAGAGTAACATATATCATTTGAGACAAGAAAGTAATCTACTTCATATGAGACAAATGGGTGCACAGGGTACCGCATTGCTCTTAGTGGACCCATGGTTAGCACATAACCAAGATCCCAAAAGTACCTCCTCGTGGTGCACCCTAGAAACAGAAATCCAGCTGCTCGTGGTAATTCTGGCTAGACCTTTTGGGGATCGTGTCCGTGAATGTGGTGGCATTATGAGACTAACGGGAATTTAACCAGGTCCGTTCTAACGGCACCGAATCGCCCTGTAACTCGAGTAAATTGGTTTTTTCGTACTTGACAAACTGCATCTAATGTGGAGGCAGCAGATGGAAAGAGAATTGACTGCATAAGAGACAAACTGTATAGCTCCGATACCACTGCCCAACACATGCAGTGGCAATGTCGACACACATTGGCGCTAGTCAGCCAAGCCCGATAATTGTAGGGGCGGCCAATGAAAACGATACGAAAAGGTGGATGCATAGCGAAAAACGAAAAGATTACATACTGAGTACAATGAGAGGGCAGCACTTCGTCAGACAGCGCCAAGTGCAAGTAGAAAGGAAAAATGTTTGTCTTAGTCTATTTAAGTGACTATTCAGTCTTCTGTGCACTGTCCTGTGCAGAAGACGATACCTTGATCAGTCTTCTCAAGATATTGATAGTTGTCTTTAGGATGGTTGACTTTTCTAATAACTTTGATTAGGGTCCTCTTTTCTTGGTAGCTGATTTATTGGTATATTTGTTCCTGTATTTCTCCAAACTTTCGCCAGCATATATGCCTCTTTATTTCCTGGTATGCCACAGTGGGATATTATCTATTCTAGTATTGTCCTTCTTTGATTGCTCACTTCTCGTAAATATTCCTTTTGCGACATTGCTTCAGTAAGAAACAGCATTTTTTGACATTGGTTTGCTGTGTTTTAATTATTTCTGCAGCAATGTTTAGAGCGTGTGCTTCTGCAGAATAGTTGGAGTAGAAGATTCCAGTTGGCGAACATGTGGATTCATTTTCTTTTTCTTGATATTTTATGCAAACTCCATCATCCTCATTTTTCATTGCTCTGGTTGCTAATCCATCGGTATATACTTGTCCCCATGCTTCTCTGGGGTACATATCTTCCATCAGCGTTTTTGACACGTTGCATACTATTGTTTTACTCTTTTCGAAACAAGAGAATCGTGTACATCATTTCAGGCACGGATGTCATATAAATCATATGAGACAAGAGAATCAGAGCTACATAATGTATATGACAGAATGAATCAAATATATTACATTGAATGTAAAAACACATTCATAGAACTAGATTTCTTGTGTAGACACTAGCAAAGTATCAACACAAACAGAACCGGTTTCTTATTTAATATGTTTCTCCGACAAACCTGAATATATATATATATATCATGATTAAGAGTGTACTAATAATGATGAGGATGAGGTGTATGTTGTGTGTTGGCAAGACTTTAGATAACATTCTCTCCTGCGGCGAAGCGAATCCACTACTTAAAAACACCTGTGTTCCATTTTGCCTATAACGACATTTATTATTTTTCAATTGTTTTGTGAATAATATTTCAAATTTTCAGAATGCTTTCTAACACTGGTCTCAATGTTTCCTCTGCTATTTGCGCATGAGTCTAAGCTACGCTGACTATGTTGATCACATCATTTCAAGGGCAACAAACGGTCTTTCATCAATAAAAGAAATGGCTCCTTAGAGTGAATATAGAATACTATTTCTTTTACCAAGGATTGATTGTTTCTATAATAGAATATGCATTAACAATTATGACACTCAGCCAGACGCAGACTTAAAAGTTTACTAAGATCCAGAATGGGGCGATGCGTATCATTCTTTGGTGCACGAGAGACACAATTGTACGAGCAAAGCGACTCTTAATTGACTGTCCACCTATGGAACATAGATTACAATTGTGCAGAGTAAGAATCTACCTCCAAATTAGAGCTGAAAAAGAGCATCAACTACATACTAAAATATAGAATGTGAAAGGTAGCAGTCTAAAGAGAGGAAAGTCATGGATGGGAAGTGCTGATGAAGTTATACAAAGTGTGTGTTCATTAGAGGATGTGGCACATGGTACGGAATGCATAAATATTCTGGTAGATTGAGAACCATCTTTACTGCAGTCATGAGAAACTGAAAAGAAAATATCAGTTCTAATTTGCGCCATTAGTTATCAAGTTGCCTTGCTATGAGAGAGATCTAATAGAAGTTTGAGAATGACCAACAATAAATTATCATGAGATAGCGGTCAATGACTAGTAGATCAAAGACACAACAAGACACAGTTAAACACTATATTAATACATTAAAATAATATTTATCGCTTCTTTGTTTGGTTACTGCGGTATTCTCCTCTATGTCGGACATCCTCTGACAGCTTAGATATTAAGACACAGTTAAGTGCAGAAAATAGTGCAATTGCTTGATAAGAAAAAAAATATTAACACTCCTGACTAAAGCCATACAGTTTTAACACATCCTGCATAAATTACTTTTCATACGACTTCAGAAACCCCAATGGTATGAGACAAAAGTGACATCTTTCAACGTTATATCTGTATGCTCCTCGTGAGCAATGTCGTCATGACATGCAATGTGTACTCGAGTGTCATGAGCGGGCTTAAGTAAGAATCTGTGTACAGAAAGTGACCATGACATGAAAGGTTATGTTTTAATATTTCCACGCATTTCGTTGTCAGCCTTTGTTTCTTTGGTGTGCGACTGCAAGTATACAGATAAGTGACCAACGAAAATCACGACAATAATCAAAAATGTAAAGAATGAAGTCGTATAAAGAGGTCTTCATTTTCCGACGGTCTCGGTGCAGTACTGAAAGATACAACTTATCTGTATTCCAGAACTGATACATGATGATAATATCGCCCTACACACGGGAATGTAAACTGTTATTTACCAGACATGAGATTGGTTGGTTGGTCGCTACCCCAGGAATTGCCAGCTATTTTCTCTTATTTCAAACCAGAAAGGAGATAAATGTTGAAGTAACACAGTCTCTAAAATCAGTGATAGAAATACATGTAGTTGTAAAAGTCAGGTGGAGCAGTCATGAACTATATAGTGATCGTGTAATCTTTGATGTAGCATGGATCAGACACAAGCTTAGAACGAATACAGAACTGTGCTGTGTAATTATAGAGTTTTATATATATATATTTATATATATATAAATATATATATATATATATATATATATATATATATATATATATATATATATATATATATATATATATATATATATATATATATATATATATATATATATATATATATTTATATATATATATATATATTTGTGTGTGTATGTGTGCGTGCTTGCATGTGTGTGTGTGTATTCCTGTATTCCTGTAGCATCTTTTACATCTAATGAGAATTCCAAAGTCTGTTCAGACTTTTAATCCACAGCTGGTACATTAGAGGTGATCATGAATGATCTAGATCAGTGGTTCTCAACATGTTTCCTTCAAGGACCCGAGATATATATATATATAGTAGGACAAACCCTTTACACGGATCCTCTATACATATATGGAAGATGGAACAACCTTTTACACCAGTGTTTCCCAGCGTGAGACCCACGTCCACAGGGGGGCAATTGCATTGTTCCTGCGCGGGGGGGGGGGAATTCAGGGGAATAATGCAATCTTTTAATATTACAAAATATGTGTATGTTACATGGAGAGAGGGGCATCCGAATTTTATAAAGACTTAGATGGGGCTTGGTAAAAAAAAAAGATTGGGAAACCCCGATTTACACAGACCTTATATACAAAAATAGAAGTAGGACTAACTCCTTACTGGCCTTCTAAATATATATAGAAGATAGACCAACTATTTACGCGGACCTTCTATACATATATATAAGAAGGGCCAACCAATTATACTGACCTTCTATGCATATATAGAAGAAGGACCATCCCTTTACACGGGCCCTCTATAAATATATTTTCTTCTACTGTCTTTCTATAAATATATATTCCTCCACTGCCTTCTATAAGAATATATTTTTTCCTCTGCACACTTTTGTCTTCCACGAGCCATCTATAAATATATGTTTTGCGGGTCCTCTATAAATCAATTTTGTTCGGTGGAGTCTCTTTTCTTTTACGAACTCCCAAATATTCTATATATAAAAATGGTCAGAAATGATTGATTTATATAAAGAAAAGTTGCTTGTGTCCGAAAGGGAAGCAAAGACAAGAGTCACTGTGGTTTGCTATGTATATCGTAAGCTGCAACTCACGAGGTTTTAGGGGTAAGCATGGTTTTCCCGCTCCATGTTGGGTCAAAGTGACCCAGAAGGCATGCTGACATTTGAATGTACCAGGGTGTAGATATTGCAGATAAGATGAAAGGCATGACATAACGAGTTCTGTTCTTCTAACTACATCCTACTAATCTGCCAAAGTTTGAGATGAACTCAGTAATGGAAGAAGTGGTATTTTTTTTCATTATGTGAGCGTTGTTTCAATTAACTTGTGTTGCATGTGTTCTTTGAGATGTGTCTAAATCAATGTGTACAGTATACGTTCTTATGGCGTTGACTCAATTAACTCTGCACGGTATGTGTCTCTTTGAGATTTATCAAAATTAATTTGTACAGTATATGTTCTTAGAGCGTTGTATCAATTAATTTCTGTCTAGTGCCTCTGTGGTGGTAACATTGTTTTTATGGTTTTCATTGTTTTTCACTGTTTGTTTTATATATTTTTGAGAAAGACCAAACGGTTCGAAGCGTCGTTGAAAATGTCTTGTGTATTGTCATTTGTATGTTTTCGTGTTTACACCTTATAACCCCTTACACTTAGTGATCGTCTGTTGTGTTCAAGTGAAACTTCAAAAAACTGTGTTCTACGTAAGCACTATCTAGATTAATTTATGCAGTGTGTATTCTTGTATTTAAACATCCTGTCTTATGGCTGTATGTGCATCGTTCTCTGTAAATGTCAGAGGATGTTAAATTTCCTTTAGATTTACGTGAGCTAAATGAGAGAAATCATCAAGTGATCGTCAGACCGTGTGTTAAGAAAATCCACAGATCTGTAATTGATGAATGGAGTAGCCTTCACGTAGTTTACTGTGAAGGCATGTAGCAATATCGAGTAAGTACCTGGATAAAATATTGCCCTTTTTCAGTGTAATCAGTGATTCTAATGTGAAATGCGTGCATTGGTATAATTTTATATCAGTGTAGCCATTTATTCTGTTGTGAAATGTGTGCATTGGCACCATTTTATCAATGTAATCAGTGATTATAATATGAAACGATTGCATTGGTACTCTTTTATATCAGTGTAACCAGTGATTCTAATGTGAAATGTTTGCAGTGGTATAATTGTATATTAGTGTAGTTAACAGTCTTAGTGTGGCTAGTAAAAATCGTTAAAAACACACACGCAATTGTATATGTGAAACCTAAGTTCGTGATGACAAGGTTACCTGAATTGATACCTCAAATTTTCGCGATGATCATGCGAACTAATATATCCAAATAAGGTTGCATTCCGCAATAAAAATTATAGTGCATTTCTATAAGAGGCTTGCATTCGTTAAAACATTTTTTTTAAATTACGCACACAAAATAAGTCATGAAAAATTGCACATGATTCGGAACTATGAAGTCGACACATGATTAGGAACAATTAAATCGACACATGATTCGGGACTATGAAGTCGACAAATGAATAGGGACTATGAAATCGACACATGATTCGGGACTATCAAGTCGACACATGATTAGGACAATGAAATCGACACATGATTCGGGGCTATAAAGTCGACAAATGAATAGGGACAATGGAATCGCCAAATAATTATGGACTATGAAGTTGGCACATTAGAAAATGGTGTTCATGCCTAAACATGCGGCATATTCTTTCCAGAACGTATTTACCTTTATGGTTGCTCTGAGCAACTCAGGATTCATGATGAGTCGACCTGATGAAGTCAAGGACATGTTTGAACACTCTATAATGTATTTTGTTCATTTTCGTCTTAATCGACCCTTTCCCGTCATATCAGCAGCCATGCCTTCCGATATTTAATGCCTAGTTATTTAATGTTCTTATGCCTTTTCTTCATACGGACAAAACACCTCAGCATTTTTATGTTATGAGTTATTCTAATGTGAAATATGTGTAGTGGTATAGTTGTACATCAAGATATATCAACATCATTTTATATCCGATGGCAAGTCCATGTGTGCTCCGATCGCCATCTCAATAAATCGATTAGAGTGTAGCAGCTGACAGTTCCAGCACGATGTTGATTTAGTGATCTCTTTATATATATATTATACTTCTCTTTACAGTATGTTCCAATCATTATACAAATTGAGTGTAAGTACAATTCACACTTTTGAAAATCTTCTGAGCGAACTGAGTCAGCGCATTAACAAGGATCCATTAATGTACCCCTCGATACTCTCTATGGCCATGCTCGCTAGTGTATCGACCCGCTCGTTACCCTCAATACTAGCATGTCATGGCACCGATATAGCGGTATTATTACTAGTCAGAGATTCAGTCAACAACTCCACCCATTGACGGCGAGCGATTCCCTCTTCAACTTTGCGGATCTTGTTCACTACGTCACTAAGTATCCATGAATGATAATAATTTTGTGACATCATCCATGGCAGTCTAAAGTATCAGACTGATATAAAATCTAGCCTTTTCAAATGTCTGATTTTACTATTTCCTTTATTTTCATTGGCTGTCACACAAATATAATCATAGTGCTGAATGAAAATCACGGGAACAGTCAAATGAATCATGAAGGTTTGACTTCCCATTAGCCAGTATCTCTTATATTGTTGACGGTCATACATCAGCCATGGCAGTACCTCTGTTACAATGTTGCAAGTATTTGCTATATATAAAATGTACCACGTATTTTCTATATATAAAATGTACCAAGTATTTGCTATATATAAAATATACTAAGTATTAGCTATATATAAAATGTACCGAGTATTTGCTATATATAAAATCTTCACATGTGAAATGAAGTGTCTGAGAAAAGCTGCAATGGTTACCAAACTAGATAAAATAAGAAATGAAGAAATTAGGAAAAGAGTTGATATAATATCATGCAATGAACATATTGAGAGACAGCAAGTAAAATGGTTCGGTCACATGAGAATGAAGCCAAACCAAATACCAATAAGAGCATATAATACAAGAATATCCAGGCGTAAAGCCAAAGGTAGACCAAGAAAACGGTGGATAGAAAACATCAAGATAGCCTTGAACAAACATGAACTAAATGCAACCACGGTGACACATCTGGCCTTCGATCGACACTTAAGCTCCCATCCCTACGCTTAACGGCAAGTGTGAATGTGATCAACCATCATTCACCTGGGGAAAAACACTAGACAATAAAATGTACCGAGTATTTGCTATATATAAAATGTACAGAGTATTTCCTATATATAAAATGTACCGAGTATTTGCTATATATAAAATGTACCGAGTATTTGCTATATATAAAATGTAGCCACAATTATCGAGCAGAGTTGGTGGGAACTCGAGTACATTGATGTAATTACGTGAATTGTTTTACCATTATTTGAGTCTCAGGCAAAGACATACTAAAATAATTTATGACGTTTATAAAATAACTGAATTTTAGAACGTTACGTTTCTTACAAAATGTTCAAATGTAGTTTTAACTGTTTTTATACGATTTATTTTGTAATGAGGGCAGTAGAAGTCTAGACAAAAATGGCCTTATCTTTAATATTTTATCTTGTTGCTTTCACATTATGTTTTACAAATTGTCGCCCACGTTCAACTAGTGTGTCCTAGTCTACGATTTACAATGTGCTGATTTAGCAGAGTATCAGAGTATTGCACAATCCCGAACTCGACCTATGAGAGAGAGAAAGAGAGAGAGAGAGAGAGAGAGATTATCTGACTTAATGTGAAGAGAGGGAGAATAAGCACAAAAAATAAACATCGAAGTATAGGCATACAAGAAAAAAAACAAAAACAAAGGTCAGACAAAAATATGGAATACAACTTCTCAAAGAGCTGAACAATGTGATGTAAAAGTATTTTACTTATTACTATTGAATGTAAACAAAACAAATCATCAGCTTTCGATTTAGAATTGGCAACTACATATTACAGTCACCAAGAGGATGGCCTACACAAATGATTGTCCATAAGCTACAGGAATTCAGATTCCTGAACACTTACATCAATACTGCTAGACTTCAATAAGTTGCATGGTAAACATGGCCTTACTGAAAACTTCCTTCATGCTTGAAAGAACTAGTACAATGAAGTACCTGGGGTTGTGCTTGAACTAGTTGTGGGCACGGCGTGGGTGGGCGGAACAACAAAGAAACCTGTCGCAAGGGCCAGAGTTGTGCCCTGATGCCGACGTCTGTTCGGCGGCATTAGACTCGAAACACCATCGAGTCGGACGGCTGCTGGAACAGAGGGCGGAGCACTTATGGGAATGCCTCACGTGCTGTGAGGCCAGTTTCTAATCAAGAATCAAGTACCTGGGGGTGGAGGTGTTTTTTTTTATAGAAGTCTGAACTTCAATGAACATATAGACACCATCACAAGGGTAGGTAAAGGACTGGCAGCAATGAAGGCTACGGCTTCTGCCCAGTTTTGCCAGAGGTTATTTTTTTTCTTCTGCACCAGGGATTAGTGGAGACAGTGGTGGAGTATGCACTGACAATTCTGGCGCACAGCCCGACTCAGGTGGCACGACTGGACAAACTACAGAATGCAGCTACGCGAATTGTTCTTGGATGCACAAGAGACACATCGGTACTGGCTATGCGATACTTGCTCGACTGCCCAACGGCATAGAATACATAGAATATAGAATACAGTGTTGCCGTGCAAGGGAGTACTTTGAAATAAATGCGGATAAAGAACATCCTTTGCATCCCGAAATCATTAAAGTCAAAGGTAGTAGACTGAAGACGGAAAACCGTGGATAATACGGGCAGAGGAAATCATACAAAGCATGTGTAGGTAGCATGATGTAGCTGCAGGTGCAGAATAGATACGACCGTCCTTAGATTGTAAAACTTCTTTCAGAGTTATAATAATAACACTTTATAGGACAAGCAAGGAATGGTGGAAAGTGACAGTTGAGGCCGAAGTACAGGCATTGGTCAATGAGAACTTCGGTAAAAGGTGTGTGATTTATATATACAGATGGATCGGTGCTTAGACATGTTCGTAGTGCATGGGCCTTCACAGCTCAGTGTGCAGGGAAAAGTGTTAGAAAAGAAAGTGGAGATTTTGCTGTGACTACGAGCAGTATGACTATGGAGATCATGGCAGTGACTTTGGCGTTAGAATGGGTCAGCTCAAAAAGAGCTATACGGACCTGTATCGTAAGTGACTCGATGAGTATGATTATGAAAGTACAAAAGGGTCTCGTTCGTGAACAAAGGACTGATATATTGCGAGGGTCGAGTTCGGAGATGGGGACTTTTATTTTCGTGCCTGGGCATTTTGGCGTTCGATGCAACGAGAGAGCTGATTTGCTGGCGTTAGGTTCTGTTGTTACACCCCAAGGAGGGAGCAATGGATCCGGCAGATGTATAGAATTCCTACGGGAGACAGCACGTGAAAGTGAACTTGACATGGAGGATGATTCTTATTTAATGGCTTGAATTAAGGAACATGGTTAGAAATTTTGGTTCGCCAGAGAGAATTAACTTACTGAACGCAAAAGAATGATGGTCAATAAACATAGAACCTGAACTGTCAGCAGAGGTGTAATGACGGATACACTCAGTGAGAGATCGGAGCACCTATGGATTTGTCCGGAGTGCAGTGATGATGATCCGACAACGATTAACTAACTTGCTTCAATACTGGCTAGACTTCAATAAGTTGCATGGAAAAACATGGTCACATTGGACTAATATCATGTAAAAGCATTGGAGCCGTCGCTCTGACCTAGAGAAGATTGGAAGATCCGTCCAAGAGAAGATCTAGTAAGCTCACGAAAAGAAAGTGTTAAATAAACTATCAATAAATAAATGGATTAATTAATTAATTAATTAATTGATTGATTGATTGATTGAATGATTGATTGATTGATTGATTGATTGATTGATTGATTGATTGATTGATTGATTGATTGATTGATTGATTGATTGATTGATTGATTGATTGATTGATTGATACTGTCGTAGGTCACGATGGAGGCTAGGGATCAATAGCGTGTATTGGGTGCGGTTTGTTTAGCCTAAAAAAGGAAGATTTTTACTGTAAAACATAACTGTCAATTCCTGAGCAAGTATGCAATTTGGGTTGATTTTTTAAAAATTTTGATTTTTAAACAGTGTTTAAGAGTTTATTAGTAAGACAACTACTTGCTGCTACAGAAGGTGAAGTCTTGTCGATAAGTCCTTTATCTGTCATGCTTTGTTCTCAGAGATAGTGAAATAAAATGACCATGTGAATACATCCGTGTCGCATATATAATGTTATGTTCCTGTTGAAAATGGACAGCTGATTCCGTCATCAAGGTGGTAAATGTTATATAAGTAGAGGAATATTCGTCCAGTTTGAATAGAATCATACGCATAATGACGGCTCCTATGGCTCATTTATTGAATACACTCTCGTTATGTTTATCAAGCTTCTAGTGATGCAATAAGTAGGAAGTTAAGATGATTCGGTCACATATTTTTATTTTCCACAAAACTTTGTCTTTTTCTGCTGATGTCGATGCTTAATCATACGCCCGTGATTTGAGTTATATTTGCAGCATTCTAATGTTCTTTTCGGGCATGAATCAAGATCGTCATCAGTCAGTTTCCCACAAAGAGCTTCAATACTATCGTACAATGACAACGTAACAATACAAGATCGTCCTGGTAAACGTTAGATTCATGTAATATCTCAGACAGTAAATTCTACCATTTAAGCAACACATACAAAGGGTTGCTTCAGATATATGTGTGAACCCGATTACTGACTTCTATCAGCTTTGGAGAGAAAGTCATACAATCATATTCTTTAAAATCTAGATTCCACGCTCTTTTAGTTGCATCAGAAATACGTCATAACTTGAGATGTTCGCATCCAATACCCGTCGTAAAGCAACTACACACTGACACTTACATCATCAAAAGACAAAGTTTGTGCTTGACAGACTGTAAGCTCATAATTACATCGCACTGGCAGTATATATTAACTGTAACATCATTCTATTCTTATACGTCTATATGACGTGTCCTCGAATTAAAAAAACTTTCCTCGAATTAAAAAAAACTTTCCTCGAATTAAAAAAACTTTCCTCGAATTAAAAAAAACGTTCTTCGAATTAAAAAAACTTTCCTCGAATTAAAAAAACTATGTCCTCATTTCTACAGTAATTCTCTGGATTCTATGCTATCTGACTTCATTTTTCCAGTGTTAAATGCAGACGGTTTACGATATTATATGTACATAGATTTCTTCTTCTTCGGCGCTCATTGACAAACTCCTACTGAATTGATTTCTCTTGTTGTAGGACAATGGTCCTGCTAGATTTCAAGCAGGATGTAGTCCAGAGAATGGAAATACGTTGTGTCGCTGTTTTATTTGCACCAATTGCCGACATATCTATCTTCCGTGGTCATTGATGTCTTCAGTGGTCTCTGTTTCATTTCCCATGAACTTCTCCGTTTATTATTATTATTTCTAACCCACTGAATATGTCCAAATTATGTTAGCTTAAATTGTTGGTGGTTTTGATAAACGAGTCTTCTTCTATGTTCAGGTTTGTGCCTACGTCTGTGCTGAATCGTCTGTATGTTCATAATATTCATAGGAATCATATATATAATTTCATTTAAAATCATCATCAGGTGTCGTCTCTGCAATGAGAGTTAGTTGCGCTCTTGTGCGTGCACTCTGACAGACTATATCATGTTTATTTCGTGTTAAGTGTGTTCCTTTCCACTTGTTTCTCTGCCTACCTCTTGTCTGTTTCCACTCAATTATTTCTTCAAGTATGGTCGTCAACAAGGTGTCATGTTTTTTAATGTCTAAAAGAGTAGTTTTTTAATATAAATTGTGTTTTCTCTAATAGTTCTTTTTTTTTCACTATTCGTTGTACCGCATGAACCAGTCTATTCGTTTCCTTCTCTTTCCGTGAAATTCACTCTATTCTGCTATATACCCGAATCTAACAGGCCTCAAGTCTGTTTTCTAGCTTTATGTTTATTATTCATATTTGTGAGTCATACATTAATGTAGATATTTTTTGTCATTGTACGTACTTTTAGTCATTCCTATTCTATCCTGTTAACCTCGGTTTCACATCTACAATCAATCATGATTGTGTTCACGATATTGTTAATGATCTCTCCATTTAAAGTTACACTTTCTCTCCATTTAAAGTTACACTATCTCTCCATTTAAAGTTACACTATCTCTCCATTTAAAGTTACACTATCTCTCCATTTAAAGTTACATTATCTCTCCATTTAAAGTTACACTATCTCTCCATTTAAAGTTACACTATCTCTCCATTTAAAATGATGGTATTTTTAAAATCCTTACAGAAAAAAGTTCGCGTTAATCCACGGATCTCCAGATACATTGATAGAGTACGAGATTTAAGGCATCACCAAAACATGTAGTTGTAAAAATAACATTACTGAGAGTTCTCTTATAGTACATACATTCTAGCTATACTAATGAAAATTGACTCATGTTTCACCAGTATAGTTCTAAATCTTATAGAAAATTCGGTACTGTAAATGAACTCACGACAAAATATATTTACTAAATGATTGTTAAAGTGTCACAAATTATGTAACGGTTCTTGTTTTTAGAAATCCATGGTTGATTGCAAAGACCTGAATGTGAGATGTAACCAACATCTTTCGCAAACTAGCAATAGGTGTACTTGTTACAAATATGTCTGCTCATTAATACTAACAAAATACTTAATAACGAAACTTATTACAAATATGTCTGCTCATTAATACTAAAAATACTGAATAACGAGACTTATTACAAATATGTCTGCTCGTTAATACTAACAAAATACTGAATAACGAAACTTATTACAAATATGTCTGCTCATTAATACTAACAAAATACTGAATAACGAAACTTATTACAAGTATTTCTGTCCTCTCATTAACACTAACAAATACTGAATAAAGAGGCGTAGATAAAATAGATTTATTTTGAACCAGACGACATATTAGCGTTAACAAACATAAAATGGGTTGTCATTTCTATATATAAAATGAAATCTGCAGATCACTGCATAGATCTTATTAGGTCATTAGTGGCAAGAAACGAAATGATAGTCATACATGCCAAAAGAAGCACCTCGTAGATCGTTCACAAGAGAGCACATACGATCAATCTGAGTCGATTTGTTCAAGTATGTAGCTCACAGATTCAGTCAGTACGTGTCTGAGTCTATCAGATAATGGATATGACGTAACGGCTGCACATAAACTTTATTTTTCTCTTTTTCCTATAAGTTGATGCCATTTCTAAGGTCCAGGAAATTTGTAACCACTTTCTTAAGTCAGCTTTATGTGGGATTTTCTGGATTTGTGCCATTACCTTTAACATTATTTTGGAAACTGCTCACGAGTGGGAACATTTACTACCAGATGGACATGAGATGGTTTGCGATGCGTGCATATGTAACTGTGTCATGAGTTATTTATGTAATAAATCCTTTTATAGAATAACTAAGTAAAGTCACGTAGATTTGCAAAAAAATGAATCAATATTTGTATAGTTATATGTGAGAACAAATATGAGACGACAAATAGTGCATTTACTTTGGTATTTATTTCTCTCTTTCTCTCTCTCTCTCTCTCTCTTACACCAGAGTGGCTAGTAGAAATGATGAGGTGTACCCACATTTTCACATATTTCTATTTATCTTTCTTTCTATCTATATATATATATTATTTTTTCTATGTTTCTACTGTATGTCATCGCAGGATTGAATGACGATCGGATTTCGGGCCATAGCACGTTTGTACTCCTGATATACAGTAATATTATGACGTTTCAGAAGAGAGCTTGTCTTGCAATATTTTCCGTTGGTCGTCATAATGTCAATCTTCAGCTCCGTTTCCTTAGTTCTGTCTCTGCTGTTTGTTTAATTCTTCGCATGAATTCCACATTTGTGGTTCTGTCATACAATGTAAAGCTGTTTACTAGCTATACTTTGTTTTAATGTATGAAAGTTTGTAGTTTTTTGCTTGTCACTTTGTACTCCATGTTAATGAGTCATCCAGGTTTAACATTTGCGTTTCGTATTCTTCGTTTTGTATTTGACCTAATTGTTTATTTTTGCAATTTCCATATACTCTCTAGTACAGTGTGAAGCTTCCACTTGCTTTTTGCAATTGTATCCTTGCTTCCTGTTTGTTCCTACTTCTCTGTCTTTGTTGCTGCCAAGTATGTGCATGATTCGTCCTTCTGTAATACTGTTTCATCTACTCTAATATAGTTTCAATTATCAGTATTTATTTTTTTATATCGTTACATTTTCTCTGATGTATATTCCTCTTGTTTTCCCTGACTTGCCATTTTTTTTTAAAAAGTTCATCTTTTCTTTCCTTTGAGTGTATTTGTGAAATAGCGATATTAAAGTCTGTAAAATTCAGATCCTTATGTGTTTTGTCAAAGCTCATTTCAAATATGTTCTTTCTTATTCTTGACTCCATAATCCGATATACATCCAGCAAGAAGAGAAATGGTGACAGGAGAAATCCCTGTCGTACTCCGACTTTTATCTCAGTATGATATATCTGAAATTCTTCATTTAGAACTATACATTATTATTATTATTATTATTATTATATTATTATTATTATTATTATTATTATTATTATTATTATTATTATATACACATGAAGAACTATACATTTATATTATTTTGACTTGATGAGACATTTCACGATGACAAGAGATGTTCTTCAAAGTATGGTGGGGGGGGGAGGAAGAAGACGATGTCACAAGAAGATAAAATGGCTGGATAATTTCAAGTACTGAACAGAATGTGAAGTTTCCAAACTCATCAGGATGGTATAAAGATGAGTGGAGATCTTTCTGTTTAAGCTGTTTCAACGTGACACCCCTACGACCCTCATGGGTTATGAGTTTTATTATTATAAGTGTTATTATTATATATTTCATCCCTTCATATGTCTTCACTATCTATATAGGGAGCCGCGTTAGTGATGTGGTTAGCTCTCTGGCTTCGCATATGAGTGGTCCTGGGTTCATTCCCCAGTTGAGGCGGAAATGTTTTTCAGATCGCATAGGCTCCCGGGTCGACCCAGCATTAAATGGGTACCGGATTAATCCGGGAAGTAAAGACTGCGAGGGAGAGGAGATGGCTACCGCCCTCATCTGCAGAGCCTCTGAAATGTGAGATCGCTAACATTTCACACCCCTACGGCATTAATAAATGCTATACTTTTTTTTACTTTTACTATCTATATAATTTGAAAACTTGTTTGAAACTACACATCATTCTTCAGTAACTTCAGTAACTCTACAGTAAAATCACAGAAACTCGCTATCCAAACTTGTTTGAAACCTTATAATTCACAAAAACCTTCAGTAACTTCACAGCAACTCGCTGTCTAAATGGCCAAATGCCTTTTCATAGTCTACAAAAGATATATATATAGTAATGAATTCCATTCTTGACTCTGCTCTACTACTATCCGTAGTCGGTATCTGGTCTACGCAATATCCGGCGTGTCTAAAAATATATCTGCCCTTTTCTTAGCTGTTTCTCAATGGCAATTTTTAATCTATTTTGGGAATATCATGTTTAGTATTAATTCTGGAACTGATAATTTCTCTGATATTTCTCTGTAATTTGAGAAATACTGTAAATTTTCCTGCTCGTGTAGTTTGATAAGATGCCCTCCTTTTCTGTGGTTAGTTTACCTTATAAACTGAACTTTCGCTTTAAAAATGCTCTTATTATGTTATGTATCTACTGGGTTTCCGGGGGAGAAAGTAACGTAGGGGGAGCAAGCAAATAATAATATAACCTAGCTTGGGTGTCTCAAGAGGCGACTAAGGTGTGGTGGGGTGCAGTCCAATTATATAAAAGGTCATAGTTATTTAGGTCAGGTTATGTTGAAATCGGAAATGTCAGACCTGAAGGTGCACATATTGCAGCTAAGCTGTAAACAAACACTACACATTCCATTCTCCTTGACTACGTCATGTCCACCAGTAGAAGTCTTAGAATGAACGCAGAAAAAGATGCTCTTTATAACTAGTTTATCTTATAAATTAACCTCCTGACTTAACAACTTCTTATCTGCTTAACTAGTTCCTTTAAGACTCATCCATGGCATAGTGGTATAACCACTTGCCTTGTGTTCAAGAGATCACAAGTTCAAGTCGGGATCGTGACCCTTTGTTTATAAGTTCATTTTTCTGAGATCCCAAGTAATTATCGCTTGAAACTACGGGTTACCTTAACATGAGGGGTGCTTCAGCATGCAGAGTGTTTCTTAGTTCAGGGAATCGAAATACCGGTACAATGTAGCACACAAGCCGAATATTGCGTAGTCCAGATACCGACTTTACGGATAGTAGTAGAGCAGGGTCAAGAATGGAATTCATTACTATATATTTCTTTGTTGAGAAGGTCTAATTACCGGTACAATGTACTTAATCATGTACGCCTTTCTGGCCCATTTTAGTTTCCCTTGAATATTAACATCCCAATTCATACATACTTTAAAACAGAACCATTGACATCCCAGGCCTATATTCCATACATACTTTAAGGAGGAGAATGCAAAACAAAATAGATACAGATTCATGCGGCACATGCTGGTTTAAGATCAGGCTTGGACTCTAAATAAAACAGTAGCAAAGAAAATTACAGAATATTTTCGTTCTCTGATAACCAACACGAAAGTGTGTGTGTTTTCCGCCGGGGAATATGAACTACGCTGTGCTGCCAGCTCCATAGCAGAACTGTGTTATTCTCCCCACCATCGAGGGTCCAGCACATCTGTTTTCATGTCTTTAATTCGAGTGAGATTCCTTAGCCTGTGACAACCTTCGTATCTGTCGCCAGGCTATGGATGTGTAGCGACTCTACACCGAGATGGTTTTCCACCCTTGGTGCCTTTGACCAAAATAAAAACATGTCCCTGGGTGGCAGTCCCCGAGGAGGTGGTAATCAGAGATTTAGGTTTCGGTCGATTGCATCAATTTCGCATGAGTTGTTCTGCTGCTAGAGAACTCTCCTCGCGTAATTAGACGTATTGTTCCTGTGCCCATTCGGTACTGAAACTTTTCTCTCCGCGAGCATAATTTCTGCATTAAAAAAAGCATCGACAGTATTTACACCCGGGTTCATGCGCCCTTTTAACCGAAGTGTCATTAACCGACATCGTGAACCCTTATCTAAGTCTGAGTCTAGAAATTCTAGGATACCCGACTACTTGTTCTCGAGCTGAACAAAACTTTCCGCCGAAGACGGATGTGTCGGCCCATTAGCCTAAATAAAACGGTGACACAGCGCATTTCCATTCTCTGGACTACATTCTGCTGGAAATCTAGTAGGACTATTGTCCTGCTAGAGATCCAGCGGAAGTTTGAGAATGAACGCTGAAGAAGAAGAAGAAGAACAAAACTTTAGTTCCACTTTCCTTTTAAAATGGTCCATGCTATTTCCAAGTAGCGCTGTACTCTGACACAGTGCTGCCCTATCATTGTACTCAATATGTTATCATTACGAAGGCTAGCGCACGACTCTCCCAATTCGTCTTGACATCTACCCATTTCATGACATTTGCATTGGCCGCCACTCCAATGTATGTCGACAGTGCGGCTGTATGTGATGGCGCAGAGGTGTAGGAGATATTTCCTGTCCTATTTACAGTCAATTCTCATTCCATTTACTGCCTCCACATTCACGGACACAATCCCCAAAAGTGTTGACCAGGAAAACATCACCAGCAGCTGTATTTCTGTTTCCATGGTGCACCACGAGTTACTTTTTGGAACTTGGTTATCTGCTAACCTTAGGTCAGCCGAGATGAATGCGATACCCTTAACATCCCTTGCGGCAGAACAATGATCCTACTAGATTTTCAAGCAGGATGTAGTCCAGAGAACGGAAATGAAATGTGTCACCGTTTTATTTGCGCCAATGGTCCAACACATCCATCCTCCGCGGTGAAAACAATATCTCCAATGCAATCTGTAATATATGTCCTAAATAGCGACTAAGAAAGATTGGCTAATCAATCCAGTAAAAAGATAAAATTGCCAAAATTGCCAAAAACTAAATGTACTAGACAGAATGGCGCAAATATCGACTCTCTTTTGAACAAGCGCTATAACGAATTTGCAATCAAACTGCGGTAATAGCAAAAAGAAACGTAAGCTATTACAATTTAATAAAAGCAGAAGAAAACGAAGAAGAATGATCGCATTATCAGGAAGGCAGTTTGTGCTAATCTAATTTCTAAAAATCAAGGACATGATATTATCTGATTTGGCTACCAGGTACATAAATACATGCATCTGTAACAATGCTCCAGTTATTGTTGTAATGTGTAAATCAGAACTCTACTTCTGAATGATGCTATCACTTCGTCTACTTACCATTTAGATTTTATCCATAATCCTTCTTTCTGTCTCCATGAAAAAAATGTAATAAAATTCTTCTAACCACAAAAACAAAACAAAACATACAAAATCGATGTTTCGACCAAAATGTCTTAATCAAACAAAGCATAAAACACATAAAAATATCAAAAAGCAGCACTAGACGGGAATACGACATACAATTGTTTGGAATCCATTTCAGACACAAATTAAAACAAAGATTTTCAAAAGAATGATATTTATACACTATTGCTCACCCATGTCTTTACGGGCCTAAAAGGGGCGAAAATAATAGTGTCACTGTTATCTGCAAGTACTTTAAGGAGACGACTAAGGAAGATTTGGGGTAGAATTGGCTGTTTCATCTACCTTATATTCCATGTTCATTCTCAAACTCTTACAGATTAGCAGATTGGGGCAGGGAAATGGAATGCGTTGTATCATAGTTTACAACTGTCCTGCGATAGATGACAAACCATATTGCTATTCTTTGCTTCCCTTTTGGCCCTCAGCAACACAAGGACGGTAAATGTTCTCAACAACCGCAAACATATTGCCTAAAGTTTTCTATTTTCCTGGGGAGTCTGATACCTACCACAGGCATTTATCAATTGATGTGTTCGGTGTATACTTCGCATTAGATCGCCAGAGTACATATCAAATGATGAGTTGTAGAAGACTCATCAATTAGGGACTGGTGGAGGTAGTGATAAAAAGTAGAAAATGGAGATGAATATGTCACTATCTTAGGGTGAAAAAGCATGAGAACATAACCAGAGAGGCTCTGAAATGGAACCCACAGCAAAAAAAGACTGAAAACCAATGAACACACTGAAGGAAGAGACCAAATCAATCGGATCTTGTGGGTACAGAGGAAGAGTACAGCGCAGAATATAAATCGATAAGAGTGACAGCTGATGCCCTATACTCTACAGGAAACTGAAACAAAATATATCAATCTTATTTTTGTTTATAATTAGTTTTCCGACGTGCGTTTGGTTCCCTCTTGATAAATATCCTCGAGTTTCGGATGTTTGGGTTATTTTGTTGTTATTGTTCTTTCATGTCAGTGTAACTACAGTTCGTTGAATTTGTTCTTATTTTATGTTATTTGGAATGAGGTATAAGTATATGTAAGTTGAGGTATGAGACAGCATAATAGCACACGGTTTTCCCATGAGTGATACGCTGTCTAGTCGGTGGCTGACTAGAAACCACCTGACTAACGTTGCCTACCACACTTGCTCAGATAGAGCTATTCCTCAACCTGCCCAAGAACATGAGCCCTGGTACACTACTTTCTTGTGGTTGGGTGAATCACATGAGTATTTTTTTTTTCAGACTGCAAATACTGAGTGAACTCAAAAACATCTTAGTCTTTTGGTCGACCGGAGAGTGCCGTATCACTTCACCACAGTGGTTTCCTTGGGTGAGGTAGCCAACATCAAACCCAAACCCTTATAATTTCCTACTGCATGCACTTCACCCACTATCGGAGATAATTTCAAGAAAAACGCTAATAAAATATGATACATGATAAATAAAAAAGCTCATGGAACACAACTCTGATCAACTAAACATAATATAAGATGGCGATAGTGACGAACGAAATAGTTCTGAGTTACCAGATAGTTAAAACTGCTTAAAGTTACATTTAGTTATAAAAATTAATCGGCTAATAATAGTCAAGTTCCTACATTGTGTACAAAAACAAATGACATATATAATATTAGGTTGCATTATGTTTCTTGGTTGTTTTTACTTACAAGAAAAGCAGTTATATCAACATCACTAATATATTTTAATAGCTTTTAAAAACGATAGTTTTTAATTTTGAAATTGTTTTTAGCATGACCTGTTTTATTTTAAAATAACTAAATTCGACCACTTTTGCCGTAAAATTGCCAATATGGCAACATTGAAATACATTACTGACGAAAGAAATGACTAACTACTTAACTCACCAGTGCGCTATGGGTTCTCATCTAATAACCGATGATAATAATCATCAACCAGCAAACGTAGTATGCGTATAAATCCGTGCTGTACTACAACTATACTACCTATGCCAGACCTGAACACTCACAAACAAATCAACATAACACAAATAAATAATGCACGTAGGATATCGAGTTACTGCATCTAATAAGAATCAAAGACATAAAAATAAATGACAGGTTCGGTAGGAACACTTCTGAAGTAAGATAACAACTGAACAAAAATCGACTGATGTTAGATCAAGCTGTTAAGAAAGGGCAAACAGGAAGATGAAATCTGCGATTATTTTATTATTTTTGACTGTCCAAAATACGAAAATAGCAATATAAGAACAGATGCTGCATGAAAGATAGAAAGAACGAAGTAGTTGTGGATTCATGTGGTGGCGGACAACTTTAGCAACAGAATCTTGTTATGTTGAGCGAAACTTGAAACTAAATACACTTTCCTAATTCTTCTTCTTCTTCTTTCGTTCACTTTAAACATGTCTATATCTGTAATTCTGTCTCCTTAATAAAACTCACTGTCTTTTGTAGTTCATATAGTGTCCCATAGAGTTTTGATTCCAGTGTTGTTTCCTCTGGCCAATATGTCTGCGTCAACGTTTCATGCTCAGAACACTCTTGAAGTATATGTTTGGCACTCTGTGCTGCCTGTCCACATGTACACATGGCCGTGTTTCCAATCTTGAACTTTGTATACATGTGACTGCGGAGTCGGTTGTGTCCTGTTCTGAGACGTAGAATTATAACTTGTTCTGATCTGTTCATATTGTGATAGTCATCTTGTGTTGGTGTTTGTGGCTTTCTTATTGACTTTATCATCTGTTTTTTCTGATGGTAGGTGATTGGTATATCTGGTTGGTCTTCGGCAGCACCTTCCTTAGCCAGTTGGTCTGCTTTTTCATTTCCTGGTATTCCACAGTGAGAGGGTATCCACTGCATGGTTACCCTATACTGGTAAGACAATTCGCTAAGTAGTTTTTTTAAGTCTGTTAGTTTTCCAGACTGGAGAGCTTGAAGCACTGACCTTGCATCTGTCAGGAATACCACAGGCTGTAGGTCAGAGTTGGAGTTCAGCAGTTTTTTAGCTGCCACACTAATTGCCTGGATTTCTGCATCATAATTATTGCAGAATTTTCCTGTCGGTGTTCTGATTGTATCTCTAGGCTTGTGTGGATATTCTATATATACACCTGCACCTCCATTCCTCACAGCATTCTGTGCTGACCCATCTGTGTACACTCTGACCCATATATCTTGTGGATATTCCTCATCCAGGAAACTGAGGGTGACTGTCATTCGCTGCACACTGTTTTGTTCGTCCTCGCTTAGTATTCCTTTCACATGGGTCTGAATGTATATTGGCATTCCATGGCTTTCACTCCACGGGGTTTGCTCTGGTACAGACCTTAAGGGGCTGTCAACTTCAGGTAGGTCTGTAAGTTGTCTACGGAGTCGTTTAGCTTGATGGATAAAGCTGCTCCTTTTCAGTCGTCCCATTGCTAGATTTTGGAATCTTTCCTTCATTGGATGACTTGGCATACACTGAAACTTTTCTGCTTGAATTAGTACTTTTGTGTCTCTGCGTTCGCCAAGTGTTTGCATTCTTCCCATTTTCTGTATCTCTGCTATGGGTGTTGATTTCATTGCTCCCAACATTATTCTAAGTGCCTGGTTTTGCACTTTATCTAGATCTTGTAATGTGGTGTTTGATGCAGGACACCACGCAGCTGAACCGTATTCCAGGTGTGGTCTTATGCCTTGCTGGTAAACTTTACTGAGTATATTTCCACTGGCTCCCCATGTGGTTCCACTTAGTTTTCTCAGGATAGCTAGCTTCCTCCTGGCTTTTGTTGTTGCTTTGTTTATGCGCTGCTTCCATGTCAGCTTATCATCAAAAGTAACTCCGAGGTATGTGGGTTGTTTGTCTTCTTTCAAGAGCTCTACATCTATCTTGATATGACCAGCTTTTTGTTTTGGTGAGAGGGTAAAGAGTGTAGTGCTGCATCCTCAATCTCTTGGGAGAGGTAGGTTGCCTGATCTTCAGTAGAGTAGCACTGTCTGAAACCTGCTTGCTGTGATACCAGAAGGTTTTCACTTTCAAGGTACCACTGCATCCTAAGATTGATAATGCGTTCCATTGTTTTACATAGACAGCTTGTGAGGCTGATGGGCCTGTAGTTGGAGACTGTGTTGCCATCTTATCCTGATTTGAGGAGTGGTATCATTATTGCTTCTCTCCACGCCTGTGGTACATTACCTGTGGACCAGCTTGTGTTAAAGATCTGCAGTAGCTTTGCTCTTGCTGCACTTCCCAGGATTCTAATCATTTCATTGGACACTCCATCAGCTCCAGGGGACTTTTTCATTTTCAATTTGGATATTGCATGCTCCAGTTCTCTCATTGTGATTGGTGCCTCCATGACTTCAGGTATAGGTTCACCTTGTCCAATGTTTTGCTGGTTCTCTCGAACCTCCTGTTGTTTGTCTGGGCTGACTTTGACGTTATTGTCTTCTGCAAAGGAATCTGCAAAGTAATCAGCTGCATGTTTACCTGTTAAAATGTTTCTATCTTTATAAAGTGTGATCCTGGTATTTCTCCCTGTACCTACATCATTTAGTTGTTTTACAAGTTTCCATAATTTCCTAGTATCTCTTTCTAGGTTCAGCGACTCTGTTTTTTCTTTCCAGCTGCTCCGTCTGGCTTGTAAGTTGGCTCTTTGAAATTTAGCCTTTGTTTGCTGATATTTGTTGTGATGTTCTTGGCTAGGTCTGTTCTCAGCCTGCTGTCTAGATGTTTCCATCTCATTTTGCAGCTTTTCCAGTTCATCATTCCAGTAGGGTTTGTAGTTTTTGCGTGCCCCCCTGGGTATGGTTTTACTAGCAGCATGTAGTATACATCTATTAAATTCACTCACTGCTCTATTGATGTCTTTGTCCAAGTTCATGTCCTTAGCTAGAACACTGGTTAAATGCTGGTACATTTTCCAGTCTGCCCTTTTATAGTTCCACCTAGTGAGCGTGCTGCTGTCCGTGGTAAATTCATTGTGGATTTCCAGAAATACTGGTCTGTGGTCACTACCTCCAAGCTGCTTTCCAACAACACGTGTGATGTTCCATTCCAAGCCTGGTGAGTGGAATGCTAGGTCTGGTGTAGAGGTGATGTGCCATGCTCTCGAGTAGAAGGTTGGCGAGTCTGCTGGCTGGTTAATAAGGATGAGATTATTTTCATCCTGCCAGCTCTCAAGTTCCTCACCTCTCTTGTCGATATGATTGTAGCCCCAGCTCTGAGAGTGGCTGTTGAAGTCACCACACACAATAAGTCTCTCTTTGTCTGGAATTGTGTCTAGTGCCAATGGTTTATCATTTGGGCAGTAGTAGTTCAGGAGATGGAATTCTGCACTGTCTGTTTTTAGGTGGAGCATCTGGTATTCTGCCCCTTCCATATATACTTCAAGCTGACATGCGCTGATATTGTTTTTAACAAGTGTCAGAATTCCACCCTTTCGCCTGTCCTTTCGGTCAGATCGGTAGCACTGGTAGCCTCTGATTTTGAAGGCTATGTCGCTGCTGAGGTGTGTTTCTTGGATACAGCATATGTTAACTTGTTCTTCACTGAGGACATTTTCAAGTTCCAATTTTTTGCTGTATCCATCTCTTTTACTGTTGACACCCTCAGCATTCCAGTGCATTATTTTTATTGGTCGTTTGTTTGTTTGGCCAGTAGCTCTATTCCCTTGCCTCCTGGCTCCTCGGGGCAATTGAGAAGGACTTCCAGTAACTGAGGTTGGGCCCTTTCGAGGTATAGGGCCCGGCACCGTCCCTGCCTGAACGTCCACCACAGGGCAGGCACCATAACTATTTATAGATGTAGACATGTTTCCATTGTGTTTTGTGCGTGGCATCCTGATTATCTGTGCGCCTTTTGGCTGGATGCCTCCGTCTTCAGCACTCTGCTTACTAGGGCAGGACTATGGTCCTGCTCGAGTGGGACTGCCCGACCAGTCTTAGTTTCCAGCCCCTGATGGCTGAACTAAGCCCCATCACCTCTGCACGGTGCTGGTCTCGATGGAGACTTTCCTAATTATTCTGTGTTCTTTTTCTTCTTCTTCTTCTTTTTCTACTGCGTTCAGGATTCTTTTGGTCTTGCTAGGTCTTCCAGGAAGAAGCTCCTAGTATTTTCTAGGTCAGAGCAGCTGCCCCAATGTTTTTGCCTCAGTCCATTGTGGCCATGTCTTGCCCAACACTTCTTCGTAATGTGGACAGTCTTGAAGTATCTGCTTAAGGGACTGTATTTCTGTTCCGCATTGACATTCATTTGTGTGAGCCACCCTGATCCGGTACAGGTGACCCTGATTTCGCAGTCGCCAGTCCTAAGTCGGAAGACGGTTTGTTGCTGCCTATTAGTTGGCTTATGGTGTCTAATTTTGTATCAATATTCGTATCTTTCTTCCACTGTGATGTATGCTGTGAATTAATGTTCTGGTATCACTGTAGGCCTACAACAAAGCATAGCTGAATTGTTCCATTTTATCTCCTGCTTTTACCAGGGCATCATCTCTCTCATTTCCAGTGATACCACAATCGAGGGGTAGCCATTGAAGAACAATGTTTATCTTTTTTTTATGTTCGTCAGTTCTAATCTACTTTTGTGTATTGTGCTTTCATTATTGCTGCTTTGTAATGCTTCTTATAAGGATCTGCAAGCAATTAATATTACCTTATGAGTTCTTCTTCTACCTTAGCGATCATTCTCAAACTCCCGATGGATTCCTCTTGTTGCAGAACCATTGTCCGACTAAGTTTCCAGAAGGATGTAATTCAGAGAATGGAAATGCGTTGTGTTGCCATACTTTTATTTACGTCAATGGTTCGACACATCCGTCTTCGGCGGATTCTGTGTGTTCGACAGCGAAGAACTCAAAAGTAGTAGAGGACTGACTATATTGTACCCTGGTTTCTTCCAAGGTACTAAGTGTTTATTAATAGAGCAGCACACTAGTAAGAGTGTACGCGCTCGAAAGTATCGCACAGAGCACATACACGTCTTGAGCTCAAGCAATAATCCCCAGAGTTGTCCGAAAATATACTCTTATAAAAACGATATTGCTATCCGCTGTCACGCCCGCAACCTTGCCAACACATGGCAATTGACTTCACAATAAAAAGAATAGCAACAGCAAAACAAACAATTAGATCATACAGTTCTGCAACTAGTTATGTCATCACGAGTGCTCAGTTCACATTCAGTTTATTAAAAACTGTCAGGGCTAGAGGAATTAAATAATGCATCAAGCGAATGCTCTTCCAAAATAAAGTCTACGGGGATCAAGCTTTTAGTAACGTATTGGCTGTAATAACTAGTGTCTAATAACTAGATGATTCAAACATTAGAGTCAGTTAATAAGATCGGGCAAGACTACTAACAGCACGATGATCATGGACAATATGCTGCAAGAGGACATTCTAACATTATAGTTGGCATCACTCGTGTGTTTCGGGGGCCCGATAGGAGAGTCCCGCCGAATACGGGTGTGTCGGACCATTGTAGCAAATAAAACGGTTACACGGCGTATTTCCATTCTCTAGACCACATCCTGCTGGAAATCTAGTAGGACCATCGTTCTACTAGACGATATCCTTCTACAAGAGAGAACCAGCGGGAAGTTTGAGAATGAACGATGAAGAAAAAGAAGAAGAAGAAGGAGAGTAAAGAATAGCAACACTGTTTATTTTCCATGTATAATGTAAGAGGCGACTACGGATGTTTTAGAGTGGAGTTCACAATCTCATCACGTAAGGGTCAAAGTGATTCAGAAGTCATGATGAAATCGGATGTGTCAGGCTGAAAGATTCAGATATAACAGCTAATGTGTATATGAGTGAATGATAGAATGCATTCCTTTCTACCTACTACATCTTGCTAATCTGTACGAGATTGAAAACTAACAAAAGAAGAAGATAAAGTATGCAACAAATATAAACGCATAAACGTTACTAACAAATAATATGTTACAGTTAGATGTGTTGACATGAAATAATATGTTACAGTTAGATGTGTTGACAGGAAATAATATGTTACAGTTAGATGTATTGGTAGAAAATAATATGTTACATTTATATGTATTGCCAGGAAATAATTTTTCAGTTAGATGTGTTGACAGAAAATAATATGTTGCAGTTAGTTGTGTTGACAGGATATAATATGTTACAGTTTGATGTTTTGACAGGAAATAATATGTTACAGTTTGCTATGTTGACAGGAAATAATATGTTACAGTTATATGTGTATGTATACGACCAGTAGTTTGCAAACGACTGACTGCCCTACAGATAGAAACATAGCTTTTCAGTTTCATTCACTTTGTAATAATAGCTTTATAAATGCATGTTATATCAGCAAAGATAAGTAATATATGATGTTACTGTTATTGCAAATTTAATGCGAGTATGTACAAATATTAAATATAAATGAAACAACAAAAAATTCTAACATTTATGACTTATCAGCCAAAATGGAAATTTGACAGAATGTTTCGATATTTATTTTTTTTATTTATTTTGGCTGCAACGTTGAAAATGGCTGGATTTTTTTTTAAATTACATTTATTATGTGTAAAAGTACTCGTATTAGATGGTGTACAGTAGCAATATTTTATATTACTTATCCTCGCTTATCACTTCCTATGTGTGTTACTGAAGTCCGCTCATTTTTGTCAAATATTATCTGGAAATGTGGTTATTATTAAATATTTTAAGAAATGATGAGCAGAATATACGATATAAAGAGCTGCGATAGAAAAACCGATGAGAAACGTATGGACATTTCTAAGCAAACAAAAGTATAGAGAAAGAGGTTAATTAATATTATTCACACATAAGTTTAACTCTGTCTTACAACTGCAGCATATGTTTTCTATACCAAAATTGAAGTTTTCAGTCATCTCCGCACACATCAAAGAGATGCAATGTAAAATAATACTTACAGAAGCAAGTCTAAGACTTGTCATCATCGCTCTAGAATTAGTATTATTATTCAGAAACTCCACTAGAGACACAGAATATTATATGGAATAACGCAACAACGGGCAAGCACCTGCAAATACCCCTACATGACATTGAACCAAAGAGTGCAAAAGGCCCAAGAGTCACTGGATGACTGAAGAAGACGAAGAAATGCGTTCACAATACAGGAAACAGGTTCACTTGTTGCCGCATCCCTCCATGTATTTTAGCAATAGTTTCTCCTCCACTTTACTTATTCCATTTTTTAAACTCTAATTCTGCTAATATCTATTATATATCCCTATTTTATTTTGTCTTCTTGTTACTTGTTCTACTCGGATTTGTAGCTCACAGTCTTGATTCTTGATTCTTTAATAAAACTCAGTCACTCTCTGCTACTATGAAATATGCATCTACATATTTCTGTATAATAGAATATTGATTTTTGTTCTAACCCTGATCTTGAGCCGTGGCTATGTTGGAGTATTTTCTCTGCGCAGATTTCAAATGGGCTAGGTGATAAAATATATATTTTTGTATTCCTCTATTTTACTTCTATGAATAGTAACTAGTTCGTCTTACATTTTACATGGGGAGGAGGGGGGGGGTTCTAAAAATAACTGTCTTTCATTAGTATGATGTCTTTTTCCATATGTCTATTTATTGAAAGCACTCACGTTTTCGTGTTGGACTCTGTTGAAGTCTTCGCTGTATTTACGATGCACGTGTATATGTTATTTTTATCTTTACATATATTTATCTACTAATAATCTCATGAGTATAGCTTATCTGATTGTTCATGAAACTAAGCTGTTCTACTGCGATGATCCATATTGATTTTACGTTGTTCATGTATGATCTTCAGTTGTATCACAACTGCAGACATCACACCTCTATATATTAGAACAAAATATAAATTTGGACTTCTTAGATAGTGATTTAAATTAGTTCTCCGTTTGATCCGTTTTTCAATGCTTTTGATACGTAGTCTGGTGTATTATATATGTCTCATTGCAGAGTTATGTAATAGTTTCCATACCAAATTGTCCTAAACCATGGGTTCCCTATGTGTGCGTCGCGTCACCACCGGACGCTGAAAAGAGTCTCCAGTGGTGTCGAGGCAGCCCAAAGCATATAGATTTTATTTGAACTTATATTTAGACTTAAAATTATCAAGTCTCTAGTTTTGCTTCATATCAAGGGCGCCGCCGGAAATAATCTGAACGTTAAGAACGCCATGGCTTTAAAACGTTTGGAAACCGCTGCCCTAAACTGTGGATTCATCACCATCGCCACCATGATGTCTCCGCAACGAAGGTTGGCTGGTTGTGTATAAGGTGTACCGTTAAATTATCGCCACGAAGTTTGGCTGGTTGTGTAATATGTCTACTATCAAATTATACATTATTTTGCATTTGTATTACTTCTTCTGCTGTTTCTATTTCTGAATGAAGAATTTTCTGGCCATCGTCGTTTAGCATTGTTCGTTTCTCGTCTGGTTGGTCATCAAAACGATATATCATATGTTCTGTCCTTCGTGTCAATATTTTAGCTGTATCAAATAGAATGTATTGGCTTTTGTTCCAAACGCAGCTACAACAGCTTTTAGAGCTCTTCTTATTTTTTATTTGTAACACTTCCGTGAACACTTCTACTATACAGTGACTAATTTACGAAATTACTGTAAATTATAACCTATAGGGGCAAAAATAGCATTTATCCCTACAAATATCACAGAAACGTACCAGTTTAATTAAATGTTAATATTTGTACAATTGTAGATTATAATATCCTTATGCTATGAAAATTGCTAGAATGCAAGAAAATGAAAATCGAATGTGCGCAAATGTCCGTGACCTATTGCAAGAAATCACCCGACATTATTTTTAAAAGGCACCATATATACTATCACAATGTATCACAGTCAAGAGTGAAGGAAATATATAATTAAATGTCCGTACTCCACCAAAGACGGATGTTTCGGGCCATTGGCACAAATATAACGGCGACACAGTGCATTTTCATTTTCTGGACTACATCCTGCTGGAAATCTAGTAGGACCATTGTCCTGCTACAAGAGAGATACAGTGGGAGTTTGAAAATGAACACTGAAGAAGAAGAAATGTCCGTCGGGCAAAGCAATCACAGATACAACATAGAACTTGCTAAAACATTGCACACCAAAATGATATGAATTCCCACACATCAATTGTCATAACTAAGTTTAGTCAAACAGACGTTATGGTAATTACAAAGCAAATCCTAAGCTGTGAGAGTGAAAAACGTTCAATAAGTTCAAAACTAGCCCTATCCGAATCAAACCATCACATAGGAGTTCTGTTAACAAGCTCAAATTAGATATCGTATCGCAATAGTAAAAAAAAAACAAATTTTAAGAATTTCAAACACTTCTAAAAATAAACAATGGTACTTACGTAGAATAACTTAAGTAACTGGTGGAAAGACAATAGACAATAGACTTACGTAGAACACATTTACAATAGTACTATTGTTGTTACGTTTCACGCAGTATTACCTTATATTGATTGTCTAAATATAAATAGCGTTCATATTGAACAGCTGCAGATCGAACGCATCAAACGTATCTATTAGACAGTTATGTACGCTTGTATAACGTGTTGTAGGAACATATAGGAAATAATTTCTCATAGAACGTTCACTTCTATCGTTCACTTGGAATGTGCTTTTATCTTAGTTATTTTTCTATAAAATTGACTGCGTTTTTCAAACTCGTACAGAGGTCTGTAGAGTGTTTCTTCCACTGCTATTTCAGTTTATATAACACGTCTATATCGATCGGAGGTCGCCCTATTTGCAACTTGCGTTTCGCTGATGATATTGATCTGATAGCTGGGTCAGAACAATCATTGCAAGAATTAACATCAAAGTTAGAAAAAGTTACCAGCAAGTACGGAATGGAAATCAATTCAGATAAGAGCAAAATTTTAGTAAACAGCAGAGACACAGAAAACCAGACTAATATCATGATGAATGGACACGAGCTTGAAGAGGTGAATACCTTCAAATACCTCGGATCCAGTATATGCAGCGATGGTAAATGCAAAGGAGAACTAAAAATAAGGCTGGAGATGGCTTTAGCGTCATTGTCAAGGCTAACTGTGATTTGGAAAAGCAACATCACTATTGGAGTGAAAATCAAACTGTATAGGTCGCTGGTGCTTTCTGTTGTGTTGTATGGTTGTGAGAGTTGGACACTCACTGCGGACATGGAGAGAAGATTACAGGCTTTCGAGTATAAATGCTACAGAAGAATTCTACGAATTTCCTATAGGGAACATAAGACCAATGTGTACGTAAGAAATAAAGTAGAGATGTGTGCAGGTGTCCAGGAGCCATTGATTTCAATAGTGAAACGACGAAAACTAGCATGGTTCGGACATGTATGCAGGCACGATTCCTTGTCAAAAACAATAATGCAGGGAACTGTCGAGGGTGGAAGAAGCAGAGGAGGACAAATAAAGACATGGACAGACAACATCAAGGAATGGACAGGGCTAGATATTTCCACACTCATCCGCATCGCTGAGGATAGAATTCGCTGGAGGACTCTGTGTGCTGAAGCATCCAATGTGGTACCCCTACGACCCTGAAGGGTTATGGGTTTGTTGATTGATTGATTGATTTCAGTTCTGGTTTGGAATAGGTATATCCCATATTATTATTATTACTTTGATTACTTACCTTGGCAATGTTTGCCAATTAATATTTATCAATTATTAATTTAGCTATTTTTTTAGGGTTACGTTTACGGTTTGGGTTAGTAGAGGTTTTGTTTTACATAACTAACACTAACCTTAATAAATTTATATTAAAATCCCTTAGCTGTGGAGGTATTTTTAAAGATATGATGAAAAACTACCACCATTCTGTGGAGATCTTCCTCTTAATAGCTTCCCAAGGAAAAAATATGTCTAGAAGTTTATAATAAAGCATCCAGACGAAATATTTCTCTAGGAAACTAAGAAGAAGATCTCAGCAAAATAGCGGCAACCCCTCATCGTATCCTTAAGGATACCTCCGCAGCTAAGGGGTTAAAATTAATAAAGGATAAACATAAACTGGCAAAGATTGCCAAGGGAAATAAACACATTGGAGGAGGAAGGGAGGTACGCTTTCCAAACAAAAACCGTTATTTCTCTAGGTCATTGTATCTGCCTCTACATTTCATATTTCTGGAATTTGTGAAGTGTATATGTCTAAGATGTCTGTCCACGTGTATACATGGCCGTGTTTTCAATCTTTACTTTTCTATACATGTGGTTTCGGAGTCGGTTGTGTCCTGTTCTTATGTGTAGAATGGAAACTTGTTCTGGTCTGTTCGTAATATAGAAAATTTTCAGATGTGATATCGTCACGATGGATATTGGTTATTAGCGTGACCGAGTTCTGTATAGATTTCTCGACAGAAAATGCAAACTGGCCTTCATTCGTGACGTTTTTGATTATTGTCGGAAAATTTGTTGGTCACTGTTTAGATGTAAGGTCAGAACCGAGGGGTAAATTTTATCAGTATGATGCAAGTCTTCGAAATGCCGCCTCCCTTACATGGATTTTCTTCGAAATGCCGCCCCCGACGATATATTTTGATTGGTGTCGCCCGATGCGGCCGCCTCATTGTATCAAAGCACGGAACGGGACCATGTATAAGGTATTGTAATCTAAAGTAGGGACTGGGTTTTTTTTCTTTCGAAAGATATATTTAAAAAAACAATTGTCCTGTACATGACGTGGAAAAATCAAGAGCATGCGGCCTTTATCACACAGCTACAAAATCCCCTTCCCGTATCTTCGTAACAGGAAACATGCAGTATTTGACAGTTGATTATTTATATACTTGGACTCGCCCGCCCAAAAAAAGGTCATGGCCGACAAACAAAATTTACGGAAACAATCAAAAATCATCTTTTTATGTCATATTTTCTTTCTTTTGAAATGTATAAATAGTATCGTCGAAGTGCACGTAAACCTACGAGAGTAATAATAATAATAATAATAATAATAATAATAATAATAATAATAATAATAATAATAATAATAATAATAATAATAATAATAATAATAATAATAAATAATCATACCCACAACATGTTAGTGTCGATCATAGGGGTGCCACATTGAAAAAATCAGAACAAAAATACCTCCAAAAATTCTGTGCTCGACCATTCGGACAAGTGCAGAAAATTTATGGTCGACCATTCCTTCGTTAGCAATTCAAGACGATACCGACGAAATTACTTTCCAGTCAAGTTTATGAGTGTGCAATTTGCACCAGTAAATGTCGAAGTATTTGAATACGATGGTTTCCGTTGTTTGCTTGTTATGTCAGAATACAAAGAGTGAGCTGGACATACTGATGATTACACGATGAAGTATGCACAAACATAAGGATAAACTAATAAAATATGTACACATTGGTATATTGTCTTGCTTTAGTTACAGTATGAGATACGAGGACTTACTATTGAGATATGAGGACTTACTACTGAGATATGAGGACTTACTACTGAGATATGAGGACTTACTACTGAGATATAAGGAGTTACTGTTGAGATAGGAGGACTAACAATTCAGATATGAGGACCTACTACTGAGATATAAGGAGTTACTGTTAAAATATGAGGACTTACTATTAAGATATAAGGAATTACTGTTGAGATATGAGGACTTACTATTGAGATATGAGGACTTACTATTGAGATATGAGGACTTACTATTGAGATATGAGGACTTACTATTGAGATATGAGGACTTACTATTGAGATATGAGGACTTACTATTGAGATATGAGGACTTACTATTGAGATATGAGGACTTACTATTGAGATATGAGGGCCTACTACTTATAAACAGTTAGGTTGAGATAGGAGGACTTACTATTGAGAAAAAGGATATTTAAACTGAGTTATGATAACATATTACTGAGATATGAGAACTTACCACGGAGATATCTTCTTCGTCTGTTTTCGTTCTCAATCTCCTGCAGATTAGCAGGATGTAGTCCGGAAAAAGGGAATGCATTGTGTCATGGTTTACAGCATTGGTAAGATATCTGCGTCTTTCGATCTGACACATCCTACTTCAGCATGACTTTGGATCAATTTGACAGACCGATATGAGATGGGACAGCCAACTCCTCCATAACCTCCTTATCATGAGATGCTAACGACATGCATTCTTGTTCAAAGATTCTTACGAGATGCATTGAAGCTAAACAGTGTTGCTTTTCTGTGCTCCCAGTTGAGATATTCAGACTTACTATTGTGATATGAGAACATGCAACGGAGATAATAAACGTATATAAGAACTTATTACTGAGATATGAGAATCTACTATTGAATTATCAGAAGGAAAAATCCAAAAAATCTTTCTTTAAATTGTAGTTCTCAAACCTCAAAACAAAGTAGAATAATTACTTGTCGGTAGCATATTCTATTCAGGACGTGGCTATCAACCCAGCATTTTTTGGCTGTAGTGATTTTCTAGGCAATATAAATGCATTCAGTAATTTGCCAGTTCTTTCTGAACGGTCCGGATACAAAATTGCCTTTGGCGTTGATCGAACTCGGTACCTTGACCGTCACAGACGGGCCCTGTACCACACCGCCACAGAGCCGGACAATTGCTTTTTACTTCCCTTTAACGATCTCAGTGTGTTTTCGAAGGGTTATGGCTCATTTAGTTAGGAACACACAGTCTAAACTTCACCCTATTACTTTGATAATTAGTGACCATTACACACAATGATATAAACATTTCTCCGTTGAAATGAACCCCACACATAATCTGAGATATTTATTTATAATAATACAACCTCACACCCTTTTTTCTAATAATACAACCTCACAACCTATATACAACCTCACACCCGATGACTATCTTTTACTCAACATACCTTTTCGTGGCCCCAGGCCTCTGCCTTGCTTACAACAGAGCGGCTATACAGGAACTGTTTGGCTGGGTGGCTCGTATAACTCCAAAACACAGGTCAGCTAAAGGAATCACACGAACTCTCCTCGATAATATTCAGTTATATTTTTAAACCAATCAGCATAATACACAGCACTACCACTGTTACATTAAAATCAAATTTCAATGTTATTTTTGGCCTCAAGTCGGTATGTTTTAAAAGTAACACTTAAAAATAGATCAACTACACACGGGCCAGTTTCTAAGTATTTTGTATTTTGAATGCATGCTATCGGCGTTGCGCACGTAAATACGGAACAAATAACACGTAATCGGCCTTTTTATTTCGCTCTAAATTTGTAGGTCACATGTTATCAATGTTCTATAAATAAATTGATGCGCAGTAGAACACTTTTCTAAATGTTTTTATGGTTGTGGAAAGGGGGGGGGTGTTAAGGAGGGGGGGTTTTAATTTAATCCACATTTTGCTTTAAGACATGAACATTTTCTTCTCTTATTTTTACTTCTTCTGTGTTCGTTCTCAAACTCCTGCAGATTAGCAGGATGTAGTCCGGAGAACGGAATGCGTTGTATCATAGTTTACAGAACTGCTGCGATATCTGCGCCTTTCGGCCTGACACATCCGACTTCAGCATGGCTTTGGGTCACTGACCCTATATGGGATGGGACAGCCAACTCCATCCCATAACCTCCTTAGTCGCCTTTTACGCGTGGAAGGTAAACAGTGTTGCTATTCTTTGCTCCCCTTTCGGGCCTCGGCAACACACGGGCGTCTTATTTTTACTATTACAATGAATTCGCGAATCTTTCTGTCCGTCTCAGTTATGTTTGTTTTTAATGTCATCCAAATATTAAAATCAATAGCAATTTATTATTTCGTTTACATCTTGAAAATGTATTCATTATGTGAAGTTTTTCTTTCTTTTCTGCGTTTGTTCTCAATTAGTAGGAATTGTTTTTCTGTGACTTAAGCCTTTCTAGGAAGGGTGGTTAATCAATTTTGCTGATAGTTTACAGTAGAAATACGATATGTGCGCCATTCAGCACAGCACATCCATTTTAGGTATGCAATCTTCTATTTATGTGTTGATTGTCTATGTCCTTGGATTTTACACACTAAAATGTCCCTAAATTTCAGTAAGAGGATGAGACCTTAGTAAGTGAAGTTTGTCTTGGGTCGACTACGTCCATCTTATACGCGGTTAAATTAGCCTCGCCTGCTTAGATAGTAAATTTCACCGCGTGCCCGATGATATAACATCCTTGAACCCAGTGTATCCCTCAACATTTTCGGTCAGTGGTCCCCTTATGACACATATTTTCATCCGTTTCCCCCTTCCGACTTCTAAAAAAATTGCCCATTACTTTATTTTTTTTGTTGCTTTGGCTATTTATATTTATGCTTTGCCCATATAAGTCTTGTGGTTTGTCGTTTAAAATTCAGTCTCAAGTTTCATCGTTAAGTGATATTCAGTAGATTTAATTTCTTCAGTAGCAAATCATTTACAGCACTAACATCATTTCAGCCAAATATGAAGATGGAAGCAGTAACAACCTTTTTCTTGCAAAGTTGGTTGCATTTTGGTATTTAGTTTCTGTCTCATCACAAAACCATGCAATAGTTCCATTTAAATAAAGTTTTCAGTAACTGATCATATTGCATTTCTTAGAGTTCTTCTTGGTATTGCATTTTATGTTTATTTTTAAAATGTATAAATGTGTATGTCACAATATATATTTCTATACCCAACATGTGTCCCATATAACAATAGCCTACAAAGTGATGGCCCCTAGACAACATTATAACAAGAATGCTGAGATTTTATGGTCACATAGACATAATATAATAGAAAAAAAAATAATATGAATGGTATGGCTACTGGTGACACGGAAAATGGTCAACCAAAACGATGATGGATAAGAGATATATCAGATTATTTTTTAATTGCCTTGGCTACGGCAAGTATCGTGATGTGCTTAGAACATTCATACAGAAGACTACGCTCTGGAAGGAGCATGTTATCTAAAGACCCATAAACAATAAAAAAAAAATAAAAACCAGGTTCAATAACGTATTATTGAATTCTTTCTTTTGTCTTTTCTCTGATTTTGCAGAAATCACAGAATTAAATTACTGTCGGTTTTCGGACTATGGCATATGTAGTCGCTTGATATCCAGTAATGTTGTGTAGACTCAAGTCGTCGGTAAATCTATCAATCTTGGTCTTCCCCTGCCTCTTATGTTTCCACTTTCATATTGTATGGTCTTGCTCGTGGCCAATATGGGTTATTCTCATTAAGTGGTTGAACCATTACAGCCTATGACCTTATTATGCTGTTCACCCCAGTCATTCACCTTATGAGAATGAATCATAATCAACTACCGACAAGAACATATAACATAAGAAGAACATACACGGTCAGAGAAAGCCCTACAACAAGATGGATAGATAACATCAAGATAAACCTGAAGAAATACGGATTCAACTCAGACAAGGCGACACATCTGGCTTTGGATAGACAATTAAAGCTCTAGTCACCACCCCTACGCTAACAGCAAGTGTGGATATTCTGACTATCATCCATCTGGAGATAGACAATAGACCGTTACATCCTCTGTTTTTCAATATATAAGATTACAGGCTTTCGAGTATAAATGCTACAGAAGAATTCTACGAATTTCCTATAGGGAACATAAGACCAATGTGTACGTAAGAAATAAAGTAGAGATGTGTGCAGGTGTCCAGGAGCCATTGCTTTCAATAGTGAAACGACGAAAACTAGCATGGTTCGGACATGTATGCAGGCACGATTCCTTGTCAAAAACAATACTGCAGGGAACTGTCGAGGGTGGAAGAAGCAGAGGAGGACAAATAAAGACATGGACAGACAACATCAAGGAATGGACAGGGCTAGATATTTCCACACTCATCCACATCGCTGACGATAGAATTCGCTGGAGGACTCTGTGTGCTGAAGCATCCAATGTGGTACCCCTACGACCCTGAAGGGTTATGGGTTTATTGATTGATTGATTGATATTTCACCACGGCGTTGTCCAAAAAAATCTTGTAATCTTTTCATCTGTCACGCGGTCTCTTTGTTCTGTTCGCCCATGTATCAAACAGATACCTGGACTTCTAGTTTATGGTGCAAAGAATACGATCACTGTCTTCTTTCATGGCGTGTTGTGTGATGTGACTAAAGAAAGTTGAGGATTAAGCTGAAAACCTGCCACACGTGAATAAATCATTGTCACTACATGTCTTGTCTCGATATTCTTACTTTTGTCTTCTAGAAAATGGTTCGCATAGGCGACGAAAACATGAAGGCAAGTGAATAGTGTACGTTTGTCATTCTTGACAGATTACTATATGGCGGGGAATGTTAGATATGTTGTCAACTCGACAACAAGCTTCCAGGCCACTATCCTCCTCAAAAATGTGTAGAGACTAAGACTTGGACGAGGGGTTCACGATGTCAGTGAATGACACCTCGGCTAAGAGGGCGAACGAGCTCGGGCCCAACTCTACCATCTTTGCTTTCCTATACCAGAATCTTGCTCGCGGAGAGAAAAGGTTCAATACCAGAAGGACGCAGGCGCAATACATTTAATTTCCCCAGACGAGTTCACTGGCAGAGGAACACCTCGTGGGAGTACGCATAGTCGACCTAAACCTAAATTCCTAACTACCATCTCCAAGGAGAATGCCACCCAGGGACATTTTTTGTTCTGAAAAGTCAAAGGGCACAGTGGATGCTAAACTGTCACGACGCATAATCGATACACATTCGCTGTCTGTCTACAGATAAGAAGTCTGTCACGGATAAAGACGTCCACTTGAAAGAAAGAAGAAAACGGATGTGCTGGACCTCGGATATCTGGGCCTAAGATATGCTGAGCCAGCCGATGTGCAAATAACACAGCTCTGCTGATTGTTATGAAATCACACGAATGTTGGCCGTGGTTATTAGAGATCGAACGTAGAAGAAGATCGATAGCAGAAATGATTGATAGAACACGCAATATGGCATGGATTTTACGAAGTAGAAGATATTTAGAAGACTTTATACTTTTCATATTTCAATAGGGTACATTGTCCTCTACCAAACAATGATGCATCCAACGTTTGAAGGAATGTTCTATATCAAATCCCTACAATGTTGTACCCATCCATTTCAGTTTAGTAGTCCATACATTCTATTGACTTTGGGGGGAAAGAAGCTCTATTCTCTCTACAGTCAGCATGTGTTTCTCTTGGTCTTCCTCTCTTTTTTTTGCCCTTTTAAATAGGCCACATATATATATTCATGTATTTGTGCCTTTTTCACAAAGATACTCCAAACACAGCAATCAAATGCGCCATTTCCACAACGATACTTCAAACAAAGCAATAATATGTACCTTTTCCGCAACGATACTCCACAAGCAATAATATGTGGCTTTTCCACAAAGATACTCGAAAGCACAGCAATAATATGTGCCTTGTCCACAAAAATTCTCCAAACACCGGCCAATTATCATAAAGTACAAATGTTTCTTACAATATCCCCCAGAATTGTTCTTGTATTTTTAACCACAATCGATAATAAGTGAGACTGCCCTAAAACTGTATATCAATAGTACTGAACGTAAAACACAAAGTCAAACTGCTTTAAAATGATCACACAGATTTCAGACTATTGGGTACGGTTATGCAAAATTACAGATAATATACAATACAGCTCAAAAGTTTCAACCATAAGGTCTTTATCAAGGAAATATAAGACACTGAACAAACTTATTCCTCTATAATACATCCCTCTTTAAGCTACTCATCTATCTAGGCTACCATTCTCTCTCAACTAACCTCCTATATAAGCTACCATCCTCTCAGAGTTACCTTCCTTTCTAAGACACCCTCTTCTCTAAGCCTTACTCTTCTCTAAGCTACCCACCTTCTCTAAGCTGGATAGTGGAACTGTAAAGGTGGACAGCATCCATATTACCAACATCCAGTAATGTCGCTAATTCATGTTTTCCTGTTAAGGTGTGCAGAAAGGAACATTGATTTTGTTATAACGACCGTTTTATCATAGAAACCTTCAGACATCTGCTGGATGAACTTTAATTACACAAATTTTATATATCTTTTATATATCTTTAGATATACACCCCTGGATCATACGCTGGATAGCAAATGTGCTAATCTGTAGAAAAGTCGCTCTCAGGTGTGGATCCTGGACGTCTGAGATCAGAACAATAGCACCTGGTCTACCACAATGATCTCCTCTTTCCCCAGTACTGTTTAATTTGTATACATTGAGAATTGCTCAGTTGCAAACTTCCAGAAATTGTAGAGTTCTAACATATGCTGATGATATCCTACTATACAACATGGGCAAAAACAGAACAGATATTCTGACAGTGTACAGAAAGGACTAGATCAATTGTCGATATGGTGCAGAACATACAACGTTGTGATCAATCCCTCGAAAGCAAAGGTCGTCTGGTACTCCTTAAATAACAATCTGGTCAATAACACACTGCCAGCTGTTAGTTGCATTGGCTCGTTCATTGAAAGAGAACAGGACCATATATTGGGATAATCTTTGATAGAAGTCTCTCATTCAACAAGCACGTCACAAATATGATTCTGAAGGCTAAACGAGGGATCAGTGTTATCAAGGTTATAGCGACCTTCGACATGCAGCAATTGGTACTTTTTCTGCATCTGCAAGTGATGGTGCTATGTTAAAGATTATGGCCTCGGCCTACTAACTTTGTCACAGACACAAGTTGACAGATTTGAAAAAGTCCAAAATTAGGCAATGAGATCGGTACTGGGATGTACTAGAGATACACCCATCTCTGCTATGAGATTTCTGCTTGATCTCCCCAGCAGTAGAGTGCAACATCAGGTAGCACACGTTAAGTTGTACCTTAAAGTCACAGAATACAACCACCACCCATTACACCATCGTCTAGATGAGTCAAAGGGAAAACGAATCAAGCGTGGCAGATCATGGATGGCAGAAGCTGAAGACACACTGCGAAGAGTATGTGAATTGGAAGAAATAGGAAAGGGTAGCGAATAGGTGGAGGTAGACACTGAGAAGAAATCACTGACTAAAGTAATAATACAACTAGATAAAGCGTGTCGAAAATTGACGGAAGTCAGGGCTCAGGACACAGTGCGTGAACTCGCCCAACTACACTCGAAACCACAAGACATAATTATATACACAGATGGCTCCGTTAACAGAAACACAAATAAAAGAGGTTTGGATAGTTAGTTAGTTAGTCGTCGGATCATCATCACTGAAAACTGGACACATCCATAGTTGCTCCGATCTCTCCTTGAGTGTATCCGCCATCACACTTTTGCTGACAGTACCAGTCCTATGCTGGTTGACCATCATTCTTCTGCGCCCTCCAAAATGTTCACCTCTAGCAACACCGCATCTCAATCCCTGATCTTTAATCCTAGCCATTGAAAAGGAATCATCATCCACATTAGTCTCACTCTCGCGTGTTATATCTCTTAAGGAGTTCAAAACGTCAGCGCGATCCATTGCCCCATCGCCCTTTGCCACAATCGCACACGATGCCAGTTGATCCACTCTTTCATTGCCTCGAACGCCCACATGTCCCGACACGAAAATAAATGTAACCGCTTTCAAGCTCGCATTTCTCAAGGCCTCAATCCACTGTTCGCGAACGAGACCAACTTGTACCTTCTTAATCATACTCATAGAGTCACTCAAGATGCAGACCTGCGTTACTTTCTGTGTGCGTAGCCAATCAAATGCCTTGGTCACCGCCATAGTCTCCATGGTCATACTACTCGTAGTGACCGCAAAGGCACCACTTTCCTCCTTGATCGTTTTACCTGCGCACTGAGCTGTAAAGGCCCAAGCACTGCGAACATGCCTAATTACAGATCCATCAGTGTATATAATCACATCCCCCTCTTTGGTATTCTCACTGATTAAAGCCTGCACTTCTTTCTCCACAGCTGTGGGACACCATTCTCTGCATTCCCTGCTAAGTGATATTACTACTCTCAAACAAGTTTCGAAATATGTGGGCAGACCTATCCATTCCGCACCAGCTGCCACATCCTATAATCTGCACACGCTTTGTATTTCATCCTCAGCACGTCCCATCCACGACCTTCCTCTCTTGAGTCTGCTGCCTTTAACTTTCTGTATTTCGGAATGCAACGGGTGTTCCTTATCTGCATGTATTTGAAGGTACGCCCGTGCACGGCAATACTGTAATCTATGCTCAGCTGTTGGGCAGTCAAGTAGGTATCGCATAGCTCTTGTCGGTGTGTCTCTTGTGCATCCCAGAATGATACGCATTGATGCATTCTGGACTCTATCCAGTCTTTCGATCTGAGTTTGGCTAAGAGTCAGAATTGCCAGTGCATATTCCACCACAGCCACAACCAAACCCTGGTACAAAAGAAATAACAATCTTTGCTCACACTGTGCAGCAGCCATAACCTTCATTGCTGCTAAGCCTTTGCCTGCCCTTATGATAATGTGGTCAACATGTTCCCTGAAACTCAGGCATCTGTCAAAAAACACACCCAGATATTTCATTGTGCTGTTCTTTCTAAACTTTTCCCGGACAACGAAACTTGTGGCATGGGTGTCTTTACCATGTGATTGTTCAAGGAAAACCATGTCACGAATGCCTTAGACGGATTAACCACTGCTCCCGTATCTCGACACCAATTTGTCAGTCTGTCCAGCTCCTTCTGTAGTTCCAAGACGCACTCTTCTCGATTTCTGCCCTGTCTATACTCCAGGATATCATCGGCATATGACATCGTTCTGCCAACACCTGTGATTTGATTGCCAGCGATGTGTACTGTGTATACATTGAAAAGTACAGGAGATAGAGGCGATCCCTGTGGCAGGCCAGGGCTAATAACCGTTGGTGTAGATATTGGTGTAGAGGTTTGGATTTTGTTGCCTACAGAAACGGCGTGAAGTTAGTTGAGAAATCTTCAGCATATTGTACTGTCACATCGAGCATGAGGATGGAGATAGAGGGAGTTACAGCAGCGCTTAATTGGTTGATAACTGATACATCAACACACGCGGTAATACTCACAGACTCTCAAAGCATGTTGAGCAAGATAGAAAAGTTCATGCCATGAAAAGACTGGTGGGACTTATTGAACAACGCAGTTGTCCAGAGCATTACATGGATATACTGCCCTGGTCATGCTGGGGTCAGAAGAAACGAGAGAGCCGACTTAATGGCAGGCAATGCGGTGATAGACGGCACATTGCTGAGAAGAAATAAAGCAGACTTAATGGAATCAGTAATAAATTCATTTCAAGATGCAGATGATGTTAATGAGGTTGAGAACGTATACATACATAGAATGTTAGAAATGGGAGTATCTAGAGTTGAGGGTAGGAAAAGTATTTTTTTTGGAAAGTCCCGAAGATCACACAATCAACACCTGACTGGGACTCTGAGTCTACATATATTGGGATGGCTGCTGGGACGGAGGGTGGAGCACTTATGGGAATGTCCCGCATGCTGTGAAGCCAGTTTCTATTCAAGAATCAAGTATGTATCTTTAAGACGCGATATTCTACATGACAAAGGTTTTCTAAGAACAGAAAATCTTAATGCTTGAAGGCAATGTAGTTTAGTAGTGCATATCAAATTTTAGTATTTGTTCCGAAAGTTAAACCTGACTTTGAAAATTTGTGTTCAAGGGTTCCCGTAGTTTAAAGTGGTGCGTCGTGCTTTGTCGCGCGCGTAAATACACATAAAAAGGCGTGGGTACTCCTAATATGTATACGTCATCATTTTCTGTGTCAGTTCCGCTACTAATTGTAAACAATTATATGGTTTGTTGCTTGCTATTCACAATGTTTTTAATCGAAATTATATAAGCATGGCGGTACAAGGCTAATTGAAAAACTTATGTGAATTTCTAACAGTCATGGAAAAGCGAAAATGGTCCACATAATTTCAGGGATGCAACAAGTATGCACCTGTATAAAAGCAGAGGGAACCGTCACTCATTCCAATAATAATCATAAAGGCATCTCTCTACTATCCATTGCAGGGAAAATATTTACTTAGAATTCTTTTTGAGTCGTTTTACATAATATCTTAATGAAGTATTACTACCCCAAAACCAATGTGGTTTCAGAAAAGGACTTGCAACAACTGATATGGTCTTTGCTGAAAGACAACTACAACAAAAATGTCACGTACACGGCTGTGACCTGTACACGTCATAGACTTAACAAAAGCATTAACACAGTAAGTAGGGTGGGTCTATGAAATATATCAAAATATGGTTGCCCACAGAAATGTATCACAATGATGCAACAATTTCATGATGGAATGCAAGCTAGAGTTCGGGATGATGGAGAGTTATCTGCAACTTTTCCTGCATCAAATGGAGTTAATTAAACAAAGATGTGTACTAGTACCTACTCTGTTTAGCATCATGTTCTCTGCTATATTGAATGATGCTGCCAGAGGTCAGAACCTAGGAGTAGACATAGGATATCGCATTGTTGAAAAATTGTTCAACTTTCGACGGTTCCTAACAAAAACAAAGTCAAATCACACATCGTCAGAGATTTTCTATTTGTTGATGATTGCGCCCTGAATGCCAACTCTAAGGCTGATATCCATGTTATTATAGCATGATTATCCAAAGCCTGTACCAACTTTGGGCATAATTTATTTCCCTTTATACCTTTTTATGCCTTGCAGCTTCAAGGGTAGAATAGCTCTTTGGAGATGGCTTTTGTGTGCTTGATATGTGTCTGTTTTCGTTGACTCTTGTATTTCTGTAATCCATCGTTTGTAAGGTCTGCCCCTGACTTTGTATCCATCGTGTCTGTATAGTATTTCTTTTTGAGTGACACTATCTGATGGTAGTCTGGTGGCATGCGGAAACCGCTTAATCTGTTGTCTTCTAATGTAATCCAGAATTGGTTTTGTGTGTTAGTCTTCTGGTATTTTCGTTCCTAATTCTGTCTTTTATTGTTACTCCGAGAATTCTACGTAGACAAGTCATTTCTGTTGTAACAAGTTTTCTTTAGGATTATGTTGTTAGTGTCCACATTTTACATTGGTAGCATAGTGATGGTATGATGATAGTTTTATATAGAATACCATTAACACAGAGAAAACATGTTACAATCAGCACGTGGCAAAATCTATCACTGGCCATGCATAAATATGAATGGCGTTGCATTGGAAATTGTGAATAGATTCAGATGCCTATGTAGTAATATTATAATAAATGCCGCCGTTGATATGAAGAGTACACCAGGAGCTCCAAGGCAACCAGCACAATCGGCAGATTTCGTACACAAATGTGAGGCATAGAAATAGCATTAGGCTACAGATTAAGCTGAACGTTTACAGAGCAGTGGTACTTCTAGTTCTATTATTCGCCCGTGAAACATGCATTCTGTATCGACGACATGTGAGGAAACTTAATTACTTTCACACTACTTGTCACAGTACTGTCACAGCAACAGTATATATAGTAGTGGTGCGTTTCTAATGTGCTTCAGTATATTATAGAACAGTCTATAGCGTAATATACGTTTGTGCTATAAAACTCTACAGTGATCCTTATTGTATACTTTAAGCTGTTTACAGTGGATTATATTTGTTCCTCTAGGAGAGTTTTCCTCTGTGGTGGAGAGATACATGATGTGACTCGGACGACCAAGATAACAGGTTTAATTTCCGTAGCATATAATTGTACATATGGACCGCTCCTAAATCAATGGTGACCTAAGAAACGTAAATCTTGCCTAGAAAATCAAGGACAGAACATCAGATGGCAAGACAAGATTCCGGTTACCACTGTCCTTGATAGATCTGGTATCCCTTTCATTGACACTATTCTGATGCAGACACATTTCTTTGGGCAGGTAATGTGGTACATATGCCAGAACGTTATTCGCTCATTGAACGTTATTCGCTCAGTCGTCACTTGAGGATTATTTTGATCGTATTATGTGTTTTTAAGTGAATGACTAATAACTGTAATGTGCAGAAAATTCCTTGTGTGTTTTCTAATGTGGATAGTTGAATTTTCCTGGAGGGATGCCTGGAGTTTAGTCGTTGATCGTGCCGTCATGATGTTCGCTAGGCGCGAACAAGGAAGCGACCGATAGCCACCGGTATAAGTGGTAGCTCTGCAACTGGGCAGGGCGGGGCACCCATTTGTCCCGACATAAAATATTGTCAAAGGGAGCGGATACAAATGGATATCCCCCATATGGATGTGGAATGCAACGGGAAACTACCACATTATTCTTCCAAGATGAAAGTCATGGCGACACACAGAAGTAGGCCTACAGTTAGTGTAAATATTTTTCAACAAATAAAACAAGGAGTCAGACAGGGATGCGTGCTTTCACCGGACCTGTTCTCTCTATACAGTGAAAACATATTGCGTGCAATAGTAGATATCCCAGGAATATCAGTGGGAGGACATAACATAAATAATTTGAGATATGCGGATGACACTGTTCTGATTGCAAAAAGTGAGGAAGACCTTCAAAAATTAATTAAAGTAGTAGTCACAGAAAGCAAAGAGAAAGGCCTCTTCCTAAATATCAAGAAAACAGAAGTAATGGTTATTTCAAAGAAAGAAAATAACACACCTTGCAAGATCATAGTGAATGATATAGTATTAAAACAGGTCCACCAATTCAAATATCTAGGTACAATTATAACAGCAGATGGAAGAAGTTCAACAGAAATAAGATGCAGAATAGGACAGGCAAAAACAACATTCAGAAAAATGAAAAATATACTGTGTAATATGACCTTGTCATTAGAGGTGAGAAAGAGAGTTCTGCAGTGCTATATAACCCCTATACTAACATATGGGTGCGAGTCTTGGACAATAAACAAACTGGAAAGTGGGAGATTGGAGGCAACAGAGATGTGGTTCTACAGAAGAATGCTGAGAATACCATGGACTGCCAGAAAAACTAATGTAGAGGTATTAAAAGAGTTAAATGCGAAACGGACCTTAATCAACAATATAAGAAAAAGGCAATCTTCTGGCAGGTTTAGAGAACATAATCACAACAGGCAAGATTGAAGGCACCAGAGACAGAGGGCGACAACGTGAGAAAATATTAGACAGTTTGACAACCTGGCACGGCAAAGAAACAACAACGACTTTGATACATAATACTGTGGACAGAGAGCTGTGGAGAGCCATGACCGCCTACGCCACCCGGCATGGCACCTGATGATGATGATGATGATGATGATGCCAGAACATCGGCTGGCAAAGATACCTCTCTATGGTGAGCTGAAGATGGGCTTACGTTATCAAAGTGACTACAGGAAGCGCTAGAAGGACTTGTTAAATACCTCACTGAAAGACTTTGAAACAGACCAAATTACATGGAAAGAACTTGCACAAAATAGAGCTACAGTGTGCTCTACAGTCGAAAAATTCACAGAAAAAGATGTAGCATCTTGTGAAAAGAAGTGCAGTGCATCAGCTCAACAGCGGAGAGTAACTATAGTCTCAAGTAGACCAAATACCATCTACAATGGTCATCCCATGCTCGAATTGTCTAAGAACATTTGCGGCCAGAACATGGTTTACTAGCCATCTGCGAACTCATCGTCAAGGACATAAATCTAACTGAATTTCAAAAGTGGGTGTAACAAATGGTCATCATCACTTGTGATGACTCAATAATATTCGTGTTATAATAATTAGATTTGTTTAGTACTTCAATTTATTAAATGTAGTTCTTTACATTAATAGGCCCTGACTTTTATAATAATTTATATAGTTAATTTTTCGGTCTATACAAAATAAAACAGCTAAAGAACGAAAAAATATTACGTCATCTTTTTGGTTTAACCAACAAGTTATTCTGCGCACACACAGTACAGACACACTTGTACACACAATTTATTCACAGTCGGGTTTTATTTTATGATTGCATATCCAATTTTCAATATAATCAAATTATATTCGATTTTACAAGTCTCAAAAGTTAGTACAATATTGGGAAAGAGTTACAGCTTACTATTTATAATTCTTATATCTCAACTAAACATACAGTCTAATGAAATAATTTTCAATGGATTCCAGATCATTCATTAGTCAGAAGAAATGAGTTAGCAGATAGCTGATTGGTGATCCAGCGGTCCATTGGCACGTGCTATTTGACCCAACTACTGGAAAGTCTGTGAATGTTCGTCCCACCCACGGCCAGAGCTAAAAATATAAGTGGATTTCTAGCTATGCACTGCTTCGTAGCACTGAAGCCAATATACGGTTGATTGTGCTTATTCCCCGCTACTAGTTACGCCGAACTTGTATATGGCTCCAAGCATTCAACCAAATATTCAAGTCAAAAGAATTGTCACGTCCTGAGCCACTGTGCCTTTATGATGGGTCTCAGTCTTAAGAAAACATGTCAGTTAATCTCCCCTCCCCAGTGTTGCTCGGTACATCTCTGGCTCCCTCCCAATAGGGCGCTTGCATATATACAAATCACGAAACATAAAAAATACAAAAAGCAACAGTAAAAAAACAAAACATGAAAAGCATAATCGTATAGATGATATTCTACAAAATTTCCATAAATGAGCCTCAATATAATGGTATGTTAAATTTTGAAGCAACTGGCAGAAGCAACAAATACAATACATGCAATCATTGCCGTAAATTAATTCCATCTTCAGTAGTTTCATGGACATAGAATGCAACTTAAACTCACCTATGCAGCCTAAAAGACTATGTCTTCAATAAACTAGGAAGAAAACAATAATCGTTTTTATATTGAGAAAAAAACCACAATAGACTAAAACTAGACATGTATAGGAGAGTTGGAATAGGCGACACAAATAAGTTCCCTCGCGGACAATCTGAAAAAAAGTACAGATTATATTTTACATAACTTCCTACAGTAGTGCACCAAAGACGGTAACTATTGCCATCGGACGGACAGATCGACAAGCTCTACGGCCATGATACGAGGCTGGCGATCATAGTACAATTCATTGAAGAAATTGATATCAGCATCTGACTGGAGAACGAGGAAGAAGAAGATGGTACTTGTCTATACTTTTGTTGTTATGCATGGTCAAGGAGTGTGCCTACTATCAAAATGTCTTTGTTTTCCTTTCCTTAGATCGATTTCTGGTTATGCCCAACGCTGATACAGTGTTACATATTAGTAAATACTTCACTTTCTTACATATCGTCGTGTGTAGTATTTATTTCTTCTTCTTCTTCAAATAACCACAACGAATATTTAGTGTGATTTCCGCCAGGGAGCTTGAAGTACGTTGTGTTGCAAGTTCCTCAGTAAAACTGTGATTATTTGCACCCGGGTAGGCCACTTGTGGTCAGGACGTCCGAGGTCCAGCACATCCGTTTTCGTCATTCCTTTATTTCGGGTTTGGTCCCTAGTCCGTGACAGCCTGTGTATCTGTCGTCGGGCACGCTGATGTGTAGTGCCTCTTCGCCAAGACGCTTGTCGAGCGCGTCTATCTGGCACGAGGTGCTCCACCGTCTATAAACCCATCTCGTGAAATTGGACGAACTCTGCCTGTGTCCATCGGGTACTGAACCTTTTCTCATCCGTGAGCCTGGTTCCGTATGAGGAAGAACTCGCCAGAAGAGTTGGACCCTGGCTCGTTCGCCCTCCTACCCGAGGCATCGTTCACTGACATCGTGAACCCCTCGCACAAGTTTGAGTCTCATACCAGTTTGAGAGCAAGGCGTTCTCGAGCTGAGCGACCTTGTCCCAATAGCGCCTGAACCCATCAGGTACTGAACCCTTTCTCTCTGCAAGTGTATTTCCGGTATAGGAGAGCTTGACAATAGAGTTGGGCCAGGGCTAAATCGTTGTCCCTTTTTTGCCTGAGCCCATCAGGTACTGAACCCTTTCTCTCTGCAAGTGTATTTCCGGTATAGGAAATCTTGACAGTAGAGTTGGGCCAGGACTGCCATCGTTGTCCCCTTTTTGCCTAAGCCCATCGAGTGTAGTATTTATTTGCCAAGTGTTTACATCTGCACTTTATTTCATCACGGTATCCGATTACTTCTAAAAGAAAACGTAAACTGTTCATACAGCATGCTTCCCGTCAAGGAGTTTCCTGTCAAGTTATACATGACATGATTGACAACCGCGCTACGAGTGACAACTTGCTTATGTATTGTTGACGTAATTTATAGGCAGCAGCATTTGTATTATAAAGCACTCCACATTTGTATTATCAAGCACTCCACATTTGTATTATCAAGTACTCCATATTTGTATTATCAAGCACTCCACTTGTGTATTATGAAGTACTCAACTTTTGTATTATCAAGCACTCCACATTTGTATTATCAAGCACTCCACATTTGTATTATCAAGCACTCCACATTTGTATTATCAAACACTCCACTTGTCAACTGTTCCACATTTGTCAAGACAACTTATTATAACTCTACAGAAATAACAAACTCGTAAGAATAGTCATTTCATAATAGCGGCAGACAGCAAATAGCGATATATAAATGTACACACAAATAAAGCACATCATACATAAGACATTACTTTTCTACTACTTTTAAATTTTTAAGCATCACTTCTATATTTGTAGCATTCCATTGCAACGTGAGCATCTAATATATCTAACTCTCACCTTGAACTTCGAGTCAGTTCAAGAGAGTCCGTTTCACGTAACTAGTCCATCTGCAACATATGCTGATAACAACAATATATACAAAATAATATAATACCACAAATAATACTAATGTAAAATTCAAAGAACATTATGCAACCAAAGTTTCAACGAAATAATCGTTATCACGAATGGTCAAATTATACACTTTGTAACAAGCCAGGGAAATACATTTTTACAATGATAAACAGATTACTATTTCCATACGCAGGCACATTTAAGATATCAAATACGTGAATCATCTGTTATTTCACGACAAGATGCAGGGCTTGTTAGTTATCTATTCTCCTGTACAGAAGTAAACAGAGACGGAAAGCTGAACACAAAGTTACCGGTATATCAACACTCGATTCTCATTTTCTGCCAGCAATATGTTTGGAGCTCCGATCTAAAGTATACGAAAGCAGCAGAGAACGACAGATGGAGTGACAGAGCGTTGAAGTTCACAACTCGTGGTTGTTTGTTGCGGACTGATTTTGAAATGAGAGGAACGAAAAGTTCATAGATGTTTTAAGTTGCATTGCGTTGCTAGGGAAAATGCACGCATGGCAGAAGTATGGTTTACCCTTATGGTAATATATGTTCAAAATTAAGCAACGTTTGTGCGTTCCATAGTCTCCTACCTCGGACTTCAATATTCATTGCTTGAATATAACTTGTCGTCCGTTGGAAACAATATACTGTGCTATAGATTTTATTTTTGGTGTTTGCGACCAGAGTCGGTGTTGGGCCTCTTGATGTTGTTCGTCCATCACAGGTGATGATGACCATTTGTTACATCCACTTTTGAAAATTCAATTAGAGCTATGTCCTTGATTATGAGTTCGTAGATGACTCCTATTCGAGCTGTAAATGTCCTTGGATAGTTCGGACATGGAATGACGACAGTAGAAGGATCTTGGTATATCCGTGACTTTCTAGCTGATCTCCGCTGTTGAGCTCCTGCAATTCTCCTCTTTTCTCAAGATGATGCGCTATTTTTTATTTTAGAACAAAATGTAGATCTATTTTGTGCAAGTTCTTCCCATGTATCGTGGTCTATTTCAAAGGCTTTCAGTGCATTCTTTAACGAGTCCTTGTGGCGGTTCTTTTGGCCACCTTGAGATCGTGTGCCCTTCTCCAGTTCACCATAGAGAAGTATCTTTGGCAGACGATGGTCTGGCATACGCACCAAATGATCTGTCCAACGAATCTGTGTTTGCATCAAGATTGTGTCAATGCTGGGGATACCAGCTCTATCAAGGATAGTGGTATTATCGTCGAAACGTTGATTATGTCCTGTGTATTGTTATTTGCATTATTATATCATGTGTATTGTTGTATATTTTATTTCACATGAGCATCCGACAGTGATAGAGCGTTTATGGTCGTTCAGTTTGCGGTCATTACCTGTTTCCTACGTAAGAACTATTTTCATACAGTTTTACAGCAGTATTACCTTTTATTGATTCTTACTTTTTTATTACAATTTTCAGTTATTGTTTGTTATAATATTTCGACTGTGATTTTTGCTGTGTATCTTGTTAGTTTAAAGCTTTATTTTCTTCGCGCATGCATGTCAGTTTCCTCCTCCCCAGTGCTGCACAGTAAACATCTGGCTCCCTCCCAACCACAGAGGGTGCATACATATATATTCAGGTAAACATGAAACACATTTCAACAACAAAATAAACGCACAATTGTATAAATGATGTGCCATGAAGATTCTATAAGAAGATAACCTCAGTATAACTGCATGTCATCCACTAAGGTTTTCTGTTGCATGGGTGGTTTGTCTAGTGGGCCATTGGTGATACCCACAGACGCAACCACATGCGTAACCATTTGTGAAAATGTAAAACTATTTTAGTGTGTTCATGTATATGTTTGCTATATTTTTAGTTTTATAAATATCACGGAGTTTCATAACAGACAGAAAATTGGTAATAACTAGTTTTTTAGTTCCCATGAAGGCATTACTGCTATATATAGGTTTCGGCTTATAATTAATTCTCTAAAATCTGATATTTTGTTTAGTTCTAAATTTGATGGTTTGAAGCATCCTGGGTATGAAAGAAAGCTCGGAGAAACCTCCCCACTGCACGTAGGAAGTAAGAGCTAATCGCTCGCAATTCCTGGAGTTCGAGAAGAAGAAATGTGTTCATAATCATGTAGGTCCTCACTGGTTTTCTATGAATTCACCAATGTTGTTAGAGCTACTAAATGATTTAAAAGCTGGATATGTCGTATCTTTTTTCTATTTTATACCAGTAGTTAAGCCGAAGGTATGTCCTTCTTATCTTCTATTCTTCATCCTTCTTCAGTCAGATATCAGGTTACAGCGCCAATAGCTTCAATGAATTGTGTGATTCGCTTCAGGTCATCCATGGAACTCCTCAAGTCTGGAAGCAGTGGGGTCTCAGTAGGCCATATTTTCTCCCTCTCTTCTTGGTAGAGTTGACAGGGCATGAAGAATGTGTTCTGCAGTCTATGGGCTTAGTTCACATTTGCACAGGTCTGTCTCACCAATTTTCAGCTCTCGGAACATGTGACTTCTCAGTCTGTTGTAACCAGTTCGTAGTCTGAAGATGATGGTTTGTTCCTTGCGTGACATTTGGTGGTAGGGGTCATTTGGTTCTGCAGTTGATTGCATCTGCTTCGACTTTTTCTTATATTCTTCTTTTAACATGGTCTTACATTCATAGTACGTACTATTGTCCTTCTTATGATTAGTGGCATTATTGCTAGTGCACCTTGCATTGCGTCAGCCGACGTCCCTCGTGTCATGCTCAATATTGTGACGACAGCCTATTTTATATAGTTTCTATTTTTGAAATTGGAATACGTAGTCGACTAGTATACAATGCTAGTATATTATAATTTGCCTCTTATAAAAGCTTTATGAAAAGCAGTCATTGTCTTGGTCAATGCACCCCACAACACCCAAGTCCACTCATGTATGTTAGCATATTTAATCTTCCTCTGCTTCTATTATGTAATCTATGTGTTAATGTAATGTAAGGTTTTGGGTCTAGTACCTTACACAAGAATTTGGTTGATGTGGTGAAATTAATGGTCTCATTATTAATACACATATCCTTAATTTTCTTAGTTTGCACCCTTTTTCTGCTGACTTCTTCTTCTTCTTCTTTCGTTCACTTGAAACATGTCTATATCTGTAATTCTGTCTCCTTAATAAAACTCACTGTCTTTTGTAGTTCATACAGTGTCCATAGAGTTTTGATTCCAGTGTTGTTTCCTCTGGCCAATATGTCTGCCTCAGCGTTTCATGCTCAGAACACTCTTGAAGTATATGTTTGGCACTCTGTGCTGCCTGTCCACATGTACACATGGCTGTGTTGCCAATCTTGAACTTTGTATACATGTGACTGCGGAGTCGGTTGTGTCCTGTTCTGAGACGTAGAATTATAACTTGTTCTGGTCTGTTCATAATATGATAGTCATCTTGTGTTGGTGTTTGTGGCTTTCTTATTGACTTGATCATCTGGTTTTTCTGATGGTAGGTGATTGGTATATCTGGTTGGTCTTCGGCAGCACCTTCCTTAGCCAGTTGGTCTGCTTTTTCATTTCCTGGTATTCCACAGTGAGAGGGTATCCACTGCATGGTTACCCTATACTGGTATGACAATTCGCTAAGTAGTTTTTTCAAGTCTGTTAGTTTTTCAGACTGGAGAGCTTGAAGCACTGACCTTGCATCTGTCAGGAATACCACAGGCTGTAGGTCAGAGTTGGAGTTCAGCAGTTTTTTAGCTGCCACACTAATTGCCTGGATTTCTGCATCATACGTAATTATTGCACAATTTTCCTGTCGGTGTTCTGATTGTATCTCTAGGCTTGTGTGGATATTCTATATATACACCTGCACCTCCATTCCTCACGGCATTCTGTGCTAACCCATCTGTGTATACTCTGACCCATATATCTTGTGGATATTCCTCATCCAGGAAACTGAGGGTGACTGTCCTTCGCTGCACACTGTTCTGCTCGTCCTCGCTTAGTATTCCTTTCACATGGGTCTGAATGTATATTGGCATTGCATGCCTTTCACTCCACGGGGTTTGTTCTGGTACAGGCCTTAAGGGGCTGTCAACTTCAGGTAGGTCTGTAAGTTGTCTGCGGAGTCGTTTAGCTTGATGGATAAAGCTGCTTCTTTTCAGTCGTCCCATTGCTAGATTTTGGAATCTTTCCTTCATTGGATGACTTGGCATACACTGAAACTGTTCTGCCTGAATTAGTACTTTTGTGTCTCTGCGTTCGCCAAGTGTTTGCATTCTTCCCATTTTCTGCATCTCTGCTATGGGTGTTGATTTCATTGCTCCCAACATTATTCTAAGTGCCTGGTTTTGCACTTTATATAGATCTTGTAATGTGGTGTTTGATGCAGGACACCATGCTGCTGAACCATATTCCAGGTGTGGTCTTATGCCTTGCTGGTAAACTTTACTGAGTATATTCCCACTGGCTCCCCATGTGGTTCCACTTAGTTTTCTCAGGATAGCTAACTTCCTCCTGGCTTTTGTTGTTGCTTTGTTTATGTGCTGCTTCCATGTCAGTTTATCATCAAAAGTAACTCCGAGGTATGTGGGTTGTTTGTCTTCTTTCAAGAGCTCGCCATCTATTTTGATATGACCGGCTTTTTGTTTTGGTGAGAGGGTAAAAAGTGTAGTGCTGCACTTATCTGTGTTAATGCTGACGCACCATCTATTAGCCCATAAGGTTAGGGCATCGATAGCTCTTTGTATTTGTTTAGTGGCCACTGTCGCATGTTCTTCTGTGGACCAGATCACCAGGTCGTCAGCATACATTGCCACTTTGATCCCGTGTGGTAGTTCAGCAACTAGGTCATTGATGTAAACCAAGAAAAGTGTGGGCGACAGGACTCCTCCCTGGGGGACTCCATGACGCAGTATAACTTTCTTGCTCTTGCGACCATCTAATTGTACCCTGGCTCTTCTATTATGCAGGTATGTTTTTACTCATTTGTACATTCTTGAGCTAACCCTACAATTTCGCAATTTCTTTAGGAGCCCTTCTTTCCAGACCTTATCAAATGCTTTCCTGGGGTCTATCCATGCTGCTAGTACCAGTTTCTTTTCTTGGAAGGCATCCTCAATCTCTTGGGAGAGGTAGGTTGCCTGATCTTCAGTAGAGTAGCACTGTCTGAAACCTGCTTGCTGTGATACCAGAAGGTTTTCACTTTCAAGGTACCACTGCATCCTAAGATTGATAATGCGTTCCATTGTTTTGCATAGACAGCTTGTGAGGCTGATGGGCCTGTAGTTGGAGACTGTGTTGCCATCTTTTCCTGATTTGAGAAGTGGTATCATTATTGCTTCTCTCCACGCCTGTGGTATATTACCCGTGGACCAGCTTGTGTTAAAGATCTGCAGTAGCTTTGCTCTTGCTGCAATTCCCGGGTTTCTAATCATTTCATTGGACACTCCATCAGCTCCAGGGGACTTTTTCATTTTCAATTTGGATATTGCATGCTCCAGTTCTCTCATTGTGATTGGTGCCTCCATGACTTCAGGTATAGGTTCGCCTTGTCCAATGTTTTGCTGGTTCTCTCGAACCTCCTGTTGTTTGTCTGGGCTGACTTTGATGTTATTGTCTTCTGCAAAGGAATCTGCAAAGTAATCAGCTGCATGTTTACCTGTTAAAATGTCTCTATCTTTATAAAGTGTGATCCTGGTATTTCTCCCTGTACCTTCATCATTTAGTTGTTTTACAAGTTTCCATAATTTCCTAGTATCTCTTTCTAGGTTCAGCGACTCTGTTTTTTTCTTTCCAGCTACTCCGTCTGGCTTGTAACTTGGCTCTTTGAAATTTAGCCTTTGTTTGCTGATATTTGTTGTGATGTTCTTGGCTAGGTCTGTTCTCAGCCTGCTGTCTAGATGTTTCCATCTCATTTTGCAACTTTTCCAGTTCATCATTCCAGTAGGGTTTGTAATTTTTGCGTGCTCCCCTGGGTATGGTTTTACTAGCAGCATGTAGTATACATTTATTAAATTCACTCACTGGTCTATTGATGTCTTTGTCCAATTTCATGTCCTTAGCTAGAACACTGGTTAAATGCTGGTACATTTTCCAGTCTGCCCTCTTATAGTTCCACCTAGTGAGCGTGCTGCTGTCCTTGATAAATTCATTGTGGATTTCCAGAAATACTGGTCTGTGGTCACTACCTCCAAGCTGCTTTCCAACGACACGTGTGATGTTCCATTCCAGGCCTGGTGAGTGGAATGCCAGATCTGGTGTAGAGGTGGTGTGCCATGCTCTTGAGTAGAAGGTTGGTGAGTCAGCTGGCTGGTTAATAAGGATGAGATTATTTTCATCCTGCCAGCTCTCAAGTTCCTCACCTCTCTTGTCGATATGATTGTAGCCCCAGCTCTGAGAGTGGCTGTTGAAGTCACCACAAATCCTTAAGTCTCTCTTTATCTGGAATTGTGTCTAGTGCCAATGGTTTATCATTCGGGCAGTAGTAGTTCAGGAGATGGAATTCTGCACTGTCTGTTTTTAGGTGGAGCATCTGGTATTCTGCCCCTTCCATATATACTTCCAGCTGACATGCGCTGATATTGTTTTTAACAAGTGTCAGAATTCGACCCTTTCGCCTGTCCTTTCGGTCAGATCGGTAGCACTGGTAGCCTCTGATTTTGAAGGCTATGTCGCTGCTGAGGTGTGTTTCTTGGATACAGCATATATTAACTTGTTCTTCACTGAGGACATTTTCAAGTTCCAATTTTTTGCTGTATCCATCTCTTTTACTGTTGACACCCTCGGCATTCCAGTGGATTATTTTTATTGGTCGTTTAAAGTTTGTTTGGCCAGTAGCTCTATTCCCTTGCCTCCTGGCTCCTCGAGGCAATTGAGAAGGACTTTCAGTAACTGAGGTTGGGCCCTTTCGAGGTATAGGGCCCGGCACCGTCCCTGCCTGAACGTCCGCCACAGGGCAGGCACCATAACTATTTATAGATGTAGACATGTTTCCATTGTGTTTTGTGCGTGGCATCCTGATTATCTGTGCGCCTTTTGGCTGGATGCCTCCGTCTTCAGCACTCTGCTTACTTGGGCAGGACTATGGTCCTGCTCGAATGGGACTGCCCGACCAGTCTTAGTTTCCAGCCCCTGATGGCTGAACTAAGCCCCATCACCACGGCACGGTGCTGGCCTTGATGGGGTTTCTGCTGACGATCATCCCTACTGTTTTGCTAGCATTAATTTTAAAATCCAATTTAGTCATCCAGCTTGTTACCTTATTTAATTATCTCTGAATATCTACTTTTTAGATATCTTATGTTATTGCCTGATCACCAGATTGTTATGGCACCTGCAAACTATATAGATTATTCTTAACATCAGTTAATGTGTCTGCGAAATCGTTAACCATCATTGTACCTATTGTTGGAAATATTACTGATTCCTGTATGAGACCATTTTAATGTTCATATATTTCTGAAAGTTCGCTATTTATTAGAACTTGAAAGTGTTTATCTTGCATGTGAAGTTTTTAATGTAGTTTATACGCCCAACCATTTATAACTATGTTCTTCATTTTAAACAGTTCTCCTCTTTCCAATACTCGTCATACGCACTCGCAACGTTGAGGAAGACTGTTTTATTATCATTTAGAAAACATGATGTACTTCATATTCTAGATTTAGTAGTTGATCAACTATGCTTCGTTGATTACGGAAGTCTGAGTTGGACTATATAGAGGAATACTACTCTCTTATTTATAACTGTTTCTAATATTTTACCTAAGTGATATGTTATTGATATTGGTCTATAGGAGTTAACTTCTTTAGCTACTTTGTCTACCTTTAGTATTAGTACTACAATAGCGTGTTCCAATACATCACATGGTTACGTGAAACTAGATATTGCAGACTTAACGAGGCCAACTATCGTCTTGTGGGCAGAGTGAGTGATGTGTATCTACATATACATCAGATTTTTCACATTAAATGTACATCTTTGCTAACAACTGAAACAATCAGCACGCCTGTTCTTCCATGTATTTGTTAGATGTATGGAGTAGAACTTTTCATCAATATGTATTAACGTAAACACCATAATAAGTATTACTGTACCCAAAAGTCTAACGAAGAAAAAAATATTTTAATCTTTATCAAGAAAAATGGATAATAAACAGCACAAATAATAAATTTGCAAGTTGACTATACTGTATATTGCAGGCATTCTTGTTAATAATAGCTTGCACTATCAGTATTGTTTCCTTATTTGTCCTATATGATTTGTTGTAAAGACATTTTGGTCAAAACATAGATTAATTCTGTTTTGTACACTGTAAGCTATATTTTGTTCGTCTTAGTATATTTTGTGAACTTTAAAATGTGTGACTCTCCGTTAACATCACATTTAGTAGAGACATAGCAGTTATAATGTGCTCAGAATCTGATGACTTCTGATTGTGAATCAATAATTAACCTCTGTACTCTTGTTTAGTGTCAAATGACATGTCAGCATGTTTTTAGTCAGTATCCGTTAGAACACTAATTTTAGAAAATTTGTCATCGATAATTATGAAACACTGACTACTATACGACAACGGCTTGAGAAGTTCTAGTTATTGCAACAAGAAACAAGTACACTTCTCAGTGGGTAGTTTCCGTAGCTGACTTTTTATGTATGGATATGCATGAGAAACAGCGTCAAATTGAACATAATTTTTATTAGCTATTTGCCACAGTGCGAAATATTGAAACACGAAGTTATTGTTTTTTATAAAGTACAAAAAGATTTTAAAATCTCCGCAAGTTTGTTGGTTCTTGTTTCCAATTAGTGCCTACCGCCAAGGGAAATAATTACATAGGTAGGCACTAATTCCAAATTTAGTTCTACAAGGGTTAAATCTAAAAATATTTAGGGTTAGGATTAGAAAGACACGACCACGTGGATCTCTCTTTGCTGTTTTTGTGTTTGCTTGGAGTTCTTCTGGATTCCGTGCTTAGTGTGTCTTTAACATGATTAACTGTTCTACCCATCTATATCACTGCTTCTCTTCGTTTGTGATGGTATATTCCCTATTGTCTTCCACTCGTCTGTCTTTTGTTGTTTTTTCTCCTAGGATCCTGATGTTATTATACAATGTTACCTGAGAGAAAATAGAACACACACACACACACACAAATATAATAGTTGTGAAATTGTTCTAATAATGTAGCGATGACTTTGATATGTTTCAGTTTCCACAAATTAACAAAACAAAATGTACAAATACCATTACCTCTAAGATAGAACACTCACAGTCCCTCGTATAATGTACTTCGAGCTCGTACGAAATTAGAAATTCCGGACATACAAAAGACAGTGTTAAGTTGTTGTTTTATCAATGTTTCGTACTCTCATCATACCAACATTTGCCAGATAATTTGACGATCCATAAATATGATTTTAAGAACTGATAGAAATGCAGATAAGAACAACATTATGTGAGTGCTTCAGAGAAAAATGTATACACATTAGGAAAAGGCAAGGTGAAAGAATAGTGAATCTGTTAAAATAGATAAACATCGGTTGAAATGCAACAAATTAATTTCTAGGTTTTCTAATTCTTTAATCAGTTTCTCATGCTCAGAAGTCTAAACAGGAAGGTGGGTCGCCTCCATGATTTCGGACGTCGGCAGGAGATCCTCACGGTTGCCCCACGGCTTTACCTTCAGATATGTCTGTTGGTGCCATATTTTAGTTCTCACGTCAACGTAGAGTGGACATATCTACATAATGTGTTCTGGAGTGTGGATACCCTTTTGACATAGGCATTGGCCAGTCTTTATTTAGTGGAGATGTGCGTGTAATCTACAGTGTCCTGTGCTGAGACTATAAATTGTGGTTTGCTGTGATCAGCTTAGATTTAGAATGTGGCCCTGTGGAAAGTTGCTGCCTGTTCTCTGGCTCCATGTATGTGTGTATTTTCTTATGATGAGAGCTTTTGCTTCAATTAGTGATATTATGTGATGTTTTAATTGTTCCTTTTTTGCACCCTCTTTTGCCAGTATGTCAGTTGCGTCATTTCCTGCAATTTCACAGTGCGAAGGGATCCACTGCAGCAGAAACGTATTGCAAGCAGACAGTTGATTTCTTCTTCTGCGTTCGTTCTCAAACTCCTGCAGATTAGCAGGATGTAGTCCGGAGAACGGAATGCGTTGTGTCATGGTTTACAGCATTGCTGCGATATCTGCGCCTTTCGGTCGGACACATCCGACTTCAGCATGGCTTTGGGTCACTGACCCTATATGTGATGGGACAGCCAACTCCATCCCATAACCTCCTTAGTCGCCTTTTACGACATGCGTGGAAGGTAGACAGTGTTGCTATTCTTTGCTCCCCTTTCGGGCCACGGCAACACACGTGCGAGACAGTTGATTGAAAAGTTCTACAATTATTTTTGTTGGATGATCTTTAGGTTCATTTTGGATAGTCTGGAGTACCGACATGCAGTCGCATAGTAAGAAAGACTGTGTTGGCTCCTTTGAGTCTCTGTTCGTCTAGAGTTTTGAATGCTTCTAAGATTTCATCCAGCTTTGCCCAATAGATTGTTGATCTTCTTCTTATTCTTCTGCGTTCGCTCTCATATAATCACAACGTAAATATCGTGTGATTTCCGACGGGGAGCGTGAAGTACGTTGTACTGCAAGTTCCACGGTAAAACTGTGTTATTTGCAACTCGATTGACTCACTTTATGGTCTGGACACCCGGAGCCCAGCACATCCGTTTTCGTCATGCCTTCTTCTTCTTCTTCATCGTTGTTCAGTCAGATATCAGGTTACAGCACCAATAGCTTCAATGAATTGTGTGATTCGCTTCAGGTCATCCATGGAACCCCTCAAGTCTGGAAGCAGTGCCGTCTCAGTAGGCCATATTTTCTCCCTCTCTTCTTGGTTCGTCATGCCTTTAATTCGGGTAGTTGGCTTCCCTAGTCCAGGACAGCCTGCCTATCTGTCGACGGGCACGCGGGTGTGTTGTGACTTCGCCGAGACGATTGTCGTTCACGTCTATTTCACACGAGGTATTCCGCCGTCTGAGAACTTGCCTCGTGTAATTAGATGTTCTGTGCCTGTGCCCATCGGGTACTGAACCTTTTCCAATCCTCGAGCTGGTTCCGGGTGAGGAAGAACTCGATAGAAGAGTTGGACCCTGGCTCTTTCACCTTCTTATCCGAGGTGCCGTTCACCGACATCGTAAACCCCTCGCCCAAGTTTGAGTCTCACACCACGCGTTTGGGAGAAAAGCCTTCTCGAGCTGAGCGACCTTGTCCCTTATGCGCCTGAGCCCATAGGGTACTGAACCCTTTCTCTCCGCGAGTTTGTTTCCTGTATAGTAAGCTCGCTAGTAGAGTTGGGCGAGGGCAGCCTTCATTGTCCCGTTTGTGCCTGATCCCATCGGAGTACGGAACCATTTCTCTCTACGAGCATGATTCCGGTATAGGAAAGCTCGACATTAGAGTTGAACCAGGTCTTCTTTCTTTGCCGGGCGCCCACAATTCGGTGAGGGCCTCTGCCCATATGGAAATCGGGTAACTAGAAGCTTGTCTCGAGCTAACAACTTATAGTTCCGATTTCCTTGGAAGTCGTTTTCATTTGCAGTTGGCGCTGCCCTCTGTTGATGTGCTGTCCTTTCACTGTTCTCAGTATGTGGTCTTTTTATCTCTCGCTAAGCATATGCTTTTTCGTACGTTATCATTGACCGCCCCTACAATGCTCTGACTGGGCTTATTTGCGTCACTGTATGTCGACAGTGCTACTGCATGTGTTGGCGCTAGTGTTGTCTGTCTTTTATGCAATCAAATGTCTTTCCATCTGCTACCTTCACATTCACAGACATGATCCCCAAATGATTTAGCAAGAAACAGCACGAGCCGCTGTGTTTCTGTTACCAGGGTGCACCACGAGGAGGTACATTTGGAATCTTAATTATCTGCTAACACTGGGTACGCCGGGAGCAGTGAGTTTCCTGTGCACCCCTGATTGTTGATAATTTGCCAGAAGCGATTGAGTTCTAGTTTTCGTGGGACTTGGTATGATTATTAGTATCCCAGCTCCTCCTTTCTTTATTGCATACTATGATGCTCCATCTGTTAAGACATGGATCCACTGTGAGCTGGGGTAGTGGGTGTCTAGGTGATTAAGTGTGTTTGCCTGGAGAGCAGTAGACATTTCATAGTTTTGCTCTCATTGCCTGGGATTGTAAGTTTTGCAGTATACATGGGTGAAGTGTTTGCGATGTTGTAAAATGCTATTTATGAAGAACAATTCGGTTTTAGGAAAAACAAAAGAACCAGAGAAGCTATACTTAGTATCTGACTAGTGATAGATAAATATATAGAAGTCCAAACAAGTATATATACTTGCTGCATAGACTACAGCAAAACATTTGACAGAGTCCAACATGAAAAATTAATCAAATGTCTTCAAGAAATAGGCATAGAAGGAAAAGACATCAGACTAATTAGAAATATTTATTGGGAACAAACTGCATCAATAAGGTGTGAAAACAGCTACTCACCATACATAGAAATAAGAAGAAGGGTAAGACAAGGATGCATTTTATCACCAAGCCTATTTAATATCTACACAGAGAATATCTTTAAAAACATAGAAGAAATGCCAGGACATTGGGAAAAGAATCAATGGGAAAATAATAAACAACCTGAGATATGCAGATGACATTTCTTTTAGCAGAAGTGAACATGAACTACAAAGACTAATAGATCAAGTAAATAAATCAAGTAATGAATGGATATAAATATACAAAAACCATGATAATCAGCAAAGACAAATCTAAACAAATTACAAACAAGTTAAAAATGAGAATTATAAAATGCTACATCTATTCTATATTAATGTATGGCTCAGAAACATGGACACTAAATAAACAATTAGTAGACAGAATTGATGCCTTTGAGATGTGGTTATATAGAAGATTAGGGAGAGCACCATGGAAAGAGAAGAAAACAAATAAAAAGAGGTGCTAAAACACCTAATATGAAGAAAGAACTGCTAAGAGAAATAAAGATCAGGCAAATAACATATCTTGGACACATTAAAAGGCATGACACCTTATTGAAGACCTTACTTGAGGGTAAAGTCAAAGGGATGCGAACAAGAGTTAGGCAGAGATACAAGTGGGAGAGTAACTTCACAAGATAGACAGGTTAGTCTAGCAGAGTGCACCGCCACGACTAGAAACAGGGGATGTTGGAGGTCTGTTGCAGCCAACCTCGTTGCGTAGACGGCACTTGATAATGATGAATATGCTTCAAGCTGCTTTCATTCATCCGGATTGTTGTTGTTTACTTCTTCACTCGCTCTCACGCAATTATTTTTTATAGATGATTGAAACTTGGTCTTTTCAATCGGATTTTTGTTAGTCGTTTGTTTTCTCATGCATAGACGTCTAAATTTGTTCACATGCTTTAGACCTAATTTTTTTCAGTCTTTGTTGTGAATTTCTATCCATTATGTCTGTTAGATTTTGTAATCCTGATGTTGCTTCCATCCCCGCTATAGGTGTGCTCCTTAGTTCTCCTGTAATAATTCGGATCCTATAACAATGTATAGGTTTAACCCCACCATTTGTTTATTTGCTCTTTGTGCACCGGTCAGAGTTTAACCGATCGTATCAATGTTCAGCTTTGCCGGAATAGGAGAACTTTTAAGATTTCTCATATCGACCACAGGCGAGCTTATGCCATGAGTCACCGTGCTAAGTGTCATCGAATCGGTTAACATTTTAGCTTTCTATACCGGGCAGACATGATGCCGAGCTACTGAGATTCAATTATATTATTTTATTTATATATAAAATCACGCCCGTAAATGGGGGAGGGGAAGATTTAGTAGTGCTCCACATTGAGAGTTGGAACACCCCCCCCCCACCCACAAATCATATCATGAGTTTTAGTACCAGGAATGTAACCAAAAGATTGGTTAATCATCTTTTTTTTTACATAAAAGGTCCTCACATTTCTCATTAAGAAACAGAAACCATCTCCTACTGAAACCGAATCTACAGCCCATATATATGTATAGGTAGAGAACGAATAACAAAGACAGCCTCACTTTTATAAAATATGTCAATTGCCCGTGTCTGTTTATATAAGTGGTACGTCTCAGTTAATATTGTTGATGTTGATTAGTATTCTAATTATTCTAATGCCAAAACACACACCATTTAGTTAAATGTGATGTTTAAAAGCCTACTAGTGCGCTTTGGTGTCCCAGAAAGATCTGACAATACTTCCGCTGCTGGCAGAAACCCAAGTCTGAGATAGCTGTCTATTCACACAACGTAGCATGCGAGAAGAACAGGATGTGACGTAAATACGGAGAAACTAAATATTTTTTTAAAAGACTACCAGATTACGTTAACTTAACGATAGGGGAAATAAAGTCAGCCATGTTGACGACGGCTTGTAAATGTTCATGGTCAATTTTCCTGTCTTGTGTCATGTCTCTTTGCGTAGGCGAATGTGGTTATCTAACTACTTACAGTGTCTTTATTCTCCTCATTTGCGATCATTTATTTTGCGTCCTTCATTCTACTGCAGGGGTTTTCAACCATTTCAGGAGCACCGCTCCACGTGTAATGATGAGTACCATAAGATATTCTTGATTAGAAAACTGGCCTCACAGCACGTGGGGCATTCCCATAAGTGCTCCGACCTCTGTTGCAGCAGCCATTCGACTCAATGATATTTTCTAGTACAATGCCACCTAAACAGACGTCGACATCAGGGCACAACTCTGACCCTTGCGACAGGTTTCTTTGTTGTTCCGCCCACCCACACCGTGCCCGTAACTAGTTCAAGCACAACGTCGGCCTGTGGGAACAACATGGTAACTGTTATCGAAGTAACATGGTAACTAACTACGGGAAACCATAAGATTTTTATGAATTAAGATTTACGACTATCAAAACCATAAGATATATTAGAACAGGTAGATCCAGGAAAAAGGTAACTTAGTTTTGCTAACACTAGATAACACACACCACAAGTCTGATGTTGCTTCCATTGCTATATAATATTATATAAGATATATTAGAATGAAAGGGAAAACTGGATAAGATATATTAGAACGAAAGGGAAAACTGGATAAGATATATTAGAATGAAAGGGAAAACTGGATAAGATATATTAGAATGAAAGGGAAAACTGGATAAGATATATTAGAATGAAAGGGAAAACGATAAGATATATTAGAATGATAGGGAAAACTGGTAATATCTTAAATACATTCTTTTCTAGGGTTGTTTTTTCCGCTAGACGTCGAAAAATTGGATGACGACCGATGTTCGGGCAATGGTATTTTTGGTCGTTTAATATGAGTACAAACGTGAAATCTTAGAGCGTTGTAAGTCCTTCAATGCACCTTCTTCCACTACATCTTGCTGTTTTAATGTTGTATGCTCTTGCTGCTGACCAGTATTCTAATTCAGAAGCAGGAACTATTTCATTCTGCTTTTTCAATATTTGACCACATGAATTGTTCCAACAGTTCTTGTGACAACATATAACCATCTTTATTGTACCGTTCACACCATAACCTATTATTAATAGTAACAGTTTCCAGGACAGTAGATACAGGGTTAGTAGATACAGAGAAGTGGATACAGGACAGTAGATACAGGGTTAGTAGATACAGAGAAGTGGATACAGGACAGTAGATACAGGGTTAGAAGATACAGAGAAGTGGATACAGGACAGTAGATACAGGGTTAGTAGATACAGAGAAGTGGATACAGGACAGTAGATACAGGGTTAGTAGATACAGAGAAGTGGATACAGGACAGTAGATACAGGGTTAGAAGATACAGAGAAGTGGATACAGGACAGTAGATACAGGGTTAGTAGATACAGAGAAGTGGATACAGGACAGTAGATACAGGGTTAGTAGATACAGAGAAGTGGATACAGGACAGTAGATACAGGGTTAGTAGATACAGAGAAGTGGATACAGGACAGTAGATACAGGGTTAGAAGATACAGAGAAGTGGATACAGGACAGTAGATACAGGGTTAGTAGATACAGAGAAGTGGATACAGGACAGTAGATACAGGGTTAGTAGATACAGAGAAGTGGATACAGGACAGTAGATACAGGGTTAGAAGATACAGAGAAGTGGATACAGGACAGTAGATACAGGGTTAGTAGATACAGAGAAGTGGATACAGGACAGTAGATACAGAGTTAGTAGATACAGAGAAGTGGATACAGGACAGTAGATACAGGGAAGTGGATACAGGACAGTAGATACATGGTTAGTAGATACAGAGAAGTGGATTCAGGACAGTAGATACAGGGTTAGTAGATACAGAGAAGTGGATACAGGACAGTAGATACAGGGTTAGTAGATACAGAGAAGTGGATACAGGACAGTAGATACAGGGTTAGTAGATAGATAAGTGGATACAGGACAGTAGATACAGAGAAGTGGATACAGGACAGTAGATACAGAGAAGTGGATACAGGACAGTAGATACAGGGTTAGTAGATACAGAGAAGTGGATACAGGACAGTAGATACAGGGTTAGTAGATACAGAGAAGTGGATACAGGACAGTAGATACAGGGTTAGTAGATACAGAGAAGTGGATACAGGACAGTAGATACAGGGTTAGTAGATACAGAGAGGTGGATACAGGGTTAGTAGATACAGAGAAGTGGATACAGGACAGTAGATACAGGGTTAGTAGATAGAGAAGTGGATACAGGACAGTAGATACAGGGTTAGTAGATACAGAGAAGTGGATACAGGACAGTAGATACAGGGTTAGTAGATAGAGAAGTGGATACAGGACAGTAGATACAGAGAAGTGGATACAGGACAGTAGATACAGAGAAGTGGATACAGGACAGTAGATACAGGGTTAGTAGATAAAGAGAAGTGGATACAGGACAGTAGATACAGGGTTAGTAGATACAGAGAAGTGGATACAGGACAGTAGATACAGGGTTAGTAGATACAGAGAAGTGGATACAGGACAGTAGATACAGGGTTAGTAGATACAGAGAAGTGGATACAGGACAGTAGATACAGGGTTAGTAGATACAGAGAAGTGGATACAGGACAGTAGATACAGGGTTAGTAGATACAGAGAAGTGGATACAGGACAGTATATAGGTATTACGTAAAATAGGTAACGGTTATCTTTAAAAGGTATTTTCTTGTTGAAATTTCTTTTTACTTTTCTTGTACAGAAGTCCAGCCAGGCATGACTGACAAAGCTGAAAACCACAGTGCCACGCAATGACTTCACTTCATTCAAATAAAAGGTTGCAGATGATTCATTTTGGTGCTTCATCTGTGGAATCCTGTCAGGCAGATGAAGCGCAGGGATCTAAGCCTAGAAGAAGCCCACCCTCAGCAACTGGTGGTACCCGTCCCAATTTGTGGAACCAGGAAAAGAGATCAGTGGGCAATAACTACAGGTTCCAAAAATACACATAAAGATCATGATGTAGACTCCAAAGACAAGAATTAGCACTTGAAAATATTCCAGGTGTATACAATAAAAAGACTGCACTTGCAAACCGATTACATACAAAGAAATTGATATAGCATGCATACAGGAAACATACCTCACAAACAATAGATTCAACATTCGAGGATACCAAACATTTTGGAATGATGGAGAAAAGAGACACAAAGGAATATCTATACTGGCCAAAAACAATATCATTGCCTCAGAAATCCAAGTAAACACTGAAATGCTACACTAGTCACATTCAGCAGTCTACCAGTAGACATCATTATGTAACTGTTGACTACGCAGATGACCTGGCCCTTTTGAGCGCAAACCACACAGATGCTCAATCTAAGTTTGACAATCTCCAACACTACTCAAATCAGATAGGGTTGAAAATCAACACATCAAAAACTCATATACTAGATTTTACGAGATCCAACGACAACATAGAAATTCAAAATGTTCCATTATTAAAAGTCAACAATTTTACATATTTAGGCACCAATCTAGCATTGGATGGAGACTCATCAAAAGAAATTTTACACCGTATTGCCCTTGCAGCGGGTGCTTTCAATAAACTACGCAACATATGGACGTCAAACACACTAAGAAACACCACAAAACTCAAGTTGTTTAACTCCAACATCATCCCTATTCTATCATATGGGTGCGAAAGTTGGAAAGCCACAAAAGCCACAGATAAAAGACTCGACTCCTTTGAAAACAAATGCCTACGTACCATTCTGAACGTTAAGTGGAGTGACTTTAAATCTAACACTACTATAAGAGAGGAAAGCAAACAAACCTATATATTTTCCTTCATTAGACAAAGGCGTTGGACTTACATCGGCCATGTTCTCAGAATGAACAGCCTAAGAATTCCCAAGCAATCACTATATTGGGTGCCACCTGGAGTAAGAAGAAGAGGGAGACCTAGAGAAACTCTATGAAGAACCATTAATAAAGAAGGTATGTCAATGAACCTAAACAACACGCAACAATTGAAAGACCTGGCAACACAAAGACAGAAATGGCAGGCTATGGTTTCTGCCCTATGCGCCGCCTATGGCCCTGGAGGAACATAACAATTATTTCAAACGTATAGGCCTAGTTCACATAAAGAAAGCCCTAGATCTGGTGAAACAGGTTTCCAAGAAGGATCTAATTTTTCTGAACTTTTTTATATAGGCATACACATGATTCAGAGCATACCTTAAATAATGACATGTAGAAATAGGGAGAACTAGGTCTAGTCCTAATCAAAAGCAGAGTAATCTGGATCAATGCCATTTACAGGATCTGATTTCTCATGAAATTGATCAACTATCCTCAATCACTACTATATCTATTGTGGTGGGGTGGACGGGGGGGGGGGTGGACGGACGCCGCAAGCAGCATCAACTAAGCCTACACTACAGATTGACGATCTTTACTACTTTCAGCTCCTAAATATCGAACTAATATCCCCATCATTATCTGATTCATTTACGATCTCTAAATTCCATTTTAAAATTGCCTATCAGCATCATCTGAATCATTAAAGTAGATCAAATCTGATGACATTTTGAAGAAAATTGAAGGTCATATTTTAAAATTCATACCTAGTATATGACACCTGTTATCACCAATCAGAAAACAACACTGGAAGCAGCCACTGCCGGTAGTCACGACAGGGCTAAATTTAGCATGTCTATTCACATAGAAACAGTGAAGAACAATAATATAAGTGTGTAAATCGGGCGTATAGGGAATGAATCTATAGTGGGTGCATTCGGATTGAATGGGTATACAATTCTCTTGGCTAGCAGTATGCTACTTTACTGAAAGGGGTGGAGTAACTTTGTGCAAACCAGAGTTCACTGAAGTCAATCCTCTAAGCCTTTTGAGCCTTTGCTGAGCACAAACTATTCATAAACATGAGCAGCAAGATAAAATTTATATAAATTTCTCCACCTATCACTGTTACAAGTCTAAGGATGACTAAGGGCTGTCAAAAAGGTTGCACAGATGGAACGGAAGTGGTGCTTCTCATGTGGAGGAGAGAGGATATATATTACGTCAAATGGAAAAGACAGACTGGCTAATGCTGGCAAATGCTAAAAAAATAATAAGCAAAAGTATCAATTAAAAAAGAATTTTTTAAATGTGTAAATCATGAGACATCAAAGATTCAGGTAATGTTCCTAACTGGAGCACAAACGGTACTACATGTTCTAAAGACCACAATCGTAAATGCTACATTAGCAGTAACCTCACACCTTTATAGAAGACGCCAAGTATTTTAACCAAATTATAGTATTAAAATGGAATAGTAGAAATTACGTCATGATAGACAATGTGTAAGTAAAGTGAGAGAAACAATGAGCGACAGGCTGAGAGTATTAGAAAGATTATCAATGTGTGAAAATATTAGAGATTGTGTCAATGTGTTGAGAATATTAGAAAGATTTGTGTCAATGTGTGACAATATTAAAGAGATTGCGAGTGTCAATGTTTGAGTAAAGAATATGTTATATAGTGTTAGAAATAACATGAATGGCAGATAAAATTTGCATGTGTGCTCAGCTCAAAAGAGGAGCAAAGAATAACATCGCTGTTATCTGCCAAATTCTGGTCAAAGTTACCCAGAAATCATGCTGTAGCCGAATGTCGAGCAGAAGGGCGCTGATATGACAGCAAAGCTGTAAACTATGATACCTGCATTTCTTCTCTGTACTATATTCTGCAGGAGTATGAGCATGTACGTAGAAAACAAAATAACATTTGACTGCAAATCCACTTATCGATTACCTTGGTGGCTTTAAGTTTGGACAACGAAAAGTACTTCTGTATTGTACACATATAATGTTCCATGACTAGAATAAGGGAGCTTGGTTTGAATGTGGCGTCTCTAGAAAGGAGCGGTTTCGTGGACGAAAGAATGATGGTCAGTCAACGTGTAATGATGGATACACTCAAGGAGAGATCTGAGCACCTATGGACTTGTCCGGAGTGCAGTGATGATGATGACCAACAACTAACTAACTAATGAAGAACTAGCAGTATTAAAACTTAGGAAATCACCAGTCCCAGACGACTAACTAACACATTAAAAAAATGCAAATGATAGAAATCAATTAAAGAACATCAATATAAAATAGCTATACTCAATTTTTTTGTAAAATTTAATTTGTGAGATATGGCTTATACAAAATGAGTTAACACAAAATTTATGACAACAAATACTTTCAGAAACCCACCATATTAACCCTGTACAGTCCATCACAAGCAATGTCTTGTATCACTATTCCAATATTCATACAAAACTGAGTGCAATCGTTAAATGATGTATCATGCAACCGGAAGAAGTCAATTCATGACCAAATGGAATTGAATGATTGTGGAATCTGACAATAACATTTTTTTTTAAAACCCATTAATAAAGTGTATATTAATATTATTCATGAAAGTTTTTACTTGGCTGATAATGGACACAAAGATAGTCCACCACCATGGACTGTAGAGGGTTAATGCAAATATGTTCAAAATGAAAGTTAATTAAACTATACAGTGTATTTTGTTCACAATGAATCATATTTAAGTATTCAATTCACATGACATTTTACTCTGGACTATATACACTATTACTTCCCAGCATAATGTCACTACTGGCATTGGGTCAAAGGGTGTGAGCTAATGGATAGCTGGACCAGCAACCCGTTGCTATGCATGCGTAACGCTGTTATCCACACTAGAGAAATATATGCTGTTTACTCTTTTTGGATAGCCAGTAGACATAAATGCTAAATTTCTATATTAAAAGTGTTCAATACATGAATATAATGCAACTGTTTTTGAGCTGCAGATAAAACCTGGCCACTGCTTTGATAATATTCAGTTGTTCCGTGCAGAAAACTCGCCATAACTGAATTTTAGCAGCAGGAACAATGTACAATGTTGCACAAATCCAACACTGACAACGGCTAATGTGACACAGCTCGTAGAAGAAAATGTGCTTTTTGTTGTCACAATGAAACAGTAAACATGTTGGCAAATGTCTATAAACCAACATGTAAAAGTTAATTAGTTCAACAGCCATCTTTTTAATATTCAAGTAAGAAATTGTATATTATTGCTAGTAGCATCATCAGTCACTTCACACTGAAGTTTTCACTTATTACATCATTTTCTAGTTTTATGGTAGCAACTGTTTCAGTATTAGCAGCCAACTCCATTTTTGAGCGCACTTATCTTCCTTTCTTCTAAATCATCTCCATACAGCACGCTTATTGTGCCCTCTTCTCACCTCTCCGTTACCTCATCTGCGTGTAAGACTCAGCATATCTGCTGAGGGCATAGGCACCAGTGTACAATCACCGTAGCACCCACTGTAGCTCATTAGGGGAAAAAGAAAATGAACACTGACAATATGCAATCAACATTAAAATGTAATAACAGACCTCTTACACACAAATATCTAATGTCATAAGTTCACAGAATTATATACCCAACAATAACAAGATATGATGCAGAATTATAATAGAACAATAGTTCAGTGCTACATAAGAATATATTAGTACTACAAATAATATATCTATATCAAAACACTAGTGGTAAATGAAGGACAATTGGAAAATGATTGCAACTGTAAAAGCCAAGCAACTTGACTGACTAACATTCTAAAATACCAGTGTAATTGAATGAAATATTTCAGTATCTTAACTCAATTCAAAACATTATCCGCTTCTATTTCAGGTAAAATGATCTACAACCACAGCAACCAATATCCAGCAGTGAATGTTAGATAGGGGCGAACGATGAAACACTACACTGTAATTGAAAGACTTTGGGATCCAATGTGGTATAAAAAGCATTGGGCGTGCAAGATGCCAACTGAGAAGTGTATCTTAACCAGCAAGCCATTGGATGTATCCCTTCGACATCTACTTATAGAGAATAAACACCCATAGGTCTTTCAGGAATGCAATGATTGTACACAAACCAATAAACATACAACAGCAGTGGATGTTACAATAAACCATTTCTATAATTTCCATTGAAAATTGTGAAATATGGCTTTAACAATTGTGTACCAAAACAAAATGCCACTTGAAAAATATGTTTCCAGCCCACACCTGGACAAATGTTTAATCTAGCAATAAGCATGCTCTCCATAAACATGTTCTACAGACTAGATGCAGTAAATATCAAATAATGTAATATTCATGTATCAGATCTGCTGTTGCATTGTTAGATAGATCACCCTAATACTCAGTACAATAACCAACACAGCACGCATGCCTAACATCTCCCTTAAATTGAGAACTAGTTTGTCTAAGTCTGGATTGTGACACTAACCCATCCAGAGATTACAGTATAATCGTGGATAGCACATCCATTATAATTTGAAATAGAGCTGGTATTATCTGAAGCAATGAGTCTGCAAGTTTAATTCTTATACAAATCTAGTGTGTATATATAGTAACAAATGTACTTAAAAAAATCTAAAATTGTACAGACATGAAATTGAAAGTAAGCATTGTAGAACAGTTTACCAATATTTCAACGACCCTAACTTCAATAAGACTGCATGAAAGAAACACAAACCTGATGTTGCAAATGTGCACAACCACACAACACATGATTTTACAATTAGTTTTCTCAAAGCAGCAACAATCAGCAATAGTCAGTGTATTCTAGAACAACAAAAATAGGAAATAAATCATGATGATATTGCTGGGACTATGCAACCACAACAAGAACTGTCTCTCTCTTTTTACTGGTCCTAATATGGTCCTGGAACCCTCCCTTGTAATGAGGCTCTCTGTAAGGGTTTCATATCATCACCTGCTGCAGCTCCTGAAGAACCACTGAGATAAAGAGATATAAAAATTAAATCCTCTAATGTGCCATATCTATTGGCTAATCAAGGATCATGGGGGCCACAACTACAGTATATGCCACATGAAGTGGTAACAACTAATCTCTCTAAATACATATCCATAACATAATTACAATACAATGTAATTTTATATATATATATATATATATATATATATATATATATATATATATATATATATATATATATATATATATATATATATATATAGAAGACTATAATCTTGCTGTTCCTTACTTTGTATATAAGAGATCTTTAAATCACTAATAATATAGTATATAAAATCTCATTAAATTTGCTGTAAATGTTAGTTTTCCCGTGAACATTCTAGAAAAATTTGTGTTCATGAACAGCAAATAAAGGTTGACATAAAAGTGACTTTCTGCTTTTAAAAAACGAAAAATGTCACTTGAAATATGATACCCAATGTTCGGCAGTTGAGGTGCCACAATTAACATGGATGCTGCAAATGAAGAATATATTGGCTGTTATAGCCAGTTTCTAATCAAGGATCAAGTTCATGATTTTTCAGCCAGTAATAATTTTTACTAAATCATAAGTAAATATTCTATTAACACTTTCCTGACCAACTTCGATGATAGTCAATTTCCGCTACAGAACCTTGTTGACCAAATTCAACGATAGTCGAAAGCGCTATGTTAGATAAGAAAAAATGGGAATACCCATTGCAATAATGTTACTAAAATAGCATTTCTGGGAAATTATGTGTAAAAATGGCAGCACTTGTGGAATACCAATATAGACATCGTAGATGAGTTTTTATCATGAAATATCGGATATTTGGAAGGTAATATCGTATGATATATAAAAATTAATGTAAATCTAGGCCTAGCACTACGATAAGTAGCATTTTGCACTAGAAATAACTCTGGAGCTTTCAAATTCATTCAGAAAGTGCAAACAGTCGTTACAACACATAAAAGTTTCAAGGCTTTCAGGCGCTAGATCGATTTTATACAGATTTTTAACGACACGATGTCAATGTATACAATTTTGTGTGCACCCTCGGTAATGGCGATTAAGTACGCTCTGGATTGCTCGTGACTGGATTGCAAAGTGCTACGGGCAAATTTGTATTTGAATCTATGCAGAGTTGACTGTTTTACACAAAACAGCAAGTAACTCCTTTTCTTGGTAGGTGTAGCCATTTAATGTACTGGGTTCCTAGTTAAGTGATCTAGAGTTCTACATATGTTCTCAAAATCATGTAGAATAGCAGCATGTAGTTCACACATTGGAATGTATTGTTATGGTTTACACCTTTTAATCCAACAAATTTGACTTCAGTATGACTTTTGGATCAGATTTACCATCTATAGAATAGCCAACCACACGCATAACCTTTTCTGTCATCTTTTACCAAGTTATTGTTGATATTCTTTTCTTACCTTTCAGGTCCCATACAAATACACCCTGGTGAGGACTATGATTCGATTTCCAATACAACTGTAATATTCTTAGGTCAACAGCTTTGACAACTCAATCTTCAGTGTTCATATTACTCGAATTACAACAAGATGTAGTTCAGAGAATGGAAATGTGCTGTGTCACTATTGTATTTGCGCCAATGGTCTGATACCTCCGTCTTTGATGGACAACCAAATCTAAAGATATGGGTATCACATTTGGAAAGCATAAAAGGTGGGTCTCACAATGACACCATTCCTAGGTATGCCGTTTTGACTTCGTAATTGCCAGAATAAGCTGACCCAAACATATGTGAATATAGAAGCAGCTGAACAGGTTGCTAAAATGGCATGGGAGAAAGTCACCAACTGAACTTATTAAAACATTTCTGTCATTTTAAACTCCTTATTAGCATGTGGTCCAAAGAACTGGTGTTATAGATTTCAGCTTTGCTGCAATATCTGCACCGTTCGACTCGACACATGACTTCAGGGCCATTAACATAAGAGATGGATGGGACAGCGAACACTGCCAAACCACAGACAACATATATGACGGGTTAGGTCAACTCCCTGCATCAGGATCAAACATATATACTGATTTATTTCATATATACTGATTCTTGCACTACACACACACACACACACAGAGAGTCCATTGAATCCCGTTATAACTTGGTCCGGACCAAAGAAATATGTATGTAGTAATGGAAATTTGCTACATACAGTACAAACAATGTAGAATAAATATAATTGGGGATTTTAAAAAGTGTTATTATATAGGGAAATTTGTTATAAAAGGATGAACTTTAGAGGGATGCCGCTGTATACACTTCTGGCAGATCATTATGGCAGGATAATATCAAAACATACTCTGAAATAACCATGTTGGTCTCGTGTCCATGGTTATAAATGAGTGCAGTATCACCAAGTGGATTTACTCTCCTACAGAAAGTCCTCCTACAAACATGATCAATGAGAATGGTGATGAGTTAAAACATTTGATATTTGCCAGTGAATAGAGTAGTCGGGAAATGGTTCGGGTACAACTCAAAGAGAAACTCATTAAAAATACCAAACTAATACCTCCCATTTCCTATTCAAAATTGATGGCAAGTATTATGTTCTGTCAAGCTTTGCACTTGGGACATAACTTATATTTTCTTCTTCTTCTGCATTCGTTCTCAAACTCCTGCAGATTAGCAGGATGTAGTCTGGAGAACGGAATACATTGTGTCATGGTTTACAGCATTGATGCGATATCTGCGCCTTTCGGCCTGACACATCTGACTTCAGCATGGCTTTGGGTCACTGACCCTATATGGGATGGGACAGCCAACTCCATACCATAACCTCCTTGTCGCCTTTTACGACATGCGTGGAAGATAAACAGTGTTGCTATTCTTTGCTCCCCTTTCGGGCCTGGCAACACACGGGCGAGTTATGTTAATAATTGCATGTAGAGAAATCAGGTTACAAATTTTCATCTGCCTGGACCTATTTGATACAATGGAATTCAACAGTGTGTGCATATATATATGAATGTATATTACATATAATAACCATTTATAATTATTTACCTGCGTCTGGCATAATAATCGTAGTATGAATCCTGTGGCGGGGATGATCTGCGGTAATAATCTGGCGATTGTCTCTCAAAGTCACGATACAGAGAATCACGTGGTGGTGGAAGTGGTGGCAGCCGGCGCTCGTAAGGAGCATACCGATACCGATCATATGCTAGTGGAGCTAGCAAACGAGCCCTGGCATAGTAGTCATATGGGTCTGGGTAGTAAGAATCTCTTTCATATGGATTAAACCTGTCAGATCCCCTGCCACGACCTTGACGAGACCTTTCAAAATAAAATGTAAAAATTATGTAATCATCAGATCATCAACGATATTAACCGTTATTACAGAAAAAACAATATATAATGCTTGCCTATTCGGTACTCAATTCTTTATTTCCATTAAAAATAAATACAAGAATCTTCAACGTGACTTCTGGGTCATTTTGACCTTACATGGGATGGCCAACTCCACCACAAAACCCCCTTAAGTCACCTCACTACAATACATGCTCTGTTTCTGCCCATTTGGCTTTATTCACCAAAATTTTTAATTTAACACATGTTTTGTAAATTTTTGCTTCTTGTGATGATGGAATCTCAGGCATCTCTTGTTTTTTTTTTTCCTTTCAAGAAAACCAGCGTACATTTCTTTACTGTAACATGGATTACAAGATCTACTGATCTTCATCCTTGGGATGTTTTGTGATGCTAAATTGAGAATAGCTTTTGTCATCTCAGCAGCAAATGTTTCTACATCATTGTGTTAATATTACAAAGCAGGGAACCAAATGTTTCTTGGAATAGTTTCCAATCTAGCTTTTCAAAATTCCCTGTTGAGTTTTTCGTTTGCATTATGTTGTGTTGGGTGTATTTCTGGTGGTGAGGTTAGTTTATGGTCACTTCTGATGTCATTCTAGAGAGTCTATTATATCAGATGAACAGATAGTCAAGTCGAGTCGAATGAGAGTCCGATAGCTCCTATGAAGAAGTGTTGATACAGACTTTGCATTTTAAAGGACTGACAGGAATTTCTGTTAAGTTGCATGTTGTCTGAGGTGGGCTGTATACATTGTTAATTGTTTATTTTCCCCCAGTGTGCCAGATTGTCACTTTCTGCACATCAGTGGAATGGAATGTTAGCTGGGTGACATGTCTCTGAATGTCATTCCCCTGATATAGGTAATTGTGGCGCAGCAGTTTGTGCACTTACAGGTATATCTTGACAGATGTGGGGCAGTATCTTTGTGTATAGTCTCCTGTAAGAAGGCAGCATGTATCTTGTGAGTGTGTAGTAAATTAGCCAGTTCTAGTTTTTGTGTTTCTTATGCCACAGGTGTTGAATTGTAGAAAGTGGACTTAGTTTTATGACAATCTTGGCTCTGCTGGTTCTCTCTCCAAGGTTTTATGGATTAGTGTTGTGCATTGTTTTCTCTATGTTTGCATTGATTTTTATGCATTCCAGTAATCAATTTCTCTGCCTGAGTAACCTGGTTACCCACTGCTTGCTGCGGACCTTGATAACCGAGACAGCATCCGATCTCATTTGTAATAGCATTATATTGAAAAGTCTGGATTTTCAACCCATCCCTGACCAAAGCTAACTGTCACACCACCAGGAAAGTAGGTTTTTAACACTTTGCTGACCAGCGATCCAGAGCGTACTTGTCCGCCATTACCGAGGGTGCACGCAAAATTTTAAAAATTCATATAAAATCGATCTAGCGCAAGCAAGAAAGCCTTGAAACTTTCTATGCGTTGTAATGACTGTTTGCACTTTCAGAATGAATTTGAAAGCTCCAGAGTTATTTCAAGTGCAAAATGCTACTTATCATAATGCTAGGCCTAGATTTACATTAATTTCTATATATAATACAATATTTCCTTCGAAAACTCTGATATTTCTTGATAAAAACTCACTAGGACTATATCGTTATTTGTGATATGCCGCCATTTTGACAGAACATAATTTCCCGGAAACACTATTTTTAGCACATTATTGCAATGGGTATTCCTATTTTTCTGATGCATCATAGCAAATTCGACGATCGTAGAATTTGGTCTCCAAGGTCCTGTACAGGAAATTCGACAAATTGGTCAGCACAGTGTTAACTATGCACTGCTCCGAGCTACTGCAGCTAGATAGGGTTCACTGTGCTCATTTGCAGCCACCATTGTCTACTGGTTATGCCAAACTTCTCTATGCCTCCAGGCATGTAACCAAATGTTCAAGGCAAAAGGCTTATCATGTCATGAGTCACTGTACTTTTATGATGACCCTCAGCAGTGCAGCCAACCTTCCCCTCAACCACAGAGAGTGCGCATTCATATATAACAAAGCATTAAAAGTATAATTGTATAGATGACATGCTACAAAGCTTCCATAGGAAAACCTGACTATAATGGCATGTCATCCACTATGGTTTCTTGTTGCATTGGTGAGACCCACACACACACCGTTTGTGGACCCTCATTGGATAGGACAGTCAACCCAACTCTCAAAACCTCCTTAGTTGCTGTTTACGACATTGCATGGCAAGCAATATTTTCAATATTCTTTGCTCCCTTTCAAGCCCTGGAAATACATGGGCTAACATATTCTTTACCTACATTCAGGATTCTTTTGGTTTTGTCAGATCTTCAGGCCAGTCGCCAGGATGAAGTTTCCACATCAGAACACCTGCACCAAAGGTTTTAACTGAGTTTAGCCCAGTATGGTATGGCAATGTCTTGCCTCACAGTTCTTGTAATCTGGACAGTACTGGAGTATGTCTACAAAGTCTGTATTCCTGTTGTACATGAACATTCATTTGTGTGATCCACCATGATACAATACAGGTGGCTCTGTAGTCTGCAGTTATCAGTCACATTCTATATCTACTGTTATGTCTTTTTGAAGCAAGACTAAACTTTAAATAGCATGTTATACTTACGGGCCTCTTGGACACTCCTTTGACCAGTGTCCTTCACCACCACATCGGTAACATTCTCCTTTGCCACCCATACCAGCCTTTTGGCGAACTTTGCTTCGTGATACCTGGTCAAAACAGTTTTTATATTCAATAGTTCACATACATATTTTATACATTCTAATACTTAATACAAAAAAAGAATTATTAAAGGAAATCTTCATCGATCATTCTCAAACTCCTGCTGGATCTCTCTTGTAGCAGACCAATGGTCCTATTAAATTTCTAGAAGGTAAATGCCTATATATTGCTCCAATATTGTTGAAGAAAGAATGCAGATGTAGAAGCTTTAAAAAGACCAAATAGATATAATCAGTTAAATTTCACAGAGGAATTAGTTATGGAATTAGGCAATATAAGAATATATGACGATGTTCCAGACACAGGAAAACCGGTTACTTTCTTGTGTCATGCAAAGGACCCAGAATTTACAAGCAAATACAGAAATTGCAAACATTGTTATAAAAAAATCTGAAGTAGAGTTAGATGTAAAGTCTGCAATACATATTTATATTTCAATAGAAACTGCCTTTTCGAGTATCACAGAGCCAAATTCTTGAAAACATTATGTATACTGAACCAATTTATTTCATTCATCAGTTAAAACACAATAACCTAACTGTTGAAGCAATAGGAATATACTAATGAATATTTTATCAGTACTCTTAAGTAATATCATGCAGGTTGTATGAAATAATAAAGGAAATATCCATTTTTGTTTAAATTTGCATTTTAAAAATCTCTTTAAAATACTTACATTTCTTGCTCTATTGGTTTAATTTTCTATGTTTAAATGCACTAGGTGCAATAAAAACTAACTTCTATGCGATTTCTATTTTATATGAATATTTTTGTTCTTTGTTATTGTGCCATTTATATAAATTAAGCAAAATTTTCTATTAAAAATTACAAATTTAATTTATTTTTAAACTGAAAGAATTCATTTGTGCTATGGATACATAGAGCATTGTATTCTGAACAAACAGAGGTTTGATGCATTCATGTATCATTTAATTTAAATCTTTAACAATTTTGTTTACTAAAATTACTCCAGAATTATTTTTTAAATGGCCAAAAAGTTATGTCTGTTAGGAGTTAAGATATGATAAATGCTACAGTATCTCACCAATATTTTTATATTTAATCATTGCTTTTCTTTCAAATGTTTGATAATCTTGTTTACGGTATATAATAATCCATATAATCCTGATTATTAACCCATAATCAAAACATCTTTCGTTAACTAGTGCTATCTATATGTTCTTGTAAATATCAATGAATGACATAAATATCCTAAACAATGCTTATGACATTTCTAACTAATAAAGAATTCAACATTTTATTTCTCATGTTTCTTCGAAACCCTCATGAAAAGAAGGAAAATGTGTACATTTCCTCAACTGTTACACTAATGCATATGCATGCACTCACACACATACACCCATCAAAGAAAAAATGTCTTACTTCAACTCGAATGTTTCTCCCATGATGAACATAACCATCTAATGCATCTGCTGCTGCCTTCGCCTCTGCCTCCTTTTCAAAATGCTGGACAGAATGATAAAGATTTCAGAAATTATTTGCTATGATAGTGATGCATAAAATCTACAATAGCTCAAATTAGGCAAACTATAAACTACTAAATACAAACAAATTATCTTTATCAGGCATATAATTGTGTTACCAAGATATACCAAGGGGTGGGTATAGGGTTCCTAATGACAGGAAAATATGCTGAAAATTGATGTACTTGGCAGAGAGGCACAAAAATGCATGTACTGGGCTGAGAGGTACAAATATTGTAGCTTTGTAAACTAGCAGCACAATGCACTCAATATGAAATAAAAAATAAATTATTGTTCTGCCTTCATTCTCAAACTCCTGCAGATGAGCAGAATGCAGTCCAGAGAATTTAATGTGTTATGGTTTACAGATTGACTGAAATATCCATATCTTCTTGACATGACACATCTGACTTAATCCATATTTCTGAGTCACTGAGCGTCTATGGGATAGTGGTTCTACCAACACTGCTTTATGCTGCGTCATCCTGGGCTGTCTATGCAAGACACGCTAGACAGTTTAACTCTTTCCACCTTCTGTGCCTAAAAAACCTTATGGGAGTATGTTGGCAGGATGAAGTACGAGACACGGAAATCCTTCAAAGTCCTATATACAAAGTATCCATGCTCTGTTGACCATATCCCAACTCTGCTGGACTGGCCACATCGTCTGTATGCCAGATAAGCGCCTTCCAAAGAGATTATTCTATGGGGAGCTAGCTGCGCGATGGTAAACATTCAAGCAGAAGGCAGAAAAAGCACTTCAAAGATCACCTAAAGAATACTCTCAAGCAATGCAGCATCGATCCTAGCTCCAGGGAGACTACAGCCCTTGGTTGCTCAGCTTGGCACACCCAGATCACAGCTGGCATCACTAAATTTTAAAAAAGAAAGAACACTGCTGATAATTTACAAGTGACGGAAGCGGAAGGACAAATCCGAAAACTCTCCTACTCAAGACCCTTTGTATACACTGCAATAGATATTTCCTGACACAAATCGGACAAATCAGGCATATACGAACTCACAAACCCAAACTAAATTAGACAATTGCAAATGTTTTTTTCTACTTCTTCACCACATTTTTATTGTTTTTTTTCAGGCCATGCTCATCTTTGCTTGTGAAAGAGACACATTATCATGGGGTAGGACAGTCAACCTCAATCCCAAAACCCCTTGTTGCTTCTCATTTCTTTATCAAATCAAACAAAACACAACTTACAATAAATCCATAATCCTTCAGAATATCAAACTCCACAACACTTCCGTATTTTGCAAACACCTGCTCCAATTCAGTCTTGTTGACGTCCTCAGGGAGGTTCCCAACATAAAGTTTTGTTGCCGGCATTCTACAAGGAAACCCTTACAACTGGGGAGTAGAAACAATGTGTACTAAGCCATTTGAATTATACTGTTATGCAATCAACTAATGACCACAAAAGACAGTGAGAGAAAAAAAAGCTGACAATGAGCTCAAAAATAGGCAAAAACTAATAAGAATGAGTAATTGATAATATTAAAAGTATTTAAATTGCTAATAAAAATAAATACATTTTGTAGTTAAACTAACTGGATTGCGTGATAGCAGGAAGAAAACTACATTAAAAACAGGAATTATTGTCCTGATGGGAGGGGAGGGGTTGGCTACCAACCCTTACCAGAAGCGTCCAAAGGTGGCAGATAGTGGAAAAGCCTCTATAGGCCAGCTGCAAATAAGCCTCTGGGCAAAAAATAAACAGCGGCTGACCAAATCGGTGTTGCTGACTACTAGGGCAGCGCTGATATCCCCATTGAAATGCCCCATGTATCCAATGACCGGTAGCATCAAGCAAGTATGAGCACAGGTTGCTGGATGGGGGTCACTGACTTTTAGCATGGAAAAAACTTACTAGTATAAAGTCATTCTTCTTCTTCTGTGTGCATTCTCAAACTCCTGCAGACTAGCAGGATGTAGTATGGAGAATGAAATGCGATGTCATGGTTTACAACATTGCATTTCGGCCTGATACATCCGACTTCAGCATGGCTTTGGGTCATTGACTATATGGTATTGGACAGCCAACTCCATCCCATAACCTCCTTGGTCGCCTCTACAACATGCATGGAAGGTAAACAGTGTTGCTATTCTTTTTTCCCCTTTCGGGTCCCAGAAATACATGGGCACAGAGTCATTCAAATCCCTCGAAGTTGGAAATTGAATTCATTTCACCCTCTGTTGCAGAAATCATCAGTCTCCGACTCACTGTTTACCTCATTCATTGTTCATTTTTAAAGATTGTGTGATAATTCCTGACACAAACTTTTGACCCACTTAGCAATAGCAATGTGTGCTTTTTTTACGTTGCCACTCTTTGTTATAGCTACATCAGATAACAGTATTCTTTTATTTTGCTCTAAATTCTGGTACTTTCCTGCTTGGTGACGAATTTCGACAATCGTCAAAACAGCTATACTTCAGAAATACTGGAACCCCCATTGCGATACCAATACTAAAAATAGCTTGTCCGGGAAAGTGAATTGTTCCAAAATGGCAGCACCCATAATAAAGTCTATAGACATCGTTCATGAAAACGTGGAGTTTTGGAAATTGAGATTGTATGATATATAGAAAGTAATGTAAATCGAGGACATAGTATTATAATAAGTAGGGTTTTGTACTTGAAATAACTCTGGGGTTTTGAAATTCATTCAGAAAGTGAAAACCTTTATGACACAGAAATATTTCAAGGTTCTTTCAATTTTATACAGATTTTTATTTTTTAAGACAGCGATGTTAGTCCAGAATAATTTGTTTACGCCCTCGGTAATGGTGAAAAAGTACACTCTGAATTGCTGGTGAGCAAAGTGGTGCAAGGCTCCTAGGAATTAGACATGGGTATTCACTACACACAAATCATGACCTTCGACAGTAAGAACGGTCATGCACAAACACACCACTTGGAGATTTCGCCCGCCTAGGCAGTATTGCTGACTTTTTAATTGTGGAGGGTACCACATGCCACTGTGCGATTTGAGGGCAAATATGAAAGTTTACCTGTTCCATTCATTGTAGGCTTGAAATTACTGTAATGTTTGATGCTATCACTTGCGTTGTAGCCAACCTTTGTTACTGAATAAATGCAATGAATCTGATATTGGGGAACATGCCGGTAGCTGGTAACACCTCCAGGCAAAGGTCGCAATTTATTATCTTCGTATTTTATGAGTACAGGTAGGTTACAAATGGAAGAAGACCTTGCTTCTTACCATTGCTAAAGTTTTCCTTTTAGCATTACCAGATATTTCGTTTGTCCCTTCATTCTTATAATAATGGGATTCCACTGTATTATTACCAGTACAATTTTTTTTTGCTATCTCAGTCTATACACGGAAATATACGGTATATAAACATCACAAATTATGTGTTTCTGCTTCAATGTGATAAAACCATGTATTACGAGCATAGATAGTGATGCTTTTAGTTTTGTAAGCTGCTTGTGTATGGGAATATTATTCATTTATATCTGTAGTGGTAAGTGGACATTTACTTCTATTTTATTTTTCCCCACATAAATCCCGTTTTATGCATAATTATTGGAAGTATTGTTTAACAATTGTAAATCAGTGAAGAACTGCTCTGATCGCTTTCATTAGATCATATTCTATGAATAATACTATCCCATTTTTTAAAACAAATTAGGCCACAAAACTAACATTTTATGTTAGTCAAATGGTCAGAAAATATTATGGCGTGACTGCTGTAAATTCTTTTTCATAATGTATGTATTATTAAAATCACATTTCTCTTGAGCTGTTGTTTTGCTCCATATCTTCTTTTTCTTCTGCGTTTGTTCACAAACTCCTGCAGATTGGCCACAAACTCCTGCAGATTGGCAGGATGTATTCCAGAGAACGGAATATGTTGTGTCATGGTTTACAGCATTGCTGCGATATCTGCACCCTTTTGCCAGACACATCCGACTTCAGAACGGCTTTGGGTCACTGACCCTATACAGGATGAGACAGCCAAATCCATCCCATAAACTCCTTAGTCGCCTCTTACGACATGCATGGAAGGTAAACAGTGTTGCTATTCTTTGCTCCCCTTTCGGGCCCTGGCAACAACAGGTGTTTTGGTCCATATAAGGCATTCCAGTTAAGTTGGATTTGTATTATGATTTTATCAAATAATTTCTTTTACTCACTTCATCCTGATATATTTTTTAAAACTATTCTCAGATACATGTTTAACCATTGTAAAAATAGAGAACTCATTGCCAACATTTTCATATTCAGTGGAATCCTGTTATAACAACTTAGTGCGAAATGACAAAACATGTACGTAATAGCAGATATTCGCTATATACAATATAGAATTAATATAATTGGGGATTTTGAAAAGTGTTGTTATATAACTTGAAAAATTAATCAAATGTCTTCAAGAAATAGGCATAGATGGAAAAGGTATGAGACTGATTAGAAATATATATTGGGAACAAACTGCATCAATAAGGTGTGAAAACAACTACTCACCATACATAGAAATAAGAAGAAGGGTAAGACAAGGATGCATTTTATCACCAAGCCTATTTAATATCTACACAGAGAATATCTTTAAAAACATAGAAGAAATGCCAGGACATTGGGAAAAGAATCAATGGGAAAATAATAAACAACCTGAGATATGCAGATGACATTTCTTTTAGCAGAAGTGAACATGAACTACAAAGACTAATAGATCAAGTAATGAATGGATATAAATATACAAAAACCATGATAATCAGCACAGACAAATCTAAACAAATTACAAACAAGTTAAAAATGATAATTATAAAATGCTACATCTATTCTATATTAATGTATGGCTCAGAAACATGGACACTAAATAAACAATTAGTAGACAGAATTGATGCCTTTGAGATGTGGGTATATAGAAGAATAAGGAGAGCACCATGGAAAGAGAAGAAAACAAATAAAAAGAGGTGCTAAAACACTTAATATGAAGAAAGAACTGCTAAGAGAAATAAAGATCAGGGAAATAAAATATTTTGGACACATTAAAAGACTATGACACCTTATTGAAGACCTTACTTGAGGGTAAAGTCAAAGGGAAGCGAGCAAGAGGTAGGCAGAAATACAAGTGGGAGAGTAACATCACACGATTGACAGGTTACAGTCTAGCAGAGTGCTCCACCAAGACAAGAATTGGAGATACGTTGCAGCCAACCTTCGTTGTGGAGACGGCACTTGATGATGATGATGTTATATAGGGAAATTTGTTATAAAAGAAAGTGTTATACAGGGATTTCATAACAAAATTAGTGATGATCAGTCATAGGAAAAATTCCTGCTGAAAAAACAGGCTCAGAAAATCATGATTTTCACTCTAAAGTCTACTTAGAACAATCAGAAATAATGAGCCAGGGAATCAGATACCATTAGAAAGTCCAATAATTGGAAATCTTCTGGGTTTAAAAGAACATTTAGAGAAACAACCTTCCAAATGCACACAGGAAATAAAATCATAGTATGTAATTCATCTATTTAAACAACTATTTTTGAGGATTGAACAACTATAATAGAGACACTGTACCGGTATATCTTTTCATGAAGAAAGATTGAAATTAAATGTATAAGGAAGGCTATTGGAGTCACCAGATTCAATAAAATGCGCAGTGAGAACATCAGAAAGATAATAGGTATGACATCATGCATCAAATATATGGAGACACAGATAAAATAGTTTGGACATCTTATGAGGATGAATGATCAACTTCCCATAAGAGTTTATAACCAGATAGAATCTGGATTCAGAGCCATGGGCAGACCTAGGAAAAGATGGATAGACAACATCAAAACCATCCTGAACAAACATTACATCTCAACCAGAGCAACACACCTGGCTCTGGGACGCAGACTACATCTTCTTCACTAACCCCTACGTTCAACAGCAAGTGTGGAAGCTATGACAATACCACCACCTGGGAATAGACAAGCACATGGGACGTGGTGAAAAGCAAATCTGTATAGGATATATTAATTCCAGGGAAAGAGCACAGAATCAAACATGTCAGCTCCGCATAATTGTAGAGTAGATAGTGGGGAATGCATAGTTGGCTACTCCACTCCCACTAGTGATTATGGTGCACGGCTGGATTGCTATGGATATCATTGACAGGAAAGGATGCTTAGCAGAGAGGCGAAGCTCATGACTCCAACCCTACACGTTGCAGAAAGATAGAAAAGCCAGAAACATAGAATTTACATCCAGCATTGGATATTAGAAAAATGTATACACCACAAAATAGCATTGGGTCAATAGGCATGAGATTATGGACCGCTGGACAACAACCAATTATCCTAGAATTTATCCCTCTTATTTTTTTTTTGCGTCTGCTCTCAAAACTCCTGCACATTAATAAGATGTAGCCTGGAGAACAGAATGTATTATTATGTTTACAGCAGAGCTATAATATCTGCGTTCTTTGGCCTGACATGTGATTTCTGCATAGATTCTGGGCCACTTTTACCCTCTATGGGATGGAACAGCCAACTCCACCCCATAACCTTCTCAGTTGCCTCTTATGATATGCATGGAAGGTAATTAGTATAGCTATTCTGTTGTCCCTTTGCGTCCCTGCTTAGAATGAATGAGTATAGGGTGCCACTATAAGCATATATGTGATTATTTTAACAATTAAAATGAGTAGATTACAAGATAGCACAATAAAGAGACGACCAAGAGAGACTGTTCAACCATTGAAGAGAATAGGACTATGGGCTCAAAACAAAAATAATATGGTAGGCCTAGAGTATTGCATAATTCAACTAGGAATCAATTGTGTCTGCCCTATGCATAATATATTCAGCATTGAAGGGACAGATAGCTTGGAATGGTAATCTTCATTCATTCTCAAACTTCTGCAGATTATCCAAATGTAGCTGAAGAACGGAATACGTTGTAATGGTTTACAGCTTTACAATATTTACACCTTTCAGCCTGACACATTCGTTTTCAGCAGGTTTAAGGGCCACTTTAATCCTCTGAGATTGGACAGCAAACTCCATCCCTGAAATCTTAGTTACCTCTTACAAGATGCATGGCTTGTGTTGCTATTCTTCACCATTTTATGAGATGGGACAGCCAACTCCATTCCCCGAATCTTCTATGCCACCTCTTATAACATGCCTGACAGATAATTGTTGCTTATCTTTGCTCCCCTTTCTGGTTCAGGCATCATACGGACAAGAATGGCAATGAATATAGTCTTCTTGCAACCTACACCAATACTAATACCTGCTGGTGACAAGAACTTAAACTGAGAACATTTAATTTTACACACAAATCTTAAACTTACAGGATTTCCAAGCACATCTATAAATAACAACTAATGTGGTTGCCCGATTGTGATTTGCTGATTTAAAATAAAAATGCCCAAATGACAAAAGGGTAGTGACTTGAAAGTAATAGGCTTGCCAGAGACTACTACGAGCTTTGTATAGGCCACTTTCTGTATAATTTTCATCACTAATGAAAAAGAGCTGATTAACTTCACATTGAAACACAATTGTGTTCAAAAGCCTGTTATGTCATAAGGTTCTAATACGGTATAGCTAGATTAAACTATTAACATTTGCAGTTGTACCTATCTAAACATTAAAAAGCTTTTTAAAAAAAAGGTTCAAAAAGCATAGAAGATTGACATCACTGTACTTGAGTTACCCATATATATATAAGGCAAACAGTGTGTATATATATGTGTATATTGAGTACCACTCATAGCATGTAGCGCCATGGCTTCAAGTAATAATCCCCAGGGATTTCTGAAATTTCACTTTATAAACAAGACATAATAAGCCTGATTTGAACCTGCAACCTCTTGAGCACAAGGCAAATGGATTAATCATTAGATCTCCCACCCAAAAAAACACTAAAACATTAAAATAAAAGTCCCCCCTCCCCCAATATAATTCTGTGGCACTAACTTTATCAATTAATAAAGCAAATGTGTTAATCTATCAATCTATTGTCTTTTATCTGCTTATGATGTGAGTCGTCGCAGGATTGAATGATGATCAGTTTTTGGGCTATTGCACGTCTGGTCACTTGATATGCAGTAATACTGTGCTGTGTCAGAATGTTGGCAATTCAATTCACCCTCGTCTTTGTCTTCCTCTGTATCTTGCTGTTTCCATTTTCATGTTGTATGCTCTTGCTGTTGACCAATAAAGGTTTATTCTCATTGGATGTCTGAACCATTTCAATCTCTGTTTTTCAATATATTTGACCACTGATGTTCCAACAGTTCTTGTAATCTCATTTCTCACATGATCTCTTCTTATTCTGTTTGCTCCTTTTTTTAAGACTTCTTCTTCTTCGTTCATTCTCAAACTCCTGCAGATTAGCAGGATGTAGTCCAGAGAATGAAAGGTATTGTGTCATGGTTTACATTACTGCTGCGATATCTGCGCCTTTCGGCCTGACTCATCCGACTTAAGAATGGCTTTGGTTCACTGAACCTATATGGGATGGGACAGCCAACTCATTACATAACCATCCCTAGTCACCTCTTACAACATGCATGGAAGGCAAACAGTGTTGCTATTCTTGGCTCCCCTCTCGGGTCTCTGCAACCCACAGAGCTCCCTAGATATTTAAATTCCTGTACTTGTTTCAGTAGTTGATCATTTACTTTTATGTTGATTATATTTTGCTTTCTGCCTAAAGACATAACTTATTTTTTTTCTGTGCTGATCTTCATGTGATCGAGGCAGCTTTCATGAGTAGGGTTGTGATCTTGAAACTTGAACTGTGGAATAGGCACTGATAGATCAGCTATGTCATTTGGATGGTAAGCTTCTGATGTTTCTATTGCTTTTGTAATATTATCCATATAAATGATGATAATGGTGATAAGACACACCCGTCTAACTCCTTATGTTACTGAAAACCACTTAGTTTACATAACCATCATTGATCAAGGGTTAAAAACAAATGTGTTAACCTGTAGCAACCTGAAGTCTACATGTCATTTAGCAATAGACGTCTGATGTCGACAAATATCTACATCGAGGAAGCCAATTGTAGTCATGGACAACAATCAACCAAAGACGGATGTGCCGAGTATTTGGCGCACATAAAATAGCGACAACGCATTTCCATTCTCTGGACTACATCCTGCTGGAAATCTAGGGCCATGGTTCTGCTACAAGAGAAATTCAACAGGAGTTTGAGAATGTACGCTGAAGAAGAAGATATCCAGCATCCATTCATCTCTATTGTCTCCAAATTTGAAATCACTAACTCAATAAATAAAAACGTTAGGGCAGAAAAGCAAACACATGCAGAAAAACCAGAAGTCATAAAAAAAAGGCTGGATGGCAGAGGAAAATTGTGTTTTTTTAGCTGTGTTGCTACAGGTTAATGATTTTTACAAAATGGCAGGCCTACCATATAGTATATAAGTATAGGCATAGGCCTAGTCAGTATTTTGAGTATACTATTCGAATGTAGTTTGTTTGTTTGTTTTTCGTTCGCTCCATTGTAACCATCACGGATATCCGTGCGATTTCCGCCGGGAGCGTGATTACGTTGTGCCACCGTTATGCGCCTTGTAGGCCTAGCACATCCGATTTCGGCATGCCTTGACAATTCGGGTGGGCTACCCTTAGCCTGTGACAGCCTCTATATCTGTCTCCAGGCACGCGTAGTGAAGACTCTTCGCCCAGACGATTTTCTTGCTCTCGTCTCACTCGAACGAGGTGTTCCACCGTCTATGAACTTGCCTCGTGTAATTGGACGTGCTGTGCCTGTGCCCATTGGGTACTGAACCGTTTCTCATCCATGAGCCTGGTTCCTTAAGGGGAAGAACTCAACAGAGGAGTTGGACCCTGGCTCTTTCGCCCTCTTAGCCGAGGTGCCATTCACCGACATCGTGTACCCCTTGTCCAAGTTCGAGTCTCACACCACGCGTTTGAGAGCAAGGCGTTCTCGAGCTGAGCGTCCTTGTCCCAATAGCGCCTGAGCCCATCAGGTACTGAACCCTTTCTCTCTTCAAGTGTATTTCCGGTGTAGGAAAACCTGACAGTAGAGTTGGGCCAGGGCTAAATCTTTGTCCCTTTTGTGCCTGAGCGAATCGAGTACGGAACACTTTCTCTCTGCAAGTTACTTCCGGTATAGGAAACCTTGACAGTAGAGTTGGGCCAGGACTGCCATCGTTGTCCCTTTCTTGCCTACACCCATCGGGTACAGAACCCTTTCTCTTTGCAAGCATATTTCCGGTTTAGGAAGGCTCGACATTAGAGTTGGGTTAGGTCTTTTGCTTTACCAAACGCCGATGGATGGGTCTGGGTCTCTGCCTGTTAGGAACTCTGGTAACTAGAAGCCCGTCTCGAGCTGACGGAGCTTGTAGTTCCCTTTCCTAGGGACTTTTCACTTTCTATTTGCAGTTCGCGCTGCCCTCTAGCGCTGTTCTGCCCTTTCATTGTTTCATTGTACTCTGTATGAAACATATTTGTCTCTCGCCATGTATTTACCTTTACGTGCATTTTACATTGGCCGCCCCTCCAATGTTCGGACTGGACTGACTAGCTTCACTGTATGTCGACAGTGTCGCTATATGTGGTGATGCTGGTGGTGTCGGAGATATTGTCTGTCTCTTGTGCAGTCAAATCTCTTTCCATCTGCTACCTCCACATTCTCGGACACGATCCCCAAAAGATTTGGCCAGAATCAGCACGAGCTGCTGTATTTCTGTTTCCAGGGTGCACCACGTGGAGGTACATTTGGGATCTTGGTTATCTGCTAACCCTGGGTCCGCCTAGAGCAATGCGTTCCCTTTGCACCCCCGAATGTAGTTATCAGCAATTTTTGGCTGGAGTGATTTTATTGGCATATTTACATCCAGTACTTTCTGAATGGTCAGGATGCACAATTTCCTGCTGTGGAATTTTAACTCTGTGTACCTTTGCTGTTAAAGACATGCTGTAAATGATGTACATCGCTGCCATATAGCCAGATGTTATTGACCTATTTTCAGCAAACTAAGCTATTTTGGCTCACGTCTAGTTTAAGTCTCCACTCTGACTTATGTTTTACTTTCGCTGCATTTCCTGACCTATGCAGTGTGATTGCTACGCGTATCGTTATTGTATGATTGAATTTGGAATATAATTAGCATTTAAAATGAATTGATATTTATTGAAAACGATTGTATTAGAATTAGCGTTAAGGGTTAGGGGGTTAAGGTTAGGATCAGGTTTTAGTATTTATAATTAAAGTTAATTAGTATTATGTACAATAACGGGAAGATAAAAGTGACATGCGAAGTAATATACAGTAACAGACGGAAAGGAACAGTAGCTATGGCACATGTTAGATGTGATCTTACTTTCATTATATATTAGCGTAGTAGTGTTCATGGAGTTCCTTCGTGCGATTAAAACAGGAAAGAATTCTGAATAAGGTGACGTCCGAATAATCCATGACGTGACATCATACTTAAAACTGTAAACAGTGTGCACAGTGGAGACTTCAACTAGATTTCTACCGCTATTTTGACATCTGAGGTTTCAAAAAATCCAGTCAGTGTTGATTCTTATGAAGTACAGTAACCTATATTTAGTTTTAACGACTCAGTTAATTTTGAAATATGTGGCTACTATGTCGATAGCAACTCTGGCAGTGGCAAAAAGGTCAAGAAATTTTGATAGGCTGAATAGTTAAGAGGTTGGTGACCAGTTCTCTCATATGTCTGACTATAAATGGCTAGTCATCTACATTTCAGTGGAAGTGGTGACATTGTCATGAGTATCATAGTTGTCATTACTTGCACAAATTGTCTGACACATCTGGCTTTGGCAATTTAGCCCTAACTAGTTAACATTATACTACCAAAGCCAGATGTTTCAGTTTGACCACTTGTGCAAGCAAAAATGAAAACTATGATATGTAATTTATATACTATATACTCATGACCTTGCTTTCTGATTAAATCTATTTGACTATTGTCCTGCTACAAGAGAGATGCAGTAGGAGTTTGAGAATGAAGACAACAATAATTTTGAAATATTTAAGAGATCTCAGATAATGAGACGTGATTGGGGGGGGGGGGCGGGAAAATTAGGCCTAGGAGACTGATTTAAGATTTGGCCCAGTCTTTTCAAGTGCTGTATTATTAAATGTGCGTGGAATTCTTGTGAGTTTTAAATATTAAATGACTGTAGTAGAAATTAAAATGCCATGGCCCAGAACAGGTTTATACCTTTTCATTAATTGGTGATATGGTCCAGTACATGATCATGCCCTAGGTCAATCTGACCTTACAACAAAGACTTGTTAAGTCAACAACCGGTGCTACATTTGTCATCAAATAAAAAATGTTAAACAATCGACCGATATAATATTTCTAACCAACGATACCCGAGTTTGAACCCGTAGAGTAAACATATAGTCTAAATGACCTATGTTTCCACACGACAGCGTCCCGATAGAAGTATTCCGACAAGCCTGGAAGTCCATGCATGAGACGACGCGCTTCCAACCCGCCATTATGGTTGTGATGCTGCTTCGCGTCGCTGGACCCTTATTTACAATAGAAGCCACTTTATCGTCGCCGGTTTGGCTGAAATTTAAAAGACAACCGTAAAATCTTACCACGTAACCACATGTAAAGTTACAATTTCGTATATTTTTTTGATTCAATAAGTAGCCGTCCTCGTCCCGTCGCGTTCAGCGCTGCGATGCCCGTATTGATTCATTAAAAAATAGTTGTGTGTCACGTGCGTATTGAAAATAAACGAAACAAAAAATTAAATGCACCGACTTCTTGATTTCTTCATCAAATAAAATGTAGTCAGCCTATATCATCGTTTCAGCATCAAAGGTTGGCAGCAATCGATGGTTGCCTAAGAGTTCAAAATTGCTCTAGAATGAGCTTTTTAGGAAGTGGAACGTACGTATATTATCAGTTATGTAGAACACAGGAAAAGTACTGGTCCAGCTGCACTGCAAATAAACAAACGTTCAGGTTATCAAGTGCCACTTTTGGCATGGTGAAACGCCGTAAACGTGTTCGGTTTGGATATTTAGCGAGATACGACTTAGTTTCTAAAACTATTTATGTTTCTAAAACTATTTTGCAAAGAACGGTCAAGGAGAAAAGGCAAATAAAATCCAGGATTAATAGCATCACTCATCCGAATGACTGAAGATGCGTTTGGGAGGGGGGGGGGGTGTTGCTTTTATGCTGATGTCTCCAATGTGACAACCGTACTACCCTAACGGTTTCTTATTATTGTTATTATCGCTCCCGTTTGGCAACCGGCGCCTGGACTTCTAGTGAAATGGGCAACTGTCTTCTTTCCAGACATGTCGTAGAAAGCGACTAAGGAATGTTAGGCAGTATGTTGACAACTTGCCACTTGTGAAAAAATCATTCACAATTTTTTTATTTTTGTCTTCTACCAAGCCTTTCTACCAAATCATGCCCATACGTGACGAAAAGATGAAGGCTAGCCGACATTGTACCTGTGTATTGTTCCTCATGTGACTATGAAAATGCAAGATATACCATCATTGCAGATGGGTTAACAAATCTAACAGACGAACGATGAGAGGGTTGGCCAAGCAGTGTGTGCCGTGCTCCTGGCATGATGTGGTAATTATGGTGCACTGGAATACCTCCATTCGGGGACTAAACACACAACCTTCCTTACACAGTCATGGCCAAGCTCGTAGATAAAGCCCACCCTTTATCTACGAGCTTGGGCAGAGGGTGGGGTGTCAAACCCTTCCCTTAGCATCTAATATCATGATTTTTAGAACTAGGAATTCAAATTCTAGGCAGTAAAACCTCTCCCGTAACGATTTTCCATAGAAAAGTCATAAAATTTCATAGCAAAAAAGCGGAAATTACATTTCAAAATGAACGAATGAAATTTTTAGGTAACCCCCTTCTTAGTGAAAACGTATCTACAACCCTGGTCATGCCTTTGCGACAGCCTTACTTGTGTGAACTCAGCAACACAACTGAGCAGAACATATGCCTATGCTTTTGTTTGAAAGTCTATGGGCCGTTAAGAGCTACCTGATCACAGCTAAATTTCATCGTTACTATTATAATAGTTTCCAAGCAGGCCACATTCGATTTTTTTAAAACTACAATGTAAAAAAACATTTTTATATTATATTGTACAATTTATTTATTACATACAGACTACATAATTCCATGTAGTCCTAAGCTTGTTTCATAAAATCTGCATGTGAATACTTCAAGGTCTTTAATAATGATCATCACCTCTTACACCAATCTCTAGAAAACACAAAAGGAAGGCGTATAAATAGATGAAGGTCTTGGATGACAGAAGATGCCCTACTCGGAGTTTATGAGCTGGAGGATGCGGGAAGAGGCTGTGAATGGTGACATTTGGCAAAGAGAGAAAGTTATTGACACATGATGTAATGTAGGTGGGAATAGAGTACCGCTACTGGGCTGCCAACGAACAGATGAAAAGATAAAAGAACTTATACTGCAGCACTCGAAGCCACACGATACAATAATTTACACAGACGTTGGCTCAGTAACACAAGAAACAAACAGGTATGGTTGGGGTTTCGTGACCTAGAAAAATGGTGAGAAATTAACTGAAAAATCATCTGCATATCCCACTACAACATCGAGTATGAGAATGAAAATAGAAGCGGTGACGGTAGCTCTCACTTGGCTTAGACGCAGCCACCAACATACTCACTGATTCTATTGGACTCTCAAGGTATGCTACGCAAGATAGAAAAGTGTATGATCAGAACTGAATGGGTCACTCTTCTTAACAACTCGCAGAGCATTAAATGAATCTACAATGTTATGACTGGTAAAGCCTTGGTGAACCGCACCGAGATAAGAAGAAACAGGATTGAATTAATTAGAGCAGTCGTGGATACCCTACGAGAAGGAGGTCGAATGAGACAATGTACATATTCAGAATGGTAAAAATGGGAGGGACTAGATGAGAGAAAGTGCTCTTTCTCCGAAAAAATACACGTATTCAGCAACTGAATAGGACAATGAGTTTATACATTTTTAGATGGCCGACAGAACGGCAAGCAGAGTATATACGGGAATAACCCCAGTGTTGTGACGCTTGCTCCTAGTCAAGAATCAAGTCTGCTTGTGTCTCTTTCTTGATAAAGGCCTTTTAGTGGAAACGTCAATTCGTCATCTTATTTTTGCTCCTTGAAAGCTGTCATTTTACCAATTTTATACATTTTGTATAATATATATTGCCCATTTAGAAACGGCATGCTGGTAAAATGTCGCCTGTCCTGGTGACTCACATGGATTTTTCCAGGTTCTTGATTAGAATCTAGCATCACGGCACAGGGGGCATTACGAGTTCTGCTCGCCATTCAAGAGTTAGCAGACACAAAACAGACTTTAAACAGACCCTATGCGTGATATCTCCTTCAGCATCGTTTTCTACACTCTGTAACAAATCAATGACTGCCCTTATTAGGTCGGCTCCATCTTTTTCAAAACTGTGCCAGTGTAATAGTAAGATTTTGAGATCTTACTATTTTGAGTTCCACTTTGTGCATAGGCCGACGATCCTTGGTCTTGTGGTAAATCACTGTAAGACAATTTTTTTATATTTTTTTTTATATGGTACTGTACTGCTTAGAAACATAACGAAGACCCGTGCTGTTCACTGTACGCTCTTCTTAGTAGAGAAGAGTACTGAGGCAGAGATAATTATAATTGAACCGGTGATCGAATTACAGGTCTCCCTACTTCCCTTGAAGTATTCTTGGATCTGAGGAAGGTAGAAAATTGGTGGACAATCAGAGCGCCCAATCTGAAGCGGAACGTTTAACACCCATTATACGATTCCATCAATGAATTGACCGACTATTTAGGAACGAGATGGAACGGCACATCTGATATCTGGAAACGTATACGGTAATCAGAAGCAACCTGAAGAAAATGAGAAGTAGACCTAAATGGAAAATGTTACGAATTCATTGGATCAGGCGGTGCCCACACAGAGATAATACAATATAAGACCATTAGCTATTTGATCGCGGAATCTGGGGTTTTTTGTGGTTTGCCAGGAATGTTGGGATGAAAGAAGCAAGAATTTATTGTGTATGAATAAACTGATGTAAAGGGAAGAGTGGTCAATTGCTAGTCGTTGGATGATAGAACTGAATAACCGCTTTATAGAATTGCAGTTTGAATTAATTAAGAATTAGTGACAGATTTTTGGAAACCTTTTTGATTGACTGAAGCATAGTAAGGGGGGGGGGGAGGTATTAGAGATACGATTGACACGTGATGAAATAGTGTCTGGCTTGTGTAGAGAGATCCCATGAGAGAGACCAATAGACTGCTTTAACACAACTAGGGGGTGGGGAAATCTAATAGGAAGAAGTAGGAAAGATTTTTTATGGAGGATATTCTTGGAATTGTAGAAGGGAGAGGGTCGATTCCTGGACGACCGCTGAGAGGTCTTGCGATTCACCCCTGGTGGTGAACTGAGGCAGTTGGGACTTGGAGCAAAATACGGGCAGTTTCCGACTTAGGAGTTAGTACGGAGAGAACTAGAATAGACAGTTCCGTATAAGTCTAAAAGTGTCCCTGGTTTGAGACACTAGACATATCGAGTAACTTGAGAAGATTTCTCATAGTTAAGTGTTGAGAATAAGTAAAGTAGCCAGATACATTGACGCTGAATTGAAGATTACATTGATGCTTGGGGTGCAAAGGGAACGCATTGCTCTAGGCGGACCCAGGGTTAGCAGATAACCAAGATCCCAAATGTACCTCCTCGCGGTGCACCCTGGAAACAGAAATACAGCAGCTCGAGCTGATTCTGGCCAAATCATTTGGGGATCGTGTCCGAGAATGTGGAGGTAGCAGATGGAAAGAGATTTGACTGCATAAGAGACAGACAATATCTCCGACACCACCACATATAGCAACACTGCCGACATACAGTGAAGCTAGTCAGTCCAGTCCGAACATTGGAGGGGCAGCCAATGTAAAATGCACGTAAAGGAAGATGCATGGCGAGAGACAAATAGATTTCATACAGAGTACAATGAAAGGGCAGAACAGCGCTAGAGGGCAGCGCGAACTGCAAATAGAAAGTTCCTAGGAAAGGGCAACTACAAGCTCCGTCAGCTCGAGACGAGCTTCTAGTTACCTGTGCTCCTTACAGGCAGAGACCCAGACCCAATCATTGGCGTTCGGAAAAGCAAGAAGACCTAATCCAAATCTAATGTCGAGCCTTCCTAAACCGGAAATATGCTCGCGAAGAGAAAAGGTTCCGTACCCGATGGGCTCAGGCACAAAAGAGACAACGATTTTAGCCCTGGCCCAACTCTACTATCAGGTTTTCCTATACAGGAAATACACTTGCAGAGAGAAAGGGTTCAGTACCTGATGGGCTCATGCGCTATTGGGACAAGGTCGCTCAGCTCGAGAACGCCTTGCTCCCAAACGCGTGGTGTGAGACTCGAACTTGGACAAGGGGTACACGATGTCGGTGAATGACACCTCGGCTAAGAGGGCGAAAGAGCCAGGGTCCAACTCTTCTGTTGAGTTCTTCCCCTTAAGGAACCAGGCTCACGGATCGGATGAGAAACAGTTCAGTACCCGATGGGCTCAGGCACAGTACATCCAATTACACGAGGCAAGTTCACAGATAGTCAAGCAAAATAAATTAAACAGGTTACTAAAACACTTTATATATACTATTTAATATATTTTTATTATTCGGCAAGGTAAGTGTTTTAGTAACCTGTTTAATTTATTTTGCTTGACTATTTGTTCATTAGGTTACTGCGGCAGCATCCACTTTGTCGGACACCCTCTGACCATTTGGTTATTTATGCAAGTTCACAGACAGTGGAATACCTAGTGCGAGACAGACGAGAGCAAAAATCGTCTGGGCGAAGAGTCACCACATACACGCGTGCCTGGAGACAGATATAGAGGCTGTCACAGGCTAGGGTAGCCCACCCGAATTGTCAAGGCATGCCGAAATCGGATGTACTAGGCCTACAAGGCGCATAAAGGTGGCACAACATAATCACGCCCACGGCGGAAATCGCACGGATATCCGTGCTGATTACAATGGAGCGAACGCAAAACAAACAAATATTGATGTTTAAATGAAGATTATATTGATGTTTAAATGAAAATTACAATGATGCTGAATTGACGATTACATTGATGCTTAAATGAAGATTATATTGATGTTGAATTGAAGATTACATTGATGCTTAAATGAAGATTATATTGATGCTTAAATGAAGATTATATTGATGCTGAATTGAAGATTACATTGATGCTGAATTGAAGATTATATTGATGCCATAACTGCCAATCGTTTATGCACCCTGCCATACCATCAACCACAGCACTGCCCGTAGTCTGATTTCTTGCTCCCTCTGACCCCTTCATGATCAGGACAGTTATCTTCTTCGCTCATTCTCAATCTTCTGCAGATTAGCAGGATGTAGTCCGGAATGCGTTGTGTCATGGTTTACAGCATTACTGCGCCTTTCGACCTGACACATCCAACTTCAGCATGGCTTTGAGTCACTGACACTATATGGGATGGTACAGCCAACTTCATCCATAACCTTCTTAGTTGCCTCTTACGACATGCATGGAAGGTTAACTAATGTTGTTATTCTTTGCTTCCATCTCGGGACCGGCAGAGGGCAGTTATTCATGTAATATTGTGGACAACAAAGTTGTTAAGAAACGTGATTATTCTTTTTCTAAAACGCATCATGCTTTGGGAGTATGAGAGCATCACTGTGTACACAAACAACATATGTTTCCAGTCATCTACCACTGATTGTAGTGGATTTCCAGCACTTTCTCCCCGGTGATATTTTGGCAACGAGCAGAAGAATCTACCCCTTATCAAATATCCATCCATCAAGGGACAATTAAGAAGGTTTCCGGAGGTGCAGCTGGCTGTTCTATCCCATAAGTCAAAGTGACCCAAAATCATGCTGAAGTTGGATATGTCAGGCCAAAAGACGGTTATCACAGCCAAGCTGTAAGCCATGACACAAAATATTCTGTCACTTAGTGATATCCCTAGGATTCTGCGCAAACATGACATTTCAGCTGTCACAAGTTTGCGTTTGTCTTGAGCTGTCGTTGTCCACGTTTGACCTGGAATTCTTGTACACCTTTCGATAGAAGTCAACTAAAAAGACTCATCACATCGTGATGACTGGTATTTTCGTGAAATGTAAACGTGTTGATCTTCAACTCAATACACTGGTGGTGCCGCTTAATATTGCACTTCCAGCGAATCCTTTCCTTATTGCAATAATATAACGTCACAATATGATCCTGCGCGCATATCTTTGCATCCGGGAACAATTCTCGCTGCTGTAACATGTATACTGCATATCTGTTTTCGCAGTTAGGCTTATTGTAGAACTGGGCAATCAGTGATATCAGAAAATTTAACAAAATTTCAGATCATAGCAAATTTTATATAATATTGGAATGGTAGGCCCTTTAAAGCAAATACAAACCCGATTTCCATATACCGGTAGTGGTTTCTCCATTCTATATGCACCTGACTCTGCCCTCTTATTGTACTCAATATGTTAGCCTTACTTCTCTGGATGCTTGCTTACGATTCACGATGTTTATGAGCTTGGGACATAACAACCTGGCAAGTTCAGGCCAGACACTGTCTTGCTATGATGTGACAGTGTTTTGTCTGTGGGGACTAAGAGGTGCCATTTAAAGTTCTTGTGCAAACAAATCTTCCTCCTCAATCTATACTGCTAGAACACGATCTATAAAGCGTCAGCCAGACTATGAACGAGCTTCAAATCAGTCTGTTTCCAGGTGCTTTTAGGATCTTGGTTATCTGCTAACCCTAGGTCAGCACGAGAGAAATGTGGAACCCTTTGCTCCAAAGAATAACACAGCCATATGTATGCACAGTTCAATGACCATGTATTGTCAGGGACCAAAACAAGAGTAAAAGATATCAAATGCATGTCATAAGAGATGACTAAAGAAAATTTGGGGTGGGGTTCACTGTCCTATACAATATAGGGTCAAAGTGATCCAGATGCTATGCAGAAGTTGGATGTGTCATGCTGAAAGGTGCAGATATCACAGCTAAACTGCAAACCATGACATAATGTATTCCATTATCTGGACTACATCCTGTTAATCTGCAGTTGTTTGAGAATGAATGCAGAAGATGAAGACAAGGTTCAAGATTGGAAACAATGTGTACTGGCACTTCAGATAGTAATGCATATTTTTCAAAAATGCCTAGAAAATGAAAGCAAAGACACTGGCACAGAGAAACAGTAGTAGGGAAAAAATAACTATGTACCCCTGTACAAGTTAAAAAACTACAATCAGGTATATAGAAGAGATGTTAGTTAAAAGTACATTTAAAGAAAATGAAAAAAGAATCATAGTTTAAATGTAGCTAGGAATTATTTTAGAATTGCATGTGTGAGAAATAAAGAATAGTGAGGAACAAAGAATAGTAAGTAACAAGCTATAGAGCGATAGGCCTGAATCTGGCTACCCCATCCAATAAGTCAAAGCAACCAAAAATAATCATGACAAAGCAGATGGATCAAAAGACTCAGTATCACAGTCATGCTGTAAACTATGCTGGAATATATTCCTCTTTCTGAACCACATCTAACTAACAGAACAAAATCAGAAGAATGAGCATAAACCTCCCAACAGTGTCCAGCATGCTTTTTGTTGAACCTTCATTTTCTTTTGTGTTGCCAGAGACTTACAGTAGCAATACCGTGGTGTAGGGGGGGGGTAGGGTTGGCTTCCCATTGGGTTTAAATGACACTGAAGCCATGCTGAAGTCAGATGTATCCAAAAAGGTGCAGATATTTCAGTTAAACATTCTGAATTTAGATTCTCGGAAGAAAAGAATTAAAAAAACCAACTACATATATAATGAACGTACACCAATTTTACACTAACTAAAAAACAAGAGAAAAAGATTGCTACGTGTGAAATGAGATTACAAGAACTGTTGGAACAACATCATTGGTCAAATATATTGAAAGACAGATTGAAATGGTTCGACCATCTAATGACAATGAACCCTTATTGGCCAGGGTAAGAGAATACAACATGAAAATAGAAACAGCAAGATACAGAGGAAGACCAAGAAGAAGACGGATCAAAGACATTGCTAACAATCTGAAATGACCCAGTATTACTGCATATCAAGCGACTAAAAAAAAGAACATAGCCCAAAAACCGATTGTCAGTCAATCCTAATAGCAAAAGCAGAGAAATGATAATAGATAGATGTTTTGTTTGTTTGTGAACTCCAGGAATCACGAGTGATTAACTCTTATTTTCTATCTGCAGTGGGGAGGTTTATGAGCTTATTTCATACCCAGGAGGCTTCACCTTTCGGCTTGGTGCAATACCCACTACTCGGGGGGGAGGGGTGTAACATAATAGATAGATTCTGCTCTGCAGTCTACATCCTGTTAATCTGGAGCAGTTTGAGAACAAACACAAAACCCTAAATTCATCGTCTGTATTTAATGCTGGTTAGCAGGATGTAGTCCAGAGAATGGGATGCACTGTGTCATGAATTACAGCTCTGTTGCAATTTCTATACTTTTTGGTCTAAAACATTCAACTTTTATGGTTTTTGAGTTTCATTGACCTATGTGATGGGATAAAAAACTCCACGCAAACCTTAATCTCATCTTATGACGAGCATGGCAGATTGCTATTCTGTGCTCCCAGTTCGGATACTGTCAACTTACAGGTGTAACACTCCTTTGAACTTGCACCCTCATGAATGAGAGACAGTTATCCATTTGTTAATTTGATTCCTATATTAAATTTATACTATTATTAGGAAGCATCGAGGAGTTAAAGAAAAAAATCAGAATGCAGCAGACAGAATTTATATTGGATCTGCTCAACTGGTACCTATTCGCCTTGAAAACATGTTGACTGAAATTGCGAGGTAAATTGGTGCCAGATGAATGGATCTGGTTCACATTCTGTCTGTTGCCTTTTGATATTTTTAATAGTAAATTTAAAGTCTTGAAAACATGAAAATTGTAATAATTTATTTTGTTCTTCAAAAATGTGACACCACAGTTTGAAAACAAATGATCTAACATTCACGTTTTTTTAAACAAAAATATAGGGACATTACAGAACACATTTTGAAAACATATACTTTGGTTCCTTAGAACTTGGCAAGGAAGTCAAATTGGAATGAAAGATTCCAGTGTTTTTAGTGTTTCTTCTGCGTATGTGGATTTTTAGACTAGCAGCCAGGTCTTCATTTCTAAACTCTGCTTTTGTAGAATCTGCAGTTTTATCTTTGCCTGAGCCATCATGTTGTAGATTCTACAGTTTTATCTTTGACAGAACTGACTGTTTCATTATAATTTGCTGTGCTATCATCACTAAAACTAGCAATATCAGCAGTTTCTTTCTGTCTGGTAGATTCAGTAGTTTTTTCAACAGAAGATGGACGTTTTATATGCTCTGGGAATTTTTCAATTTCACACTGTTGAAAAGATCAGAAAGATAAATTATTTTCAGGCATAGAAAACATGATGTTACACATCTAGGCACACAATAACAAAGATAACATGATTTTAGCAGTGTTACAGTGATTTATGTGGAGGAAGAAATATGTGCAATACATTTCTCATTCTTTGATTAGTTAGAACACTCTGTTCCGGAGAACCTTCCCACTGCAAATATGAAACAAGAGATCCACTAAGCATAATTCCTCAATATCAAAACAAACAAAATTCCAGCAGTATCAGGATTTCATCCTAGAAGATTATTGAGTCATTAGCATGAAATAATTATCAATCATGGAGAGATTGTAGTTCCCACTATCAGTGCTTCCAAATGCATGCACTTTCTCATGGGGGGGCTACTGACCCCTATTAGGAGCGTCCACAGGTGGCAGATAGTAGAAAAACCTCTAAGGCCAGTTGTGAATAACCCTCTGGGCAAATAAGCAGCCGCTGACCAAACTGGTGTTGCTGACCACGAGGATGGGGTGGGATATCAGGTGGCGCTAATATTCCCACTGAAATACCCCACATATCCAGTGACTGGCATCTCATAATATGGACTACATCATACTCGGAATCTAGTAGGACTGCTGTTTTGATACAAGAGACACACAATGTGAGTGAAAAAAATCCTTAAAATATAATACTTTTCAATGTGCATGAAAATATTTGTTCACAAAAATACTGAGATAATTCAATAAAGTGAAACTTTAGTAAAATGAAAACTTACCTTTGTAACTTTCATTGCAACACCCTCAGGTAAGTTTCGTTGTATATATTCCAGAAAGGTGCTGGCTGTTGATCCAGTTATGTATTTAATCTGTAGACATACAATAATAGTAGAATTTTTTTCAACTGTTTTTTCAGTTGAAACAACTAGAAGATTGATCAGAATTGATGGCCTGCATCAAAGATGCTGCTGTAGGTCAAACAATCATGTACCATGCCATGAGCGATCATGATGCTCCACAACTCTCTGACTCTTCTATTGTTAATAAATTCAGTTGGTGACATCTTTTTGAGCCACAGTGACAACCCATCTCTCTTTGTCTTCCTCTGTCCCTTCTCCCTTTGATCTTTCTGGTGATTACTAAATGTTCAAGTTTGACTTTCCTCATCACTGTAGTAGTTGTAGATACTCCATCCAATTTCTTCTTCTTCTTCGGTGATCATCCTCCATACAATTTAAGAGTCTATAGCAGGGCACCTCCATAATAGTTAAGACTATGATTTCCTGGAGGTGGATCATCCCCTACCAGGTGAGTCCATAGGTTGCTGATAGTGGAACAGCCTCCAGATACGGAGGGTAGTTACCCTCCATATCTGGTGGTTGGTTGCAATAAAAGCCAGATCTCTGGACGAATAAGCAGTCATGGACAAACTGGTGATGTTGCCCACTAGGATGGGGTGGGATATCAAGTGGCACTAATATCTCCACTGAAATACCCTATATGTCTCGTGATGGGCAGCATCAAACGAGTATGAGGACCTATAAGTTGCGGTCATTGACTCCAGCCTGACACACACCAATGGTGGGGGGGGGGGGGGGAAGAAGGGGGCAGCCTTTAGATAGGGGAACATAGGAAACAACTTTATAAATACACAAAGGGTGGAGAAGTCAGCAAAACCCTCCTTAGGCCCCAAACTGTAATAGAAAAAGGTAGGATAATCACAGAAAGCTCCTCTAACTAGCTATGCTGGGCAGGTGGTGCTCAAGAGTCCAGAAAGACAGGTCACCTAGAAATGGAAAGCTCTACCCACAGCCTGGGCAGATGGTGCTCGTGAATCAGGGAGGGCAGACAGCCTAAGGAAAGTAAACCTAAAACAAAATAGCTGGTGGAAATTGGATGCACGTGGCCATATGGCGCATAAGAAAGTGCAAAGTATCTCACTCGCCCGTGTGTTTACATACACACACTCATGCAGATTGAGACAATGGATTCTGGATATGGTGAAAGAAGTCCCACTAGGCAGGTAGAGTGCAGGGCCCAATGCCTCGAAGGGACCACCCCAAGTTACTAGTGGTCACCATGGCCCATTTTGGAAATCCAGGAAATGGGAACAGTGGGAAAATACAACTGGTCAAACCACACAAAAAACATAAGGACTAAATATACTGCATTGGAATGTAGAAGGCATTTACCACAAAAAAGCAGGCACTAATGGTTAGACTAGACAACAACAAGATAGATGTGGCTTGCATACAATTTTCTATCAGGGGCTACCAAACATTCAGACAGGACAGAGAAGGGCATAAGGAGGGATAATTACATTGATACCATACCAGCAAAGCAGATAGAGATAAACACAACAGGAGAATCAGAGATCATAGGAATGGATGTGCACATAGACAACCAAACAATCAGAATTTATAACATAAATTCCAATAGGAAGAGCCCTTAAATTAGAAGCGATGGATATTACAGACATACGATGCATTGTAGTGGGCGACTTCAATAGCCAATCTGAAAGGTGGGGTTACCAAAAACTGACTCAAGAGGAGAAGTGGAAGAATGGAAAATTGATAATAACCTATTCCTTGTAAATTCACAGGAAGATTCCCCCAACTTTCTAATCAATGAGGTGGAAATTGACACCAACCCCTGATTTAGTATTTGCCACTGGCAATTTATCTCATAAAATAATAAGAATGGTTATGAACCAGCTGGGGATAGTGATCACAAACCAACCAAACTCACTATCAACCTCAACTGCATACTGGCAGAGCAGAAACCTCTTCCCGGCTGGAACTATAAGAGAACAGACTGTGAAAAATGTGCAAAGCTCACAGATGCATACAGAGAGCCTATCAATACCCATCAAAAGAAAATAAAGAACATGACAGAAAAGCTAACTGAGGCAATCCTTAGAGCAGCAAAAGAATCAATAACAAGAGTGGCAAGGAAAAAAACTACAAACCGTACTGGCCCAAAGAATAATAAAAGCTTGAATAAGACCTGAATACGGCCAGAGAATTAGGAGAAACAGAGCGGAGAACAGAAAACAATATAGCCATCAAGGCAGCCTCTGCTACATACAAGAGAAAGGTAAAAACATTGGCAAGGAAGAGCCGGATAGAAAAAAAACCGAGAGCCTTAACATGAACAAAGATGGAAACAAACACTGGAAACTTGCCACAGCATTGATGATGAAAACAGTAGCCGACCACCAATAACACTTGAATACGATAAAAAATTCACATGGGAAAAGCAGTAGTAAATATTCTTATAAAAATTATGCAACTGTGAGCCAGATAAACATACCAAAAGAAAGAAAAAAAGTTAAGAATGAAATCCATGGACTAAAGGATATGCTTATGGTGATAGAAAAGCAAATGTCAAAGCTAACAAACTGAGCTAGAATAAGCACTTCAGAACCTCAAACTCAAGAAGTCACCAGGCAAATACTAATGAGATGCTTATTATGAAACTTAGACCTAAAGCAAAGAGAAAGCTTCTAAAGGTAGTAAATACTAGCTAGAGAACAGGACAGGTGCCCACTGCATGGAATGAAGCTATCATGGTACCCATTCTAAAGCAAGGAAAAGACACACTCAACCAAAGTAGGTATAGACCAGTCAGTCTCCTCATCTGTATGGGCATATTAATTGAGAAAATGGTCAACAGAAGACTCATGTGGCACCTGGAAGGAAAACAACTAATATTATGGAGGGTATACAAACTGGGGTACAGTCTGCAATGTATGCAGATGACCTGGCTTTGTGGACAGGAAGGGAGGCAATAGCAGTTGCACAAAATAGAATAAAAGGTGCACCGCACAAACTAGAAAGCTGGACCAGGAAATGGTTGCTCACCATTAATGAGAAGAAAACCACGCACACAATATTCACCCTATACAACATGGTACAGACAACAACACTAAAAATAATCACTTACCACTTACTACCACCACACTACAGCAGAACCCGACATACCTCAGAATTACCCTGGACTCTAGAATGACATGGGCACAACAGACAGAAAAGGCAAAGAAAAGAGCCAGAAACATAATGGGCATAATGAAAAAGATAGTAGGCACAAACTGGGAGCGGACAGGAAAATCGTGAAAAGCCTATACACAGGTAAAGAACATATGTTTTAAATTTTCCACATTCTTTCCATGTTTTATCCATCTTGTTGGTTGTGTGTGTCTGCCCGTGCCAACTGTGTGTGGTGGTAGAAAGAGAAGATATAGGTAGTTTTGCTTGCTTTCTGGGCATTACAAATAGGTAATGAGACTATTTGATATGTGTTTTCCTAGTTATAAATACATCCTTCTTATTCCTCTGCATTCGTTCTCAAATTCCTGCAGATTAGCAGGATGTTATCAGGAGAATGGAATGCATTGTCAAGGCTAACAGCTTATCTGCAATATTTCTACCTTTTGATCTGACACATTCAATTTCAGCATGGCTAATAGGTCACTTTAACCCTTAAAACATGCATGGAAGATAAACAGTATTGTTATTCTTTCAGCAACATACGGGTGATAAACCATCCAATCAGGCCTTTGGGAAATGGGCAGTTTGTATCTTTATGAAATGATATTCAGTAATATGAGAAGGTCATCAGCATGTTTTGTCTATAATGATATAACTGACTTACCTCAAAGACTCTGTATTGTGTTCTCATTTCATACTGATGAAAGTGCTTCTTGTGAACAAACACTGACTTCATTAAACTCATCCTGGCAATAACCTTTGGAGGCTCATATCTAAGAAAGAGGGTTATAGGTATTGGATGACACACATTGACAAACATTTAATATACAGTAATTTTTGGTACTTCCTACTGTGATGAGAGGTGGTTCAACAACTCCAAAAATAGCATGAGACCACATGTCAACAATATGATGTAAGTTTTGTACGCTCTGAAAAAATGGTTTCATTGTGATAGAGATATGTCAGCCACAGCAATAATGAATATCCAGCAGCCCCAGTACTGTCTCGAAGACAAGAAATATTGGCGGAAATCCAGTTTCTTCAAGAACATAATATTCTGCATAACTTTGGAAGTGTTCACATTATAACTCAATGTCTTAGTCGTTAACTAGAAAACACAATAGATGGAGTTGCAACAATTAAATCCACTTCTCATTCTACACACAATACAGCTCAATCCTAACGAATCCACTCAAAAGCACCTATACCTTCAAAGTGAGTACACATACCAAAAGACCAACTAGCATTCATGTTTTAACACTAAAACAACCTTGCACGCCCACTTAAAAACAATGAAATCTATGCACAGAGTAACACACTAATGAACACATGTCTGCATAAATTAGAAATTGTCATTTACATTCAATTCTTTGAGCTTTATTTATAGAAATTTCTCAAAAGCAGTCACAATTAGAAAGCTGATGATCTGAGTAGTAAGGACCTAATTTTCAACTTATCAGCTCAATGGAATTTTAGTGGACATGTCTTACAAAATCTCACTTGAACTTGCTCATGTTTCAAAAGCAAACTTTCTACATTGTACTGGTGATGTGACTGGATATATTAGTGGTACCAAAGTATTCAACAATAGTTGAAAAAGCAATGTCCTATACAGGATATGCTGCTTCAGTACATGATGAGTTTACATGTATTCTTCTTCTTCTTCAGTTCATTCTTAAACTTCTGCTGAATCTCTCTTGCAGTACCAAAGTCCTACTAGATTTCCAGAAGGATGTAGTCCAGAGAATGGAAATGTGTAGTGTTGCTGTTTTATTTGCCACAATGGCCAGATACATCCATCTTCAGCAGAAGTGTATTCAACTCACAAAGGTATTGTGTTTTTACTTTTAAAGGGTCCCCAAATTCTTCTAGTCTATATATGCTGCAGGGTATTTGGACTGTAAGCTTTGCAAAACATGGTCACTTCATACAGATTTTATGGACATATTTGTGATGGAGAGGTTTACTGCACTAGAGCTCACTATTGTAAACAGTATCTTTCAGGATGATCAAAAGCTTTTACATGAATTATTAAGACTGGATACTATATTCTGAGTTGAATATCCCATGCTTTGTTTTTGTGTTAAGGATATTTAATGTCCATATTTTCAAAGTTTCTGAATGCTAGTACCACTAAAAGTGGATGTGTTGAGTCAAAACAGTGACACAACACAACTTCATTTTCTGAACAAATCTGCTGGAATCTATTAGAACCATCATATTTATTACAAGAAAGATCCAGTAGGAATTTGAGAACAAACACAAAAAATGGCTTGTGCTACTTTTACAAATCTAGTTCTAACTTCTGCTAGTACAGCGGAATCACACTATAGTGCATACCAGTACAACAAATTTCTCTAAAACTTTTCAAAATCTCTAATTAGTTTATTCTTTATACTATGTATAGTGCATTTCTATAATTCCATAAATATTTCGCTGGTCCAAAACTCATTGTGATTTGACTTATGTCTTTTCTGAGGAATGTAAATCAAATATACTTCTTCTTTCGTTAGCTAATAATGTCTATATCTGCAGTGTTGTTTCTTGTATAAATTGGAATATGTATCCATTTCTTGTTTTGTATCATAGAGTTTAATATTCACAAGTGTATCAGGCCAGTATGTGCACCTTAATGTCATAGTTTGCACATTCTTGAAGGATATGTTCTGAAGTTTAGCTGGCTTGCCCACATGTACACTTTGCTGATGTGCCAATTTTAAATTTTGTATATATATGGCTGTTTAGTCTATTTTGTCTGGTTCTGAGTTGAAATATGATGACCTGGTCTTGTCTGTTAAGTAGATGGTAGTCGACCCGTTCCATATCTGTCCATCTAAAACACTGCTGCAGTGTTTAAATAGTCTTAAATTTGCTTTTTAATAATTCCATCGTGGTACATGCATTCCCTAAGGAATGCCACGCAGGCGATCTCCTCTATATACAAACCCGATTTACTACATAAAGAATGCATTTATTGAGATGATAGTGTCTTTACAGAATCTTTATGCTTAAACTTGTGTAGTAAGGGGATGTACTGCATTCAATTTTCAGTCACTCTATAAACCATACTGTTATATACAAATATGGAATTTTTTTCAAATGTTTTGAAAAGGCTAGAATCTGAATATGAATGTATTAAATGACACTGAAGTAGAAGAACAGTGGGTTTTACAGGACACAAGGAGACAGATTGAAGAAATTATGTGTCAAAACAGTGGTTCTATCTAGATATGAACAGTTCTGGCAGTTGAAGATGGATGTGTCGGGCCATTTGCACAAATAAAATGACAACATAACGCATTTGCATACACTAGACTACATCCTGCTGGAAATCTAGTAGGATCATTGTTCTGCTACAAGTGAGATCTAGCGGGAGTATGAAAATGAATCACGAAGAAGAACTAGAGGAACAGTTCTGATATGATACATGATGACATTACACAGCGTTAAATTAATACATTTTATTATTTATATTTTAAATGTGAGGCCCAGGGTTTGACTTCTAGTAAGGACTGGGTCTTTTTAGTCAGAGGGTAAATGTAAAAACTCACTCTGTACATGATGTGGAGACATGAAACCCATCCATCACCAACACCCTTATACAGATACAACACAGTTGTAGGAGACATCATCCACCTATGTATCACACGGCCACATGTAATATCATCCAACTCCCCAATGGTTAACATGCAGCATTGACAGATTTTTTATGGACAGTCAGTATTTTAAATCACATTTAAAGGATATTACAGAATGCGAGTAGCATTTAAGTTATAAATTTATTGACTTACATTCTTACAATATTTACATCTAGTTCCTTTCCTACCATTGCAGTGAACTTTTGATAGCTATTGAGAACGGCTAAGTCATGACCTTTCACCTCTATGGTAATCATTTTATAAAGTTCATCCTGAAAATGATGCAAACAAATAAACGTCATTTAATCACAACATACAATGACAAAATTGAGGCTATGGTCAAATATAGACACATTTATAAGTCTTGTTCTTCTGTGTTCCTTCTCAAACTCTCGCAGGATTTCTCTTGTAACAGGACAATGGTACTACTAGATTTTCAGCAGGATGTAGACGAGAGAATGGAAATGTGCAGTGTCACCATTTTATTTGCGGCAATGTCCTAACACATCCGTCTTCGATAGAAAAACATTTCAAAGTCAACTATTTCTCACAGGCATTTGTTATATATTTTTTACGTAAATGTGTGTTTCCAGTGGTGACCTACGGCTGCAAAACATGGGCAATAAATAAAACTACAGTGAAGAGAATAGATGCTTTCAGCAACTAGGTATTTGATGTAAATCAAGAAAAGTATGGGTGACAAGACTCCTTCCTGAGGGACTCTATATGACGCAGTAGTACTTTTTTGCTCTTATGACCATCCAAGTGTACCCTGGCTCTTCTATTATGCAAGTATGCCTTTACCCATCTGTACATTCTTCAGTTAATCCTGCAATTTCTTTAAGAGTCCTTCTTTTCAAACCTTGTCAAATATTTTCCTGGGGTCTATTCATGCTGCTAGTACCAGTTTCTTATCTTGGAAGGTGTCCTCAATCTCTTAGGAGATTTAGGTTGCCTGATCTTCAGTAGATTAGCACTGTCTGTAGCCTTCTTACTACGACCAACCAAGGCGTGTTAAGAAAAATCAATGTTCAAGAAGGCTGGCTTTGAAACATTATATTAAGAACGGAAGTTAGGTATTTTCGGCCATGTGAAGAGACACGATGGCATGGAAAGGGTATTGTTGGAGGGGGCTATAGAAGGCACTAGAGACAGTGGCTAACCAAGACATCGTTGGACAAGAGATATTCAGGAAAGCATGCACATATCACTAGAGGAAGTGGGATAACTTGCCACAGACCACAAAAATTTCAGGAGATTCATAAAGAAGACTACGTTCTAGAAAGAATATGTCACATGACACACAATCATTATATTAATTACATTGCCATCATATGACAGGTGACATAGATTATCATTAATCTCTACAACATTCTATCTGTAGTACTGTGTATCAGTTTCAATGCTGTCTATGATGTAAAGATACATCATCCAGTATCTTCTCTCTTTGACATCCCTCTGTTTCTGCTTCCCTTAGTTTTGTCTGCTGTTAGCAGTGCACTCCTCATCATCACCATCAGGTGCCAGCTGACGTAGGTGATCATGGCTCTCCATTGCTCACTGTCTCCAGTATTATGTATCAAGATCATTGTTGTTTCCCTGCCGTGGCAGGTTGTCAAACTATCTAATATTTTCTCATGTTGTCGCCCTCTGTCTCTGTTGCCTTCAATCTTGCCTGTTGTGACTGCGTTCTTCAAACCTCCCTGCCTCATGAAGTGGCCAAAAAATGAAGACTGTCTCTTTCTTATATTATTGATTAAGGTCCGTTTCGCATTTGACTCTTTCAACACTTCCACATTAGTTTTTCTGGCAGTCCATGGTATTCTCAGGATTCTTCTATAGAACATCTCTATTGCCTCTAATTTCCCACTTTTCAGTTTGTTTATCGTCCAAGACTCAGATCCATATGTTAGTATAGGAGTTATATAGCACCGCATAACTCTTATTTCTCACCTCTAATGACAAGGTTATATTACACTATTTATTTTTCATTTTTCTGAATGTTGTTTTTGCCTGCTTTATTCTGCTTCTTATTTCCGTTGAACTTCTTCCATCTGCTGTAATCGTTGTACCTAAATATTTGAATTGGTGGACCTGTTTTAAAACTATATCATTCACTTTGATCTTGAAAGGCGTGGTATTTTGTTTCTTTGAAATAAGCATAACTTCTGTTTTCTTTATATTTTGGAAGAGACCTTTCTCTTTACTTTCTGTGACTACTACATTAATTAAATCTTGAAGGTCTTCCTAACATTTTGCAATCAGAACAGTGTCATCCACATATCTCAAATTATTTATGTTATGTCCTCCCACTAATATTCCTGGGATATAAACTATTGCACTCTTTATGTTTTCACTGTATAAAGAGAATAGGTCTGGTGAAAGTACACATCCCTGTAAACTCCTTGTTTTATTTGTTGAAAAATGCCAAATTGGTTTCTTACTCTTATTGCTGTACTTCTCATGATGTGGTCAAAAAATGTGGAATGTTATTTTCTGATGTTAGTAAGTAACTTTCTTTTGGAATAAAGCTCCCTTAATACTATTCCATTAGTTTTGTTTTAGATGTCTATGGAATTCTCAGCATTCTTTATAAGAACCACATCTGCTTGGCCTCTAGTTCCCTACTTGTTTATTTACTGTATGATTTGCTTCCATATGTCAGAAGTGGCAATATGCAACATGGAAAAAATCTTTTCCTTACCTCTATTGATAGAGACTAGTTGCACAGGATGCTTTTCATTTTATGAAAAGATGTTTTTGCTTGCTATATTCTATTCCATGTCTCAGATGTGATTTTTCCATCTGATGTTATCAGGGTTCCTAAGTATCTGAATTGGTGAATTTATTTTATTACACAGACTTCAACAATGGGACATTTTCTACAGAATATTCACTCTTTGGTGGAACACTTCACCCCTTGATTGAGAATGCTTAGAAATTTAGCCACTTAATCTGAGACTGTCTTCATAATGAAATGTATTTTACCCTTTGAGTCAATCGCTAAGTAATGCACAGTTTTGAAACTGGAAACATATTCCCTGAATGAAACTAGCTCGATACTAGAACTGCTCTAAGATGGACGTGGGTAGGAGCAAGTATAGAAGACCCAACCAACATAGAAAACATGACATGAAAGAGTTGAATCTCAAGCTGGAATAGAAAAATCTGTATTTTAGAGAAAAATTTAGTTAGAGAATTACATCATTGACTATGAGTTCATAGGTGGATAATAATAATCCCTTTTCTGACCACAAATGTCCTTGGAGAGTTCGGGCAAGGGACGACACGGTAGATGGTTTTTGGTCTACCCATGACCCTCTAGCTACTCTCTGCTGCATTGTCCCTCTTATCACAAGATGTCTGCCTTTTTTTGACTGTAGAGCACCATGTAGCTATATTTTGTGCAGGTTCTTCCCTTATTTTATTGTCTATTTCAAAGGTTTTCAGTGAGGTCTTTAATGCGTCCTTGCAGCACTTCTTTTGGCCACCTTGAGATCACATTCACTTCAGCAAATCACTGTAGAGAAGTATTTTGGCAGGCGATGATCTGGCATACATATTCCATGACCTGCTCAACTAATCTGTGTCTGCATCAGAATATGTCAATGTTAGAGATACCAGATCTGTCAAGAAAAGTGGTATCAGGAATCTTGTCTTGCCATCTGGTGTTCATAACTTTTCTGAGGCAAGTTGTGTGAAAGTGATTGAAATAGTTGTATCTAAAGACAATTGTTTGTGATCCCAATAGATCACTATAATAAACAAAAGTTTAGCTACAAGAATAACCAATTGAAAAAAGAATAGCTACTTTAGACATACAGAACAAAAAGTTTGAGCAAACGCAATTTAAGGAAATGACTTTGAAATAAGAGGGATTTCTGGGTCACAGGCATGACGACGTAAAGAAGTGTTTATAAATTTAACAAGTGTTCTTTTCTGAAATAGATGTTGAAGTTTAATTCCAGGATGTAGAAAATTGTGCCAAACTATAGACCGGATAGTGTACTCTATAAAGATCTTTGCCAGTGCCATGGTGTCTGTGCATCTGTGCTAAATTTTTATTCATGCGGTGTTTGAAGTAAAAACAGTCAGCTAACACACGCTGAAGGACATACTGAATATGAGATCAGAGCATTTATAGACTTGTCTGGAGTGCCATGATGATGATAGATAACTAATTTTTAAATCTTGGATTGGATACAAAATGCTATAATTATTTTAACAAATATCATGCTCGAAGACTCATACTTAAAGCCATATCCAGTAAACCATGTGAGGTTTCCGTGTGCACTATTGAGAAATAGTGTTAGACCTGTATTTTGTGGTGATCAACATCCAGTGGTGAGCTATGTCTAAAATGTTAATTGCCAGGAAACAAAGCTAATAGTTTATTTACATTTTTAACATAACTGTCTGGCATTTGTGTGCTGACTGGCTCAAGAGGTAGCAAATAATAGCAACTGTCCCCCTCGAGGTCAACTCCTTGACGTGGAGAGGGGGCGTAGTCCAGCGAACAGAGGCTGGAAACTAAGATTGGTCGGGCCAACCCAATATCGAGCAGAGTCACAATCCTGCCCAAGCAAGCACAGGTGCTGAAGTCAGAGATGCCAGGCCGAGAGGCACACCAGCAACCATGGTATAATGCAAACCGAATAGTTGACATCGAGATGGATATCCACAGAAAGATGTATGTGAGCACTGATGAGCTTTCAAATACAGCAGCATTTATTAAGAAAACAGGACTAGCTGTGTAGACATGTCAAACTCCGAACGAGAAGAAGAAGAAGATAGCAACTGTTACCTGCCATGCAAGTTGTAGGAGGCAACTAAGAAGAATTTGTAATGGAGTTGGCTGTCTTCCTACAAAGTGACCCAGAAACCATGCTACAGTCATAAAAGCACAAATATCACAGCCAATCTGTAAACCATGATAAGACCCATTCTGGTATCTGGTCTACATCCTGCTAATTTGCAGGAGTTTAAGAACAAATATAGAAGAACATAACTGTTTCATTTTTAAAAGAGTCTACTTCATCAAGGATCCGTTGCCATAAGTTAGTATAGTTTACTGAATCGACATTGACATCCTCTGGGAAAATCCTATCACTTAATTTCTCTCAATACATTATGCATGCTGATGGTTCCATTGTTCACTGATTACATGCATAATTATAACAACCCCTCAAGCAGCATATTCTGCTTGTGCAATAATTACCTGCTTGTGGGCTAATTCAAAATCTTTAAGTTGTAATATCATATCTTCTAGTTATTTGTCCATTGCCATTTAGGTAGTGCTTATCTAGAGATCTCAATATGTCAACCGTGTCCATGCTTAATTTCCCATATTTAGAAGCTGATTTGTTAAATCTTTCATTGTTGCAGATTCCCAATAAATCCACAGAAGTCTCCAGAGATTAGAACATGATATCAACCATGTGTTATCAGGTCCCAAAGCGGCAGCTAAGATTGGTAACATTATTTACATTCCATGCATGTTGTAAGAGGTGACTAAGGAAGGTTACTGGATGGAGCTGACTATCGCAGCAAAGCTGTAAACCATGACACAGCACATTCCTTCTCTGACTATAGCCTGCTTAATCTGCAGAAGTCTGAGAATGAGCGCAGAAAAAGAATACGTGTGTACTCCACCAACTCATGTCTGAGTCCACCTACTATGATCTGAGCCACTCATTTCTGATCTTTCTAAGCATGGGCTGAAGGCTTATCACTGATAATGATTCCACCATTTTTTGGTGCCAGAAATTCATTTTATTACCATTGTAACAGCTACTTGTCATAAGGCAAACTAGCATCCTTAGCAGTCTGACACACCAAATGCAAGTTGGAAATGATGATGCTACAATGAATGAGAGGAGCTTCAGACCAACTGTCACCTTCATTATGAGACATGTAACTATATCAGAGTGAACTTAATCTTCACTTCTCTACTGTCGTCATCAGTTGTTCTTTCGTTCACTTGAAACGTGTCTATATCTGTAATTCTGTCTCCTAAATAAAACTCCCTGTCTTTTGTAGTTCACACAGTGGCCCAAAGAGCTTTGATTCCAGTGTTGTTTCCTCTGGCCAATATGTCTGCCTCAGCACTGCAGAGTCGGTTGTGTCCCATTCTGAGGTGTAGAACTACAACTTGTTCTGATCTGATCATAATGTGATAGCCATCTTGTGTTGGTGTTTGTGGCTTTCTTATGGACTTGATCATCTGTTTTTCTGATGGGAGGTGATTGGTACATCTGGTTGGTCTTTGACATCACCTTCCTTAGCCAATTAGTCTGCTTTTTCATTTCCTGGTATTCCACAGTGAAAGGTTATCCACTGCATAGTTACACTATACTGGTAAGACAGTTCATTTAGTAGTTTTTGTAATTATGTTAGTTTTCCAGACTGGAGAGCTTGAAGCACTGTCTTACATCTGTCAGGAATACCACAGGCTGTGGGACAGGGTTGGAGTTAGCAGTTTTTCAGTTGCCACCCTAATTGCCTGGATTTCTGCATCATAATTATTGCAGAATTTCCCTGATCGTAACTTTAGACGTGTATGGATATTCTATATATACACCCGCACCTCCATTCCTCACTGCATTCTGTGCTGACTCATCTGTGTATACTCTGACCCATATTTCTTGTGGATATTCATTGCCCAGGAAAATGAGAGTGACTGTCCTTCGCTGCAAACTGTTTTGTGTGTTCTCACTTAGTATTCCTTTCACATGGGTCTGAGTGTATATTGGCATTCCATGTCTTTCACTGAAGGGTTTGTTCTGGTACAGACCTTAAGGGGCTGTCAACTTCAGACAGGTCCGTAAGTTTACAGAGTCATTTAGCATAGTGGATAAAGCTGCTTAATTTCAGTCGCCCTATTGCTTGATTTTGGAATCTTTCTTTCATTGGATGACTTGGCATACACTGAAATTTTTATGCTTACTGTCATCAGTTGACATATAGGGTTTACAGTTTGTCTCACCAAGTATCTCTGTTTTGAGAAATTTTCTTAATCTCAGCGAGAAAGTCATAGCCCTTCATCTGAGCTTCTTTTGTCATTGCCTTTTTGTTTTGACCCCTTTTTCTATCTCCTGTTTTCCATCTGAGGACTTGCTTTGTGATTCTTTTGTTTTGCTGTGTAAGCAAAACAAAAGAAAATAATAATGAAACCAAAGAGTAAAAAAGAATATTCTTAGGATTAAAATGTGGAGATTTAAACCTTTTTTGCACATGGCATCGTCTGTACCATAGAACTCAACATACAAGCTGGTTGTACATATTTTAATTTCAGGCTGTTGCAACTGTATAACCAATTTTTGCACATGATCTTCATCTGTAAGGAACAATTTTAAAAAAAACGATTATATACTTCTGGTAAAACAGCATTCATGTGATGTTTTTATAGTTGATCAACAAATCATCATTTGATATCAATTCTGGCCATCTAATGTGAATTCTAATCCTTCTCTTCCCTCCCAAAAAATCTATAAACTAATCATAATCCTATTAACCCCCCACCACAAGATGCCTTGATTGATTTCTTCGTGGTGACTTTTGCTTTAGTTTTGAGGTATTAGCTAACCTTTGTTGTGTGATTTGGCAAGCTTAAGTACTTAGAGTATGGTTAGGATTAGAAATAAATTTTTCTAATGTGTGCACACACCTTGCTCCGTGTGTAGCACGCAGAAATAATGAGCGCTCAGTACAAATCATTAGAATTTTTTTTTAAATATGTAAATTGGAAAAGAAATAGATTATGCATAAGTTCGTCTGTGTCAAGATTTGAACTCATTGATTGTCGGGATGTGACGTCACGACAGCCATTAATTTCATTGGCTTTACTCACGCAGAAATCCATGACGAATGCTAGTTAAAAATGTAAACAGTGTGCTATTTATAGCACAATGAAGATTCAAAAGCATACTTTTAACCCCCCCCCCTTCCCAAAATCTATAATCTTATGCAACTTATCTAACACTGCAAAGGTTAGGTAATACCTCGAAAGTAGATCAACGGTCACAAAGAAGACCTATACTAGAAATGGGCCCATGGATCTATTGTCAGGTCATGATGGGGTCAGGCGAAATGAAGAGCGGATGTGTTGGCTGGTAACCGCATAAAGGCATGGTGAATGGCACCAAGATAAGAAAAGACAGAGTGGTAGAAATGGGAGGGACTAGCACTAGAGCCTCTAGTAGTCTATTAGAGGCGATGGGAGAAAGTAAGAAAGTGCTCCCTCTCCGGAGGAAAGATAAGGAACGCGTAATCGAAAACTGACTAGGACACTGAGCTTATATACTATACACTAGGCATTAGGAAATCGTAAGGGGACGTGAAAGTGAATGTGGCTTAAATTACTTCCCTTGTTTTGGTAGCGTCCAAGAATCCATTTTTTGCATCACGTGAAACACTGACCACAGCAATTGTCTTTAGACAACGCGACACAACTTTATTGTTTATAAAAGACGACTGTTTAATTTTTCTCATTCATTTGTGCATCGAATTATGTAACTAGAAGTTGGAAGCACGCTGTGTACATTTTTCACCAAGCAATTAAATAAGCCTAGGTAAGTGTTTTTTCTCTTTGCACACGTATATTTATTAATTTCAATAAAATAGTATGTTGTAACCATGTCTAATAAATGTAACAACCATTTTTCTCTTTATATACAAAATTTCACTATTTTTGGAAGTTGCCGGTAATTATTATCGAATTTTAAACAAACGCACTGCAGATCGGTCATGCGTTCCTCAGCCGCCATCTTGTCTACCGCTATACTTTATTGCCGCGTCGATAATTCTGAAATCTCTCTTATTTAAAGAAATTGACGTTTAACAACTACAATTCCTGCCTCTTTTAATTTCTTTAATTCATTTTTAAATGATACTAGTCCCATCGAGGCCAGCTCCTTGGCGTGGAGATGGGGCTTAGTCCAGCTAGCAGAGGCTGGAAACTAAGACTGGCCGGGCCCTCCCACATTCAGGCAGGACCACAGTCTTGCCTAGCAAGTAAAGGTGCTGAAGTCAGCAACATTTGGCCAGAAGGCGCACCGCAACAATCAGAATGTCATGCATTATCGCACATGAATGTCTATATCTGCATTACCCCGTTATGGTGCTAACCCTGTGACGACTCACCAGGCAGGAGTAGCACCGGGCCCTATACCTCGAAAGGGCCCACCCCATACGACTGGAGGTCCTCTTCGATTGCCTTGTGGAGCCAGGAGGCACAAGAGTAATATCACTGACCAACAAATATTACCAACCAATGAGGCACCACTTACAATAATGCACTGGAATGTAAATAGCAAAAAAGATGGCTTTAGCAAGAAATTAGAATTAGAAAACACCCTTCTTAAGGAACAGGTCAGCATTTGTTGCATACAGGAGACACACCTCAGCAAAGATGTAGCCTTTAAAATTGCAGGTTATCAGTGCTTTAGAGCTGATTGAATAGACAGAAGAAAAGGAGGTATACTAACTCTAGTCAAAAATAATATCAGCGCACATCAAACTGAGCTATACATGGAAGGAGCAGAATATCAGGTCCTTCAACTAAAGACCAAGAACACAGACTTCAACCTACTAAATTATTATTGTCCAAATGACCAGTCCCTTCCCTAGACACAATACCGTACAGAGGAAGACTGATAGTATGTGGAGATTTTTAATAGTCACTCTCAAAGCTGGGGTTATGACCACATGGATAAAAGAGGAGAAGAACTTGAAAGCTGGCAAGACGATAAATGTCTTCTATTGCTTAATAAGCCAAAAGATCCTCCAACATACTACGCAAGAGCATGGCAAACCACTTCCACGCCAGACTTGGCATTGTACTCAGCAGACCTAAACTGGGAAATCAATAGAACAGTGGGGAAGCAACTTGGAGGTAGCGACCATCGACCAGTCCTCCTTAGTATTAAAAATGAACTCACAGGAAATGCATGTAGCCTTCCAAGATGGAATTATAAAAAGCAAATTGGGGACTATTTAAACACTGCAGTAGTGTTTTAGCTGGACAAATAGATATGGAAGGAAAAGACATAAATGCCATAGTCAAAGAGTTCAATAAATGTATTCATCAAGCTGCCAAGGAAGCAATACCAAGAGGAGCATGCAAACAATACAAGCCATACTGGAGTGAACAACTAGAACTGCTGCAAGAGGAATTAGAAAAAGCACGGACGGAAGTGGAAAATAACCCAAGCCAGGAACATCACAACAAACATCAACACGCAAAAGCTAAATTCCAAAGAGCCAAACTAGAAGCTAGAAGAAAGAGCTGGAAAAAGAAAAAAGAATCCTTAAATTTTGAAAAGGATGGAAGAAAACTGTGGAAACTGGTCAAACAACTAAATGATGAGGGAACAGGAAGAAGCACAAACATAACACTCGTACAGAATGGCAAAATGATTACAGGAAAGCAAGCAGTAGATAATTTTGCTAGGATATTTGCTCAAGACTGCAATATTGAAATTAGTCCAGAGAAACAGCATACAGTGCGGAGCGACCAAAAAAGTAAATTGGAACATGCTCAGACTAGAATCAGTGATGAAAACAGCGCAGATGAAATTATGGATACATTGTTCACATATAGTGAATTGGAATTAGCAGTCTCTAAGCTAATGATAAATAAGTCCCCAGATATTGATGAAATATCAAATGAAATGATAAAGAATCTAGGAACAACAGCCAGAAGGAAACTATTGGACATCTCAAATATTAGCTGGACTACTGGGAAAATACCACAAATCTGGAGAGAATCAATTATGGCCCCTTTGCTTAAACCTGGAAAAAATGGAACAACACCAACTAGCTACAGACCAATTAGTCTTACAAGTTGCATGTGCAAAACAATGGAGCGCATCATAAACCTAAGACTAAAATTGCACCTGGAAAGTAGAAAATTCCTTGCACCACAGCAGGCAGGTTTCAGGCAATGCTACTCCACAGAGGATCAAACCACATACCTCTCAGAGGAAATTGAGGATGCTTTCCAAGACAAAAAATCAGTTTTAGTGGCATGGATTGATTTACAGAAGGCCTTTGATAAAGTATGGAAAGAAGGATTGCTTCAAAAAATGAGAAACTACAAGATATATGGAAATATGTATAGATGGACGAAAGCCTTTCTTCACAATAGAAGAGCCAGAGTACAAGTAAATGGCAAAAAAAGTAGGAAAGTATTACTACGCCATGGAGTGCCTCAAGGAGGAGTTCTATCACCCACTCTTTTTCTTATATTTATCAATGATCTAATTGAAGAAATACCCTGTGGAACTAAGGCAGCACTATATGCAGATGACTTGGTTCTATGGTGCACACATGAGAGCGCCATGGTTGCCACAAAAATGCTTCAGAGAGCCATGGACATTTTGACTAATTGGGCTGACAAATGGTGTGTAAGTATCAATATAGAGAAGTCAGCAACAACCCTTTTTACACTTTCACCAAAACAAAGAGCAGGAAACATCTATGTAAATAAAACTATCTTAAAGGTAGATGACCAACCCACATATCTTGGTGTAACATTTGATGCCAAAATGACATGGAAACATCATATCAGCAAAGCAGAAACAAAGGCTAGAAGGAAGATAGCTATACTAAGAAAACTGAGTGGGACAGCTTGGGGAGCTAATTAAAGAATTCTAAAAAATGTATACCAACAAGCCATTCGACCACACTTGGAATATGGTTCTACAGCATGGAGTTCATCATCAAACACTACACTACAAAACCTAGATAGAGTACAGAACCAAGCACTTAGAATCATTACAGGTGCAATGAGATCCACACCAATCATAGAAATGCAGAATATCGAAGGGATGCAGTCATTGAAAGAGCGTAGAGATACTAAAATTATAATTCATGGAGAAAAGTTTCTTTCCCACCATTGTCACCCAATGAAGGAAAGATTCCAGAATCTGTCACAAGGACGGCTTAAAAGAAGCAGCTTCATACACCAGGCCAAGCGTCTACGTAGACAGGTATCGGATCTACCAGAGGTAACAATACCACTGACATCTCAACCAGAACACACCCCATGGGAAAAACGGACATGCCTACCAGTGACCATCCAAACAACAGTAGCAGGTGTGCATGGGGGATGAACATCAGAATAATCTGCAGAAAAGAGTAGCAGCTCTCAGTTTCCTTGATGATGTTTACCCAAGTGATCTATGGACCAGAGTATATACAGATGGATCAGCACAGAATGCAGTAAAAAATGGAGGAAGTGGTGTATATGTAGAATACCCAGATGGCACCACTGATACCACTTGTATACCAACAGGGAACTATTGCAACAACTATGACTCTGAAGTCAAAGCTATTTATACAGCTGCAGAGAAACTGTTAACATTGGACAGGACCTCACACCCTATTGTAATACTTACAGATGCAAGGTCAGTACTAGAGGCATTACAATCCAATAAACTTCCAGAGTTAAAAGAGGGATTGTCCATAGTACAAAATAGGTGTAGAGTTATACTGCAATGGATTCCATCACACTGTGGAATAGCAGGAAATGAGAGAGCTGATCAACTTGCCAAGGAAGGTGCTAACATGCAGCAACCGGAAGTACCAATCAGCTATCACCAAAAGAAATCCATCATAAAGGCACAACAAAAGCCTAACTTACCTCCACGGGATGACTACCACCTACTTAACAGACAAGAACAGGTCATCATATTTCGACTGAGAACTGGACACAATAGACTAAACAGCCATATGTATACAAAATTTTTAATTGGCACAACAGCAAAGTGTAATTGTGGACAAGTCAACCAGACTTCAAAACATATCCTTCAAGAATGTGCAAACTATGACACATTAAGATACACATACTGGCCTTCTGATACACCAATGAATGTTAAACTTTATGGTACAAAACAAGAAATGGAAAACACTGTCCAATTTATACAAGAAACAACACTGCAGATATAGACATTATTAGCGAATGAAAGAAGAAGAAGAAATGATACTAGTAAAAAATCTAAGATTTATATGTAAAATAATTGAAATTATTGATACAAGACCATGCTGAGTGCGCGTACTTATGTACTATCATGCGTCAGTCGCCATGACGCCTGAAGTGTTTTCTTAGTCACATCGGTCTGTTTCATGTTGATAATTTTACAAGAAACACATTTCAAATTAAATATATATTATTTATATTGTTTATGAAGTCCAATTGCTTATAATTCTCTCATGAATATTTCGTAAAATTCACTTTTATGTGAGAGATGCTTTCTCCTTTCAATAGACCTAATAAATCAAATCAATGCAGACAACGTCAACTTCAGCATCTTCCAAACGTTCTCACTCTTTTTGGTATCTTTGTCTCTTGTTGTTTATTATCAAATTTGCTCAATTTTCTACATAAGCCTATCTAGAGAATAATGTAATAAAGTATTTAATTATATAGGGCTAATTAGGTATCACGAAAATAGGAAAAACAAAAAGCAAATTTTGAAAATTTGGTGCACATACCTACCTGGTAATTTATTCATACCTTTGACATAGAATTGTTTATGTACATGTGTACCAAATGCCAATAATAATCAAATATTATATTTCAGATACAAAGAGGGCTGAGGTTACAGATTGCCAGCCACATGCATGTTGCCATAAAGGGAAGCATAGAAGAGATTTTAATTATGCTAATTAGACACTATTATTAATTATTAATTGGCTCTGGTTGCATTGGAAAATTAACACAATGTAATAAACAGGTGCGTCTTGTCTTACCGAACAAGAAAATGTATAATTTGTTATATTTTTTATCCTAAATAATTAATAAATGTGAAAAATGTATATGATACATTCAATTTCAATTATGCTAATTAGACGTCATTTTTAATTATTAATTAATTCTGGCTGCGTCAGAAAATTAGCATAATGTAATCAACAGGTGCGTCTTTTCTTCACGAACACAAAAACATAGTTTGCTATATATTTGATCCTAAATAATTTAAAAAATATATATTAAATATGACAACGTAATTATGCAAATTAGACACCATTATTAATTAACTCTGGCTGCATCAGAAACTTAGCAGAATGTAATCAACAGGTGCGTCTTGTCTTCACGAACACAAAAACATACAGTTTGCTATATATTTTATCCTAAATAATTAAAAAATGTATATGATTCATTCAATTGCAATTATGCTAATTAGACGCAATTGTTAATTATTTATTAACTCTGGCTGCGTGGGAAAATTAGCAGAATGTAATCAACAGGTGCGTCTTGTCTTTCCAAACAAGAAAATGTATAATTTGTTAGATTTTTTAATGCAAATAACTTTGATATTAATAAATTAGTGGCTCGGTTCTAAGGCAAGGCCGCAACTTTTTGACAACTCAAACTGTCATTTCATATTTCCTTATTATAAGGCTTATATGTTCCATGTAATTATCATGATGCGAAAATTAATTCGAAAAAAATTCGTAACTTTTTTCAGAATTGACTAGATACTTGGTTGAGGTATCGTTGGATTGCAATTTTCAAGGGCTATCTAACTGTGGTATTTAAAATGATATACACTACACCCATTTTGAAAATTTTGTCCTAATGCCTACTATAGTATCAATAATGATAATGACTAATGATATGATATTAATACTAATTAGTAATTATTTTATTAATGATAATCATATTCATAATCATATCATTATCACTGAATGAATCTGATAATATCAGAGAGCGACCTCCGAAGAATAAACGTTGACTAGCGAATATGATTTAGAGAGGAGTATCTCGCAAAAAAATATTTTCAAGCGCTAAATTCCAATAGGGTTTGAAATTTTTAATCGTGCTTTACATTTGTATTGTTTACCTCAGCTGCCAAGACATTCGACCTTACAGTGGACATCGCCATCTTGAAAACAGTTCGCCGAAATAAGCCGCGAACAGGGTAGCCAACACATTTCATGATAAAAGCAGCAGTGACGTCTCAGAAAACACTAAAATATTTTTAACCTACTAAAACGCACTAAAAAGTGCACCAAATAATTTCCTTAAAATAATACAAGATAACAATAATACATTATAATTTAGTAATATCCGTTAATCTGATAAATAGTATTCCAGATTGCACAATCATAGTCAGAGAACATTTTTTTTCATTTTATGTGTCTTTCTCCTGGTGCTTTTAGTGTTGTCAACATGTTTTTGCCAATAGGCACTATTCTAATGCCACGAATGCACACACAAAATAATGAGAAAATACTCCCACTTCCCCATAATATTTCACGTCTTCACATTATAATTCTTGATTATCTGTTACTATTAGAAATATGTTTTATTCAAAAATCTGTCAAATCTCAGTCAGGCAATTTTTTTCAATTTATGTTGCATTTTCTGAATGTACTTGTGTATCAGATGATGATTGTTGAAGCAAATATTTATAAGCATCTTGTGATCTATTTTTTTTGTGTGTGCAGGACATCCTTATGTAGTTTATAATCAAAACAGCCTTTATCAAGTCATTCCATTCCATATTTAATAGAACAACTTTCAAACTCGTGATAGTCTATTCCGAGTTTTTATTTTGTAACCCCCATCTGACTTAAAACATGTTCCATGTCAGCACTGGAATGAGGTAAAGTAAACACAGTTAAAACTAAATCTGCAAGACTTTGGAAAGGATTTTCGCCAGTTGCATCCCCGTATGAAGCTATTTCGGCCCACAATACAAGTGTGTCATTGTTATGTGTCCACTGCATATGGTGAAGCTTTCTCCACTGGAAATCTATGCGGGTGAGAGTATCTGCATCATCAATAAACATTTTAGCCAGATCTAATATGCAAGGCTTAATTGGCTGTAGACATTCACTTCAACTAAAACATGACATCGACTGCAATATGTGAACATTATCTGGCAACTGTAAATGCAGATTAAAACCTTTAGCAAGCTAAAGGTGGTACGGATCCCCTAAAGTACTAGCTCCTTCTAAGCTAAAGGTGTCCTGACCCACCTATAAACATGACGTGTTTTTCCCCCGTAGTACAGCCTCGTTTGGAAATGCACATAAACTGGGACATGCGCAGATGAAGCCTATTCCATTTCCACGTCTGCCACCATCTTTGTCACGCAAATCTTGTAGAATAGAGAGGAGTAGTTGGTTTTTTCCTACAGACATCCAAGCAATCAAGTTTGTTCATCATGGATTAAATTTTCTTCGAGTTTATTATGGATGACTATTCCGATGAGGAGGAAATTGTGCTGTTCCTAGAAGCAGATATCGCTCCAGTAGATGATGTGGTGTTAGATAGTGATAATTCTAGTGATACTGATTCTGTTGGCAGCGTGGGTTAAGAAATTTTCGAGGATGAAATTGTAGAAAATTTGCATGTCCCTTCGGCATATAGCCATGATTGGCGTAGCGACTTCGATGAAATTGTTGGAGATATAGGCCTAGCTGATAACGTTAGTGTGTTAGACGTGTTTTGAGAGGTAAGTTGATTTTTATAATATAATATAGTATTGTCCATTGATCACGCTGCTTTCATGATTTAGATGGTGAATCACTGAATATCGACTGTGTTGGAGCGATAAAAAAATGACTAGGTCTATCTTTCAGATAACGATTTATGGCAAATCTATGAGGTTCATTCATTCTTACCAGTGACATTATGATGATTTGACAATGAAACCACATAAATACTATTTGAATTAGGATTATTTTACAGGGTTACCACTTCAGAAAATATAAAAACTATAGATAAGTAATTATTTTATAATTTTTTCCCCTTTTATCTGTTATAATTTCTTTATTTTTTGGTGAAAAATCATCTTTACTACTTTCTAATACGTCTGGTATCACATACACACGTAAAAAAATTACACTGATATATGCAGTATTCAATTCTATATTTATATGTACAAATATTAATTAATTATCTCTAACAACAAAAAAGTTATTGGATTTTTAAAACAGCCACAATCAATAACACAAATTCTCAAAAAAAGAATTCAGTGGCAGGGGAAAGTTTTTGGATTTGTAACACAGCTTGCTAAAGGTTAAATGATGATAACACCACTAAAAACTATACACATCTTTCACAAATTTCTTTCTTCTCCAGAAATTTGAAGATTGCCATTTTTTTTCAAACTCATAACCCAGATAGGGAATAGGATCTATACAGTCTTCAATAGCATCAGTCTGTGTAATGTTGTTTCCAGGAATAACAATCTTTGAACTGATAGAATCAGTGAGATGGACAAGATCGTTGAGTAGTTATGTTGGATTGTGTATTTCTGCTTCAAACTTTTTATTCACGCTTTGAACTTCTCCAAGAATACACTTGAGAAATATGCGAAAACACATTTTTTTCATGTCACAGAACATAGAATATAGAAGTTTTGCTGTATAACAGCGCTCGTGCATTCTTGCTATATTAAAACGAGATCTCAGCCCAACCCACTGCTGCAATATTCTGACAATGACAAATTCAATAGACATATATCGTGTTTGACTTGGTTGAATATACTTGTGTGGGGGTTGCTCATAATTTACTAATGCAAAAATCTCACTGTACTTTGCTTGACGAAGTGATGAGTGAGAAAATCAGTTGTATGTTGCTCTAGTCATGAACTCTAGACTCCTGGGAAGGCACTCGGCTGTATAATGTCACACAGCTAGTTGAAGAGAATGACACACACATCTAACTAGAATCAAATGAGAAATTTCAGACTCTAATTTTGTTTACACTCCATTTTTACACCTGTCAGGACATGCATTATCAGTACCTAGTGCAACGAGTCTTTGCAACTCAAGTCCATTATTTATCATACATTCTTCCAGAGTATTGCATATTGCTTCAGCTTCAGTTACAAAGTTCAACTAAGTGTCATAAAGTAACACAACTGTTTTCTTTTCACGAAGAAATATCACATTGATATACCAAGTAGCTTAGTTGCAGAAATATAATTGCTTTCATCAATTAATAAGATGCATTTTCTGCTTCCATTATAAGATATCAAGTCTTTTTGGAAATATAGTGCGAAAACAGCTGAAATAACTGAACTACATTTAGATCTTCTAAGCTTTACGTTCTCGTATCCTTTACTGCCACTAAAGTGTATCTTACAGAGTTCACTTAAATGATAGGGAACAATGTACAGCTACGAACAAAGATATGCATGCTTCTGCTGCTTTCACATGAGAGTATTAAATGAAAGCTGTGTTTGGTCATGGAATGGTTGTTTAGCTTTCTTGTGTTTTGTTGACGATAATGTTTTTTTTCTGATGGTAGGTAATTGGTACATCTGGTTGGTCTATTTCTTAGCCAGTTGCTCTTCTTTTTTCTTTCTTGGTATTTCACAGTGAGAGGGTATCCACTGCATAGTTACCTTATACTGGTAAGATATTTAATTAATTAGTTTTTGTAATTCTGTTAGTTTTCCAGAATGGAAAGTTTGAACCACTGACCATGCACCTGTTATTATCAGGAATACCACGGACTGTGGGTCACGGTTGGAGTTCAGCAGTTTTTCAGTTGCCATCTAAATTTCCTGGATTTTCCCTGCTTATGTTGTGATCGCATCTCTAAGCTTGTGTGGATATTCTATATGTACACATGCACCTCCATTGCACACTGCATTCTGTGCTGACTAATCTGTGTATACTCTGACTCATATTTCTTGTGGATATTCATTGTCCAAAAAACTAAGACTGTCCTTTGCTGCACACTGTTCTGTTCGTCCTCGCTTAGTATTCCTTTCACGTGGCTCTGAATGTATATTGGTATTCCATGCATTGCACTGCAAGGGCTTTGTTCTGGTAATAGACCTAAAGGGGCTGTCAACTACAAGTCGGTCTGTAAGTTGTCTACGGAGTCGTTTAGCTTAGTGGATAAACCTGCTTCTTGTCAATCGTCCCACTTCTAGATTTTGGATTCTCTCCTTCATTGGATGACTTGACATACACTGAAATGATTCTGCTTGTATTAGTAAATGTGTGTCTGCGTTTGCCATGTATTTACGTTCTCCCCATTTTCTGCATCTCTAATATGGGTGTTGATTTCATTTCTCCCAACATTATCCTAAGCGCCTGATTTTGCATTTTATCTAGATCATGTAAAGTGGTGTTTGATGCAGGATACCTCGCAGCGGAACCATAATCCAGGTGTGGTCTTATGCCAGCACCTTGAAGTGGGTTCAGCTATCAGGGGCTGGAAGCTAAGACTGGTCGCGCCGTCCCACTCGAGCAAGACTACAGTCTTGCCTAAGTAAGCAGGGTGCTGAAGACGGAGGCAACCAGCCAAAAACGCACAATTAATCAGGATGTACTTACAAAACACAATGTGTTCTTTCCAAAACTTTTGCAGGATGTAGTGCGGAGAACGGAATGCACATTGATATTTATTTATATTACCAATAATGGATTAAACAACGTATTGGTTATTAATTATTGATATGATCAAATATCGGTTAAATAACTTATTGATTAACTTATTGATTAACTTATTGAAACAAATTATTGGTTTACAGCTTCGTTGCGAAACTATTTGCCGCACACACCAGACTTCAGCATAGTTTCTTGATTACTTCGAACATCTAAGGGATGGGACAGCCGATTCCACACCAAAACCTCATTAGTCGTCTATTACCACATGTGTGACAGGTAATAGTATTCTACTCTTTGCTCCCCCTTGGGCATTGATAATACACGGTCAATATTCAGCAGTCAGTTCCTCTTTTGCCAAGTTAAGCACATAGGGAGGATGTCATAGTTCTCCATGCCTGTTGGTCATTTGCCAAGGATTGCAGGTCTTCTGCATTTATGCCTGTTGATTTTAATTCATTCATAAGTGTTCTTCTGAACGTTGTTTGTTGTCTTCTCTGTTTTCTTTTTCCATCTGGTGTCCACGTGAAGACTTGTCGTGGAATTCTGTCTTCCTTCATTCTAAGTATGTGGTCGATATATGTCCAATGGCGTTTTCTAATGATGTTCGTCTCATTTTTGTTTTGTCTCTTCTCTTAGTATGTCATTTGATTTGAAGTATTTCCAATTAGTATTTGTGATTTTTTTGAGGCATCTATTCTCGAAGGCAACTACTTATCAATTATTGCGGTAGATTTACAACTTTCACATCCATATGTCAATAATAAAATCAAACTTGCATTGAATAGTCGCAGTTTGATGTGTTTACTTGCGATCTTCGATCTCTAGATGTTTGAATGATCAATATTACGACATGAAAATATATCTGTAAAAATAGAATGATGGTGTTCACGAAAAGAAAGCCTCACTATGCAGTCATGTCATATTCTAGAAATATATTGTTGAAATGTAGTTGATCTGGTGACCACAAGTGTCGCCGCCACCCAGCCTTCCGTTTGCTATTAGGAGAAACTGGCTAGTCATAGTTTTCAGTACTTGGGGGCTGGATTAAGTTCCAACTTCAAGGAGCTGGCCACGATTAATGTTCCCTCTAAGACAAGAGCGCATGTGAGCAAAAATCAATATCCATGAGCTGATACATTTCAAACACCATTTCATCTGGGCAAACCTTTAACAACAAAAAAGTGATTTTTAAGCATGTTCTTTTTAAATACTATATTTTTTTAATTATAGGAACTTTTACACACATTTTTTCTCTTTCGTTCGCTCTATTGTAACCAGCACAGATTTCCGCCGGGAGCGTGATTACGTTGTGCCACCGCTATGCGCCTTGTAGGCATAGCACATCCGATTTCGGCATGCCTTGACAATTCAGGTGCGTTACCCTAGCCTGTGACAGCCTCCCTATCTGTCGCCAGGCATGCGCGTGTGTGGTGACTCTTCGCCCATACGATTTTTGCTCACGTCTGTCTCGTACGAGGTGTTCCACGGTCTATGAACTTGCCTTGTGTAATTGGACGTACTGTGCCTGAGCCCATCGGGTACTGAACCGTTTCTCATCCGTAAGCCTGGTTCATTAAGAGGAAGAACTCAACAGAAGAGTTGGACCCTGGCTCTTTCGCCCTCTTAGCCGAGGTGTAATTCACCGACATCGTGAACCCCTTGCCTAAGTTCAAGTCTCACACCACGCGTTTGAGAGTAAGGCGTTCTCGAGCTGAGCCACCTTGTCACAAAAGCGCCTGAGCCCATAAGGTACTGAACCCTTTCACTCTGCAAGTGTGTTTCCGGTATAGGAAAGCTTGACAGTATAGTTGGGCCGGGGCTAATATCGTTGTCCCTTTTGTGCATGAGCCCATCAGGTACTGAACCCTTTCTCTTCAAGTGTATTTCCGGTATAGGAAATTTTGCCAGTAGAGTTGGGTCAAGACTGCCATCTTTGTCAATTTCTTGCCTAAGCCCATCAGGTTCGGAACCCTTTCTCTTCGCGAGCATATTTCCGGTATAGGAAGGCTCGACATTAGAGTTGGTTCAGGTCTTATTGCTTTTCCTAACGCCCACGGTTGAGTCTGGGTCTCTGCCTATAAGGATCACATATAACTAGAAGCTCGACTCGAGCTGACAGAGCGTATAGTTCCCCTTTTCACTATTCTTTCGCAGTTCGCGCTGCCTTCTGGCGCTGTTCTGCCCTTTCATTGTGTCATTGTACTCATTATGACATATATTTATTTCTCTCCATGCATCTATCTTTACGTGCCTTTTACATTGACCGCCCCTCCAATGTTCTGACTGGACTAACAGGCGTCACTGTATGTCGGCAGTGTCGCTGTATGTGGTGATACAAATGATGTCAGAGATATTGTCTGTCTCTTTTGCAGTCAAATCTCTTTCCATCTGCTTCCTCCACATTCTCGGACACGATCCCCAAATTATTTGGCCAGAATCAGCTCGAGCTGCTGTTTTCTGTTACCAGGGTGCACCGCGTGGAGGTACATTTGGGATCGTGGTTATCTGCTAACCCTGGGTCCGCCTAGAGCAATGCGTTCCCTTTGCACCCCACACACATTTATATATGTAAGTCTTGTTAGCCACGTCCTACCTCTGTGCACCAAGGGTTCGAAATGTGTGGGTTAGCGCACGGTATCGCAGTTTAGTGGGAACAGTAGCCACGATAGGGGTCAATATGCAACATTTGTGGAATACATTATTGATAGTCCAATCGAGCATAAATAAAATCAGATTATCATATAACTATTTCACAGCTTTGTTAAAGCAACGTTATAGTGCAAAGCAACATAAATAGGAAATGTAATATTTAGTGATATAGTACGTCTTCTGCGTTCGTTCTCAAAGTGATGCAGATTAGTAGAATGTAGTCATGAGAATGGAATGAATTGTGTTATGGTTTACAGCTTTGCTGCATGACTTTCGGTATGACATATCCCGCAACGTAGAAAATTGTCCTTGTTCTATGTTTTATTGTTAGCCATTTATTTTTAATTGTTGATAAGTATTTTTAGTAACCTTTTTACTTTATTTAGTACTTCCACCTCATAACCTCATTGGTCGCATCTTACAACACGCACCTAAGGTAGTGCTGATATTCCCTGCTCCACTTTCGAGCCACGGCAACACACATGCGTTTAGTAAATTACTAAGATGTTCAGTCATATTGCATTCTTAACAGCTTCTAAATTCGATTTCGTTTGTTGCAGATCCAGCAGGCCACGGGTTCTCTCCCTATACTCCAGTGTCTGTGTGTGATAACGAGTATATACATTTATTTATGAGTTGGAGCTTTGTTTCATGTAGCATAATAAATGTATCCGTCCTTGGAACGAGAAACACTTTTTTTTGCATCAACCAGTGTTTGATATTAAACATGTGGTGGTCTATTTAGTAAGAATGAGTAAATCCAGGAATAGAGAAATACAGTTTTGCTAATAACTAGAGATGCACATAATAACACACAACTCGACATTTCGACCAAATGACCTTTATCAAGACAAAAATTGAAACAAGATTAAAACATACAGCAGAAAACGAACAGTAAGGATATGGACGGTCACATTGGCATGTGTAATATAGATTGACGGGAAGAGATGAAATGACACCGGACAAGGAAAATACAAAAATGACTACAAACATGTGACACGAAACAAACAGAAACTATGGAGCAACTAGAATCATACATGAGACAGGCGCTCATTAATGCCGTCGGGTTTAAGAGTGCTATATTAGTAAATGTAGCGGTTGTCAATCACCAGACGGGTCTGGTCATCAGAGAAGCACGACTTAATGGCCGGAGTGCACAGTCGGCACCCTGGTATATGTTGTACTTGTATTCTGTTCAGGTGATTATTACCAAAATGAACAAAAATAGATATAAGTGTTACCAAAATAAGTCATAAAACAACCTAGCACCGAGAAACAGTGACAGACGACGTTTCGACTAAAAAGCTTTCATCAGGACAAACAAAGACCATAGTAAACAAATATAACATAGAGACACACATGGTTATTATGCTGCACAAAATTTGACTTTGTAAATGTTATGAAAAAGATTTATAAGAAATACACATTTTTCAAAGAGAACCGAAAAGCACTTTACCCAGTGCAAAAACTGGGTAAAGTGGGTTTTATTCCTCTTCAGCGTTCATTCTCAAACTCCCACTGGATTTCTCTTGTAACAGGACAATGATCATACACGATTTCCAGTTGAACGTAGTCCAGAGAATGGTAATGCGTTGTGTTGCCGTTTTACTTGCGCCAATGGCCCAACACATCCGTCTTCGGCGGTTAAGTGGGTTTAAATATCACTCCTTTATCTGCGGGCTTGATTTGAGTCTGCATACATTTGCATGGCTGCTGGGATGAAGAGCGGGACACTTATGGAATATCCTGTGTGCCTATTAAGAATCACGAATGAAGTAGCTTGAGATACCCGCTGGGTGTTTCGGCTAAAATAGCCGCGTTTAAGAATGTGAATTGGTCGAAACGTGTTGACTCAAGTTGCAAAACGAATTGGTGTCAGCTCAACAAATCAAATCTTGATACCTTTTGTTCAGGAATTACAGATGATGACGTTGGTGAAATAATTTATTTAACTTTTTTATCAGGTAGCTCTTGACAGCCCATAACCGTTCTGACAAAAGCACAGGCTCTTCTCAGCTGTAAAACTGAGGCGACAACCTGTATTCATATATGATCGTCTCAAAGGCGTGGTTGTGTAATGAGAAGTATGGATGCATATTTAGTCCTCGAAGGTAGACATTCCAACGTGTCGGTATCATAGATTATCACGTCCTGTAAGGAGCAGAGCACATACTTCTCTTGGACAACTATCTCATTACTCATGTCTGATATGTTTTTTGTTGGATTTGTTTTAAGCCTCACTTTACTAGCCAATGAGTACATGATTTCTTTGTTGTCGTTGCATATTTGCTAATATCTTCACTAATACGAGCTATGTAATCCGCAACAGCATGATCTTCTAGCTGAGTCACAGGTATCACTTGAATGTATGTGCAGCATTAACTAATTAATAATTATTCAAGTCTCCCATATATTTATTCATTATGAATTATACAGTAAACAACAAAAGATATTTTTTATGATGATCTTGTATCTTTAAGTGTGAGTAGCAGCTAATGATGATGCTGATTAAATAATTCCCGTTGCTGTGAGCAGGCAGCTATTGACAGCTTATAGCCTTTCTGACAAAAGTTTTAATTTAAAATAGATGGGACACTGATTTTTTTCACAGGTGACAGGTTGTCATAAATTTTCCAAAAATCCTTAGTCGCTTCCTACGACATGATTGGAAAGAATAATAGTGATCCTATTCTTTGCACCCTGAACTAAAAGTCCAGTCCACACTTGCGATCAGGAATTACGGAGAATAAAAATGGTCTGACATTTTGCATTTGTGGAAGACATTTCACTGTTATTTATTGGAATGAATTAAGTATAATGCTATTTCTTTTAAAATTTTAATAAAACTTCGTAGTTCATTTCCTAAAATGTTTAGTGCTTTTGTGTCATTTTTAACAAGATTCGTTTTAACTTGTTTTTTTTTATGGACCAAATGTGTTGGCAGCACTGAATCAAAAGATAAGAACTGTATATATATACATATATATAAAAGATAAAGAGCTCTTCTATATTTCGCGGTGCTTTGATTTTCTGTAATTACAGTAAAGATTTGTTATCATGGTTTCGTTATTGTAGCGATTGACAACTCCTGAATTATATGATAAAAATTAACGTGATTGTCTATCCTGTGTAGTTCTCATTGTGTTTTTGTCTCGCATTAAATAGACTAGTATATATTTTAATGTTGGGCATTGTTGTATCTTAGTGAGTTATGTGAGACGATGTATTTACAACCAATTTACTCTTAACTAAGTAACTTTAGTAATTAAAAAAAATAATTTATAATCTATGAGCTGTCAATTTTGTGTGAATTCTGTCATAATTGAAGAAATGTACTGGTCTCTCAATTATTCCTAGTAGTAGTAGGTCTAGTTAGATAAATAAAATGCTGGCGTAATGTTTATTTTTTTACTACAACTACTGGGAAAATTGATATGCAGGATATTATGTGTATACCTTACTGTAATATTTCCATAAATGTGACAAAATCCGCACAAAAATAACATCACACAAGCTAGGGGCACTCGCCGAGTGATGCCGCATGTGCACTGCTTTTGAAGTATTCATGTGTAAGAAAGTGTAGGGAGTTAAAAGGAAGATTATAAGCAGCTTATCAACTATTCCTGCCCATTTAGTTATGGAAATTCAAATTGTGCTTTATATAAGAAAATGAGAGTAAGATGAAAAAACGTGATCTGTGAGATGAGATGCCACAAATGTCTGGAAAAGTCAGGAATGTAAACAATTGACTAGCACCAATATCAATGAGAGTGCTTGTGGGAAAAAAACAATCTCCAAGCGATACATTAAAAAAAACATTAAAAAAAGTGTAGAAGATTGACTTTTTTGTACTCGAAGTTTCTCAGGGTCATCTTGACAGAGAAGGGAGCTGACTGCAGGGCATAGGCCTATCAATCAGAGGATATAATTTCATAGCTCAAAGGATAATTCTCAGGTATCTATAGAAAAAATACAATAAGTAAAACATCACAGTCCAATTTCAAACAAGCGCCCACAAGAACACACAATTGACTCGTCAAGAACATCTAGAAATACTAGCAGGACTAACTATAGCATCATAGTAAGGGTCAGTTATCAATAAATATTGCTATATTTCTTTTGTGATTTCCTGTCTTGAACTATTTTTCACTATTGTAGCTAGAAAATAAGTGCTTCTCTGGAATAGTTCTGCTTGCAGATCTCATTAAGTGTCACTTATCTTGACATCAGACTTTTTGTGTGGCTTTTTATTGACTGGCAGCACAAAGTATAGGCCTTTGCAAAGAGATCAGCCAAGATCAGCACAAAGGACCCCATTGAGGTCAGCACCGTGAAGTGGTGATGGTGCTTAGTTCAGGGGCTGGAAACTAAGACTGGTCGTGCTGTCCCACTTGAGTAGGACCACAGTCCTGCCCAAATAAGCAATGTGCTGAAGACGGATGCAACCAGCCAAAAGACGCACAATTAATCAGGATACCACGCATAAAACACAATGGGAACATGTTTAAATCTATTGACAGATATAGACATGTTTCAAGTGAACGAAAGAAGAAGAAGCACAAAGGAATATTGTGGAGAAGGATTTGGTATATACTGTAGGGGATAGGGGAAATCTCGGCAATGGTTGTTGACAACCACCACTTAATATCCGTAGTAAGCACTTTCTTATATTTCTAGATGCACATGCTCTTTCCCTACTTTAGTACAGAAATCTCCACATATTTAAGAAATTGTAGTAATCAAATCTGTCATTGTTTGTTTGTTTAGCTCCCCAGGAGCTACAATTGAAAAAGCTCTTACTTCCTAAGTGGAGTGAGGGGAAGGGGTGGTATTTTCACAGCTATTTTTCATACCCAAGAAGACTCGAACTCATGGCTATATGCACTACTTTGAGAAGCATTCTATGCATGCCTGTATGTATTACTTTGAGAAGACTCCAACTCATAGCATTATGCATTACTTTAAGAAACATCCTTCTCATGGCTGTATGAATTACTTTGAGAAGCCTCTTACTCATGGCTGTATGCATTACTTTGAGAAGCCTCTTACTCATGGCTGTATGCATTACTTTGAGAGGACTCCAACTTATGACTGTATGCAAGAAGACCCCAACTCGTGCCTGTATACATTACTTTGAGAAGGCTCCTACTCATGGCTGACATTCCATACATTTAACATTCATTGTATTGATTCATTATAATAAATTAATATTAGTTTAAGTAAGATTTCATGCTTCGCAATTTTTCAATAATATCTAAAATGTGGAAATTGTATATCAGAGATTATGTTGCATGCAAGTCTTGTTAGACTGCCCTGTGGACTATACGTCTACAATAAAATATGTAGATAAAATGATTTTGATTGCTTATGTTAGTGAATTATTTAATGTAAACTGCAGTATGGCAGGAGTATTCATTCTATGTTTGTTCTCAAACTTGTGCAGGTTAGTAGGATATTGTCCAGAGAACTGAATATATTGTGTCATGGTCTACCGCTTGATTGTGGTATCAGCACCTTTCAGCCTGATAGGCATGCAATGTATAATAGTGTATGGTTTAGTTGGAATATCTGCACCTTTCATCTCGACACATTTAACTTCAGCATACCATTTTGATGTCAACTTTACCTTCTAGAGTATATAATAGCTAACCTTACAGTCTAACTTTTCATAGCTGCTTGTACAACATTCATGGTAGATCACAGTGTTACTTTCTTTGCTCCCTTTTCAAGCCCCATCAACACACAGGTAATTAAACATTGAGAGCATATCTTTACATGGTAAAATTAGCTCGGCAAGTGCACACAGAGTGAACAATAAAACTTGATTACCTGTATAATAATTAGTTAGTAATTAATATCTGTCACTTGTCACAGTATACCTGGCAAGCAGATAGTTTCATGATGATAAATGATTCATTCAGCTGTTGGTCTCCTAATGCACAAAGATTTATTGTGCAAACATAACTCTTACATAATGGAAGTAATATAGTTAACTGCAGTTGTAGCAAATTTTAGCCTTAACACTTGTGACTGCATCAATAACTTCATGTAATTGCAAAAATTAGTTGTTGGTACTTGACTAATACGAGGTATCCTATATTTCTTTAAGAGTCATCATGATTGTTGATGTTCTTCCATTGTGGGAACGATGCATGTATTGCATTGTAGGCATCTTTGGCATGGCATACTCAGCCTATATGCTGTTCCTTGAAGGAGATAGTAAGTACACAAATCATAATGCTGTTATTTATTTATTTTAATTTCGGTAAGTATATATTCCAGGTTTAAAAATTTTCAACCTTGTGTTGCTGGGAAATGAAATAGAAAAAAAAGCAAATCTGTGGTCTGCTATGCATGTCATAAGATATTTTTAAGGAAGTTTGAGAGTGGAGTCAGCCGTGCCAGTCTATAGGTAAAAATAACTAAAAAGCCATGCTGAAGTTGTATGTGTCAGATAGAAAGGCACATATATCACAAAGTCAGTCAATAAGTATACATATACAAAACTAAATAGATATTACAGCAGCCAGGGAACAAACATACCCAGTACATGCACAAAACTAAATAGATATTACAGCAGTCAGGGAACAAACATACATACACAAAACTACATAGACCGAAATATGGAATTTGTTATTGTTTATGTCAGGGCTTCCCAATATGTTTTGAGTTGCACCCCCGTTTATAGAAAGTGAACCACTACCCATTACAAGTATATATATATATATTTTCTGTCTAACTGTTACTCTCTGGTCAAAACTACTGTTGACTGTCTGTCCACTAGCCCTGGACCAACTGTCCATGCTAGCTTCTGGCAACTAACTGTCCCAAAAAACTGCTTTTTTCTGAATAGTTCCATACTCCTCAAGCTATTCTATTAAAGCATCTCTAGTGTATTGAGACATAGCTGTCATAGGACTTAAGGCCGACCTTCTTTAAACAGATTCACTTTTAAAGTGGAAAAACACCTACTTCATACAAATAAGACATTATTGTCTTGTCAGATTTATTAATCATAATTTCTTCTTCTACGTTTGTTCTCAAACTCTCGTGGATTAGTAGAATGTAGTCTGAAGAGCAGAGTGCATATTATCATGGTTTACAGCTTGGTTGTGATGTCGGTACTTTTTGACCTGACTTCAACACAGATTCTAATTCACTTTGACCCTCTATGAGATGGGACAGCCAATGTCATTGCCAAAATCTCCTTATTCACCTCTTATGACATACTTGGCAGGTAACAATGTCACATATTCTTTGCTCCCCAGCAACACATTAATTTCATACCATACATATTGTAATAAGAGCATAATAAAAGGTGCAAAGATGGATTGTGGTATTTGAGACATTCATTCATTTTCCTTTTGCGCTGAAGTTAGCGCATAGGGCAGAGGTCAGATCTCTCCAATTTTGTCTGTTAAAAACTATTCTGTACAGTTCTTGAATAGTATGAATATTGGTTGTTTTACTTTCTCTAAGTATTGTTCTTCTGAGTGTTTCTTTTGGTCTACCCCTTGATCTTTTGCCTCATATCCATTCAAGAGATTGGTGGTGTATTCTGTTGGTGTCTGTGCATAGGACATGCCCGATCTAGGACCAACAGCATTTTCTGATAACACCCATGATGAAATTTTGATGTGTCTCATCTCTTATTTTATCATTTGATTTGAATTCACTCCAATGGGTGTTAGTTATCCTACGAAAACATTTGTTCTTGAAACTCAGTAATTTCTATTTGAGACATAGCCATAATATATGACTATAGTTCAGTGTATTTTAATATGTAGTATCTATCCTGTATGCTCCTATATGCTATTATTTGAGCAACATCTTAAAATATTTCAGAGCTCATACATATGAAGAAAAAAACAATGGGAAAGATAATGTCAAAAATCATTTTAACGTAATACAGTATAATCTTGACTTACGACATTTTATGTGATGAATGAAATTGTAACTCATTATCAAGCTTCATTCACTGAAGACAGATGTGTCAGGTCATTGGTGAAAATAAAATGGCAACACAATGAATTTCCATTATCTGAACTACAAAGTGCTGGAAATTTAGTAGTGGTAGTGTGTCCTGGTACAAGAGAGATCCAGTGGGAGGTTGAGAACGAAAGCTGAAGACAAAGAAGAATCAAAATTCAAAATTTGCGGCTGAGTTTGTATTATTGTCAACCGTATGCTGTTTTTAGGCAAAATAGTGTGGTCTGCTATCTTTGGAGGTGAAGTATCTCACCATGTTTCTCTTCCAGCTCCAGTTGTTTCTTCTATTTTGATGTATTTGTGTTCTGGATTATTGTTTTTGCTTCTCTGTAGGACAGTGGGTGTCTGTGTTGTTCCATTTCACTTCCTGTTCTTGACAGAGCATCCGCTTTCTCATTTCCCATGATTCCAAAGTGTGAGGGTATCCATTGAAGGGCAATAGCTGATGATTTTTGGATATGTCTTAGCTCATGTCTGATGTTGTGCAGTAGGCTTTCATTTCTGTTGCTCTGGATTGATTCCACTATGGATCTGCAATGTGTGAATAATAGCTATCTTCTTTGATCTTGGCAGTCCTGGTTCATTGAAGACTTTTAGTGCTTGATAGAGTGCAACTGCTTATGCTCTAAAGTTGGAGGAGTATTTCCTGGTTGGAAAAGCTTTTGATAGTCTTCCCATTGGTTGGAAAAGCTTTTGAAAGTCTTCCCATCTCTGAGTCTTGTAAGAATTCCACCTCCTCCATTCATTACTGCTCCCTCTTCATTCCATCTGTGCAGACATGTCTCCAATCCTTAGGATTGTATTTTATTTCTATCATCTCTAGTTTCAGTGCTTTTAGTTGAGGTGGAGTCTTGTATTCCTTACTAATTATTCCTGAACCTCTGTTATTATGGAGGCGTTTTGGAGACTATTATCTAGCTCTTCAAAATTAGTTAGTGTGTTAATTTAAATGGGAGATTTGTCAGGATTTCTTTGTGTTGTTGGTAGAGATGGTTGTAGATGTGACAGAAGCTTGTTCTCTTCAGCCTGCTTGTGGTTGATCTAGAAATTTGCACATGCTTCGGATGGTGTGGCATGCACTTAATGTTTTTATCTCTTTGCACATGTACTCTTTCTTCTTTTCATATCATCCAGTGGGTGGATGTTTACATGTTTTTCTATTGCATGGATTCAAGTGGTCTTCATCTCTCCTGAGATTAGTCAGGATTTTGTACTTTAGATATGCGATCAGTATTTGTTTCTGATGCAGATTCCCAGGCTCTCATTCCATATTCTACTACATGTCTGACTGTACCCATGTAGATTTTTCGGAGAATGCTTTTATTTGCTTCCCAGCTTGTGCCATCATCTTCATTAAGGATAGTTTCATGGTTGCTTTCTGCTCAGTGGTTATCAGGTGTGGTTTCCAGGTGAGTCGCTTGTTTAGTCTGACCCTGAGATATGTAGGGTTCTCTTCATTTGCTAACTCACTTCCATTTATTTGTAGATTTGCTTTTTCTTAGTGGTTTGAAAGTGAGAAGATGGTTGCAGGAGAGGTTGATCTGGACTCCCCAGTCAGATGCCCATTCGCCTAGGGTATCAAGTGCTGCCTGCATTCTTTTCTTTGCAGTGGATAGGTTGCCTACCACACTCCAGGCAGCAAAGTCATCTACATTTGAAATATGATGTGACAGTTTCTCTCCAATATCATTGATGAATACTAGGGAGAGGTCACTCATCCTTGAGGCACACCATGTTGGAGAGTAACATGTTTGCTTAGTTTACCATCTACTTTTACTCTTGCTTCTCAGTAACAGAGTAAATCTTTTATCCAGCTGAACATTCTGACTTCAGTTTTGTTTTGCAGAAGCTTGAAGAGGAGTCCATCTTTCAATACCTTTTTGAAGGCATTGCTCAAGTCCATAAAAGTTGCCAGCACATTTTCATTCTTTTGGAAAACATTTTCAATTTCAAGTGTTACGTATATGAGCTGATCTTCCTTGCTTCGATTTTTCCTATAGACTGACTGTGTCTTAGTTAGCTTATGGAGCACTTACCAGAAACCCTTCATAACCCCATGTGGTGGTTGTAGATCCATAGGTTGAGAACAAGTGGTTTATATTTCTTGTAATTAATATTTATTTATTATATATTTTTCGGTTTTTTTGTAACACACCTCTATTTTTGTTAATACATGTTAATATCATTTTTGTTCTTATTTGAGTTACTGTGGCCACACATGTTTATCTGATATCCTGGTTATTAAACAACTGTATTACATATGAAGGCTATTCACATACATATAAGAAAAACTGTTATGACAATTGTGAATGCATGGATGAATCTTTTCTTTCCATAGATTACAAGAATAATCTTGTAATGACACCCCTTCAACCTGGCTGGAGCTGGCTTGGTAGAAAGCAGGTAAAGAGTTTAGTTTTAGTTTAGCTTTAATTTTCTGAAATGACATTGATGCACTCTGAGCAAAGTCATAGGTGCCCAGTCTCTTTTGCACATGTTACAGTGTATGGATGCTGCTGGTTTCTGTCCTTAGCTCGTTGGTTTTACACACACATACACCTCAGTCGTCCTGTTCTGCTCATCCTGGGAGCAATCTAAAACTATTCAAGTTGCATTATCATATCTCCTTATTGTATTATTCTTATTTTATAATGTTGATGTGATCATCTTAATATGGCACACCACCTGCATGTAGTCAGGGCCCAAAAGGGAGTACAGAATAAATACACTTTTATCTGCCATGTATGTTGTAAGAGGAGACTAAATAGGCTTTGTTGGTGGAGTTGACTTTTAGCCCATCTTATAGAAGGTCAGAGAGATCCAAAAGCTATGCTGAAGTTGGATGTGACATGCCAAAAGGTGCAGATATTGCAGCAGAGCTGTAAACTATCTATGTAGACAAGTCATTTCTATTGTAACAAGTTTTCTTTTGGATTCTGTTGTTAGTGTTCATATTTGACATTGGTAGCTTAGTGATGGTATAATGATAATGTTATATAGTGCAGTTTTGGTGTTCATGCTCATATATTTGTTTTTGGAATTATGAGACATCTGCCCCAAGATCTGGTATGCTATGTTGCATCTATGATGGGTTTCTTTTGTTTTTTTCCCTATTCGATGAAATGATGGTTCCAAGATAAGTGAATTCGTTCACATGTTTAAGTTGTTGGTCATCGATTAGAATAGTGGTGTTTCTTTCTGTTTTTGCGATTAACATTACCTCATTTTTTTTCTGTGTTTATCTTCATGTTAAAGTTCCACATGTTGTGTGCAGTCTATTTATTTGTTGTTGTAGTTGTTCTTTCATTGTTGATATTATTGCTTGATTGTCTGAAAAAAGAAGTTTTTTTAGGAGGTTGTTTAGGTTGTCTTCTTCATTAGTGTTGGCAAATTTACATATGCAATTATATATGTGATGAATAACAAGGGAGATTTCAAATATCCTTTTCGCACACCAGAGTGTATGTGGAATTTATCTGAAAGTCCAACACTTGTTCTAACTGCCACTGACTGCATGTGTAACTCTACCTGTACACAAGTTGTTTAGATGTTGTGAAACCCCATATTTTGATATTATTTCTATATCATCATCAATAAACATGACATGCATCTATGACAGATTGTCTTAAATCAGATAATGTCTTTACTTTCAGGATAGATCAGATAGCGAATTGTGGGTATATCAAAGCTTTCTACCGAAGTTCTTATTTCTGGTTATCATCCATGTGCTACTTTCACAGATATGCTTCTACTTTAAAGTTGGTGTGAAGGTTAGTATGGTATAACTTTAGTATGGTATAACTTTAGTATGGTATAACTTTATTATTGTATAGTTTAGTATGGTATGCTTTAGTATGGTATAGCTTTAGTATGGTATAACTTTAGTATGGTATAACTTTAGTATGGTATAACTTTAGTGTGGTATAACTTTAGTATGGCATAGTTTAGTATGGTATAGAAGCCATGCTAGAGTATTTGTTATTCCTTTTACCCAGACAAGTTTACTTTGCTTCAGTTTCCACTGATAATTATGGAAGAGTCACTCACAGACTTTGGTTGATGGTTGGTTACTGATCCAGCGGCGAAGTCTGTGGATTTTCGACCCACCCCGGGCCAGAGCCAGAGAATAACTATCACACTACCAGGAAGGTGGGTCTCAACCTATGCACCGTGCCAAGCCACTGCAGCCAAGATAGGTTTCACTGTGCCCATTCCCCGCCACCAATTGACTACTGGTTATGCTGAACTTTTCTATTGCTCCAGGCATGCAACCAAATGTTCAAGTCAAAAGGATTGTCACGTCCTGAGTTACTGTGCCTCTATGATGGGCCTCAGCCATAGGAAAAAATAGTGCTGTCAGTTTTCTCCTTCCCAGTGCTGCACAGTACATCTCTGGCTCCCTCTCAACCACAGAGGGTGCATACATATATACAAACAACAAAAACACATTGTAACAACAAAATAAAAAAATGAGAAGCATAATTGTATAGATGATGTGCCATGAAGCTTCTATAAGAAGATAACTTCAATATAACGACATGTCATCTACTAAGGTTTTCTGTTGCATGGGTGGTTTGTCTAGTGAGCCATTGATGAGACCCACAGACACAACTAAATGTGTATGTCACAGACTAAGACACCAGGAATGTGTACCATTGATGTAGCTCTGGAAAGTTTTAGAAATAGCACCTATACTATGTATATATATATACATATTCTAGAAATAGCACCTATACTAGAAATAGCACCTATGAAAACATCACTAGTCAGGTGTTCTCTGGTGAAATACTGAACATCATTAAAACAGCCTACTTGATATTGATTCATAACTTATATTACCTTAACTTAGCAATATGAAGCACTGGGAGCGAAATATATACATATATGACCAGCCCAAATCCTAAAGATAACATCAACCTCCTGGGAAGGAAAGACCAAAGTATCATCTTCTGACTACGCACACAATATGTACAGCTTAACAATCACCTGAACAGAATACAATCACAACACACTCCAGGATGTGAGATGTGCACTCATTCCTATGAAACTGTTGACCACCACCTTTTTGGATGCCCAGCGCTGGATGACATCAGGAAAATGGTAGTAGTTAATGAGTTTGTCTCTCTTTTGGAGAGGCGTGCCCCTTTCAACCAGCGGACAAAGTCCAATTAGGTTATATCAGGACACACTACCATAAAATATTAGAGGAAACAAAGACCCCATCGATATTGTACTAGGATTACAGTATCTTAATAATTGTAATAATAGCCATCAGGAAAATGGTTCTTCCTCCAGGGCCATATAAATGGAACACCTTATATGGAACAAAACAACAGTTTACAAACATATGCATATATCACACAAAGGCATTGGGTCAAAGGGCATGTGCCCATGGATAGCTGGATCAGCAACCAATCAACCAGTAATAGGAAACACCAAAACAGTTTATAACCAATGTTCCTTCTAATGTACACTTACCGTTAAAAAGTGCTGTACATCAGTTTGGAAATTTTGCGCACAAGACTGAAAGCTTCCATTGACCAAGATAAATGTTGTTATCTTTTGCTTACTTGACAGAAAGTGTCCATTGACCAAGATAAATGGTATTTTTTGGCTTACTTGACAGAAAGTGCCCATTGACCAAGATAAATGGTCTTTTTTGGCTTACTTGACAAAAGTTTTAAACCTAAGAACAAGGACTATTTTCCACATTACGGTCCAACAGGGACCTTTCTCAAGAAACACACTTAACCATAGAAATATTTAAAACTGGGATGACTTGGATAAGTTGTTCTCATCACTTGGAAATTTTTTGTGGTGAAAAAAATATGTCCAAGTCATCGCAGTTTTAAATATTTTTTATTGTTTCGTGTGTTTTGTTGATTGTTATGTGTTTCTTGAGAAAGGTCCCTGTTGGACCGTAACATGGAAAATAGTCTATGCTCTTTGGTTTATTGCTAGTTATTTATTTTTAACATTGATAGTTAGGATTTTATAGTACGGTAAAAATTTGTGTATAAACCAAGAATTTCTGGACAAAAATCCTAAATTGATTTAGGGCTCTCGACTTATAAATGAGCACAACCAAATTTTTAAAATATTACATCAAATCCCGGTAACAAAGGGAAAAAACACAGGTAAACCCCCCCCCCCCCACAAAAAAGCAAGTGACTCGCATGTTTTTGTCCGATATATTCAAGCCAGGATAAAATGGCTCACCAGAAATCCAGAGTGTACTTATCATAATGCTAGGCCTAGATTTACATTAATGTCTATATATCCTACAATATTGCCTTCGAAATCTCCGATATTTCATAATAAAAACTCTGCGATGTCTATATCTGTATTCCACATGTGTCGCCATTTTTACACAACATAATTTTCCGGAAACGCTATTTTTAGTAAATTATTGCAATGGGTATTACCGTATTTCTCATCTATCATAGCGGTTTCGACGAACGTCGAAATTAGTCAGGAAAATATACCATTATCTGATGTTATTTATTAACCTAACTACAGTAAAGTGTAGGTAGTTACCGGGTGCATATAGTGTCGTCTGTGGAAAATAAATTACGTCTATATAGCGGTAACTCACGTTTATCGTCTAGCCTTACTGGGTAGTGAGTGTTTTGATAGTCTGTCTAAATTGATAGATTTTTCTCTGAGTCTGTCCTTGGGCAGACTTTTAGTGGCTGCAAGAGGAAGGTAAGTCCCCCAGAAATAACAGAACACCCCCTTAGGCAGAGTCTTGCATTTAAATATAATCACGGGGGCAAACGTGACCTCTCTGCCATGCAACCTAACACAACAGTGAAACAAGTTTTTTCATGCTCAGTTGTCTTTACAGAAATGTTTTCACACCTTTTCGTTCAACTGTGCAACTAGAAGGCATAGCAAAGCAAACAGGTGTCTCGTCCATGTTTCCTATTTGAGATATGTTGTAGTTAAACCTCTTCCTCAGATTGATAGTGAAACGTTGAAACAAATCAATATTTGTTTCTATCTCCTTCTGCAATTTTTGCACCAGCTTAGTGCGTGTTTAAAGACACAAGAGATGTCTATTCATGAAGCGATTGCACTATCCCATTGACCCCAGATTTGTGTTTCTGGAATGCAGGATCTTTCAATATCGAGAGCGCCCTGATTTGAATATTGGTGCGGGTTATAATTAATCCATTCTGCCTAGACTCGATTATCCATTCTGATAATTTCTGCTCCAGCACAGGGAATAAAGCTGTATGGCCACATAATGCTCTTTTTGACCTATGCATCACAGATAATTCTTCCTTTTTTTCCTACATTCTCATACTTGCTTTTCGTTCACAATGAAGTGATGGGAAGCCATGGAATTGTTGGATTTCTCTGCAAAAGCGATAACATTCAAATTAAAACCAGCAGTATATGATGTATATATATTAGGGATGTACCGGATTCCGGCTCCGGTAAATTGGGAATCCGGCCATTTTTACAAATCTGGCTCCGGTCCAATTTTGCCGGATTTGTGTTGCCTAGTCAGGTTAATTTTCTGTACATGTTTCATGAGGTCAAGCACAGTAGCACTTCCAGTTTACTATTTCTTGCTGATGTAAATAAGTATTTTAAGAAGAAAAAAAAAATTCATTATGAATTTTAATAGTACATTACTTCATGAGTTCGTGGGACTTGAATATTTCGAATTTTCGTAAATTTCTTTGGTTCTGCCGATAAAATAAAATGGGATCAAAATCTAAGTCATACAGCGCAGTTTGGGATTAGTTCAAGGTTAAAGACGATGATTCAGCGAAGGTAATATGTAAGTTTTGTGTCAAACAGTTCTTGCGTGGATGATCAGATCACCCCAAATACCTCTCAACATCATCAATGTTGATCCATTTGCGATCGATACACAGGAAATGCTATGACGAAATGATGGAAAAGAAAGCACTGCAGGCCATTGTATTGGCGACCACATCTATGATAAATCTGGAATAATGTTTGCACAAAGCAAGCAGCAGTACCCAGCAGTCAATTATGCAGGCATGGGACAGGTACAAATTTGGGACATCACAATCCCAATGCTAAACACATTCATGCTGCCGTAGCCCGAATGATAGCCATGGATACCGTGCATTTTTAAGTAGTTGAACGACCAGGTTTCAGAGAGCTCATTCATACAATGGAAAAAAGGTATGAATTACTAAGAAAATACATTGCTGAACATGTAATTCCTGACATGTGTAAACGTCTGAAGGTAAAAATTGCAGCAATGATATCTGACACTCCCGCCAAAGACGGATGTGTTGGGCCATTGGCGCAAATAAAACGGCAACACAACGCGATTCCATTCTCTGGACTACATCTAACTGAAAATCTTGTAGGAACATTGTCCTGTTACAAGAGAAATTCAGTAGGAATTTGAGAATGAACGCTGAAGAAGAAATATCTGACACTGATTACATATCATTCACAACAGATACGTGGACAGTTGAACACACCACTCAGTCATTTATGGGCATAACTGGCCATTGGTTAACAGACTCATTCGTTCACCACAGTGTAGTCTTCCATTGTATTGCATGTGATGAATATCATATGGCCACAAACTTGCTTGTACATTTTGAAATGATGCTGGATGAGTGGTCAATTGCACGTGAGAAGTGCCATGTTGTTGTGAGAGACAATGCATGTAACATTGCCAAATGCTTTCGTGATGGCAGCTATTCAAGTTTTGGATGTTTTGCACACACACTGCAGCTGTGTGTGCGTGATGGTCTTTTGAGTCTAAATTATGTTGCTGACATCATCGGTACTGGAAGAAAATTGATAGGACATTTCAAACACTCTTTTTCAGCAACCAGTCGTTTGCATAAACTTCAAAAGGAATTAAACCTACCACAACATTAGCTTATCCAGGATGTGACAACACGATGGAACTCAACGTTTTATATGCTACGACGTCTCTTGGAACAACAGAGCAGCATCAGTCTGTTAGTTTGTTCCTTTCGTGTTGCAAGCGACACATAGGACAAAGGTTTTAGTTCTCCATATTATGCGGTCTGCTGCCTGCAGCTTTAGTTCCTGGATGGTCTTACAACCTATTAATTCCCCTTCTTTAAGAATGGTGTTTGAAGGGTTGTTTTAGGTCTTCCTCTTTTTCTTTTACCCTCAGGTGACCACATAAGGGCTTGTTGGTTTATTCTGTTTACATCTAGTTTAAAACGTGACCAAGGTAATCCATCTTCGTTTTCTTATGATGTTTGAAACATACTCTTGGGGAAACATAATCAGTCTGTACTGTGTAGAAATTGTGTCGGTAATTGGGCTAACGGCACAGCAGTTGGCAGTAACGGAGAATGTGGTAGGTACTTTGGCAACATTTGAAGAACTCACACATGAAATAAGTGCAGCTCATGCACAAATATCAGGTGTGATCCCATTAGTGAAAATACTCATGGCTTTCCTTCAGAAATAAGGTAGTGAAGCAGGAATCAAAATTATGAAAGCAGCCCTGTTTGAAATTGTTAGCAGCAGATTTGCAGACATTGAGTGTAACAGTATTTACACCTGTGCCACACTACTGGGTCTAAGATTCAAGCTGTGCTTCTTCTCTGAACGTAGCAGAAATGATGCACGAGCCCATCTGGTGTTAGCAGCTAACTCCATTATTCATTCAGAAAATACAGTCAGTGCACATGCTCCATCAGCTACTAGTAGCAGTACTAGTGTTTTGAATTCTGTGAGCACTGCCACACAGTACGAGTCCAGGGTCAGATCCAGTTTCATGGTCGCATGCCAATAAGCAAAGATTTCCAAGTATGGCTAGACTGGCGCAGGCATTTCTTGCACCACCACCTACAAGTGTGCCATCGGAACAGTACTGCAGGAGACATTATCACTAACCATCATAGTAGCATCTTTTAAAAACAAAGAGATCTGACAGTGCCAATTTGTCTTGTTGTTCTTTCATTGTATCATTTCCCGCTTAGACAAAATAGTTACGTAGTAATTACTATTCACTAGCGCAGTTCCACGTCATAACACCAGACACCCAACACAAACTATTTGATCAGGGAAGTATGGTCTGTTGTTCCAAAATCTCGCCAGATGTGATAAACCGTCTATAGATGTGGTTAGGGAAGGAAGCACAGTATTATCTTTTGATGTATTGTTCTCGGAATACAGTGGCCTATTCATTCCTTGATTCTTTTATTCAAGTAATGTGAGTGAGGAAAATGAAAGGAATCCCCTTGCATCTTACAGTTGCTAAAGTGTATGTTACCGGTAATTTTCATTAAGCATGTCCGTTCATTCTTATGATTAGGAAGTTAATTATTGCCGGCATTGTTACTTTTTTGGGATGTTGGTCTATAGTTGGATCTTAGACTTTAGACACTTTCTGGAGGCCAAAATCCCCTTATTATAGGATGGGTTTATACACGAATTCCGATGGTAACCTTTATACTTTATTTAGTATTTATTACTTATTTGTTTGGTTACTTTGACACTCTCCAATTTGTCTGACATCCTCTGGCACTATGTTATTTATACAGAGAAAGTTTTCAATGAATAAGATAAATGGGGGGTCTTTTATTGCTTACTTGATAGACAGTTTTCAATGACAGAAGAGATCTTTTGTTTATTTCATCCAGAGAAATTCTGAGAAATTACAATCAACAAAGCTTGTTAATCCCTCTGTGTAATAGTGAGGCTTCTTCAGAGCTCTATGTTTTCTTTTCATTTGCAGTAATAGGCTGGTTGCATGATACCATGGTTGCTGGTGCACCTCTCTGCATGATATCTCCAACTTCAGAAACCCGTGCTTGCTTAGACAAGACTACGGTTCTGCGTGATATAGTGGATAACCTGACCAATCTTAGTTTCCAGCCTCTGTTGGCTGAACTAGTCTCATCTCCACTTTAAGGAATTGGCCTTGATGGGAGCTCTATTTCATACCCATAAGACTCCAATTATGAGCAGTATGCAATGGGATGAAGCCTCCTACTTGGAGGAGGGAAGGAATAAAGCTTCCACAAGAGAATAATCTCACTGTACATGCATGTCATCTGTTAGAAATTTGCTGTCATATGCAGGATGGTGTTGTTGGTGATATCTCAGGTGCTTATTTTTTTGCTACCTTCAACTTAAAATAGTTTTGTGTACTAATGATAACTTGTGAACCTTTGATATAATTTTTAGTTGACTGATGATAATTTTGAATCTATGATATAATTTTAAGTTGACTGATGATAATTTTAAATCTATGATATAATTTTTAGTTGACTGATAATACTATTTGTGAATTTATAATCCTTAGTTGACTCATGAATGGTGATACTATTTATGTACCTGTGATACGTCTGGGTAGATGTGTCCACATTCCACCTTTTTAATATTATACACAGTTTAATTAAGTTTCTGTGACGAGAAAACAAAATAGCTACCTCTGCTTCTGGATGAATTGATCTCCACATTACGCATTGAGAGCCTCCCCCCATACACCATAAACATCCAAGAGGGTTAGGGGGCTCTTAGTTGAATGGTGATACTATTTATGTATTGTGATATACCGGTAATTCTTCTGCATCTGCTATGGCAAAGCGGCCTTTATTTCTACAGCCCATAGAAAGTCTCCCTGCATTCCTTCACAGGAAAACATGCAGCAACAAAAGTATATAATTCTTATTTGACTGATACATAATTACATCATTTATTGTTCGCAGATGCATTCCAGTATCCTACTGGTATATGATATAATTGCTGCATGTTTCCTTTTGGGCGTAAGACTAATACTGATGCAGTTCTGCCTTGCAATCATAGTGTATGCTGTTTCTCATTCAGGAAGTATATTCCTTGCATGGCTGATTGAATTGGCACTGATATCATCCTTAAATTATAGAGCTATCTATAAAATGCAGGTGTGTATATTAGTTGTGACGTACATTTTGAATTTATTGAAAATAGGGCAAACAATTTGCTTTACTGATATTGCAAACATTTCTTGATAGACCAACTACGTTTGAGAAAATCCATGCTTTGTGGACTGCTTCTGCCAAAAGGGGGATCAAAATCAAACCAGGCAAAGTAGTGCTAGTAGCAAAGTAGTACTAGTAACAATTACCAATGTGGGATATATTCTCCACATGCAACAATTCACATTTTTAAAATTTTGCTAGGAAGAGGGGGGGGGGTGTGGAAGGTTTCCATTTTGTTGTTATTTAGATACCTATCTATGTTGTTATCTTTTTGTTTTAAAAATTGGTTAACTTTCATCCAATGTCGGGGAGGTGTATGAAACCAATAGTTTTGAGCTTCTGAGGTGGGTCAGGATAAACAAATGTAGGAGCACACTGACCTAAGACACAGTGTAGTCTCTTGAAGATTGTAGTATGTCAACAATTATTTATTTTCAGAAACCAGTGATTTTATGTCCATGTGAGCTCACATAGTGTTCAGGTGACTTGGGTTTCACTTTCCATTGTCATTGATGGTTTGAAAAAAACAAACAATTTTCATGATAGGTACCAAGATCTAGCCAGCCATCAGAAAATTGGGTACCAAAATTCATGCTCTGTGAAGGTTGAGAAGTATTGTCATTGCTACTATAGAATTGCTGATGTCTGATACTAGTCAGTGGGTATCTGGTCAACCATTGTCTAGACAACTGAGTACTTTTGGGAAAACTGTGTCATGACATTGATTTGTAACATCTGTCTTTATCTCAGTCACCTTTGATGTATATAGTTGATGTTAAATTAGTGCACATATGTATACAGCAGTTGTTGAATTATTGCACATAAAGTATGTGCTAAATTAATGCATATATATATAAAGTAGATGCTAAATTAGTGTACATATGTATAAAGCAGATGCAAAATTAGTGCACATATGTATAAAGCAGATGCTAAATTAGTGCACATATGTATAAAGCAGAAGCTAAATTAGTGCACATATGTATAAAGCAGATGTTAAATTAGTGCACATATGTATAAAGCAGATGTTAAATTAGTGCACATATGTATAAAGCAGATGCTAAATGTATAGATCAGTTGCAAAATTAGTGCACATATGTATAAAGCAGGTGTTAAATTAGTGTGCATATGTATAAAGCAGGTGTTAAATTAGTGGACATATGTATAAAGTAGATGCTAAATTAGTGCACATATATATAAAGTAGGTGTTTAATTAGTGCACACATGTATAAATTAGGTGTTAAGTTAGTGCACATATGTATAAAGTAGGTGTTAAATTAGTGCACATATGTATAAAGAAGGTGTTAAATTAATGCACATATGTATAAAACAGTTGTTAAATTAGTGCACTCATGTACAAAGTAGGTGTTAAATTAGTGCACATGTATAAAATATGCTAAATTTAGTTATCTCCACTAAAGATGCATATATTGTTTGGGTAGAGCCTTTATTCCCCTGAAATTTTAAGGTGTATCAAATTGAGAGATGTTACGATCCCTTTTGTCACTGTGTCTGCTTTTTCATTGCCAGAGATGTCAAAGTGATCAAGTAACGATTTTAGTACTAATGTAGGTTTCCTAGATAATTCAGAAATGCTTTGTCTGTTGTCATAAATGGTTTTGTCTTGCTTGGTGTGTTTGATGGGCTGTTGAACTTTGAATCAATTCTCAGCATTGTAAATCTTACAGTAATTTCTTTAATAATTTTGGCAAGTTGGAGGATGTATATAGCATTTATACATTTCAATGTCTCTATATTTGTTTTGTGGCTGTTTCTTTAATCTTTAAAATTTTACCCCATAGTTTTTGTGTTTAGCACAATAATTGAGCCTATTTGTTTTCTGACTTCATAGTTACATATTTTGTTTCAATCACAGTAAATTAGCATTTTCTATAAATAGAAATTTAAATGTCTACTGTTTTAATTTTCCTTCATTCCTTCCTTTAGTGTCCAAAAATACATTGGTAACAGTGTTGGTTCAAAAATAATGTTCAAAAATTACTTGTGTGTGTGCCCATTATTACATAGTTGTTATTAAATATTTGTAGTATCCATCCAAATAATTTAATATATGCTTTGCAAGATTCAATATTTTATTGCTGATTGTTTATTTCAGTTTCATTTGATTTCACTGCTTCATTCTTTTATATATCTTTGCAGATCAGCTACCTTCAGATGTATGGTTTTGAAAATGAATACAAGTTTAATGTGCAAACTGCTTTTGTATATATACGTTTCATAAGCTTTGCATTGGATAAGATTCAATACAGAAAATCTCAAGCATCATTGACAAAAACAGAGACACAGACATATACTGATATTGGGGAACATGAACATAATACAAAAAGGAAATCTGATGACAGCATTCCTGAAAGCAGAGAAGAATTAAATACTGATGTCTGTCATCAAAAAAAGATTGTCCATGAAAGCTGTGATGAAGCAAGTTTACTGAAGAACACAAACTCTAATATTGTTGATTGTGATCCATCATTTATGGATTTGTTGTTCTATATATTTTATTTGCCAACATTGATGGATGGTCCTATTTTTATTTATAGAGACTTCCATAATCAAGTAAAAAGTTCATTTAAATCTTCAAATTTTACTCCAGATGTTTATGACATTGTTAAACAGTTTATCAGGATAACATTTTGGGCTGTCTTCATTGAATTTTATCTCCATTTCCTTTACCATAATGCTCTTGGTGAACATCCAGAATTACTTAAGAGTTTGTCCGTCTGGGCTTTAGTAGCAGTTGGTTACTTCCAAGGCCAGCTTTTTATGATTAAATACTATGTATTCTATGGAGCCAATATTCAAATATCCAGATTTGATGGAGTAGTTCCCCTGGCAAGGCCACGTTGTGTAGCTTGGGTACATTCCTTTACAGACATGTGGAAATACTTTGATGTAGGTCTGTATAACTTCATTAAGACTTATATATACATCCCTATGGGAGGGTCAAGAGCAGGCCTTCTTCGAAAGATCTTTGCATTATCTCTGGCATACATGTTTGTCGGTTATTGGCATGGTGCCAAAAAATATATTATCATCTGGTGTGCTGGCAACTTTCTCATGTGTAGTATGGAAAATGCAGTCCTTTCCCTGGAACAGTGTGCAATTGGAGAAAAACTGGTGAGTATTTTTTGAATTTAAGATAATCCAATTGAAATGAACTTTCTCATTGACAAGGGATGGTCTCACTGACAAGGAAAGGCAGAGTGGGGCATTTGATGTAAAAACTGTATCTAGCCATATTGAAGCCATTCAGTTATCTGACTGTGTGGTCAAAAGTGGTTAACATTAATACAAACAATCATAAATAACCAAATGGTCGGAGTCAGCCTTAAAGGGGTACCGGATTAATCCGGGAAGTAAAGACTGCGAGGGAGAGGAGATGGCTACCGCCCTCATTTGCAGAGCCTGTGAAATGTGAGATCGCTAAAATCTCACACCCCTACGGCATTAATAAATGCTATGGGTGTACTTTTACTTTTATGGAGCAGCCGCTCTGACCTGGGGAAGACAGTGGACTTCGTCTTGATGACAGGTCTGACGGTATAGCATGACCACATGCTGAACGCAGAAGAAGAAGTTATCTGACTGTGTGGTCAAAAGTGGTTAACATTAATACAAATAATCATAAATAACCAAATGGTCGGAATCATCTATTATGTGTATTATTGTGTAGTTTATAAGTTGAAAAAGGTCCCATTTGGAACAACACGTTTAGAATTGTCCTGTTTAGTTTTATTGTGTGTTTTTTATTCACTTTTTTATATATTTGTATTCATAGGTACGGTAAGTTTTTCTAGTAGCCAGTTTAATTTATTTTGCTTTACCACACAAACAATCAGTTGCATTCTTTCATGTGATTGAATGTCTGCATACAAAATTAGTGGAAGACATTTCTATATAAACACAAAGACCTCCTCTGAATGAGAAGTTTTTTATTGAATTTTATATCACTAAAAGTATATATTCTTTAGAGTATGAAAGAACGTTCTGGATAAACACTTCATTGCACATAGGAAACACGAGCTTCATTGCTTGTAATTCCTGGGAATTGAAACAAAAAGACTATTCTCTAAAATTGTTTCAACAGAATGCACAAGAACGAGGAATTAGGTATTAGGTCTGTTGAATATCCTCTTTGCACATCGGACACGTCCATAGGTGTTTCGATCTCCTCTTCAGTAAGGGTATAACGGCTGATGGTTCCGGTTCTATGCTGGTTCACTACTCTTTTTGAAATCTTTGTCAGGGGTTCTCTATGAGCCATGCCCATCCTACTCCCAATTCTCACATTCTCGATATTGACTCATGCTCATTCATCTCAAAATCCTCTGATCGTGAGGACTCACAAGAGCAATGAGTATGTCTGCTTGGTCCATAGGCCTGTTGTTGTGGCGAGACTAGCAAATTGATTGGCCCGTTCGTTTCCCTCCATGCCCATGTGAAGGGGACAAAAATAAGTGTGAGTTTTCATAGTGATACCCGTATTTTAGCTTTCTAATGACTCCATCCATTCCCTACGTATATCCTCTGTTTTAACTTTCTGAATCATATTCAGTGAGTCACTTAGTATGCATGCATTGAAATAGGCTTGCGATTCTAGCCAGTAAAATATTTACAGATAATATTCTATAAATGAGGAATGAGAAGCTGCAGATGCAAAAATTCCTCAAAACAATATGGTAGGATTTGAATGTGCATAAAATTAAAAAAATGTGGATAGGATCTGCATGGTACATAAAATCGACTGAAGATAACAAATATTCTTTATTTATGGCTATGAAACATACCACTAAGAAAGGTTAAACAAAAATCACAGGATGAATACTCATATTATTGAGAATATTCATAAAGTTAATAATAGTGTTAACTAGAATATCCAAATGTTATCTCTGTTTTGTTCTCTGTGTTTATGAGCTTTAAACCATAACTGTCTCCAGTATTGAAGTCCTGTCCACAGAAAACATAAACATAACCTGAAAGGCTCATTTTGTCTATTTCAGTGTTTTTGTTGGTTTGCCTTGGCTATTTTTGGCATACGACTCCAAGTATATAAATAGTGACCAATGAAAAACCAGACAATAATAAAAATGTTACAAATGAAGTCATAGTTAATTCTGCAGAGAGATCTTATAGTACTGTCAAAGGTCACGATTAAAACAGAAGCAGTTTAACATGTAGATTTCCATGTGACTTGTAGATCTGTGACCAGATCAGTGATACAGAAATGAGGATCAAGGAGAAAATTACTGCATTCTCTCTAACCTCTTGGGTAGCTTTAGACTGATATAGGAATTAAGATCAGTGATGATCTAAGTGAGATGGTCATTGAATTAGAAGGCATAAATAACACGGTGAAAATCTTATGATAAATTTATTCACTGTGGAATTATCACATGCATGGCAAATTATTTCAACTTTGGAAGTAAAGTGGTTAGCCTCACAAAAACAGCTTGGTCAAATTTACTCATGGTCTGAAAGCCAATCATCTAGTATGTAGTAGTGATGGAATTGAATGTATCAATGGCACATAAAATTGCAATACTCTGTAGTTAAAAAGATATGTCTATACAGGATATGTTTTTGCATGTTAAATTTCTTCACAGTTGTGTGTTTCCTTTATATAAACCAACTCTGTTATTTTAATAGTGAAATAGTTATACCTACATTGTAATATACAGTAGGCATAATGCTTAGTTCATATATAAGTTCTCACCAATGACCTTCCATTATGCAACAGTAAACTCCAAATAGATTAAATGCCAATATAGTGAAGCTTTCTTCTTATGGAAGGCTCATAGGATTTCATCTGTAGAATTACATTTCCCTTGGGGCTGCAACTCAGAGAACCCAAGAGTGCATATTATGCTGAGAGAACGAGATGAGCTCTGGTCCTGACAGTTAGCATATATAGCATGCTCGGCTATGAACAGATGGCATATAGTGTGTGATGAACAGCAACTCTGAAGAATGTGACAATTCCTTTGGAGAACCCAGAATCTGGCAAGCATGTGAGCCCAGCATAATTAGAGAGCAACCATGGATGGTTGGGAATGAGTAGGTGGCTGTTCTGCTCATCCAAGTGACCAGGACTAGGGTGCTATGGACATCTCTGACAGGAAAGGATGGCAAGGCAGAAAAACTGAAGCTCATGATTCCAATCCTAGTAGTGGATAGTTAGAAAAGCTACAAAACCCCTGAAATTTATCCTTGATAAGATTGAGATTCATGAACATTGATGATATGTAAAGGTTATGAGCCTTTTTAACTCAATTCCTACGTATGTCCGTTTAAACGTAGCAAAGGATCTCCCCTTTGACTACGTATGCACGGTATAACGTAGCTCCATATGTACCCTCCGTTTTGGCCTTGTTTGGTTCGTAAATGACAACTATTAACTTATTTAGCCATTTAACATTTAGAAATCTGGCTAACAAACGGATACCATCAGCTTGATCAGCAATCCCAAGCATGGTCAAATTATTTCAAATTATAATTCAAACAAGTTAGGTTCTGGATTTCAAAATTAGCAAAATGACTTCATGTTGCACTAGCAAGAGAGCTGAATCCTTCAGCAAACATCGGGCTTTATTATTCCTGATTATTATAATTGGAGATATTATTTCAAGTGATTTCAAGGTAAACAACAGTGCTTTCGATTTTGACAGTGGAGGTTGCCGACTTGTTGAAAATTGGAAAAGAAATAGACCTACACCTAATAGATTAGAGGTAAGAGCTCAAAAATTCTAAAACTGTTCCCACTGATATTGTTTCTGCAGAATCAGATAGGCCTAGTGACATCAATGATAATCTTGTATTATGTTATACAGAAAATATAGCTAGACCTAATGATAATATTGAGTGGAATAAAAAGTTCATCTTTGAAAATTAAATACTTGGAAATATTTCCTGAATTTTCACAATATTTTTGTTCGGTTCTGAAATTGGACATTGTGCACTAAAAATAGAATAACACACTAGCCAGTTGATAGATTTACTTCAAATAAACTAATTATTGTTAGTAAATGGGCTATCAATGCATGTACTTTAATAAGAATGGATATCAACATTTCAAGACAAGTAAAATTGAGGGTGAGTAGAAGAAAATATCTGTTAAAAAAATGTCTATCCAGCTAACATTCCTGTTTGTGATGCAGTTTTTGTATGTTGTTCTTACAATTATTATATTTTTATATTGTATTTGAATTCCACATTCAATTATCTTTCTTTTGATACCTTATATGACTTTCCATAGCTAATACTTTGTCTTCAGGAAGCTTGCGCCTGAATCATGATGCGGTCCAAAAAGTTAGCCTAAAATTAATTACGTAAAAACCCCAGGTATAATTACGTGCTGAAAGAGTTAAAAGACATAGTCTGAAAGGAGGAGCAAAGAATTGCAACACTATTTACTTTCCATACATGTGATAAGAGATAACTAAGATGCTTATGGGGTGGAGTGTTGGCTGTTCCATCTCATATAGGGTCAAAGTGATCCATAAGCCATGGTGAAGTCAGATGTGTTCCAGCTGAAAGGCACAGATATGTAGCAAATCTGTCAACCATGACACAGCACATTCCATTCTCTAGACTGCATCCTGAAAATCTGCAGGTGTTTGAGAAAATTAATGTAGAAAAAGATGAAAAGGCTCTATTGGAGAGACCCTGGTAGTCTTCTGTAGTACTATAATATTGAATGAGAAAGGCAATTGCAACAGTTCATGACACAACAAAATTAAAACAAATAATTTGAAAACAAGCATAGTACAAGTAAGAAGATAATGGATAAAACTATCATCATATCTTCACCATTTTTTCAAAGGAATTGAACACCTTTTGGACTACCAAAGTTTCAGTAAAATAGTTCTACTAACCAATAAGCAATCTACCACTGAAGATGGATGTACCAGGCAATTGCCCCAAATGAAATGGCGACAGAACACATTTCCATTCTCTGGACTACATCCTGATGACAATCTAGTAGGACCAGTGTGCTGCTACAAGAGAGATCTAGTGGGAGTTTGAGAATGAATGAAGAAGTGCAATCTATATTGTATGAATAAAATATTAAAAGACTAATTTCTAATTGTGTTTATTATTGACAGAAGTCATGCCTAAGTCCTGCAGCTTACCTCAGATTGAAAGCCCTCATTATTGCTCCAGCCTATGTGATTTCTTGCCTGCAAACTTTCTATTTCTTCTTCCGTATGGAAGCTGGCAATGTCTTTGTCTCAAAAATGGCTACAGGAGGTGAGATTTTAAAATTATTATTAAAAAGTTGAACTCACTTTATGAAATAAATAGATATATCATCTTTGCTCATTATAAAACTCCAGCAGTTTAGCCTACAGACTAAGCTGAAGGTTTACAGAATGGTGGTACTTGCAGTGCTGTTATAAGCTGGTGAAACATGGACCATATATAGACATGTGGGGAGGCCCAATCACTTCCAGACAACTTGTGTCAGGAAAGTTATATCATCAAATGGCAGGATAAGATTCCAGATACCAATGACAAAGCTGCTGGTATCCCTAGCATTGACATGATTCTGATGCCATCACAGATTTATTGGGCAGGTCACATGTTGTGTGTGCCTGATCATTCCCTATCAAAGTTAATCCTCTTTGGTGTGTTATAGAAGAGCATGCATTTTCAAGGTGGCCAAAGAAAGTGCAATAAGTACTCACTAATTACCACACTGAAAGACCTTTTACATAAACCATGATATCAAAACTTCCTCATTGCACAAAATGATACAGGATTTGGAGCCAGTGTCTCCTTACTTTTTTAGGATTAACCTTTAGCACGCTGTAAAAAACCAAAAAACTTACCTCCTGCCGCTGGATTATTTTTTGGTAATGTTACATAATAGGTGGTGACTGTTTTGAAAAAAGCTATAACGTTTTTGTTGTTAAATATATTTACATAATATTTATACATATAAATAAAGAATTGAATTCTGCATTTATTGATATAAGTTTTGTTTGTGTGTGTATGATATGACACATGTAAGACAGTCGAAAAAACATTTTTTTCACAAAAAAACAAGCAAATTATAACTAAAAGAAAAAGAGAAAATAATAATTCTGACTTTATTTTTTGAATGCCCTGGCGTAGCAACAGTTTATTATAGGCCTAATATGGTGGTATTTATGGTCAAATTGGTAAAATGTCATGGAGGAAAAGGAATAAACTTACAGGTATGTCATAAAATTCTTCTATAAATCTAGATCTAGTCCAAAACTGTCTTGTTCCAACTTGGTTGATGTTTTAATATCAAATTAGATAACTGATGGGGTGTAACCGATTTTCAAGTTTGGAAATAACTTATCTTTCCATAAATAATCATCTTAATCAAAATCCATAATGATTTTAATGTAAATACGATAAAACAAAAGTTTATAAAACCCAATTCAATGTTATGGCGCCGTTCTTGTTTGAAATTGTCAACATATTGTGAAAACTTCGATATTTCAATGACATTTGGCACATAGTTGCCACTAAAACTGCATCCATGGTAGTCAATTGAATAAAATTCCAGATTGATCTAATCTGGTCACCAAAATATTCAAATTGTGGTTTAAAAAAAATGTATTACTGGGATCTAGCAACCGGGTCTTTGTGAGGCTTGTACACTTGACCACAGATATTTTAGATAGTGTAAACCGTTGTCGAATGTACTCTATGGCCATGCGCTAAAGGTTAATTAATTTAAATATTATATCAATAGTTAATCAGTAATTAATTTAAATATTAATTTATTAGGTTAAGGATAGTCACGTTTTACATAATTATCGCTAAATAAATTAATGTATATTTAAATTAATAATTATAACATAAACTGATAAACATAGCCAAGGGAAATAATCAAATAGGGGACACATTCAAAACGAGCCAAGAGTTCTATTACTTGGAATTCCTTGATATTGGAAAAACCAAACAAACCAAGATATATGGGACAATGCTGCACGAAACAGGGCTATATGGCACTCTATAGTCAAAAGAGGTGTAACATCTTGTAAAAATGGAAAAATGCAGCAGCTCACAGTGAAGAGAAACTGAAAAGATCAAATACTATCAACAGCGATCATCATCACTTGTGATGGATAAATAGCAAGATAAAAATATCTTATTACTAGTAGACCAACATAAAATCTACAGTATGTCTCATTAAAAAACCATCTCTAAGAAGGATGTTTCCCCAATAAGCACTTACACACTTACCATTTGATGGAGTCTGGGTATGAAATCAAGATCTGGACAAAAATATGCCATTAATATAATGATGACCTCACTGTAATCATGATATAGTTTGTATCACGATATTTGCTTACATTGCAGACATTTTATTTTCTGAGCAAACATGATTGATCAATTTTGTCAATATAGATCTATTTGAATCCACTGAAGTGAGATTTATTTTATGGTATTATTCTCCCAGACACAAATCAAGACAGGTATGTCTTGCATCAAATGCAGCCATAGTCTATTGTCTATTGTCTATCCCCAGGTGAATGATTGTTGATCGCATTCACAATTGCCGTTAAGCGTAGGGGTGGTATCTTAAGCTGTCGTTTCAAGGCCAGATGTGTCGCCGAAGTTGCATTTAGTCCATGTTTGTTCAAGGTTATCTTAATGTTTTCTATCCACCGTTTTCTTGGTCTACCTTTGGCTTAACTTGTATTGTTATTGGATATTCTTGTATTATATGCTCTTATTGGTATTTGGTTTGGCTTCATTCTCATAAGGTGACCGAACCATTTTCCTTTCTCCATATGTTCGATACATGATAATATACCAACTCTTTTCCTAATTTCTTCATTTCTTATTTTATCTAGTTTGGTAACCATTGCAGCTTTCCTCAGACACTTCATTTCACATGTGACGATTTTTCTTTGCTGCGAAGCTGTTAAAGACCATGTTTGACATTGGTAGCACAGTATTGGTATAAAAAGTGTAGATATTATTTGTGTTTTAATTTCCATCTTGATCTTTGGATGAAGAAGTAATGGTTAAAGTTGGTAACTCACTGTGTTTGCTTTCTGGCACCTTGTTTCTATTTCTCTGTCTAGTCTTCCATCTTCTGAAAAAATGCTGCCTAGATATTTAAATTCTTTGGCTTGTTTCACTTTGGTGTTATCTATTGTTATATTCATTGGTGTTGAAGACTTGCTAATTTTCATAACTTTTGTTTTTTGTACATTAATATTCATGTTGTACTTCTGACATGCTAACAACAATGCAGTGATGTGCTTTTGCAAAGTTTCCTCATCTTTGTATATTAAACTTTGATCATCAGGAAATAATAGTTCATTGATTTCATTATTAAGTTCTTCATCAGGTTTATTTGCAATGTATTCCTCTTTGTTGATATGAGCTTCTTTTATTATTCTGTTCATGTATATGTTGAAAAGTAGGGGTGAAAGTACGCCATCCTTGTCTTACTCAAGATCTTGTTTAAAAAGGTTCAGTCATTCCATCTGTTGTTCTTACTGAGCTTTGGCATTTTTGATATATCGCTTTTATGTTATCTAACAGTTGTCCTCTGATGTTATACATTTCTAAGGTTTCCCATAGAATGTTTCTATCTACTCTGTCAAATGCCTTTTCCTGGTCTACAAATACTGTGTTTAAATCTTGATTGTATTCGATTTTTGTGAAAAGTGCATCTGTACAGCTTGCTCCCCTTTTGAAGCCAAACTGAGAGGTGCTTAACTGTGGTTCTGCAATGTATCGCATTCTTTGTTCTATTATTTGGTTCTGCAATGTATCGCATTCTTTGTTCTATTATTTTTGCATAGATTTTACCTTTGTGACTTAACAAGGAGATGCCTCTATATGATTCATACTCTCTCTTATTACCTTTGTTTTTCCATAGTGGTACAATTACTAATTTTACCCAGTCATCTGGTACTTTTCTTTTGTGAATAGTCTGGCTAACCATTGGATTCCTGTATTTCTACACGCTTTTATTGCTTCGCTTGGTATACTGTTTTCTCCTGGTGATTTATTACTTGGGCTATGTTTTAAGGCTTCTTCTATTTCTTGATTTAGTATAATTGGTTCTGTGGCTTCTATATCTTTTTGAGCATTGGTGGGTCTATATTCTGTTGTTATTGTTGGGTTGTATAATTCCTGGAAGTATTCTTTCCATCTTGCTTTCCTATTCATGCTTTTCACTAATGGTTTGCCATTTTTATCATTGATGATTGTTATGGGATTATAGCTCTCTTCTCTTACTCGCATAAATTTAATACTTTAGAAAAATTTTCTTGGATTTGTTTTACATATATCAGTTAAATGTTTTTCATACTTGTTCCATGAATTAACTTTTGCTTCTTTGATTACAATCTACACATTCTTTCTAGCAAGTTGATATTGTTGATAATCGTCACGATGTTTGGATTTCAACCATTTCTGGAAACATTGTTTTTTTCTGTTGTATAACTTTTTGTATCTCTTCACTCCACCATGATTTTTTCTTGTCTTTCTTGGGATGTCTTGTGCTGCATATGTTTTGTAGTTGTTTTAACATTGCATTTTTGAAAATGTCCCATTCATTTTGGATGTTATCAGTTTCTTTTGGTAGGCTATGAAAAATTTGAGTTATTTCCTTGCTTTTGTCACTTTTTTCGGTGTCCTCCAGTGCTTTCAAGTTTAGACCTTTTTCCTGCTATTGTCTTGATTCTTTTCTTTGTGTTGTTCTTGTTTGTTATCTTTTTTCGGTGAGAATAAGAGGTTTGTGATCTGTATTAATGTCTATATTTGGGAAAGCTCCTGCATAAGTGATGTGACTCTTTTGTCTTTGTCTATCGAGAATGAAATCAATTTGTGATCATTGTTGTAAGCTGTCCCATTTATACCATGTTTATATGTGGCTTCGTCTGTGTTGGTAAAAAGAATTTGTTATTATAAGTCCATGTTCTAGGCATATAAAGACTAGTTCGTCTCCGTTATTATTTCGTTCTGTTGTTATGTCCCCAAAATTGCCTAAACACTGTTCTTGTCAAGCTCTTTTCTTCCCTATTCTCCCATTGAAATCACCCATGATGTATAACTCATCTTTATTGTTAATCTTGTTTAGCCATAGTCAGTGAATTGAAAATGGATAAGGGATATATTTTGTGGTTGCTTGGTGAGCACCGGTTGAATGTAGACACTACTATAGATGATGCAAGAAAATTCAAGTAGGAAGCATGAGGATAAATGAAAATAATATGTCTCTATGTTATTTATGTTTATAAGCTGGCATGTAGGTTCTTATAGTATGAATATGGATGGTCTATGTTTGTGTTCCTAAGGATACTTAAATATTTGTATGGGATGTTCATGTTCATTGTTGTTGAAATAGTCTTTCCTCAATTGGTCTGTTCTGAGTGACTTGAATACATAAGTTGAATGTCTTGATGAGATCACATCTTTTTTGTTGAGGATGTAGTTGGTTAAGTACGGAAAACTGTTAATTGGGTGCAAGGTTCAATTCCCTTCAGCCTATAGGTGATGCACCTAGGATATGATTGGAATAATTTTTGTATTTAGTATAGCATGAGTAAGACAGTGTGGCATGAATACATGTTTGTCCTTGAACAAAGACATTCCAGTGCAGCAGTATCCCAGGATTGTTGTATCCTGCTAGGAGCATAGAATATACTTTGGGGCTAACTATTTCATCATTCCTCTAGACAGCTTTTTTAATCCATCTGCATTGATGTATATCTAGGTGCTCACCAATCACCTTTCTAGGTGCTCACAAGCACCTTTCTGGATTACAACTGTGGTACAACTTACAATGAAATTATTGCTCCAAATTACTACATTGGGACACTCAATCTATTTTACAACATCACGGATGGTTTTATGTGGAAAGTAGAAATTAACATAATTGTAAAAAAATGAGGGTAATATTGTAAGTGAATCATTTTAATGTCTTTATAACCATATGTCTCCTCCAATTTAAATTTACTTAAATCTGTAAGTGTTGATTTATACTCTCATTACTCTTCTTGTCTTCAGCAAGCTGGACAACCCTGTTCACAGAATGGGTCATCTTTACTGCTTGTGCACACAACAGCCTCTATGTGATACAGTGGTATACTGACAAGAAGAACAACTTTCACGATAAACACAAGATGGATACAAAATTGAAGACATCATGAGAGAAGTCAACAAACTCACTTCATATCATTTGGTTGTCCTGGTAGAAACTACATCACTGCAGTATGACTAAGCTTGTATAGATTGAGAGAAAGAGGAAATCTGTTTTCAGAATGTAGTACACATAACAGAACAAGTCTGATAAAACAACATAAGACATCTTATCTAAATTGCAACACACTAATTGCACTTTTTAGAACGCACACAAAAAAAGCTGTCATAAAGGAACATACATTACTGACGCTAATTATATACTAGTGGAAGATTATAAACAATTCTTACGCCAATAGAATGATATTTATTAGAATGCTACAAACATGATATTTATAGATTATAAATAGAATAAAGATTTTGCCAAAATAATTGATTGATTATCAATCAATTATCACTGCTTGAAAATGTGAATAGAGTTTTGGGTATTACATAATTATCAAGTGAAACCTCCACATCAAAGGTTCGCTGCAATTTACCTCAATATTATCTATCTGACATTCTGTATATTTTTGCTCTCAAGATATTTTTTACCTACTTTGTCATGCATAAACTTTTATGTTTAAGTATAGTCTTCAACAAGTTGTCATGCTTATATGTTCAAAATATTTTATTTGTTTGATATTTCCTTTAGTAATACTTTTTCATTCATACTATTTTCTTTTCATCATTATTTGATCACAAGATCATTCTTGTCTGCACTGCTTGATCATGATGATTCTTATCTACACTGATTATGTTAAAACATTATTTTGTGTCTATTAATTTGTTTCATAAGGATTTCTTGTGCTGCAGGGAATAATTTTGAATCTTTAGCAGTTTATGGTATCAATCATCATTATTTGTACATATTATTTACACTATTCTGTCCACATGAACAATTCGGATATCAAAATGTTCAGAAATGGATAGGTAATAAGATAATTTTTACATTGTTACAGTGTCTCATAAATGTTTCTTTGATTGTCTCCACCCATCTTTTTAATCAACAAATACATTAAAAAAATATGCAATCTTCGCAAAACATGATTATTGTTTTGCAAATTTTTGATAGCATTTATATTTTTACAACTTCTCCCTCATTGTTCTGCCCATATGAATAATTCTGACATCAAAATGTTCAGAAAGGTTTGGTTAATAAACATTTAACACTGCTGAAAATATTGTATTGTGTTAGTTATTTAAAATTTAATTTAGAAAAACACTTCATAACTACAAAAACAAACTACAGGTGTAATGTGCCTAGTAATTCTATTTAAATATTCTACATGCATATTTCCAGTAGCATTATACGGTTGTGAGGCTTTCCATTAAATAAAACAGTAGCAGAGATAATCACTGCTTTTGAAATGAGATGCAACAAAAGAATTATACCTATACAATATACATCTAAAAAGACAAATCAAGAAGTGTTACGATCAATAAATGTTGAATATGGCTGGCTCCTTAACAGGAAGAGTTTTTTTGGTCCATAAAGCAACATAACAGTATGTAAAGATTTATATCTGAAAGCAGAGTTAACGGAATCTGGGGAAGAGGGTGCAGTGATATATCAGATTGTTTAAACATGTCTCTAGCAGCCGCAGACAACTCGCTCAAGTTGTGCCATAAAATTCAAGAATAGTAGGAAAGTAATTCATTATACTTTACTAAACTTCAACACTGACACACCAGGGAGTTATTGTAGTGTATATAATGTTCAGTCATTTGCCAGCTGATCAGCAGACACGGGATTTGAGTTCACTCATTATTCGTAATTTGAAATACAATTTTGTGAAAGGTTCACACAGCCACCAGGATGCGAGTTCAAAGGTCATGCTTGGGAAAGGTTAAGGAGTGGTACTATCGTTATTGAAGAATTGCGAAGGTGATATTGTTCTGATAGTTTGTGGTCACCTGCTGATTAGGTAACTGAGAGTGGGAAACTGTGTTCTATGACGCTAGTTCATATATCAGCTTAACTTGACTTTTGCTGACATATTCAGTGAAACATTAATAAATTCAGTGAAAATACAGGAAAAAAATATGTACTTCTTGACAGGTTACTGATTATCGGGTATGTACTGATTAAAATATATGTGTTGTTCGTCCATCACAAGTGATGATGACCATTTGTTACATCTACTTTTGAAAATTCAATTTTAGTTATGTCCTTGATTATGAGTTCGTAGATGGCTAATGAGCCCTATTCGAGCTGTAAATGTCCTTGCACAGTTCGGACATGGAATGACGACTGTAAACTGATCTTGGTCTATCCGTGACTTTCTAGCTGCTCTCCGCTGTTGAGCTGCTGCATTTCTCTTCTTTTCACAAGATGATGCGCTCTTTTTTATTTTAGAATGCCATGTAGATCTATTTTGTGCAAGTTCTTCCCATGTATCGTGGTCTATTTCAAAGACTTTCAGTGAGTTCTTTAACGAGTCCTTGTAGCGCTTCCTTTGGCCACCTTGAGATCTTATAATATATGTACAAGTTGATAGGTTGACATGGTATGTGCAAGTTGACATGTATGTACTGGTTCACATGCATGCACTGATTCACATGTATATGCTGGTTGACATCTATATGACTTCATGTTTTATGTTTTCATCTATACAGAAGTATTAGACTTGGGTATTCAAACAGCACAGGGGATGGGTGATTAGGAACCCAAAAACAACACATCTTATTATTATAATATTACATATATATTATTATAATGTGGAAATGGTTTAAGAATGATACACCACCACAGTCAGATTTAAAATGGCTGAAAATAAAATGGTGACATAATGCATCACCGCACTCTTTAGTGCATCTTACTAGAAATCACTAATAAAGCAGACAACCACAACATCCTCCTGAGTGAACTTTTTGCAGATGATCAAGCAATAATATCAACAAAATATAGGAACTTTAACATGAAGATAAACACAGAAAAAATTGATGTATTGTCAATCGCAAAAACATAAAGAAATACCACTATTCTAATCGATGACCAACAACTTAAACAGGTGAATGAATTCACTTATATTGGAAGTATCATATTATTGAATGGGAAAAACAAAACACCAAAGAATTCCAACATAGATGCAACATAGCATACAGGATCTTGGGGCAGATGTCTTCTATTTTCAAAAACAAAATGTGAGCATGAACAGCACAACTGCACTCCATAAAACGATCATCGTACAATCACTATGCTTAAAATGTCAAATTTGGACACTAACTAAAAAATCTTAAAGAAAACTTGTTACAACAGAAATGACTTGTTAATATAGAATCCTCGGAATAACAATAAGAGACAGAATCAGGTACGAAAACATCAGAAGACTAACAAACAATGCCAATCCTGGATTACATCAGAAGAGAACAGATTAAGTAATTTTCGCATGCTTCCAGACTACCATCAGACAGTGCCCCTCAAAAAGCATTACTATATAGACACCATGGGGCAAAGCCAGGGGCAGATCTTGCAAGTGATAAATTACAGAAATAAAAGAGTTAATGAAAACAAACATATATGAAACACACAAAAAAGTAAATCCAGAGAATTCTAAAGATATAAAGAAGTATAAAGTTAAAAAGAAATAACAAAAAATCTAGTAGGACTGTCTTGTTACAAATGAAAATTACTGAGAGTTTGAGAGTGAATGTAAAATAATTTCTAAATGACAAGTCATTGCTGTTTTAAAATATAGGATGTAGGGTGCTCTGTTTTCTGAGCCGGATGACAGGTGACATTGAATTCATGAAATGGCACCGGAGATGCATAGAACATACACTAAGAAGGCCAACAGAAAACATTGTAAGACAGGCACTACTATGGAGTCTAACGGAAAAGAAGAAGGGAATCACTTACCAGGAAAGATTTAGATACAGACAAATATTTCTCCTCTGTTTGGTGAACATTTTTTGTAATATCACTAAGGAAAAGCGGGGGGGGGGGGAAACTACCAGTCTTTTGTACAGATTCCAAATAATAAAAGTAATGTTCAGATGTCAGGGAGCAAATGGGATATAATTGAACACCCTAACCCCCATCGAAGACAGATGTGTCGGTCCATTGACACAAATAAAACGTCTAGACAACGTATTTCCATTCTCTGGACTATATCCAGCTGTTGAAATCTATTAGGATTATGGTCCTGCTACAAGGGATATCCAGCGGGAGTTTGATAATGAACGTTGAAAAAGAAGAACACCCCAACCATACTCATTTTCCCTATATAAGAGCTTTGTGAGACATAGAAAGTGCTGGAAGAGATAGGAAAAGATGGAAGAAATTTGTTGATGACCTGTACTCCTCAGGGAGTGAAAGGTGAATAGATGAAAATTATCTTGGCAGCCACCAAGGTTCTTCCCAGTGTCCAGGCAGTTCAGCACATCCATGGTATGTCTTGATGCAATTTTGCTTTTTATTGATTGCCACAATGTAGCAGTGCAAGGCTTTTGGGCCATTGCCTAATTATTGAGACAAGTCACTTAATTGAGAGATACCAAACTTCCTTACTTCGCTAACTATCTGGCTGAACTCTAGAACAAGATCCACATACATCTGTTTATTAGAAGTTACAACATCCATGAAAATAGAACAAAGTATTTAGCTAAATGTAAGTTCGTGCTATTCACCTGCTCTCATCCATACTTTTGTTACTTTTACAACTGCATTCTGATTATCTGCTGTTTATGACAGCCTTATGAATAACTATCCGAGATGGTGACTGCCTTAGAAATGACATTCCGAGATGCTGACTCTACTGGAACCCAAGTTCTATGTTATTTTCTTCCTACTGTATTTGGCCATACAGAGATCATACATACAATCTATCTCAAACTGAGGGAGAATAATCTTGCTCAGTACTGTATGCTCACCCATTCAGTCTGCACGACTGAACTGATCAAGAAACTGCGAGTCTGGTTTGTTGTTAAGAAATTAATATTTCATCCTTTAAAGAACTTTCTAGTTCTCTAACAGTAAAGTCTAGAAAACTGTATGACTTATCTCTTCTCAAATCCCGAAATTGTGGGCTTCTAACTGCGAAGTCCTTGGCGAATACTTCGCCTCCCTTGAAACTTGAACCGTTCCCTGGCCTAGAGTACTGATTGGCTCTAAAAATTCCTTTACTAACTAACTGTTACTCTCTGGTCATAACTAATGTCAACTAACAGTCTGTCCACCAACCCTGGTACAAATGTCCAGGCTAACTTCTGGAAACTGTCTCAAAAACTGCTTGCTTCTGAGTACTTCCTTACTTCTCAAGCTATTCTACCAATCATCTGCCTTGTATTAAGACACATCTGTCATATGTCCTGCCTTCTTTACTTCTGTCACATCAAAATGTTATCAGATAACTACACATCAGTGCACCCTTTTATTTCTGAAGTGCTGAATGTGTAACACACCTGACATACCATGAAGACTACAGCCAATTATTTACTGGCCACAACAATGGTCTAGCTTTCTAAGGATAGGCACCACATCTCAAATTGTATCCGTCCCAGTCTTCTCTGTTAAATGGCTTCTTACACTCGTTCCCGCGGGTACCATGTGGCATATATATATATATACCAACTTGAATGGTCAAGTCGAGACAAGGTCACCTCAAGTCTCTTTGTCCACATACAGCACTTTTAATCTGGCTGTGTCATCTTTCGTTCCTACCAAAACCATGTCCACTGGTCTGGCTAAATGGTACCCTATTTCTGACCATAGCAAGCTTCCCACCATCTTCCTTCTTTTCTTCATGGCATCCATGCTGTCTTGTTAGACTGCCCTGTGGACTATACGTCTACAGTAAAATATGTAGATAAAATAATTTTGAAGCTTATGATAGTAAATTATTTAATGTAAACTACAGTTTGTTGTGCCAACAACTAGAAGATCATTTGAAAGGTAAAAAGGAATATGGATAGACAACATCAAAGAAAAAAGTGCAGCAATATGAGTGTCTAACAACACATCTGAAACACACTTGAATCAGCATTCCAAGAACCATCTTCTTGCATTCATTATGAAATTCCTTTCAGTTGGCAGGAGTAGTTCTGTGTATGTTTGTTCTCAAACGTGTGCAGGTTAGTAGGATATTGTCCAGAGAACTTAATACGCTGTGTCATGGTTTACAGCTTGACTGTGATATAAGCATCTTTCAGTCTGATTGGCAGGCAATGTGTAATGGTGTATGGCGTGTTTTTTTCTGCACCTTTCATCTTGACACATTCAACTTCAGCATACCATTTTGAATATGGTAGCTAACCTCACAGTCTAACTTTTCATAGCTCCCTGTACCACATTCATTGCAGATCACAGTGTTACTTTCTTTGCTCCCTTTTTGGGCCCCATCAACACACCTGTAATTAAAGCATATCTTTACATGGTAAAATTAGCTAGACAAGTGCACACAGAGTGAACAATAAAACTTGATTACCTGTATAATAATTAGTTAGAATTAATATCTGTCACTTATCACAGTAACCCAGATAAACAGATAGTTTCATCATGATAAATGACTCATTCAGCTGTTGATCTCCTAATGCACAAAGATTTATTGTGCAAACATAACTTAGTCATAAGGCGAGGTAATATAGTTAACTGCAGTGGTAGCAAATGTTAGCCTCAACACTAGTGACTGCATCAAACACTAAGTGTACTTGCAAAAATTAGTTGTCAGTACTTGACTAAAAGGAAGAATCCTTTATCTGTTTAAGAGTCATTATGATTGTTGACGTTCTTCCATTGTGGGAAAGATGCACCTATTGGATTGTAGGCATCTCTGGCATGGCATACTCAGCCTATATGCTGTTCCTCGAAGGAGATAGTAAGTACACAAATCAACATGTTTTTATTTATTTATTTTAATTCCGATGAGTATATATTCCAGTCAAGTCTTTACATGGTTACCGAGTGGCAAGAGAAAAAGGGGGAGACCAGAAACAACACTGAAAAGAACTATCGAAAAATAAATCGCAACAGCTGGTATTAAAATGAACGATCTGGAACAACTGGTTGTTGAACGACAAGCATGGATAGCTATGACATCTACTATATGTGCCAAGCGTGGCACAAAATGAACATGATTCCAGGCTTTAAAATAATTTTCAACCGTGTGTTGCTGGGACAAGAAATAGAAAAATCGCAAACCTATGGTATGCCATGCATGCCATAAGACGTTATTAAGGAAGTTTGAGAGTGAAGACGGCCGTGCCATTCTATAGGTAAAAATAACTAAAAGGACATACTGTAGTTGAATGTGTGGAACAGAAAGGCGCATATATCATAGCAGTCAGTGCACAAACATACATACACAAAACTAAATAGATATCACAACAGTCAGGGATCAAACATACATGCACAAAACTAAATAGATATCACAACAGTCAGGGAACAAACATACATGCACAAAACTAAATAGATATCACAACAGTCAGGGAACAAACATACATGCACAAAACTAAATATACAGAAATATGGAATTTGTTATTGTTTATATCAAATACAAAACAGTTACACCTCCTCTTTATAGAAAGTGAATCACTACCCATTATAAGTATATATAGGTCTATACATATATATTCTGTCAGTTACTCTCTGGTCAAAACTACTGTCGACTGTCTGTCCACCAGCCTTGGATCAACTGTCCAGGCTAACTTCTGGAAACTAACTGTCCCAAAAACTGCTTGCTTTTGAGTAGTTTCCAACTCCTCAAGTTATTCTACCAATCATCTGTCTTGTCCAGGGTACAGTTGAATGGAAAGTCCTACTGCGTCATGGAATCTCCCAGGGAGGAGTCCTGTCACCCACATTTTTCTTGATTTACATGAATTACATAGTTGCCGAACTAACACATGGATCAATGTGGCATTATATGCTAACGACCTAGTGATCTAGTGCATGTAAGAACATGCGACAGTGGCGAACAAACAAATACAAAGAGCTATTGATGCCTTAACTTTATGGGTAAATAGATGGTGTGTCAGCGCTAACACAGATAAGTGCAGCACTACACTCTTTACCTCTCACAAAAACAAAAAACTGAAGATAGATGGAGAGCTTTTGAAAGAAGACAAACAACCCACATATCTCAGTTACTTTTGATGATAAGCTGACATGGAAGCAACACATAAACAAAGCAATAACAAGTCAGGAGGAAGTTAGCTATCCTGCAAAAACTAAATGGAACCACACGGGGAGCCAGTAGGAATATACTCCGCAAAGTTTACCTGCAAGGTATAAGACCACACCTAGAATATAGTTCAGCTGCGTGGTGTCCTGTATAAAAAACTATATTACAGGATCTTGATAAAGTGCAAAATCAGGCGCTTAGGATAATGCTGGGAACAATAAAATCAACACCCATTGAAAATTTAAAAAATTTCGAAATTGAATTGTGAACTTCAGAATGAATAACTTTCACTCAAAATGTATCCGTTCAACCCAATTATTACGAATACAAAAATGTATAGTATATAGACATATTGCTTCAATTATGTTTACTATTCCCAAATAATCGGTAACAATCATGCAGATGCACAATAACTCTGTGATTGTAATTCATCTGTCTGGAAATAGCCCGCAAGCTCATTCCTGCCACCACCATACCAATGACTCGGTGGCAGTAATTTTCAGATAGTCATGGCATTGCAGATACCTGTACTAGAACTTTTGTCTCGATGGTCTTTTTATACCGAGTGTATTGGCATGACGATTAGGCATTTTCAGGCTCATAATTGTTAGGATTGGTAGATGCACATGCAACTTTAACGTTTTCATGTATTCGTTATAGTATACCATGGGTTGCATTAAGCATATTCAATCCCTACAGAAATTAATTCTATACCTCATTACAAACACGCCGAAAATCAATTCCCCCTACGTTTCCCCCCAAACTTCTTGGCATCAGTATTTGTAACAGTGGTGAGTTGTTGAATGTGTTTCCGTTTATCTTCAAATTATTTAGTAGTTTTATGTACACTACAAAATAGTCACTCCTATTTGTAAACACTTAAATGAATTTCATGAAGACGTGCAACTTATAACTTGATACATCATATTGAAAAGAAAGCAATGGTGACTCTTTGATTTAACTCTTCTTCTGCGATCAGTTTCCTATACTCATAAGTCTATACAGTAAGGTGGGCCACCTCCATGAATTCAGTCGTCAGCAGGAGGTCCTCATGGCTGCCCCACAGCTTTACCTTCAGATCTGTCTCTTTGGCCATATTTTAGTTTTTACGCCATCGAAGATTCACGTCTGTGTTTGGACACCCTTCATTTTGTGAAGATGTACTTGTAGTTTGTTATTTGCAGAGCCTAAAATTGTTATTTGCTGTGATCTGCTTAACTTTAGAATGGTATAATGGGATCCTATTGAAAGTTGTAGCATGTTCTCTGACTCCATGTATGTTTGTATATTCTTTTGATGAGAGTTTTCGCTTCAGTCTGTGATATTCGGTGTGCTGGAATGGATCCTTTTTTGCACCTGCTTTTGCCAGTTTGTCGCTGCCTCATTTACTACAATATCACAGTTTACAGGAATATGTGGCAGCATAACGTTTTTGTTAGCAGACAGTTGGTTTAAAAGTTTTACAATTTGATTTAACTCAGAATCTGCTGTTTATCATCCAAGATGTTTGATATATACTGAATATCATTATTAGATTTGTCGAATGCATATTCCATGAATCTGTGATGATGAAATCTATGTTACATTATTTCTTAATTACACAATAGTCTCATCTGATTGGTGGCAGAAGCATACAATTTATTATATTTCAAGGAATTTTCTTATGGTCTAGCACATAACATGGTTATTTTGTTTTCCAAAATCTGCTTATGCAAAAACTCCGGAGTCTGCTCGTTGATGTATGTGAGTATGGATTGCTTCATTGTGTTCACTTGGAACACAAAATATAAAACTATATACAATTTTTAATTGATATTATGTGTACTTTGAGACACAGATCCCCGTCTAAAACGGACGTCTCGGGCCATTGGCGCAAAGATAAAACTGCGACACATCGCAATTCCATTCTCTGGACTACATCCTACATCTTGTAGAACCATGGGAGTTTGAGAACGAACGCTGAAGAAGAAAAAGACACTGATAAAAAATGAAAACTGCATTAAAACATATATTTAATTTAGAGTACTGTATCAGCCGGAGACTCCACAGAAAACCCTTCGTAACCCTATATCGTTATAGGGAGCAACAAGAAACATCTCTATTACACAGATATATGCCCCAACATCAGCGGCAGACGAAACAGAAATTGATGATTTTTATGAGCAACTACAATTCGCGCTTGAAAAAATAAACAAACACGACATAATAATAGTTTTGGGCGACTTCAACGCAAAAGTAGGTCAAGTCAGAGACCAACATGACCCGTGTCAAGGTACACACGGCCTAGGCATTAGGAACAATAGTGGAGAGCGTCTGCTAGCCTTTTGTGCAGAGAACATCCTAGCTGTAATGAATACTTTTTTCAGACAACACCCTAGAAGACTATATACCTGGACGTCGCCGGACGGAAAGACTAGAAACCAAATAGATTACATATTAATAGATCAAAGATGGAAAACAAACATTCTTCAATTCAAGACACTACCATGCGCAAACTGCGACACTGATCACGAGTTACTCATCGCAAAGTTCAAGGTAAAGATAAAAAAGACAACAAAAACTTCAATGATTACCAGATACGATATGGCGTCAATACCGAAAGAATACATCATCGAAATTCAAAACAAATTCGAAAAATTACTAGAAATACAAGAAGAACACACTCCAAATGAACTTGAAAACAAAATAAGTGACATTTCCAATGACTGTGCAAAAAACATGCTACAGAAAAAGAGCAGGAAGAAGAAAGAGTATATATCAGAAGAAACTATGAGCATTATCCAAGACAGAAGACACATCAAAAATAGTTGTAAAAACAGAACAAATTATAGAATCCTGTCAAGAGATATACAAAGAAGTATTAGACAAGACAAGCAAAACTACATAAACAAAATATGCCTGGAAATAGAAGGGCAGAAAAGCCAAGGTAATAGTAAAACGATGTTCGAAAATGTACGACACCTAAGAGACAGCAAACCTCAACAATCATTAAAAGTGCTGAAAGATAAACAAGGAAACATACTAACAGATGGGAAGCATATCTTACATAGATGGATGGAATACTGCAGTGAGATGTATAATGACACAAGAAAAACCAAAAACAGAACAATAAACGAATATGAAAAGGAGCCAGAACCCACAAAGGAAGAAGTAAGATACACAATAGAAAGTTTAAAAAAAGGTAAAGCTCCAGGCAATGATGGTTTAACAACAGAAATGATACACGCAGGTGGCGAGGCCGGAATCAAGATTTACCACAAACTCTGCTGCAAAATATGGGAAAGCGGTACATAGCCGGATGAATGGAAAAAATCATTATATATACCCCTCCCAAAAAAGGCGACCTTCAAATTTGCTCTAACTACCAAACTATAGCACTTATAAGTCAAGCAAGTAAAATAATGCTAAACATCATAATGCAAAGAATGAAACAGAAATTAGAGATGGAGATAAACGAAACACAGGCTGGTTTCAGATTGGGCAGAGGAACAAGAGATCACATTCTTAACATGAGATTGATCATAGAAAAGTGTAGGGAATTTTCAACTGACCTGCACATGTGTTTCATAGATTACTCAAAAGCGCTCGACTGCGTCCAACACCAGCAACTATGGGAGATAATGAACAGCATGGGTTTCCCAAGACATCTGATTCATCTAATAGAGGAACTTTACCAAGATCAAAAGGCTGCAGTGAAGTTAGAGAACGATCTCTCAGAGTGGTTTGAGGTAAATGGTGGAGTAAGGCAAGGATGCACACTCTCCCCATACCTGTTCAACATCTACGCTGAAAGTATAATGAGGAACGTGAGAGAAGACATACACAACACTGACTACCACGCTTTAAACATAGGTGCATTCCTAATCCCGGAACTACGCTACGCAGACGACACAGTGCTTCTTTCAAACGATATAAAGGGATTGGAACAACTAATCAAGAACACAAAGAAATATAGCGAAGCACAAAATTTGTATTTAAACACGCAGAAAACAAAAATCATGTCAACAGATAAAACAACACAACAACCCAAAATCAGAATAGACAATACAGAGATAGAATGTGTGGATAAATTTGAATACTTAGGAGCAAACATCAACAGTGCAGGAGACTGCATGGCAGAAATAAGGAAGAGATTGGCAATGGCATATTGCAAAATAACACGGCTGAAAAATATATGGAAAAACAACAAAATAGAAACGAAAGTGCTAATGTTACGAACTTTTATTTTTCCGGTTGCAACATACGGTTGTGAAACATGGACTCTAAGTAAAACAGCGGCAAAGAGGATCAACGCCTTCGAGCTGAAACGCTACAGGAAGATACTTATAATATCATGGAAGGATAAAATCAGAAACTCAGATATTATAAACACATTGAATATTCCAGAGTATTGGTTACTAAACACAATAACAAAAAGAAAATTACGCCTGTTTGGTCATATAAAGAGACATAACTGTTTAGAAAGACAAATAATGGAGGGAAGAGTACCTAGGAAGAGAAGAAAGGGCAGAACAAGAAGACGATGGACAGACGACATTAAAGATAACATGAATACATCGCTAGAAAATGCAAGCCACATCGCCCAAGACAGAGAGAGGTTCAGAGAGTTCATTGGGAAGACAACGTTCTGGAAGGAATACGTCACATGACACAACCTTATATGGGGTTGTGGATCCATAGCTTAATAACAACTGGTTTATATTTCTTGTAATCAATATTTTTTTATTATATAATTTACAGTTTTTTTTATATAACACATCTCTATTTTTGTTAATACATGTTAATATCATTTTTGTTCTTATTTGTGTTACTATGGTCACACATGTTTATCTGTTATCATGGTTATTAAACAACTGTACTACATATGAAGGCTATTCACATACATATAAGAAAAACTGTTATGACAATTGTGAATCCATGGATGGTTCCTTTCTTTCCATAGATTACAAGAATGATCTTGTAATGACACCACTTCAACCTGGCTGGAGCTGGCTTGGTAGAAAACGGGTAAAGAGTTTAGCTGTAGTTTTGTTTTAATTTTCTGAAATGACATTGATGAACTCTGAGCAAAGCTATATGTTTTAATTTTCTGAAATGACATTGATGAACTCTGAGCAAAGCCATATGTTTTAATTTTTTGAAATGACATTGATGAACTCTGAGCAAAGCCATATGTTTTAATTTTCTGAAATGACATTGATGAACTCTGAGCAAAGCCATATGTTTTAATTTTCTGAAATTACATTGATGAACTCTGAGCAAAGCCATATGTTTTAATTTTCTGAAATGACCTTGATGAACTCTGAGCAAAGCCATATTTTTTAATTTTCTGAAATGACATTGATGAACTCTGAGCAAAGCCATATGTTTTAATTTTTTGAAATGACATTGATGAACTCTGAGCAAAGCCATATGTTTTAATTTTCTGAAATGACATTGATGAACTCTGAGCAAAGCCATATGTTTTAATTTTCTGAAATTACATTGATGAACTCTGAGCAAAGCCATATGTTTTAATTTTCTGAAATGACATCAATGAACTCTGAGCAAAGCCATATGTTTTAATTTTCTGAAATTACATTGATGAACTCTGAGCAAAGCCATATGTTTTAATTTTCTGAAATTACATTAATGAACTCTGAGCAAAGCCATATGTTTTAATTTTCTGAAATTACATTGATGAACTCTGAGCAAAGCCATATGTGCCCAGTCTCTCCTGCACATGCTAAAGTGTATGGATGATGATGGTTTCCGTCCATAGCTCGTTGGTTATACACACAAACCTCAGTGGTCTTGTTCTGCTCGCCATGGAAGCAATCCAAAACTGTTCAAGTTGCATTGTCGTATCTCCTTATTGTATTATCCTGATTTTATAATGTTGATGTAAACATTGTAATATGGCACACCACCTACATGTTGCCGAGGCCCAAAATGGGAGTACCTAATAAATACACTTTTATCTGACGTGTATGTTGTAAGAGGAGATTAAATAGGCTTTGTGGAGGAATTTGGCACTTAGCCCATCCCACAGAGAGTCAGAGATATAAAAACACTTTTCTGAAGCTGGATATGACATGCCAAAAGGTACAGATATTGCAGCAAAGCTGTAAATCATGATGCAATGCATTCCATTCCATAAACTATATCCTACTATTCTGCTAAAGTTTGATGAGAGCAAAACCGGAAGAACCTCAACACTAACTTTCATAGTTTTGGTTATTTTAACACTAATGTATTGCTGTGGACTTCCACATGCTCAGGAGAATAAATCCACATAATTCTCAGCAAATAAGAATATGCAATGTACTCCATTTACGCATGTCTGAGCTACCGATACCAATGCTCGATCCTCCTAAGCACGGACTGAGTGTCTGTGACTATTATATATTCCAATGTTATTTTTGTTCCATAAATCCACTTCATTATCACTGTAACTGCTTCAATTTCCATTCTCATGATGAAGGTTGTTACAGTTCTTCTTTTTCTTCTGCTTCGTTAAATCACTTGAAACGTGTCTATACTCTGTATTATTGCAGTCTATCTATATATATAGTCGCTAAACACTTTGTTGCCTTTCAACGTCAGGAGTAGAAGAGTTTTCAGGAGAACACCCTCTTGTGTTCTGAGTATATTGTGGAATTTGTCGCCTTGTTTATTACGGTGGTCCATCATTTTCGTGGTCGGTTTCGTGGTCTGCCTTCACTGTTGGTGTGGTCTTTGTCTCTATTCATTCTGTTCCGTCATTTCCGTCATCTCTGTGTTCGTTTCGTTTCCATCTATATTTACGTTTGTTATGTACTCCCTGTTCCTGTCCTTCCTGCATCTCACGTACATATTTCGGTTGGACATGTTTGTGTGTTGCGATCATTTCTATTTGTAGTCTTTTGATGTTTTGTGCGTATCTTGATAAAGTTCTTTTGGTAGAAATGTTGCAAATGTTTTGTATATTGTAATTTCTATGTTTTCTTGTTTACACATCATAACCCCCTAGTTTTAGTGATATTCCATTGTGTCTAAGTGGAACGTTCTGAAAACCCGTGTTTTACGTAAGTACAAATGTATAGGAAATAGTATGATTCTGTGGCTGGTGAGTACAGAGATCGTCTCATAGTGCATAGATACCTTCTGGATGAACGGTACAGGGAAAACTTCTCATTCGGTCAAGGTATTAAGTTGATGAGCGGTACATAGAGCTTCTTATAGGTCAAAGTAACAGATTGTTGAGCGGTACAAGGAACTTCTCATGCGGTCAAGGTGCTGTTCATCCGTCGAAGTCGACGATGACCATTTAGCTCAACTGGGATGATGATGAGGATAATGATGTCTGCAGTATTCCCGACTGTGATTAATAAGTCCTATGCGTGCCTGGAATTGTCTACCACACTCTTGGCATGTGTGGGAGGAGTCTGCAGATAATTGAGCAGCTCTTGCCTTTCTTCTAGCGCATTTGTGTGTGCGCAGCTTCATGTCTGCGGTACTTTGCAGCTGCTGCACCACTCTTGATTCTGCGAAGCCAGTCGGATCTGTCGTGTGCAAGATTCTCCCATGAATTATTTTTTTAAAGTGATTCAGTGATGTCTTAAAAGTGTCTTTAAAACTCCTCTTATGTCCTTTCTTGCGGGAGCCAGTCTTGAATTCTCCATATAATAACTTCTTTGGTAGACAATGATCTTTTATGCGGACCATGTTCCTGCCCAACGTGTCTACGCCTTCATCAACATTGTATGCATGCTTGCAGACTTATACTTCATCAGTACTTCACTGTCTGGTATTTTATCCCACCGATGGATGTTGAGTATCTCACGAAGGCAGCTTAGATGGAAGTGGTTGAGTCTTCTAGCGTGTTTGGCATATACTGTCCATGTTTCACAGGCATAGAGGAGTGATGATATTACTCTTGTCTGGTAAACTATGAGTTTGGTGGTAGTTGTTATTTTTCATTTTTTCTGTACGTTTTTTTGTAGTCTTCCAAATGTGGCACTACATTTCGCTATTCTACTGTTTGCCTCAGTGACGAAGTTTACATCTAGTGAGAGAGTGCTGGTCAAGGTACCGGGTTAATGAGCGGTACAGAGCGCTTTTCGGACAGATAAGATACCTTGTTCTAACTATCTATTCGCTAACCCTTTGTTGCCTTTCAGCGTCAGGGTAAAAGAGTTTTCTGGAGATGGCCCTCGTGTGTACTGAGTATATTGTGGAATTTGTTGCATCTTTTATTTCGGTAGTCCATCGTTTTCGTGGTCGGCCTCTAGGTCTGCCTTTACTGTATCTGTGTAGCATAGCTTGCTGTGGTATGCGGTCTGATGGTAGTCTGCTGATGTGTGCAAACCATTTGATCTGTTGTCTCTTAATATATTCCAAGATTGGGGTGGTGCCGATGTTTTTTCTAATGTCCTAAATCCTCACTCTTCTAGCGATAATATTAGGATTCTGCATAAGCATGCCATTTCAGTTGTCACAAGTTTACGTTTGTCTTGTGCTGTCATCTATGTTTGTTATTGGTACCACAGCGTTGGCATAATACTAGTTTTAAATAATGTTATTTTGGTATTTAGATCTACAGTTTTATTGTTTTACATCTGTTGTTTTCAATATATATATATATATATATATAGGTGTTTCTTTCTGTTCTTTCTATTTTCATTACTTCTGTCTTTCCTATATTTATCTTCATGTTAAAGGTATGACATGTTTGATGTAATCTATTCATCAGGTTGCTTTCTTACATTGTCTTTGCTACTTTGCAGATATATCTATATATATTATGAACGATAGAGGGGGTGGGGAACAGTACACATCCCTGTCTCATACCCGAGTGAATTTGGAAATTATCAGATGTACCTGTGTTCGTTCTTACTGAGCATTGAGTACTGGAGCATATGCTCTGACATAGGCTTATCAGATGTTGGGGAACTCCATATGTCTGTAGTGTCATCCATAGTTGTACTCTATCCACTAGTGTAAGTTCCATTCTGCTCATTACAGTTTTACCCCCAGTTCTGGCTATTAAGGCACATCATGAAGACTTCCAGGAACCACAGAGCAAGCAGTGTATATAACAACATCATATTCTGTGGTGCTATCACAAAGGACCTGTTCGAATTTCAAGTTTCACATTTCCATTGTATCATGTTCTGCACTACCTGCACAGAGTAATAGTGATCTGTATATAGTTTTCTCATGTTCTCTCCAGTGTCTGTCCAATCCTCTTCTTTAACTAAAGAATCAGTTGTGGAAATCAGTACAATAATTGCTTCTGCCTGTATCATTCATGACATTTCCCTCTAAAGTCTAAAACCTTTGAGATTCATGTTTCTCTGGTTTTGGGTGCGCATGTTAATAGTTTCTGCGGCTTAGTACATGAAGAGTAATCTTCATCCCCAATGGCAGATTGCTGCCATGGGACCTACCTTTGCATTTACCTCGCATGTATTTCTTAGTCTGAACCAAAAAATGTCCCGATTTGATGGATACTAGGCCTAGCATGTTTTTCATTACCATGTCTAGTGCATTCCAGGACTACTAGCATTTTTTAAATTCTGTATGTACTCCAACCTCTGGCACTGTGTGTCAGACAGTGTTAGAAGTCCCAGAACATATCAATCACTGACAGTATCAACGGTTAATGAGTAGGGCATTTATTTGTTGTTCTAGATGTGCAAGCTACCATTGTTTTAAGAGATGCCAGGCTATGTTTATTTCTCTGTGTGGCATGATCAGATGGATCATATATGACAGGATTCAGTCGAATTTTACCCTGAAATCTTTCTTTCTGATGTTCCTTAGATTGTAGCTTTACCATTGAAGGTGATATTTAGTGTATCAGCCCATACTATTAAGATATTCAACAACCACATCAAACTTTCTTTGTTTGGTGTAACCTTTGCACTAATGCCATGACACCATCTAGAAATGGTATGTAATGTCTCCTGCATACTATTGGCCATTTCCTGCACATCATTTTGGGTAACATGTTTTCATACTTTAGTTGGCCTGTTACCGATTGGACCACAATTTAATCTAATTTTAAGCTGTATAGATTCCGCAATGTGATGATTCTATAGCTGCTTAGCAATGTTTGGTATTTGTCAGGCTTAAGTAGTGAATGTAGATAATTATGTAGTCAGTTCTCAGGTATATGTTCCAACTGTATTTTGAATACTTAAAAATAAAGCAATTTATTATTTTATTGTGTATTTCTTTTTCAAGTTGCATAATGTGTTGGTATTGAACTCCATCATGTCCAGGCGCAGTAGTTGTGCTGACCTGCAAGATGTGTCTCACTTGAGCCTCAGTAATAAATTTGTCATAGATATTGTCAGTGAGGGTCGTACTTGCTCGTCGAGGGTCGAAAGAGCCAGGGTCCAACTCTTCCGATGAGTTCTTCCCCTTAAGGAACCAGGCTCACTGATGAGAAACGGTTCAGTACTCGATGGGCACAGGCACAGTACGTCCAATTACACGAGGCAAGTTCATAGACAGTGGAACACCTCGTGCGAGACAGACGAGAGTAAAAATCGTCTGTGCGACGAGTCACCACATACACGCGAGCCTGGAGACAGATATGGAGGCTGTTACAGGCTAGGGTAGTCCACTCGAATTGTCAAGGCATACCGAAATCGGATGTGCTAGATCTACAAGGCGCATAACTTTGGCACAACGTAATCACGCTCCCGGCGGAAATCGAATGTATATCCGTGCTGGTTACAATGGAGCGAACGCAAAACAAACAAACAAACAATAAAATATAGAAAGGTTGCAGGCTCGGACAACATAACAGCAGACATAATAAAAACTCTAAATGAGTTTGGTGTAGATACTATCACAGAAATTTGCAATGACATATACGAAACAGGCCATATACCTAATGACCTAACATCATCAATATTCATACCACAACCTAAGAAGCACAGGGCTGTGGACTGTACAGAATATAGAACAATAAGTATAATGAGCCATCTAACTAAAATACTTCTCAAGATAATACATGAAATAATTAAGAACAAGATAGACATGGAGGTCGGTGAAGAACAATTCGATTTTAGGAAAAACAAAAAACCAGAGAAGCTATACTGAGTATCCGGCTAGTGATAGATAAATATATAGAAGTCCAAAAAATGTATCTATATTAGCTTCATAGACTACAGCAAGGCCTTTGACAGAGTCCAACATGAAAAATTAATCAAATGTCTGCAAGAAATAGGCATAGATGGAAAAGACATCAGACTGATTAGAAATATATATTGGGAACAAACTGCATCAATAAGGTCTGAAAACAGCTACTCTCCATACATAGAAATAAGAAGAGGGGTAAGGCTAGGATGCATTTTATCACCTAGCCTATTTCATATCTACACAGAGAATATCTTTAAAAATATAGAAGAAATACCAGGACTCAAGATCAATGGGAAAATAATAAACAACCTTAGATATGCAGATGACACTGTTCTTTTGGCAGAAAGTGAACATGAACTACAAAGACTAATAATAAATCAAGTCAATAAATCAAGTAATGAATATGGACTGGATATAAATATAAAAAAAACAAAAAAACCATGATAATCAGCAAAGACACAGAAGAACAGGAGGTAAACATAAACATACAGGGAGGGAAACTACAACAAGTAAAACAGTATCAATATCTTGGACACATAGTCACAAATGACGGCAGATGTGAAACAGAAGTTAAAAGGAGAATAGGAATGGCTAAAATACCTTCAATGACATGAGGAGAATATTAATATATAAACAAATTACAAACTAGTTAACAATGAGAATTATAAAATGCCACATTTATTCCATATTAATGTATGGCTCAGAAACATGGTCACTAAATAAACAATTTGATGACAAAATTGATGATGTGGGTATATAGAAGAATAGGGAGAACATCATGGAAAGAGAACACAAATAAAGAGGTTCTAAACCTTACTTGAGGGTAAAGTCAAAGGGAAGCGAGCAAGAGGTAGGCAGAGATACAAGTGGGAGAGTAACATCACACGATGGACAGGTTACAGTCTAGCAGAGTGCACCACCAAGACAAGAGACAGGAGATGTTGGAGATACGTTGCAGCCAACCTTTCCTTGCGGAGACGGCACTTAATGATGATGATTAAATTATAATTGTAATTTTCTTTCTGCTTTTGCAAGTGACATTACCTCAGGTATTTTCTGTGTTATCTTCATGTTAAAATCCTATATGTTCTGTGGAGTCTTTTTTATAAGTTATTGTATTTATTCTTTCGTTGTTGATATTATTGCTTGATTGTCTGAAAAAAGAAGTTTTGTTTAGGAGGTTGTTTAGGTTGTGTTCTTCATTAGTGTTGGTAATTTTACATATACAATTGATATATGTGATGAATAACAAGGGAGATAGCAAACATCCTTTTCGCACACCAGAGGGTATGCAGAATTTATCTGAAAGTCCAACACTTGTTCTAACTGCCACTGACTGCGTGTGTAACTCTACATGTACACAAGTTGTTTAGATGTTGTGAAACCCCATATTTTGATATTATTTCTATATCATCATCATCATCATCATCATCAATAAACATGGCATGCAGCTATAACAGATTGTCTTTACTTAGATTTGTCTTTACAGATAATTTCTTTACTTTCAGGATAGCTCAGATATCGAATTGTGGGTATATCAAAGCTTTCTGCCGAAGTTCTTATTTCTGGTTACCATTCATGTGCTACTTTCACAGATATGCTTCTACTTTAAAATTGGTGTAAAGGTTAGTATGGTATAACTTTAGTATGGTGTAGCTTTAGTATAGTATGCTTTAGTATGTTATAGAAGCCATGCTAGAGTAGTTGTTATTCCTTTTACCCAGACAAGTTTATTTTGCTTCAGTTTCCACTGATAATTATGGAAGAGTCACTCGAAGACCTAGACACCAGGAATGTGTACTAGCGTTCATGCTATGAAAAGTTTTAGAAATATCACATATACTATGGAGTTAGTGCGGAAGATACCACCAGTCAGGTAGTCTCTGGTTAAATACTGGCTAAGCTACAGAACATCCATAAAACAGCATACTTGGCATTGATATGGTGAGGGAAATCAGTCCAAATCCTAAACACAACATCAACCTCCTCGGAAAGAAAGACCAGAGTATCTGCCGACTGCGCACACAACATGTACAGCTTAAGAATAACCTGAACTGAATACAAAAACAACACACTGTAGGGTTCTGGATGTGCATTAATTCCTATGAAACGGTTGAACACCACTTTTTTCAATGTCCAGCGCTGGATAACATCAAGAAAATGTTTTTCTCTCCAAGGCCAGATAAATGGACCACCTTATATAGAACAAAACATCAGCTCATAAACACATTCACATATCACACAATGGCATTAGGTCAAAGGGCATGAGCCCATGGACCGATGGATCACCAACCAACCAGTAATAAGAAACACCAAAACTGTTTATAACCAATGTTTCTTCTAAGGTGCATTGCTGCATTGACCATTAGAGCTGTACATTAGTTTGAAAATTTTGTCCACAAGACTGAAAGCTTCCATTGACCAAGATAAATGGTGGTCTTTTTATGCTTACTTGACAGAAAGTGTCCATTGACCAAGATAAATGGTGGTCTTTTTATGCTTACTTGGCAGAAATTGTCCATTGACAAAGATAAATGGTATTTTTGCTAGCTTGAGAGAAAGTGTCCATTGACCAAGATAAATGGTCTTTTATTTCCGTACTAGACAGAATGTTTTAAACCAACGATCAATTACTTTTTTCCACGTTATAGTCCAACAGGGGCCTTTCTCAAGAAACACACAAAACCATAAACCAAAATATTTAAAACTGGGATGAATTGAACAAGTTTTTCTCATCAATTGGAAATTTTTTGGGGTGAAAAAAATCATGTTCAAGTCATAACAGTTTTAAATATTTTTATTGTTCTGTGTTTTTGTGATTGTTATGTGTTTGTTGCGAAAGGTCTCTGTTGGACCGTAACGTAGAAAATTTCTTTGTTATTTGGTGTATTGCTAATTATTTATTTTTAACATTGATAGTTAGGATTTTACAGTAACCTTTATAATTTATTTAGTATTTACTACTTATTCGTTTGGTTAATTCGGCACTCTCCAATTTTGACATCCTCTGACATTTTGGTTATTAATACAGAAATGTTTTCAATGAATGAGATGAATGGTGGTATTTTATTGCTTAATTTGCCAGACAGTTTTCAATGACAGAAGAGATCTTTTATTTACAAACAACAACGCTTGTGTATCCTTCTTTGAAATGGTGTGGCTTCTCAAGAGCTCAATGTCTTCTGTTTCTAATTTGCAGTAGTAGGCTGGTTGCATAATACCATGGTTGCTGGTGCACCTCTCTGCATGATATCTCCAACTTCAGCACCTGTGCTTGCTTGGACAAGACTGTGGTTCTGCGTGATATAGTGGATAGCCAGATCAATCTTAGTTTCCAGCCTCTGTTGACTGGACTAGTCTCATCTCCACTTTAAGGAGTTGGCCTTGATGGGAGCTCTATTTCATACCCATAAGACTCCAATTATGAGCAGTATGCAATGGGATGAAGCCTCATACTAGGAGGAAGGAAGGAATAAAACTTCCACAAAAGAATAATCTCACTGTACATGCATGTCATCTGCTAGAAATTTACTGTCATATGGAGGATGGTGCTGTCGTATGGAGGATGGTACTGTTGTATGGAGGATGGTAATGTTGTTTGGATGATTGTATTGTTGTATGGAGGATGGTGTTGTTGTATGGAGGATGGTGTTTTCGGAGATACATCATGTGCTTATTTTTGGATGATTGTTTTTGGATGATTGTTTTTGGATGATTATATTTGGATGATTATTTGTGGATGATTATTGTTTGGATGATTGTATTGTTGTATGGAGGATGGTGTTGTTGCAAGGAGGATCGTGTTGTATGGAGGATGGTGTTTTCGGAGATACCTCATGTGCTTATTTTTTTGCTTCTCTCAACATAAAAGAGTTTTACAAACTAATAATAATTTATTAACTTTTGATATAATTATTAGTTAACTGATGATAATTGTGTTTCTATGATATAATTATTAGTTAACTGATGATAATTGTGAATCTATGATATAATTATTAGTTAACTGGTGATAATTGTGAATCTATGATATAATTATTAGTTAACTGGTGATAATTGTGAATCTATGATATAATTATTAGTTGACTGCTGATAATTGTGAATCTATGATATAATTATTAGTTGACTGCTGATAATTGTGAATCTATGATATATTTATTAGTTGAATTATGATAATTGTGAATCTATGATATATGTATTAGTTGACTAATGATAATTGTGAATCTATGATATAATTATTAGTTGACATGATAATTGTGAATCTATGATAAAATTATTAGTTAACTGGTGATAATTGTGAATCTATGATATAATTCTTAGTTGACATGATAATTGTGAATCTACGCTCGTATGATATAATTATTAGTTGACTGATGATAATTGTGAATCTATGATATAATTATTAGTTGACTGATGATAATTGTGAATCTATGATCTATTTATTAGTTGACTGATGATAATTGTGAATCTATGATATAATTATTAGTTGACTGATGATAATTGTGAATCTCTGATATAATCTATGAATCTAAGATATGATATAATTTTATTTGACTGATGATACTATTTGTGAATCTATTTATAATTCTTAGTTGTATGAAGATAAAATTTATGAATCTATACTTATTAGTTGACTGATGATAATATGTGTGAATCTACATACAATTCTTATTTGAATGGTTGTACTATTTATGTACCTGTGATAAGTCTGGATAGATGTGTCCACATTCCAACATTTTGATATTATACGCAGCTTTATTCAGTTTTCGTGATGAGAAAACATCTGCTTCCGGATGAATTGATCTCTGCATTACGCACTGAGCGCCCCCCACCATAGACATGTATAGGGGTAGTGGGGCTCGTTTTTGAATATCGGTACTGTTTATGTACCTTTGATATAATTCTTAGTAGAATGGTGATACTATTAATGTATCTGTGATATAATGTTTCTGTGCCTGCTATGGCAAAGGGGCCTTTATTTCCACAGCCCATAGAAAGTCCCCCCTACACTCCTTCACAGGAAAACATGCAGTAACGAAAGTATATAATTCTTAGTTCATAATTACATAATATATTGTTCACAGCTGCATTCCTGCATCCTACTGGTATATGATATCATAGCAGCATGTTTCCTTTTGGGCGTAAGACTGATACTGATGCAGATCTGCCTTGCAATCATAGTGTATGCTGTTTCTCATTCAGGAAGTATATTCCTTGCATGGCTGATGGAATTGGCATTGATATCTTGCTTAAATTCTAGCGTTATCTATAAAATGCAGGTGTGTATATTAGTTGTGACATACATTTTGAATTTATTGAAAATAGGGGCAAATAATTTGCTTTACTGATATTGCAAACATTTCTTGATAGACCAACTGCGTTTGAGAAAATATATGCTTTGTGGACTGCTCCTGCCGAAAAGGGAATCAACACCCAAAGACGCAAAGTAGTGCTAGTAACAATTACCAATTTCATGCTATGTAGTGGAGAGGGGGATGAAATAGTTTTGAGCTTCTGAGGTGGGTCAGGATAAACAAATGTTGGATCACACTGACCTAAGACACAGTGTAAAGTCTTGAAGATTGTAGTATGTCAACCATTATTTATTTTTGGAAACCAGTGATTTTGTGTCCATGTGAATTCACCTATTGACCAGGTGACTTGGGTTTCACGTTCCACTGTCATTGGTGTTTTGAAAAAAAAAATACCATGGTCTAACGAGCCATAAGGAAATGGGTACCAAAACTCATGCTCTGTGAAGGTTGAGCAGTGTTGTCATTGCTACTATGGAATTGCTGATGTCTGATACTAGTCAGTGGGTATCTGGTCAACCATTGTCTAAACAACTGAGTACTTTTGGGAAAACTGTGTCATGACATTGATTTGTAACATCTGTCTTTATCTCAGTCACCTTTGATGTATAAAGTTGATGTTAAATTAGTGCACATTTGTATAAAACAGGTGTTAAATTAGTACAAATATGTATTAAGCAGTTGTTAAATTAGTGAACACATGTATAAAGTAGGTGTTAAATTAGTGTACATAAAGAAGGTGCTAAATTAGTGCACACATGTATAAATTAGGTGTTAAATTAGTGTACATATGTACAAAGTAGATGTTAAATTAGTGTTCATATGTATAAAGTATGTGTTAAATTAGTGTACATATGTACAAAGTAGATGTTAAATTAGTGTTCATATGTACAAAGTAGATGTTAAATTAGTGGTTGCTTTGTTGTAGATCCAGCGGTCCATGGGCTCATGCCCTTTGACCCAATGTCATTGCGTGTATATGCTGTGTTTGTGAGCTGTTGTTTTGTTCCATATAATGTATTCCATTTATCTGGCCCTGGAGGGTTTAAATTAGCGCACATGTATAAAATATGTTAAATTTAGTTCTCTCCACTAAAGATGCATATAATGTTTTAGTAGAGCCTTTATTCCCCTGAAATTGTAAAGTTTATGGAATTGAAAAATGTTACAATTCCTTTTGTCCATTTATCTGCTTCTTCATTGCCAGAGATGTCAAAATGAACTGGTATCTATTTTAGTACTAATGTAGTTTTCCTGGATAATTCAGAAATGCTTTGTCTGATGTCATAAATGGCTTTGTCTTGTTTGGTGTGTTGGGTGGGTTGTGAAACTTTGAATTAATTCTCAGCAGTGTAAACCTTACAGTAATTTCTTTAATAATTTTGGCAAGTTGGAGGATGTATATAGCATGTATACATTTCAATTTTTCTATATTTGTTTTGTGGCTGTTTCTTTAATATTTGAAATTTTACCTTATAGTTTTTGTATTTAGCACAATAATTGAGCCTTTATGCTTTCTGACTTCATGGTTTCAGATTTTGTTTCAATCACAGTAAATGAGCATTTTTATATAAATTTAATGTCTACTGGTTTAATTTGCCTTCCTTCGTTCCTTTTGTGTCCAAAAGAACATTGGTAACAATGGTGGTTCAAAAATGATGTTCAAGAACTATTTGTGTGTGTGTGTCCATTATTACATAGTTGTTATTAAATATTTGTATCATTAATCAAAATAATTTATTATTTGCTTTCCAAGATTCAATATTTTATTGCTGATTGTTTATTTCAGTTTCATTTGATTTCACTGCTTCATTCTTTAATATATCTTTGCAGATCAGCTACCTTCAGATGTATGGTTTTGAAAATGAATACAAGTTTAATGTGCAAACTTCATTTGTATATATACGTTTCATAAGCTTTGCATTGGATAAGATTCAATACATAAAATCTCAAGCATCATTGACAAAAACAGAGACACAGACATATACTGATATTGGGGAACATGAACATAATACAAAAAGGAAATCTGATGACAGCATTCCTGAAAGCAGAGAAGAATTAAATACTGATGTCTGTCATCATAAAAAGATTGTCCATGAAAGCTGTGATGAAGCAAGTTTACTGAAGAACACAAACTCTAATATTGTTGATTGTGATCCATCATTTCTGGATTTGTTGTTCTATATATTTTATTTGCCAACATTGATGGATGGTCCAATTTTTATTTATAGAGACTTCCATAATCAAGTAAAAAGTTCATTTAAATCTTCAAATTTTACTCCAGATGTTTATGACATTGTTAAACAGTTTATCAGGATAACATTTTGGGCTGTCTTCATTGAATTTTATCTCCATTTCCTTTACCATAATGCTCTTGGTGAACATCCAGAATTACTTAAGAGTTTGTCCGTCTGGGCTTTAGTAGCAATCAGTTACTTCCAAGGCCAGCTTTTTATGATTAAATACTATGTATTGTATGGAGCCAATATTCAAATATCCAGATTTGATGGAGTAGTTCCCCTGGCAAGGCCACGTTGTGTAGCTTGGGTACATTCCTTTACAGACATGTGTAAATACTTTGATGTAGGTCTGTATAACTTCATTAAGACTTATATATACATCCCTATGGGAGGGTCAAAAGCAGGCCTTCTTCGAAAGATCTTTGCATTATCTCTGGCATACATGTTTGTCGGTTATTGGCATGGTGCCAAAAAACATATTATCATCTGGTGTGCTGGCAACTTTCTCATGTGTAGTATGGAAACTGCAGTCCTTTCCCTGGAACAGTGTGCAATTGGAGAAAAACTGGTTAGTATTTTTTGAATTTAAGATAATCCAATTGAAATGAACTTTTAAAAATAATATCGGCAATATTAATTGAAAATATGTAGATAATATTGTTGATAAAAATATTGTATTATTGGGATGATCTCAATGACAAGGAAAGGCAGAGTGGGGCATTTGATGTAAAAACTGTATCTAGCCATATTGAAGCCATTCAGTTATCTGACACTGTGGAATCATGGGAAATGAGAAAGCGGATGCTCTGTCAAAGGCAGGAAGTGAAATGGAGCAACACAGACTGCCATTGTCTTACGGAGAAGTAAAAACAATAATCTGCAACACATACTCAACAAAGTGGAAGAAAGAAACGGAAGGGGAATACGAACATGATGCAATACATCTCCTCCAGAGATATCAACATACTACAATATTTCGCATTAGAACAGGCCACTGCAGACTGTTGGGTCACCTTTATCGATTAAGGATCTCATACACAGATGAATGTCCATGTGGATCCGGAACCAAGACTCCAGAACACATACTTCAGGACTGCCCAACATACAAAGAGCAGAGACAGCAGACCTGGACAGAGGATACAGACTTGAGGCAAAAGCTATGGGGCAGCCGTTCTGACCTGGGGAAGGCAGTGGACTTCGTCTTGATGACAGGTCTGACGGTATAGCATGACTACATGCTGAACGCAGAAGAAGAAGAAGTTATCTGACTGTGTGGTCAAAAGTGGTTAACATTAATACAAATAATCATAAATAACCAAATGGTCGGAGTCATCTATTATGTGTATTATTGTGTAGTTTATAAATTGAAAAAGGTCTCATTTGGACCAACACGTTTAGAATTGTCCAGTTTAGTTTTATTGTATGTTTTTTATTTACTTTTTTAATATATTTGTATTCATAGGTACGGTAAATTTTTCTAGTAACCAGTTTAATTTATTTTGCTTTACCACACAAACAATCAGTTGCATTCTTTCATGTGATTGAATGTCTGCATACAAAATTAGTGGAAGACATTTCTATATAAACACAAAGACCTCCTCTGAATGAGAAGTTTTTTAAATTGAATTTTATACCACTAAAAGTATATATTCTTTAGAGTATGAAAGAACGTTCTGGATAAACACTTCATTGCACATAGGAAACACGAGCTTCATTGCTTGTAATTCCTGGGAATTGAAACAAAAAGACTATTCTCTAAAATTGTTTCAACAGAATGCAGAAGAACTAGGAATTAGGTATTAGGTCTGTTGATTATCCCCTTTGCACATCGGACACGTCCATAGGTGTTTCGATCTCCTCTTCAGTAAGGGTATAACGGCTGATGGTTCCGGTTCTATGTTGGATCACTACTCTTTTTGAAATCTTTGTCAGGGGTTCTCTATGAGCCATGCCCATCCTCACTCCCAATTCTCACATTCTCGATATTGACTCATGCTCATTCACCTCAAAATCCTCTGATCATGAGGACTCACAAGAGCAATGAGTATGTCTGCTCGGTCCATAGGCTGACCGTCTGTTGTTGTAGCGAGACTAGCTAATTGATTGGCCCGTTCGTTTCCCTCCATGCTCATGTGCCAGGGGACAAAAATAAGTGTGAGCTTTCATAGTGATGCCCGCATTTTATTTCTCTCTAATGACTCCATCCATTCCCTACGTATATCCTCTGTTTTAACTTTCTGAATCATATTCAGTGAGTCACTTAGTATACATGTATTGAAATAGGCTTGCGATTCTAGCCAGTAAAATATTTACAGATAATATTCTGTAAATGAGTAATGAGAAGCTGCAGATGCAAAAATTACTTAAAACATTGTGGTAGGATTTGAATGTGCATAAAATAAAAAAAATGTGGATAGGATCTGCATGGTACATAAAATCGACTGAAGATATAACAAATATTCTTTATTTATGGCTATGAAACATACCACTAAGAAAGGTTAAACAAAATTCACAGGATGAATACTCACATTATTCATGAAATACTCATATTATTGAGAATAAACTCATAAAGTTAATAAAAGTGTTAACTAGAATATCCCAATGTTATCTCTGTTTTGTTCTCTGTGTTTATGAGCATTAAACCATAACTGTCTCCAGTATCGAAGTCCTGTCCACAGAAAACATAAACATGACCTGAAAGGCTCATTTTGTCTATTTCTGTGTTTTCGTTGGTTTACCTTGGCTATTTTTGGCATTTGACTCCAAGTATATGAATAGTGACTAATGAAAATTCTGACAATAATAAAAATGTTACAAATGAAGTCATAGTTAATTCTGCAGAGAGATCTTATAGTACTGTCAAAGGTCACGATTAAAACAGAAGCAGTTTAACATGTAGATTTCCATGTGACTTGTAGATCTGTGACCAGATCAGTGATACAGAAATGAGGATCAAGGAGAAAATTAATGCATTCTCTCTAACCTCTTGGGTAGCTTTAGACCGATATAGGAATTAAGATCAGTGATGATCTAAGTGAGATGGTCATTGAATTAGAAGGCATAAATGACACGGTGAAAATCTTATGATAAATTTATTCAATGTGGAATTATCACATGCATGGCAAATTAGTTTAGCGTGGAAGTAAAGTGGTTAGTAGACCTGCCTCACAAAAACAGCTTGAAGGCCAATCATCTAGATTGTTGTAGTGATGGAATTGGATGTATCAGTATACACATACAATTGCAATACTTGGTAGTTGAAAAACTATGTCTATACAGGATGTGTTTTTGCATGTTAAATTTCTTTACAATTGTGTGTTTCCTTTATATAAACCAACTCTGTTATTTTAATAGTGGAAAAGTTCCAAATATTCTCAGGTTATACATTGTAATATACAGTAGGCGTGTATGCTTAGTTCCTATATAATTTCTCACCAATGACCTTCCATTATGCAACAGTAAGCTCCAAATAGATGAAATGACAATATAGTGAAGCTTTCTTCTTATGGAAGGCTCATAGGACTTCATCTGTAGAATTACATTTTCCTTGGGGCTGCAACTCAGAGAACCCAAGAGTGCATATTATGCTGAGAGAACGAGATGAACTCTGGTCCTGACAGTTAACATATATAGCATGCTCGACTATAAACAGATGGCATATGGTGTGCGGGATGTGACAATTCCTTTGGAGAACCCAGAAACTGGCAAGCATGTGAGCCCAGCATAATTAGAGAGCAACCATGGATGGTGGGGAATGAGTAGGTGGCTGTTCCGCTCATCCAAGTGACCAGGACTAGGGTGCTATGGACATCTCTGACAGGAAAGGATGGCAAGGAAGAAAAACTGAAGCTCATGACTCCAATCCTGTAATAGAAAGTTAGAAAAGCTACAAAACCCCTGAACTGTATCCTCAATAAGATTGAGATTCATGAACATTGAATCTGTTGATGTAGTCTGACAGGAGGAGCAAAGAATTGCAACACTGTTTACTTTCAATACATGTGATAAGAGATTACTAAGATGCTTATGGGGTGGAGTGTTGGCTGTTCCATCTCATATAGGGTCAAAGTGATCCATAAGCCATGCTGAAGTCAGATGTGTTCCAGCTGAAAGGCACAGATATGTAGCAAATCTGTCAACCATGACACAGCATATTCCATTCTCTAGAATGCATCCTGAAAATCTGAAGGTGTTTAAGAAAATTAATGTAGAAAAAGATGAAAAGGCTCTATTGGAGAGACCCTGATAGTCTTCTGTAGTACTATAATATTGAATGAGAAAGGCAGTTGCAACAGTTCATGACACAACAAAACTGAAACAAATAATTTGAAAACAAGCATAGTACAAGTAAGAAGATAATGGATAAAACTATCATCATATCTTCACCATTTTTTCAAAGGAATTGAACACCTTTTGGACTACCAAAGTTTCAGTAAAATAGTTCTACTAACTAATAAGCAATCTACCACTGAAGACGGATGTGCCAGGCTATTGCCCCAAATGAAATGGCGACAGAACACATTTCCATTCTCTGGACTACATCCTGATGACAATCTAGTAGGACCAGTGTGCTGCTACAAGAGAGATCTAGTGGGAGTTTGAGAATGAATGAAGAAGTGCAATCTATATTGTATCAATAAAATATTAAAAGACTAATTTCTAATTGTGTTTATTATTGACAGAAGTCATGCCTAAGTCCTGCAGCTGACCTCAGATTGAAAGCCCTCATTATTGCTCCAGCCTATGTGATTTCTTGCCTGCAAACTTTCTATTTCTTCTTCTCTATGGAAGCTGGCAATGTCTTTGTCTCAAAAATGGCTACAGGAGGTGAGATTTTAAAATTATTATTAAAAAGTTGAACTCACTTTATGAAATGAATAGATACATCATCTTTGCTCATTATAAAACTCCAGCACTTTAGCCTACATACTAAGTTGAAGGTTTACAGAATGGTGGTACTTGCAGTGCTGTTATAAGCTGGTGAAACATGGACCATATATAGACATGTGGGGAGGCCCAATCACTTCCAGACAACTTGTGTCAGGAAAGTTATATCATCAAATGGCAGGATAAGATTCCAGATACCAATGACAAAGCTGCTGGTATCCCTAGCATTGACATAATTCCGTCACATGGTGAGTGTGCCTGATCATTGCCTATCAAAGTTAATCCTCTATGATGTGTTGTAGAAGAGCATGCATTTTCAAGGTGGCCAAAGAAAGTGCAATAAGTACTCACTAATTACCACACTGAAAGACCTTTTACATAAACCATGATATCAAAACTTCCTCATTGCACAAAATGATACAGGATTTGGAGCCCGTTGTCTCCTTACGTTTTTAGGATTAACCTTAGCATGCTGTAAAAAAACAAAAAACTTACCTCCTGCAACTGGATTATTTTTTGGTACTGTTACATAATAGGTGGTGACTGTTTTGAAAAAGCTATATTGTTTGTGTTGTTAAATATATTTACATAATATTTATACATATAAATAAAGAATTGAATTCTGTATATATTGATGTAAGTTTTGTTTGTGTGTGTATGATATGAGACATGTAAGACAGTCGCAAAAACATTTTTTTCACAAAAAACAAGCAAATTATAACTAAAAGAAAAAGAGAAAATAATAATTATGACTTTATTTTTTGAATGCCCTGGAGTGGCAACAGTTTATTATAGGCCTAATATGGTGGTATTTATGGTGAAATTGGTATAATGTCATGGAGGAAAAGGAATAAAGTTACAGGTATGTCATAAAATCCTTCTATAAATCTAGATCTAGTCCAAAACTGTCTTGTTCCAATTTGGTTGATGTTTTAATATCAAATTGATAACTGATGGGGTGTAACCGATTTTCAAGTTTGGAAATAACTTATCTTTCCATAAATAATCATCTTAATCAAAATCCATAATGATTTTAATGTAAATACGATAAAACAAAAGTCTATAAAACCCAATTCAATGTTATGGCGCCGTTCTTGTTTGAAATTGTCAACATATTGCGAAAGTTTCGATATTTCAATGACATTTGGCACATAGTTGCCACTAAAACTGCATCAATTGTAGTCAATTCAATAAAATACCAGATTGATCTAATCTGGTCACCAAAATATTCATATTGTGGTTTAAAAATTTTTTTTCTACTGGGATCTAGCAACCGGGCCTTTGTGAGGCTTGTACACTCAACCACATATATTTTAGATAGTGTAAACCGTTGTTGAATGTACTCTATGGCCATGCGCTAAAGGTTAATTAATCTAAATATTATATCAATAATTAATCAGTAATTAATTTAAATATTAATTTATTGGGTTAAGGATTGTCACGTTTTACATAATTATCGCTAAATGAATTAATGTATATTTAAATTAATAATTATAAACATAAACTGATAAACATAGCCAAGGGAAATAATCAAATAGGGGACACGTTCAAAACGAGCCAAGAGTTCTATTACTTGGAATTCCTTGGTATTGGAAAAACCAAACAAACCAAGATATATCGGACAATGCTGCACTAAACAGGGCCTTATAACACTCTATAGTCAAAAGAGGTGTAACAACTTGTGAAAATGGACAAATGCAGCAGCTCACAGTGAAGAGAAACTGAAAAGATCAACTACTATCAACAGCGATCATCATCACTTGTGATGGATAAATAGCAAGATAAAAATATCTTATTACTAGTAGACCAACATAAAATCTACAGTATGTCTCTTTAAAAAAAACATCTCTAAGAAGGATGTTTCCCCAATAAGCACTTACACACTTACCATTGGATGGAGTCTGGGTATGAAATCAAGATCGGGACAAAAATATGCCATTACTATAGTGATGACCTCACTGTAATCATGATATAGTTTGTATCACGATATTTGCTTACATTGCAGACATTTTCTGAGCAAAAATAATTGATTAATTTTGTCAATATAGATCTATTTGAATCAACTGAAGTGAGATTTATTTTATGGTATTATTCTCCCATACACAAATAGATACATGTATGTATTGCATCAAATGCAGCCATAGTCAGTGAATTGAAAATGGATAAGGGATATATTTTGTGGTTGCTTGGCGAACACCTGTTGAATGTAGACACTACTATACATGATGCAAGCAAATTCAAGTAGGAAGCATGAGGATAAATTAAAATAATATGTCTCTAAGTTATTTTTGTTTATAAGCTGGCATGTAGGTTCTTATAGTATGAATATGGATGGTCTATGTTTGTGTTCCTAAGGATACTTCAATATCTGTATGGGATGTTCATTGTTGTTGAAATAGTCTTTCCTCAATTGGTCTGTTCTGAGTGACTTGAATACATAGGTTGAATGTCTTGATGAGATCACATCTTGTTTGTTGAGGATGTAGTTGGTCAAGTACGGAAAACTGTTAAATGTGTGTAAGGTTCAATTCCCTTCAGCCTATAGGTGATGCACCTAGAATATGATTGGAATAATTTTTGTATTTAGTATAGCATGAGTAAGACAGTGTGGCATGAATACATGTTTGTCCTTGAACAAAGACATCCCAGTGCAGCATCATCCCAGGATTGATGTATCCTGCTAGGAGCATAGAATATACTTTGGGGCTAACTATTTCATCATTCCTCTAGACAGCTTTTTTAATCCATCTGCATTGATGTATATCTAGGTGCTCACCAATCACCTTTCTAGGTGCTCACAAGCACCTTTCTGGATTACAACTGTGGTACAACTTACAATGAAATTATTGCTCCAAATTACTACATTGGGACACTCAATCTATTTTACAACATCACGGATGGTTTTATGTGGAAAGTAGAAATTAACATAATTGTAAAAAAATGAGGGTAATATTGTAAGTGAATCATTTTAATGTCTTTATAACCATATGTCTCCTCCAATTTAAATTTACTTAAATCTGTAAGTGTTGATTTATACTCTCATTACTCTTCTTGTCTTCAGCAAGCTGGACAACCATGCTCACAGAATGGGTCATCTTTATTGCTTGTGCACACAACAGCCTGTATGTGATACAGTGGTATACAAACAAGAAGAACAACTTTCATGATAAACACAAGATGGATACAAAATTGAAGACATCATGAGAGAAGTCAACAAACTCACTTCATATCATTTGGTTGTCCTGGTAGAAACTACATCACTGCAGTATGACTAAGCTTGTATAGATTGAGAGAAAGAGGAAATCTGTTTTCAGAATGTAGTACACATAACAGAACAAGTCTGATAAAACAACATAAGACATCTTATCTAAATTGCAACACACTAATTGCACTTTTTAGAACGCACACAAAAAAAGCTGTCATAAAGGAACATACATTACTGACGCTAATTATATACTAGTGGAAGATTATAAACAATTCTTACGCCAATAGAATGATATTTATTAGAATGCTACAAACATGATATTTATAGATTATAAATAGAATAAAGATTTTGCCAAAATAATTGATTGATTATCAATCAATTATCACTGCTTGAAAATGTGAATAGAGTTTTGGGTATTACATAATTATCAAGTGAAACCTCCACATCAAAGGTTCGCTGCAATTTACCTCAATATTATCTATCTGACATTCTGTATATTTTTGCTCTCAAGATATTTTTTACCTACTTTGTCATGCATAAATTGTTATGTTTAAGTATAGTCTTCAACAAGTTGTCATGCTTTTATGTCCAAAATATTTTATTTGTTTGATATTTCCTTTAGTAATACTTTTTCATTCATACTATTTTCTTTTCATCATTATTTGATCACAAGATCATTCTTGTCTGCACTGCTTGATCATGATGATTCTTATCTACACTGATTATGTTAAAACATTATTTTGTGTCTATTAGTTTGTTTCATAAGGATTTCTTGTGCTGCAGGGAATAATTTTGAATATCTTTTGCAGTTTATGGTATCAATCATGTTATAAAATACATATTAGTTATAAAATACATATTATTTACACTATTCTGTCCATATGAACGATTCTGATATGAAAATGTTCAGAAATGGATAGGTAATAACATTAATTTTACATTGTCGCATTAAGGTTTCTTTGATTTCTTCCACCCATGAAGTTAATTCTTCTTCTTCTACATCGTTCTTCAGTCAGATATCAGGTTACAGCACCAATAGCTTCAATGAATTGTGGAATTCGCTTCAGGTCATCCATGGAACGCCTCAAGTCTAGAAGCAGTGTCGTCTCAGTAGGCCATATTTTCTGCCTCACTTCTTGGTAGAGTTGACAGGCATGAAGAATGTGTTCTGCAGTCTCTGGGCTCAGTCCACAGTTGCACAGGTCTGTCTCACCAATCTTCAGCGATGGGGTGCAAAGGGAACGCATTGCTTTAGGCGGACCCAGGGTTAGCAGATAACAAGATCCCAAATGTACCTCCACGCGGTGCACCATGGAAACAGAAATAAAGCAGCTCGAGCTGATTCTGGCCAAATCATTTGGGGATCGTGTCCGAGAATGTGGAGGTAGCAGATGGAAAGAGATTTGACTGCACAAGAGACAGACAATATCTCCGACACCACCAGCATCACCGCATATAGCGACACTGTCGACATACAGTGAAGCTAGTCAGTCCAGTCCGAACATTGGAGGGGCGGCCAATGTAAAATGCACGTAAAGGTAGATGCATGGCGAGACAAATAGATTTCATACCGAGTACAATGAAATAATGAAAGGGCAGAACAGCGCTAGAGGGCAGCGCGAACTGCAAATAGAAAGTGAAAGGTCTCTTGGAAAGGGGAACTACAAGCTCCGTCAGCTCGAGACGAGCATCTAGTTACCTGTGTTCCTTACAGGCAGAGACCCAGACCCATTCATTGGCGTCTGGTAAAGAAAGAAGACCTAATCCAACTCTAATGTCGAGCCTTCCTAAACCGAAATATGCTCGCGAAGAGAAAGGGTTCTGTACCCGATGGGCTTAGGCAAGAAAGGGACAACGATGGTAGTCCTGGTCCAACTCTACTATCAAGGTTTCCTATACCGGAAGTACACTTGCAGAGAGAAAGGGTTCCGTACCCGATGGGCTCAGGCACAAAAGGGACAATGATTTAGCCCTGGCCCAACTCTACTGTCAGGTTTTCCTACACCGGAAATACACTTGAAGAGAGAAAGGGTTCAGTACCTGATGGGCTCAGGCGCTATTGGGACAAGGACGCTCAGCTCTAGAACGCCTTGCTCTCAAACGCGTGGTGTGAGACTCGAACTTGGGCAAGTGGTACACGATGTCGGTGAATGACACCTCGGCTAAGAGGGCGAAAGAGCCAGGGCCCAACTCCTCTGTTGAGTTCTTCCCCTTAAGGAACCAGGCTCACGGATGAGAAACGGTTCAGTACCCAATGGGCACAGGCACAGCACGTCCAAAAACACGAGGCAAGTATATAGACAGTGGAACACCTCGTACGAGTCAGACGAGAGCAAAAATCGTCTGGGCGAATAGTCGCCACTACGCGTGCCTGGAGACAGATATAGAGGCTGTCACAGGCTAAGGGTAGCCCACCCGAATTGTCAAGGCATGCCGAAATCGGATGTGCTAGGCCTACAAGGCGCATAACGGTGGCACAACGTAATCACGCTCCCGGCGGAAATCGCACGGATATCCGTGATGGTTACAATGGAGCGAACGCAAAACAAACAAACAATCAGTAAATACATTAAATAAAAATAAATGCAATCGTCAAAAAACGTGAGTATTTTATATCAATTGTTTAGTAGCATTTATATTTTTAAAACTTCTCCCTCATTGTTCTGTCGACATGAACAATTCTGACATCAAAATGTTCTGAAAGGTTTGGTTAATAAATATCTAACACTGCTGAAAATATTGTATTGTGTTAGTTATTTAAAATTTAATTTAGAAAAACACTTCATAACTACAAAAACAAACTACAGGTGTAATGTGCCTAGTAATTCTATTTTGAATATTCTACATGCATATTTCCAGTAGCATTATACGGTTGTGAGGCTTTTCATTAAATAAAACAGTAGCAGAGATAATCACTGCTTTTGAAATGAGATGCTACAAAAGAATTATACCTATACAATATACATCTAAAAAGACAAATCAAGAAGTGTTACGATCAATAAATGTTGAAGAGGCCTGGCTCCGTAACAACATCTTAACAGGAAGAGTGTTTTTTGTCATATAAAGAGACATGGAAATATTTATACCTAAAAGCAGAGTTAACGGAATCAGGGGAAGAGTGTGCAGTGATATATCAGATTGTTTAAACATGTCTCTATCAGCCGCAGACAACTCGCTCTCAGAATCGACGAGTGTTCAGAGAATTCATAAAGAAGACCAGACCACGTTCTGGAAAGAAATATGTCACATGATGATGACTTTTACCACTCCATGCAGACCCATAAGTGTTCAGTCTCTTTCAGCAGATGGTGAAGAGTAGACTTACTTTGGATACATGGGCACAACACCCCATACAAACAACGTACAATGTTTCTTAAGTTTTTGACACATATTACAATTACCTGATTCTCATACACTTTAAATATTGAGTCAAAAAATGACCTATTTGGTGATTTACATAAATATATGTATTTCCAATTGAACTGGAAATTGAACTTTGGATCCCCAGAACAGGAAGCCAGTTCACAAACAACTGAGCTACTATGGCCCAATGTTATAAGATGTGCCCTAAAATTCAAGAATATTTAAAAAGTATGTCATTATACTTTACTAATGATCAACACTAACACACTAGGGAGTTATTGTTGTGTATATAATGTTGAGTTATTCGCCTGCTGATCAGCAGACACAGAATTCAAGTTCACTCATTATTCGTAATTTGAAATACAATTTTGTGAAATGGTTCACCCAGCCACCAGGATGCGAGTTCAAGGGTTCATGCTTGGGAAAGGTTAAAGAGTGGTACTATCATTACTGAAGAACTGCGAAGGTGATATTGTTCTGATAGTTTGTGGTCACCTGCTGACTAGGTAACTGAGAGTGGGAAACTGTGTGCTATGACCCTAGTTCATATATCAGCTTAAATTGACTTTTGCTGACATATTCAGTGAAACATTAATATATTCAGTGAAAATATAGGTTGACATGGTATGTGCAAGTTGACATGTATGTACTGGTTCACATGCATGCACTGATTCACATGTATATGCTGGTTGACATCTATATGACTTCATGTTTTATGTTTTCATATATACAGAAGTATTAGACTTGGGAGTTCAAACAGCACAGGGGATGGGTGATTAGGAACCCTAAAACAACATATCCCCACATATTATTATAACGTAGAAATGGTTTTAGAATGATACACCACAGTCAGATTTAAAATGGCTGAAAATAAAATGGTGACATAATGCATCACTGCACTCTTTAGTGCATCTTACTAGAAATCACTAATAAAGCAGACAACCACAACATCCTCCTGAGTGAACTTTTTGCAGATGATCAAGCAATAATATCAACAAAATATAGGAACTTTAACATGAAGATAAACACAGAAAAAATTGATGTATTGTCAATCGCAAAAACATAAAGAAATACCACTATTCTAATCGATGACCAACAACTTAAACAGGTGAATGAATTCACTTATATTGGAAGTATCATATTATTGAATGGGAAAAACAAAACACCAAAGAATTCCAACATAGATGCAACATAGCATACAGGATCTTGGGGCAGATGTCTTCTATTTTCAAAAACATAATGTGAGCATGAACACCAAAACTGCACTCCATAAAACGATCATCGTACAATCACTATGCTTAAAATGTCAAATTTGGACACTAACAAAAAAATCTTAAAGAAAACTTGTTACAACAGAAATGACTTGTTAATATAGAATCCTCGGAATAACAATAAGAGATAGAATCAGGTACGAAAACACCAGAAGACTAACAAACAATGCCGATCTTGGATTACATCAGAAGAGAACAGATTAAGTGATTTTCGCATGCTTCCAGACTACAATCAGACAGTGCCCCTCAAAAACATTACTATATAGACTCCATGGGGCAAAGCCAGGGGCAGATCTTACAAGTGATCAATTACAGAAATAAAAGAGTTAACAAAAACAAACATATGAAACACACAAAAAAGCCATCTCCAGAGAATTCTAAAGATATGAAGAAGTATAAAGTTAAAAAGAAAAAACAAAAAATCTAGTAGGACTGTCTTGTTACAAATGAAACTTACTGAGAGTTTGAGAGTGAATGTAAAATAACTTCTAAATGACAAGTCATTGCTGTTTTAAAATATAGGATGTAGGGTGCTCTGTTTTCTGAGCCGGATGACAGGTGACATTGAATTCATGAAATGGCACCGGAGATGCATAGAACATACACTAAGAAGGCCAACAGAAAACATTGTAAGACAGGCACTGCTATGGAGTCTAACGGAAAAGAAGAAGGGAATCACATACCAGGAAAGATTTAGATACAAATATTTCTCCTTTGTTTTCATGAGATGTTGGTGAAGATTTTGTGTAATATCATTAAGGAAAGGGGGAGGGGAAATTACCAGTCTTTTGTCTAGATTTCAAGTATTAAAAGTAATGTTCAGATGTCAGGGAGCGAATGGGATAGAATTGAACACCCAAACCCCAAACACATCAGTGTACCCTTTTATCTCTGAAGTTCTGAATGTGTAACACACCTGACATACCATGAAGACTGCAGCCCATTATTTACTGGCCACAACAATGGTCTAGCTTTCTAAGGATAGGCACCACATCTCAAATTGTATCAGTCCCAGTCTTCCCTGTTAAATGGCTTCTTACATCACTTGTTCACACCGAGATGTACGCCACTTCAGGTAATGTAGGTATCTGAACTACTCGTTCTTCCGGGTACCAAGTGATATATATATATATATATATACCAACTTAAATGGTCGAGTCGAGACAAGGCCACCTCCAGTCTTTGTCCACGTACAGCACTTTTAATCTACCTGGCGCAATTATCTTTCGTTCCTACCAAAACCATGTCCACTGGTCTGGTTGAATGGTACCCTATTTCTGACCATAGCAAGCTTCCCACCATCTTCCTTCCTTTCTTCATGGCAGCCATGCTGGCTTGTTAGACTGCCCTGTGGACTATACGTCTACAATAAAATATGTAGATAAAATGATTCTGAAGCTTATGATAGTAAATTATTTAATGTAAACTGCAGTTTACTGTGCCAACAACTAGAACATAATTTGGAATGTAAAAAGGAATATGGATAGGCAACATTAAAGAAAAAAGTGCAGCAATATGAGTGTCCAACAACACATCTGAAACACACTTGAATCAGCATTCCAAGAACCATATTCTTGTATTGCATTCATTATGAAATTCCCTTCAGTTGGCAGGAGTAGTTCTGTGTATGTTTGTTCTCAAACGTGTGCAGGTTAGTAGGATATTGTCCAGAGAACTGAATACGCTGTGTCATGGTTTACAGCTTGACTGTGATATAAGCATCTTTCAGCCTGATTGGCAGGCAATGTGTAATGGTGTATGGATTGTTTTTTTCTGCACCTTTCATCTTGACACATTCAACTTCAGCATACCATTTTGAATATGGTAGCTAACCTCACAGTCTAACTTTTCATAGCTCCCTGTACCACATTCATTGCAGATCACAGTGTTACTTTCTTTGCTCCCTTTTTGGGCCCCATCAACACACCGCTAATTAAAGCATATCTTTACATGGTAAAATTAGCTAGACAAGTGCGCATAGAGTGAACAATAAAACTTTATTACCTGTATAATAATTAGTTAGAATTAATATCTATCACTTATCACAGTAACCCAGATAAACAGATAGTTTCATCATGATAAATGACTCATTCAGCTGTTGATCTCCTAATGCACAAAGATTTATTGTGCAAACATAACTTAGTCATAAGGCGAGGTAATATAGTTAACTGCAGTGGTAGCAAATGTTAGCCTCAACACTAGTGACTGCATCAAACACTAAATGTACTTGCAAAAATTAGTTGTCAGTACTTGACTAAAAGGAAGAATCCTTTATCTGTTTAAGAGTCATTATGATTGTTGACGTTCTTCCATTGTGGGAAAGATGCACCTATTGGATTGTAGGCATCTCTGGCATGGCATACTCACTCTATATGATGTTCCTCGAAGGAGATAGTAAGTACACAAATCAACATGTTTTTACTTATTTATTTTAATTCCGATGAGTATATATTCATGTCAAGTCTTTACATGGTTACCGAGTGGCAAGAGAAAAAGGGGGAGACCAGAAACACTGAAAATACTATCAAAAAATAAATCGCAACAGCTGGTATGAAAATGAACGATCAGGAACAACTGGTTGTTTGATGGACAAGCATGGATAGCTATGGCATCTACCCTATGTGCCAAGCTTGGCACAAGAGGAAAATGATGATGATGATATATTCCAGATTTAAAAATAATTTTCAACCGTGTGTTGCTGGGACAGGAAATAAAAAACCAGGAAATAGACATGTGGTTTGCATGCATGTCATAAGACGTTACTAAGGAAGTTTGAGAGTGGAGTCGGCCATGCCATTCTATAGGTAAAAATAACTAAAAGGACATGCTGTAGTTGTATGTGTGGAACAGAAAGGCACATATATCATAGCAGTCAGGGAACAAGCATACATGCACAAAACTAAATAGACGGAAATATGGAATTTTTTATTGTTTATATCTGGGCTTCTCAACATGTTTTGAGTTACACCTCCTCTTTATAGAAAATGAACCACTACCCATTATAAGTATATATATGCCTATACATATATATTCTGTCTGTTACTCTCTGGTCAAAACTAAATGTCTGTCCACCAGCCTTGGATCAACTGTCCAGGCCTACTTCTGGAAACTAACTGCCCCAAAAGCTGCTTGCTTCTCAGTAATTTCCAACTATTCTACCAATCATCTGTCTTGTCCAGGGTACAATTGGATGGAAAGTCCTACTGCGTCATAGAATCCCCAAGGAAGGAGTCCTTTCACCCACATTTTTCTTGGTTTAGTTTACATGAATGACATAGTTGCCGAACTAACACATGAGATCAATGTGGCATTATATGCTAACGACTTAGTGATCTAGTGCGTGTAAGAACATGCGACAGTGGCGAACAAACAAATACAAAGAGCTATTGATGTCTTAACTTTATGGGCAAATAGATGGTGTGTCAGCGCTAACACAGATAAGTGCAGCACTACACTCTTTACCCTCTCACAAAAAAACACACAAAAACTGGTGATATCAAAATAGATGGAGAACTTTTGAAAGAAGACAAACAACCCACATATCTCAGAGTTACTTTTGATGATAAGCTGACATGAAAGAAACACATAAACAAAGCAATAACAAAAGTCAGGAGGAAGTTAGCTATCCTGCGAAAACTAAGTGGAACTACATGGGGAGCCAGTAGGAATATACTCCGTAATGTTTACCTACAAGGTATAAGACCACACCTAGAATATGGTTCAGCTGCGTGGTGCCCTGCATAAAAAACTATATTACAAGATCTTGATAAAGTGCAAAATCAGGCGCTTAGGATAATGCTGGGAACAATAAAATCAACACCCATAGTAGAAATGCAGAAAATTGGTAGAATGCAAACACTTGGCGAACGCAGAGACACAAATGTACTAGTACAAACAAAAAGTTTAAGTAAATGCCAAATCTTTCCAGTGAAGGAAAGATTCTTAAATTCCTAAATCTAGCAATGGTGGCTATTCAAAAGAGGCAGATTTATCCACCAACCTTAATGATTCCGTAGACAATTTGCAGACCTACCTGAAGTTTACAACCCCTTAAGGTCTGTACCATAACAAACCCTTGGAGTGAAAGGCATGGAATACCAATATCCATTCAGACCTATGTGAAAGGAATATTAAGCGAGGACGAACAGAAAAGTGTGCAGCGAAGAACAGTCGTCCTCATGTACCCGGACGAGGAATATCCACAAGACATATGGGTCACAGTATCACAGTAAACACAGATGGCTCAGCACAGAATTATTGAGGAATGGAGGTGAAAGTGTATATATATAGAATATCCACACAAGTCTAGAGATACGATCAAAACACATAATGTGATATTCAGCAATAATTATGATGTAGAAATCCAGACAATTAGGGTGGCATCTGAAAAACTGCTGAACTCCAACTCTGACCTACATCCTGTGGTAGTCCTGACAGATGCAATGTCAGTGCATCAAGCTTTTCAGTCCGGAAAACTAAAAGACTTACAAAAACTACTTAATGAACTGTCCTACCAGTGTATGGCAACAATGCAGTGGATACCCTCTCACTGTGGAATACCAGAAAATTAAAACGCAGAGCAAGTGTCTAAGGAAGGTGCTGCCGAAGACCAACCAGATGTACCAATCACCTCTCATCTGAAAAAATACTAGATGATCAAGTCAATAAAAGCCACAAAAACCAACACAAGATGACTATCACATTATGATCAAATCAGAACAAATTGTAATTCTACGCCTCAAAACAGGACACAACCGACTCCGCAGTCACATGAACACAATGTTCAAGATTAGCAGCACGGCCATGTGTACATGTTGACTGGCAGCACAGAGTGCCAAACATATACTTCAAGAGTGTTCTGATTATGAATATGTGAGACAGACATATTGGCCAGAGGAAACAACACTGGAATCAAAGCTATATGGGCCACTGTAGGAACTACAAAAGGCAGTAAGTTTTATTCAGGAGACAGAATTACAGATATAGACATGTTTTAAGTGAACGAAAAAAGAAAATTCTGCCTTGTATTAACAAATAGCTGTCATAGGACTTAAGCGCGACTTCTTTAAATAGATGCACTTCAAGGGTGGAAAAACACTTACTTCATACAAATAAGACATTATTGTCTTGTCAGATTTAATAATCATAATTTCTTCCTCAACGTTCGTTCTCAAACTCGCACAGATGAGCAGAATGTAATCTGAAGATCAGAGTACGTTGTATCGTGGTTTAGGGCTTGGCTGTGATGTCTGCACATTTCGACCTGACACATCTGACTTCAACACGTATTCTTGTTCACTTTGACACTCTATGGGATGAAACAGCCAACGTCATCCCCAAAATCTCCTTATTCACCTCTTATGACATACTTGGCATGTAACAGTGTCACCTATTTTTTGCTCCCCAGCAACACATTAATTTCTAACCATATATAATAAATAAGAGCATAATAAAAGGTGCAAACATGGACTGTGGTATTTGAGACATAGCCATAATATATAACTATAATTTAGCGTATTTTAATATGTAGTATCTATCCTGTATTATATTTGGGATGGCTCAGAAACATGGACACTAAATAAACAATTAGAAGACAAAATTGATGCCTTTGAGATGTGGGTATATAGAAGAATAGGGAGAACATCATGGAAAGAGAAGAAAACAAATAAAGAGGTGCTAAAGACACTTAATATGAAGAAAGAACTACTAAGAGAAATACAGATCAGGCAAATAAAATACTTTGGACACATTAAAAGACATGACACCCTATTGAAGACCTTACTGGAGGGTAAAGTCAAAGGGAAGCGAGCAAGAGGTAGGCAGAGATACAAGTGGGAGAGTAACATTACACGATGGACAGGTTACAGTCTAGCAGAGTGCACCACCAAGACAAGAGACAGAAGATGTTGGAGATACGTTGCAGCCAACTTTCGTTTCGGAGACGGCACTTGATGATGATGATTATATTTAGGGCAACATCTTAAAATATTTCAGATTTCATACATATGATAAAAACTCAGTGGGAAAGATAATGTCCAAAATAATTTTAATGTTATACAGTATAATCTTGACTTACGACATTTAATGTAATGAATGGAATTTTAACTCATTATCAAGCTGTGTTCGCTGAAGATGGATGTGTCGGGCCATTAGTGCAAATGAAACGACAACATAACAAATTGTCATTCTCTAGACTACAAAGTGCTGGAAATTTGGTAGGGCCAGTGTCCTGGTACAAGAGAAATCCAGCGGCAGTTTGAGAAAGAACGCTAAAAAAGAAGAAGAATCAATATTTCAAAATTTGCGGCTGTGTTTGTATTATTGCCAACCTTATGTTATCCTAAAATTAATCTGTTTCTTGTTCTGATTTTCAAATGAAGAAGAGTTGAGAATCCAATCTCATAGATAGATTTGAATCCAATCTACATATCTATTTAGATATGTATAATCAAAAGATAGTAAAACTCAACAATGTAACATTGTGACATTTGGATATGAATGATACATATGACAAAATAACTATGCCAGTCAATTTTAATGAAATAAGTTGAGTGCTGACAATTTATTCTGCAGATCCAAGAATTCTCTTTTCCTCTTCTTCTACTGTGTTCATTTTCAAACTGCTACCAATTAAGATGAAATCAGAAGAACGGAATACGTTGTGTCATGGTTTACAGCTGTGCTACAATATGTGCTCCTTTCAGCGTGACACATCTGACTTCATCATGGGTTCTAGATTACTTTGATCATATATGGGATGGGACAGCTAACTTGACTCCATACCCTCCTTAGTCGCCTGTTACAAAATGCATGGAAGGTAAACAGTGTTGCTATTCTTAGTTCCGCTTTTGGGCATCAACAACACGCAGCACAAAACCCAAGAATTCATCGACCACTTCCTTCAGTTTAAATACTAATATATTTATCTTTTCAATAATATACTTAACACGCCGGTGTGTTGCCGGAGCCGAAAGGGGAGCAAAGAATAGCAACACTGTTTACCTTCCATGCATGTCGTAAGAAGCGACTAAGAAGGTTATGCGATGGAGTTGGCTGTCCCATCACATATAGGTTAAGTGGACCCAAAGCCATGATGAAGTGGGATGTGTCAGGCCGAAAGGCGCATATATCGCAGCATTGCTGTAAACCATGACACAACGCATTCCGTTCTCCGGACTACGTCCTGCTAATTTGCAGGAGTTTGAGAACGAAGGAAGAAGAAGAAGAAGAAGAAGATATAATTAATACACATTTAAAAATGCACCACTATAATATTCAGGAAAATTGTATGAAATGTAAATATAAGTGTGTACAAGTGTGTACAAGTGTGTACATTTTAGAATCATTATTCATTCTCCTATTAATTCTCCTTGTTATTTGTGAATTTGATGTTTATGAAATTCTTTGCAATATTTACATGCATTTGGGGGAGGGGGGGAAATAACATTTGCCGTTTGATGATATCTTACACAGGTGAATGTCCATGTGAAATTTAAAAAAAAAAGGATTTCACACTACCTTCAGTATGTGGTATGTCTACCATGTGCTTGTAACCAAATGAAGTCCCATTCATGTGTAAGAGCAGCTTCGAGATGTTGCAGATTAGCTGTAGAACCTTGCATATTATGTGCCCTATCTCGTACCACAGATGTTCTATAGGTGACATGTCTGGTGATGTAGCAGACCAACCAATGGTCACAATGTGTAGCTGCTGCTGCAGATATTGCTGGGAAATATGTACGGTGTTTCCACGTGCGTTATCGTGCTGTAGAAGTTGGGATTATTTGTGAATGTCGGAGAAACAATACATCCAGAGCCTCATCTCAGTATGTCACAGCATTGCTATTTCCATGGAAGATGACAAGGGGTAAGCGATGGTGAAATTTGAATCCTCCCCAAATAAAAAAGCTGCCACCATCCAATCATTTGTTCCGACTAAACAAAACAATTCACGAAGCGTTCTCCACATCGTTATCATATCCACATACATCCACCAATAAAGGATATGTTCTTGTGCATTCAGCATCTGCGGTCATGTTATATTGTCAGGCCTGTTGTCAGGGCGAAGTCCACTGTTTCTCCAGGTCAGAGCGGCTGCCCCATATCTTTTGCCTGGAATCTTTATTCTTTGGCCAGGTCTGCTGTCTCTGCTCTTTGTATTTTGGGTAGTCATGAAGTATGCATTCAAGAGTCTGCGTTCCAGATCCACATAGACGTAATCTATGTATGATATTCTCAATCGGCAAATGTGACCCAACAGTCTGCAGTGGCCTGTTCTAAGGCGAAATATTGTGATCTATTTATATCTTTGGAAAATCGATAATACGTACTTACTTCGCAAAACTGAAATCCAACAGGTAGATTCAGGAATAGGGTAATAAAGTTTTGCTAATAACTAGAGACACACATAATACCTCACACACACACACACAAATTGACGTTTCGACTAAAAGGCATTTATCAAGCATCAATTGAAACAAAATTATAACAGTAAATGAAGACTAATGTTATCGACGGTCAAATTAGTATGCTGCCAGTCACTGGACACATAGGTTATATCAGTGGGGATATCAGCGACAAGAGGTAATCCTCACTGAAATACCCCATGTGTCCAGTTACTTGCAGTTTCACGTGAGTATTAGCTGCTATAAGATCAGGTTGCTGGTGTGGGGTCACTGATACATCAATATTCTACTCCAGAAACTGGAAAAAAATATTTGCTCACCAGATCTTGCCGTGGCAACAGATGACATTCTACCACAGGCTTATTCGTAGCTGACCTCTATATCTAGAAACTTTTCCACTATCCGCCACCTGTGGAGGGTCGATAGCCCCCCCCCCCATCCAGGACAGGATATTTTATTCAGCTCTCGTCTGTGAATAGAACATCATTGCACTACAGTCTAGTCCATCTGACATGTTGCTGTACCCATAGTAGGAGCTGCTGATGGTGTCTCTGTATTAGATTTGGCCTAATATTAGGTTACAATAACAACATTAGGTTGCAATAAGACCTATCTCTCTGAGTTATCGTATGATTGTCAAATTAGAGAGATATACCTAATTCTACCCACTGTTGCTCATGCTGTTTGGCTTGCTGGAAGGGAACGATTCCTTAACTCATTCGCTACGGAGTATTTTTAGTGTTTAGTAGCATTCATCTGACCCCTCCTCCCGATTTTTGTTTGTGCACATCTGTCCACAGGATCCAAGCAATAGTAGTTCTAAATAAATTTAAATTATAATATATATATATATATATATATAACATATATATTTTGAAATATAAATTAACAGAAATTGTTGTTATCACTAGTTTATTTCTAATACAATTACTTTTATTATTGAAAAATTAATGTTACTGATAACAAATTATTTATAAATGAAAATTTAAAAAATTTCTAATGTGAATTATGAACTTATAAAACTTCAGAATGAATAACTTTCACTCAAAATGTATCCGTTCAATCCAATTATTACGAATACAAAAATGTATAGTATATAGGCATATTGCTTCAATTATGTTTACTATTCCCAAATAATCGGTAACAATCATGTACATGTATAATAGTTCTGTGATTGTAATTCATCTGTCTGGAAATAGCCCGCAAGCTCATTCCTGCCACCACCATACCTATGACTCGGTGGCAGTAATTTTCAGATAGTCATGGCATTGCAGATACCTGTACTAGAACTTTTGTCTCGATGGTCTTCTTATACCGAGTGTATTGGACGCCTAGGCATTTTCAGGCTCATAACTGTTAGGATTGGTGGATGCACATGCAACTTTAACGTTTTCATGTATTCGTTACAGTATACCATGGGTTGCATTAAGCATATTCAATCCCTACAGAAAATAATTATATGCCTCATTACAAGCACGTCGAAAATCAATTCCCACTACTTTTTCCCCCAAACTTCTTGGCATCAGTATTTATAATAGTGGTGCGTTGTTGAATGTTTTTCTGTTTATCTTCAAATTATTTAGTAGTTTTATGTACACTACAAAATAGTCACTCCTATTTGTAAACACTTAAATGAATTTCATGAAGACGTGCAACTTATAACTTGATTCATCATATTGAAAAGAAAGCAATGGTGACTCTTTGATTTAACTCTTCTTCTGCGATCAGTTTCCTATGCGCATACGAAGGTGGGCCACCTCCATGAATTCAGTCGTCAGCAGGAAGTCCTCATGACTGCCCCACAGCTTTACCTTCAGATCTGTCTCTTTAGCCATATTTTAGTTTTTACACCATCGAAGATTCACGTCTGTAGAATGTGTTCTGGAGTCTAGAGACTCTTTTGACATGGGCATTGGTCAGTTTAGACACCCTTCATTTTGTAAAGATGTGCTTGTAGTTTGTCCTTCGCAGAGCCTAAAAATTGTCATTTGCTGTGATCTGCTTAACTTTAGAATGGTATAATGGGATCCTATTGAAAGTTGTAGTATGTTCTCTGACTCCATGTATGTTTGTATTTTCTTTTGATGAGAGTTTTCGCTTCAGTCTGTGATATTCTGTGCTGGAATTGATATTTCTTTGCACCTGCTTTTGCCAGTTTGTCGCTGCCTCATTTACTACAATTTCACAGTTTACAGGAATATGTGGCAGCATAACGTTTTTGTTAGCAGACAGTTGGTTTAAAAGTTTTACAATTTGATTTCACTCAGAATCTGCTGTTTATCATCCAAGATGTTTGATATATACTGAATATCATTATTAGATTTGTCGAATACATATTCCACGAAACTGTGATGATGAAATATATGTTACATTATTTCTGAATTACACAATGGTCTCATCTGATTGGTGGCAGAAGCATACAATTTATTATATTTCAAGGAATTTTCTTATGGTCTAGCACATAACATGGTTATTTTGTTTTCCAAAATCTGCTTATGCAAAAATTCCGGAGTCTGCTCGTTGATGTATGTGACTATGGATTGCTTCATTGTGTCCACTTGGAACACAACATATAAAACTATATACAATTTTTAATTGATATTATGTGTACTTTAAGACACGGATCCCCGTCTAAAACGGACGTCTCGGGCCATTGATGCAAAAATAAAACTGCGACACATCGCAATTCCATTCTCTGGACTACATCCTACATCTTGTAGAACCATGGGAGTTTGAGAACGAACGCTGAAGAAGAAAAAGACACTGATAAAAAATGAAAACTGCATTAAAACATATATTTAATTTAGAGTACTGTATCAGCCGGCGACTCTGCAGAAAACCGTTCATAACCCCATATGGTGGTTGTAGATCCATAGGTTGATAACAACTGTTTTATATTTCTTGTAATCAATATTTATTTATTATATATTTTTCGGTTTTATATAACATATCTCTATTTTTGTTAATACATGTTAATATCATTTTTGTTCTTATTTGAGTTACTATGGTCACACATGTTTATCTGTTATTCTGGTTATTAAACAACTGTATTACATATGGAGGCTATTCACATACATATAAGAAAAACTGTTATGACAATTGTGAATGGGTACTTGGATGGTTCCTTTCTTTCCATAGATTACAAGAATGATCTTGAAATGGCACCCCTTCATCCTGGCTGGAGCTGGCTTGGTAGAAAACGGGTAAAGAGTTTAGCTGTAGTTTTGTTTTAATTTTCTGAAATTACATTGATGAACTCTGAGCAAAGCCATATGTGCCCAGTCTCTCCTGCACATGCTAAAGTGTATGGATGATGATGGTTTCCGTCCATAGCTCGTTGGTTATACACACAAACCTCAGTCGTCTTGTTCTGCTCGCCATGGAAGCAATCCAAAACTGTTCAAGTTGCATTGTCGTATCTCCTTATTGTATTATCCTGATTTTATAATGTTGATGTAAAAATAGTAATATGGCACACCACCTACATGTTGCCGGGGCCCAAAATGGGAGTACCTAATAAATACACTTTTATCTGACGTGTATCTCGTTTGCATTGTCGTATCTCCTTATTGTATTATCCTGATTTTATAATGTTGATGTAAAAATTGTAATATGGCACACCACCTACATGTTGCCGGGGCCCAAAATGGGAGTACCTAATAAATACACTTTTATCTGACGTGTATCTCGTAAGAGGAGATTAAATAGGCTTTGTGGATGAATTTAGCTCTTAGCCCATCCCACAGAGAGTCAGAGAGATCAAAACATTTTTCTGAAGCTGGATATGACATGCCAAAAGGTACAGATATTGCAGCAAAGCTGTAAATCATGATGCAATGCATTCCATTCCATAAACTATATCCTACTATTCTGCTAAAGTTTGATGAGAGCAAAACCGGAAGAACTTCAACAATAATTTTCAGAGTTTTGGTGATTGTGACACTAATGTACAGAACTAACTTTCATAGTTTTGGTTATTTTAACACTAATGTATTGCTGTGGACTTCCACATGCTCAGGAGAATAAATCCACATAATTCTCAGCAAATCAGAATATGCAATGTACTCCATTTACTGTATCTGTGTAGCATAGCTTGCTGTGGTATGCTGTCTGATGGTAGTCTGCTGATGTGTGCAAACCATTTGATCTGTTGTCTCTTAATATATTCCAAGATTGGGGTGGTGCCGATGTTTTTTCTAATGTCCTAATTCCTCACTCTTCTAGCGATATTATTAGGATTCTTCATAAGCATGCCATTTCAGTTGCCAGAAGTTTACGTTTGTCTTGTGCTGTCATCTATGTTTGGCATTGGTACCACAGCTTTGGCATAATAATAGTTTTAAATAATGTTATTTTGGTGTTTAGATCTACATTTTTGTTTCCGAAGATTGGTATCATTTACCCTAGGGCTTGGTATGCTTTAGTACATCTATTGTGTATTTCTTTGCTGCTCTTGCCGTCTGTTGTTATATTAGCCTACTTTCTAGGTATATGAATTCTGTCACTTAAGTCTGTTGTTTTCAATATATATATATAGTGTTTCTTTCTGTTCTTTCTATCTTCATTACTTCTGTCTTTCCTATATTTATCTTCATGTTAAAGGTATGACATGTTTGATGTAATCTATTCTTCAGGTTGCTTTCATACATTGTCTTTGCTACTTTGTAGATATATCTATGTATAATATGAACGATTAGGGGGGGGGGAACAGTACACATCCCTGTCTTATACCCGAGTGAATTTGGAAATTATCAGATGTACCTGTGCTCGTTCTTACTGAGCATTGAGTACTGGAACATATGCTCTGACATAGGCTTATCAGATGTTGGGGAACTCCATATGTCTATAGTGTCATCCATAGGTGTAGTCTATCCACTCTGTAACATTACTGAAGTGCTCATTACATCTTTACTCCTAGTTCTGGCTATTAATGCACATCATGAAGAATTCCAGGAACCACAGAACAAGCAGTGTATATAACAACATCATCTTCTGTGGTGCTTTCACAAAGCACCTGTTTGTATTTCAAGTTTCACATTCCCATTGTATCTTGTTCTGCGCTACCTACACAGAGTAATATTGATCTGTATATAGTTTTTCCATGTTCTCTCCAGTGTTTGTCCAATCCTCTTCTCTAACTAAAGAATCAGTTGTGGAAATCTGTGCAATAATTGCTTCATTCATGACATTTCCCTCTTCTAAAACCTTTGAGATTCATGTTTCTCTGGTTTTGGGTGCGCATGTTAATAGTTGCTGCGGCTTAGTACATGAAGAGTAATCTTTATTCCCAATGGCAGATTGCTGCCATGGGACATACCTTTGCATCTACCTCGCATGAATTTCTTAGTCTGAGCCAAAAAATGTCTCTATTTGATGGATACTAGGCCTACCATGTTTTCATTACCATGTCTAGTGCATTCCAGGACTAATAGCATTTTTAAAAATCTATATGCACTCCAACCTCTGGCACTGTGTGTCAGACAGTGTTAGAAGTCCTAGAACAAATCAACCACTGACAGTATCAAAGGTTAAAGAGTATTATTTTAAGTGTATTTCTTTTTCAAGTTGCATAATATGTTGGTATTGAACTCCATCAAGTCCAGGCGCAGTAGTTTTGCTGACCTGCAAAATTTGTCATAGATATTGTCAGTGCTCTCGGAACTTTATTTTGATTTCTTTGTCACCTTTGTCTGTCGGTCCAGTGTTTCATTCAAGAAACCCTAACCCCACCCTCCAATTCTAAAATTAAAATACATTACACAAATTTTGGTAATTACATCGCCGAATGAATAACAAAAATGCATAAATTGGTTACAAATATACGGGACTTCTGAAATATACATACCTGAAGCCAGAAGAGGTAAAGGGTAGAATTTAATAATTGTGCAAATGTTCATCCAGTCAGAATGGTACAGAGCACACATTGGAAGTTACCAGGTTCAAACCCTACTGCAGGCAATTATGCATCTGGACTGTTGATAACAATGACAACCTACTGAACATGTTTATATTGCCTAGAAAATCATTACAGCCATAAAAATGTCTGTTGACAGCTACATCTTGAATAAGATATGATTCCACTTTCAAAAAAGCTATAAGGGACAGTATTTTTAGACCTTGTACTGGTAATGGTCACCAATTAATGAGTTAATAAAGGTTAGTATTTTAGACCTTGTACTGGTAATGATCACATAATAATGAGTTAATAAAGGTTAGTATTTCGCACCTTATGCTGGTAATGATCAACAAAAAAATAGTTCTTTATCCTTGAAATGTGTTCCTAGAACTAGGATTATTCACATCCTCAAAAATGAGCTAGATGAATTCATAAATATTGTCTTGCCATGTATCCCATAGAACTAATGTAAGATTGTGTGATCAATAGTTATGTGGTAAAGAACAGCAGAGAATGGGATGAAAGTAGTGGGTAGAGATCTGGTGTATACCATAGGCTTACCTTTCAGCTAGGAAGGTACAGAGAGTTTGTTGTTGTCCTTTAGGATGCCACAAGGCATAAGTAATGAGAACCACTCTCATATATATCTATTCCTGTAAATCCCACAGGAGCACAGGGCTTCAGTAAAAAAGAACTATTCTGTCTGTCGTTATTTAATCCTACATATCTTTCCATATCTTACCTATTCTTCATATATTATTTTCTGAATTTATTCTTAAAGTCTTGCAGATTGGCAAGGTGTAGTCCATAGAATGGATTTGTTGTGTCATGTTGTACAGTTTTGCTGTGATATCTGAACCTTAGTCTTTCAGCATGCCTTTTTGGTCACTTTTACTTATTGGATGATACAGCCAATCCCACCATCAAAATCACCATAGTTGTCTCTTACAACATTCGCTGCTGGTTACAGTTTTGCTATTCTTAGCTTCACTTTCCTTCCCTGGCACACATGAGTATTATCTATTTCAGGGGTGGGCAAACATTTTGAGCAGAGGGCCGCATTGAAAATTGTAAAGCTATTGGAGGGCCACATATAATATTATATATGTTTTTGTTTAAAATTCTCGGTAAATAATCAATTAAATATTTATATTGTAAAGATAGGTAGTTTTACATAATGTAGATAACTTCTGAAATAAATTACATTTCTAACAGACTTACACTATAAAAGTATATTTTCTAATATGGATAAAATGTTGTGCAAATATTTTAACAATATTTGAAAAATATTATGTTGCATACAGTTACAATATGGGTTCATATCAATAATTTTAATGAATATTTGAAAAAACACCACACACATACAGTCACAACAGTTACAACTTTATTGATATTATTAATTTCTAATGAGATGTATGTAATTGCTTGTAAGATTTTATACTTCCTTTGAAATCTGGAACAAGTTTACTTCTAGAAATTGAATGACTGCATTTAAGTTGCAATCAGAAAATAAAGACCTATTCTTAGATTTGTTGATTTTTAAGCAAGAAAATGCATGTTCACAAATATATGTAGATCCAAATAATTCTAAAAATTTAGCTGCAAAGTTTTTAAGTTTGGGAATGATTGTTCAGGCAAAGAACCATAGACATCCAACAAACATTCAGACTGAAATTTTTCCTTCAGGTAATGATTGGCTGGTAATTCAAGCATCTCCATCTGAATGTGCTCTGGGGCTTTATCATCTTCTGCTCTGAGAGGAGAACTGATAACATTGAAGTGCTGCTCCAAGTTCTTGAAATCTTGGAAACTTCTTCCAAATTCTTCAACCAATACATCTAACTGAGCTTTGAATTTGTTTCTCATTTCATCATAAATATTTTCTTGTTTCAGCAAAGTTAAGTGACGAAACATGTTTTCACTTGCTTTTCTGGAAAACAGTGAGAGTTTGGCTTGAAATCATTTTACATGAACATACATTTCATGTGCAAACAAGCCATTGCCCTGAAGTTTAACATTTAGTTCTTTTAACTTATCCATTATTTCAATGGCAAATATAAAGTAAAATAAAGTCAAGCTTCCACTCTGCATCAACAATGTTAGCATTGAAGTCACATTCTATGCCCTTCATCTCTAGAAACATTACTATTTCTTCTTTAAGATCCCATACTCTCCTTAAAACCTTTCCGATGCTCAACCATCGAACTGTACTGTGGTACATGACATCAGAAGGTTCAGTTTCTAGATCGTCTAGTAATGCTCTGAATTGCCTGTGATTGAGTCCTCTTGATCTGATGAGGTTTATGACACTGACAACTGGGTCAATAACATGCTTAATTTTTAACACAGATTTACACAAACTTTCCTGATGAATCACACAGTGAAGTGGTAATATTACGTGGTCAGGATATTCTGATATAATCCTATCATTGATCAGTTTTATCAGTCCTATATTTTTTCCAGTTAACATCATCATCATCATCAATAAACATGGCATGCATCTATAACAGATTGTCTTTACTTAGATTTGTCTTTACAGATAATTTCTTTACTTTCAGGATAGATCAGATATGGAATTGTGGGTATATCAAAGCTTTATGCCGAAGTTCTTATTTCTGGTTACCATTCATGTGCTACTTTCACAGATATGCTTCTACTTTAAAATTGGTGTAAAGGTTAGTATGGTATAACTTTAGTATGGTGTAGCTTTAGTATAGTATGCTTTAGTATGTTATAGAAGCCATGCTAGAGTAGTTGTTATTCCTTTTACCCAGACAAGTTTACTTTGCTTCAGTTTCCACTGATAATTATGGAAGAGTCACTCGAAGACCTAGACACCAGGAATGTGTACCAGCGTTCATGCTATGCAAAGTTTTAGAAATGTCACATATACTATGGAGTTAATGCTGAAGATATCACCAGTCAGGTAGTCTCAAATACTGGCTAAGCTACAGAACATCAATAAAACAACATACTTGGCATTGATTCATAACTTAAATTACATTTACTTAGCAATAGGAAACACGGTGAGGGAAATCAGTCCAAATCCTAAAGACAACATCAACCTTCTCGGAAAGAAAGACCAGGGTATCATCTGCCGACTGCGCACACAACATGTACAGCTTAAGAATAACCTGAACTGAATACAACAACACATTCTAGGGTTCTGGATGTGCATTAATTCCTACGAAACTGTTGAACACCACTTTTTTCAATGTCCAGCGCTGGATAACATCAAGAAAATGTTTTTCTCTCCAAGGCCAGATAAATGGACCACCTTATATAGAACAAAACATCAGTTCATAAACACATTCACATATCACACAATGGCATTAGGTCAAAGGGCATGAGCCCATGGACCGATGGATCACCAACCAACCAGTAATAAGAAACACCAAAACTGTTTATAACCAATGTTTCTTCTAAGGTGCATTGCTACATTGACCATTAGACAGAGCTGTACATTAGTTTGAAAATTTTGTCCACAAGACTGAAAGCTTCCATTGACCAAGATAAATGGTGGTCTTTTTATGCTTACTTGGCAGAAAGTGTCCATTGACCAAGATAAATGGTGGTCTTTTTATGCTTACTTGACAGAAAGTGTCCATTGACAAAGATAAATGGTCTTTTATTTCCGTACTTGACAGAATGTTTTAAACCAAAGAACAATTACTTTTTTCCACGTGATAGTCAACAGGGGCCTTTCTCAAGAAACACACAAAACCATAAAAAGATTTAAAACTGGGATGAATTGAACAAGTTTTTCTCATCAATTGGAAATTTTTTGTGGTTAAAAAAAAACATGTTCAAGTCATAACAGTTTTAAATATTTTTATTGTTCTGTGTTTTTGTGATTGTTCTGTGTTTGTTGCGAAAGGTCTCTGTTGGACCGTAACGTAGAAAATATTCTTTGTTATTTGGTGTATTGCTAATTATTTATTTTTAACATTGATAGTTAGGATTTTACAGTAACCTTTATAATTTATTTAGTATTTACTACTTATTCGTTTGGTTAATTCGGCACTCTCCAATTTGTTGGACATCCTCTGACATTTTGGTTATTTATACAGAAATGTTTTCAATGAATGAGATGAATGGTGGTATTTTATTGCTTAATTTGCCAGGCAGTTTTCAATGACAGAAGAGATCTTTTATTTACAAACAACAAAGCTTGTGTATCCTTCTGTGCAATAGTGTGGCTTCTCAAGAGCTCAATGTCTTCTGTTTCTAGTTTGCAGTAGTAGGCTGGTTGCATGATACCATGGTTACTGGTGCACCTCTCTGCATGATATCTCCAACTTCAGCACCTGTGCTTGCTTGGACAAGACTGTGGTTCTGCGTGGTATAGTGGATAGCCAGATCAATCTTAGTTTCCAGCCTCCGTTGACTGGACTAGTCTCATCTCCACTTTAAGGAGTTGGCCTTGATGGGAGCTCTATTTCATACCCATAAGACTCCAATTCTGAGCAGTATGCAATGGGATGAAGCCTCATACTAGGAAGAAGGAAGGAATAAAGCTTCCACAAGAGAATAATCTCACTGTACATGCATGTCATCTGCAAGAAATTTACTGTCATATGGAGGATGGTGCTGTCGTATGGAGGATGGTGCGGATTTATGGAGGAGGGTATTGTATGGACGATGGTACTGTTGTATGGAGGACGGTGCTGTTGTTTGGATGATTGTATTGTTGTATGGAGGATGGTGTTGTTGTATGGAGGATCGTGTTGTTGTATGGAGGATGGTGTTTTCGGAGATACCTCATGTGCTTATTTTTGGATGATTGTTTTTGGATGATTGTTTTTGGATGATTATATTTGGATGATTATTTTTGGATGATTATTGTTTGGATGATTGTATTGTTGTATGGAGGAGGGTGTTGTTGCAAGGAGGAGGGTGTTGTTGCAAGGAGGATCGTGTTGTTGTATGGAGGATGGTGTTTTCGGAGATACCTCATGTGCTAATTTTTTTGCTTCTCTCAACATAAAAGAGTTTTACAAACTAATAATAATTTATTAACCTTTGATATAATTATTAGTTGACTTATGATAATTGTGAATCTATGATATATTTATTAGTTGACTGATGATAATTGTGAATCTATGATATATTTATTAGTTGACTGATGATAATTGTGAATCTATGATATATTTATTAGTTGACTGATGATAATTGTGAATCTATGATACAATTTATTTATCTAAGATATGATATAATTTTATTTGATTGATGATACTATTTGTGAATTTATATATAATCCTTAATTGACTCATGGTAATATTTGTGAATCTATTTATAATTCTTAGACTCCATCGAGACCAGCACCGTGCAGAGGTGATGGGGCTTAGTTCAGCCATCAGGGGCTGGAAACTAAGACTGGTCGGGCAGTCCCACTCGAGCAGGACCATAGTCCTGCCCTAGTAAGCAGAGTGCTGAAGACGGAGGCATCCAGCCAAAAGGCGCACAGATAATCAGGATGCCACGCACAAAACACAATGGAAACATGTCTACATCTATAAATAGTTATGGTGCCTGCCCTGTGGCGGACGTTCAAGCAGGGACGGTGCCGGGCCCTATACCTCGAAAGGGCCCAACCTCAGTTACTGGAAGTCCTTCTCAATTGCCCCGAGGAGCCAGGAGGCAAGGGAATAGAGCTACTGGCCAAACAAACAAACGACCAATAAAAATAATGCACTGGAATGCTGAGGGTGTCAACAGTAAAAGAGATGGATACAGCAAAAAATTGGAACTTGAAAATGTCCTCAGTGAAGAACAAGTTAACATATGCTGTATCCAAGAAACACACCTCAGCAACGACATAGCCTTCAAAATCAGAGGCTACCAGTGCTACCGATCTGACCGAAAGGACAGGCGAAAGGGTGGAATTCTGACACTTGTTAAAAACAATATCAGCGCATGTCAGCTTGAAGTATATATGGAAGGGGCAGAATACCAGATGCTCCAACTAAAAACAGACAGTGCAGAATTCCATCTCCTGAACTACTACTGCCCAAATGATAAACCATTGGCACTAGACACAATTCCAGACAAAGAGAGACTTATGGTGTGTGGTGACTTCAACAGCCACTCTCAGAGCTGGGGCTACGATCATATCGACAAGAGAGGTGAGGAACTTGAGAGCTGGCAGGATGAAAATAATCTCATCCTTATTAACCAGCCAGCAGACTCGCCAACCTTCTACTCGAGAGCATGGCACACCACCTCTACACCAGACCTAGCATTCCACTCACCAGGCTTGGAATGGAACATCACACGTGTTGTTGGAAAGCAGCTTGGAGGTAGTGACCACAGACCAGTATTTCTGGAAATCCACAATGAATTTACCACGGACAGCAGCACGCTCACTAGGTGGAACTATAAAAGGGCAGACTGGAAAATGTACCAGCATTTAACCAGTGTTCTAGCTAAGGACATGAACTTGGACAAAGACATCAATAGAGCAGTGAGTGAATTTAATAGATGTATACTACATGCTGCTAGTAAAACCATTCCCAGGGGGGCACGCAAAAACTACAAACCCTACTGGAATGATGAACTGGAAAAGCTGCAAAATGAGATGGAAACATCTAGACAACAGGCTGAGAACAGACCTAGCCAAGAACATCACAACAAATATCAGCAAACAAAGGCTAAATTTCAAAGAGCCAAGTTACAAGCCAGACGGAGCAGCTGGAAAGAAAAAACAGAGTCGCTGAACCTAGAAAGAGATACTAGGAAATTATGGAAACTTGTAAAGCAACTAGGTGATGAGGGTACAGGGAGAAATACCAGGATCACACTTTGTAAAGATAGTAGCATTTTGACAGGTAGACATGCAGCTGATTACTTTGCAGATTCCTTTGCAGAAGACAATAGCGTCAGAGTCAGCCCAGACAGGCGGCAGGAGGTTCGAGAGAACCAGCAAAACATTGGACAAGGTGAACCTATGCCTGGGGTCATGGGGGCGCCAATCGCAATGAGAGAACTGGAGCATGCGGTATCCAAATTGAAAATGAAAAAGTCCCCTGGAGCTGATGGAGTGTCCAATGAAATGATTAGAAACCTGGGAAGTGCAGCAAGAGCAAAGTTACTGCAGATCTTTAACACAAGCTGGTCCACAGGTAATGTACCACAGGCGTGGAGAGAAGCAATAATGATACCACTCCTCAAATCAGGAAAAGATGGCAACACAGTCTCCAACTACAGGCCCATCAGCCTCACAAGCTGTCTATGTAAAACAATGGAACGCATTATCAATCTTAGGATGCAGTGGTACCTTGAAAGTGAAAACCTTTTGGTATCACAGCGGGCGGGTTTCGGACGGTGCTGCTCTGCTGGAGATCGGGCAACCTACCTCTCCCGGGGGATTGGGGATGCCTTCCAAGAGAAGAAACTGGTACTAGCAGCATGGATAGACCTCAGGAAAGCATTTGATAAGGTCTGGAAAGAAGGGCTCCTAAAGAAATTGCAAAATTGCAGGGTTAGCTCAAGAATGTACAAATGGGTAGGGGCATACCTGCATAATAGAAGAGCCGGGGTGCAGTTGGATGGTCGCGGGAGCAAGAGGGTTCTGCTGCGTCATGGAGTCCCCCAGGGAGGAGTCCTGTCGCCCACGCTTTTCTTGGTTTGCATCAATGACCTAGTTGCTGAGCTGCCACACGGGATCAAAGTGGCAATGTATGCTGACGGCCTGGTGATCTGGTGCACGGAAGAACATGCAACAGTGGCCACTAAGCAAATACAAAGAGCTATCGATGCCCTAACCTTATGGGCTAATAGATGGTGCGTCAGCATTGGCACAGATAGGTGCAGCACTACACTCTTTGCCCTCTCGCCGGGACAAAAAGCTGGTCATATCAAGATAGATGGAGAGCTCTTGAAGGAAGACAAACGGCCCACATACCTCGGAGTTGCTTTTGATGATAGGCTGACATGGAAGCAGCACATGGGCAAAGCGACAACAGGGGCCAGGAGGAAGCTGGCTGTTCTGAGAAAGCTAAGTGGAACCACATGGGGAGCCAGTGGAAATATACTCAGTAAGGTTTGCCAGCAGGGCATAAGACCACACCTGGAATACGGTTCAGCTGCGTGGTGTCCTGCATCAAACACCACATTACAAGATATAGATAAAGTGCAAAGCCAGGCACTTGGAATAGTGTTGGGAGCAGTGAGGTCGGCGCCCATAGCGGGGATGCAGAAAATGGAAAGAATGCAAACACTTGGCGAACGCAGAGACACAAAAGTACTAATTCAAGCAGAAAAGTTTCAGTGTATGCCAAGCCATCCAATGAAGGAGGGATTCCGGGGTCTAGCAATGGGACGACTGAAAAGGAGCAGCTTTATCCATCAAGCTAAACGACTCCGTAGACAACTTACAGACCTACCTGGGGTTGACAGCCCCTTGGGGTCTGTGCCGGAGCAGACCCCGTGGAGTGAGGGCCATGGAATGCCAATATACATTCAGACCCATGTGAAAGGAATACTAAGCGAGGACGAACAGAACAGTGTGCAGCGAATGACAGTCGCCCTCAGTTTCCTGGGTGAGGAATGTCCACAAGATATATGGGTCAGAGTGTACACAGATGGGTCAGCACAGAATGCTGTGAGGAATGGAGGTGCAGGTGTATATATAGAGTGTCCACACGGGCCTGGAGATGCGGTCAGAACACCGACAGGAAAGTTCTGCAATAATTATGATGCAGAAATCCAGGCAATTAGTGTGGCAGCTAAAAAACTGCTGAACTCCAACTCTGACCTACAGCCTGTGGTATTCCTGACAGATGCAAGGTCAGTGCTTCAAGCTCTCCAGTCTGGAAAACTAACAGACTTAAAAAAACTACTTAGCGAATTGTCTTACCAGTATAGGGTAACCATGCAGTGGATACCCTCTCACTGTGGAATACCGGGAAATGAAAGGGCGGACAGACTGGCTAGGGAGGGTGCTGCCGAGGACCAACCAGATATACCAATCGCCTACCATCAGAGGAAACAGATGATAGGGTCGATGGGAAAGCCACGGACGCCAACACAGGATGACTATCACAGTATGAACAGATCAGAACAAGTTATAATTCTACGTCTCAGGGCGGGACACGGCCGACTCCGCGGTCACATGTATACAAAGTTCAAGATTGGCAACACGGCCATGTGTACATGTGGACAGACAGTACAGAGTGCCAGGCATATACTTCGGGAGTGTTCTGAGCGTGGGGCGCTGGGGCAGACATATTGGCCAGAGGAAACAACACTGGAATCAAAACTCTGTGGGACGCTGTGTGAACTACAAGGGACAGTGAGTTTTGTTAAGGAGACAGAATTACAGATATAGACATGTTTCAAGTGAACGAAAGAAGAAGAAGAAGAATAATTCTTAGTTGTGTGAAAATAAAACTTATGAATCTATACTTATTAGTTGATTTATGATATATTTGTGAATCTACATATAATTCTTATTTGAATGGTGGTACTATTTATTTACCTGTGATAAGTCTGGATAGATGTGTCCACATTCCAAATTTTCAATATTATACGCAGCTTTATTCAATTTTCGTGATGAGAAAACAAAATAGCTATGTCTGCTTCCGGATGAATGGATCTCAAAATTACGCACTGAGGCCCCCCTCCCATAGACATGTATAGGGGTAGTGGGGCTTGTTTTTGTATATCGGTACTGTTTATGTACCTTTGATATAATTCTTAGTAGAATGGTGATACTATTTATGTATCTGTGATATAATGTTTCTGTGCCTGCTATGACAAAGGGGCCTTTATTTCCACAGCCCATAGAAAGTCCCCCCTACACTCCTTCACAGGAAAACATGCAGTAACGAAAGTATATAATTCTTAGTTCATAATTACATCATTTATTGTTCACAGCTGCATTCCTGCATCCTACTGGTATATGATATCATAGCAGCATGTTTCCTTATGGGCGTAAGACTGATACTGATGCAGATCTGCCTTGCAATCATAGTGTATGCTGTTTCTCATTCAGGAAGTATATTCCTTGCATGGCTGATGGAATTGGCATTGATATCTTGCTTAAATTCTAGCGTTATCTATAAAATGCAGGTGTGTATATTAGTTGTGACATACATTTTAAATTTATTGAAAATAGGGACAAATAATTTGCTTTACTGATATTGCAAACATTTCTTGATAGACCAACTGCGTTTGAGAAAATATATGCTTTGTGGACTGCTCCTGCCGAAAAGGGAATCAACACCCAAAGAGGCAAAGTAGTGCTAGTAACAATTACCAATTTCATGCTATGTAGTGGAGAGGGGGATGAAACAGTTTTGAGCTTCTGAGGTGGGTCAGGATAAACAAATGTTGGAGCACACTGACCTAAGACACAGTGTAAAGTCTTGAAAATTGTAGTATGTCAACCATTATTTATTTTTGGAAACCAGTGATTTTGTGTCCATGTGAACTCACCTATGGTCAGGTGACTTGGGTTTCGCGTTATACTGTCATTGGTGTTTGAAAAAAAAATACCATGGTCTAACGAGCCATAAGGAAATGGGTACCAAAACTCATGCTCTGTGAAGGTTGAGCAGTGTTGTCATTGCTACTATGGAATTGCTGATGTCTGATACTAGTCAGTGGGTATCTGGTCAACCATTGTCTAGACAACTGAGTACTTTTGGAAAAACTGTGTCATGACATTGATTTGTAACATCTGTCTTTATCTCAGTCACCTTTGATGTATAAAGTTGATGTTAAATTAGTGCACATATGGATAAAACAGGTGTTAAATTAGTACAAATATGTATTAAGCAGTTGTTAAATTAGTGAACACATGTATAAAGTAGGTGTTAAATTAGTGTACATAAAGAAGGTGCTAAATTAGTGCACACATGTATAAATTAGGTGTTTAATTAGTGTACATATGTATAAAGTATGTGTTAAATGAGTGTACATATGTACAAAGTAGGTGTTAAATTAGTGGTTGCTTTGTTGTAGATCCAGCGGTCCATTGGCTCATGCCCTTTGACCCAATGTCATTGCGTGTATATGCTGTGTTTGTGAGCTGTTGTTTTGTTCCATATAATGTATTCCATTTATCTGGCCCTTGAGGGTTTAAATTAGTGCACATGTATACAAAATATGTTAAATTTAGTTCTCTCCACTAAAGATGCATATATTGTTTTAGTAGAGCTTTTATTCCCCTGAAATTGTAAAGTTTATTTGAATTGAGAAATGTTACAATCCCTTTTGTCAATTTATCTGCTTCTTCATTGTCAGAGATGTCAAAATGAACTGGTATCTATTTTAGTACTAATGTAGTTTTCCTGGATAATTCAGAAATGCTTTGTCTGATGTCATAAATGGCGTCTTGTTTGGTGTGTTGGGTGGGTTGTGAAACTTTGAATCAATTCTCAGCAGTGTAAACCTTACAGTAATTTCTTTAATAATTTTGGCAAGTTGGAGGATGTAAATAGCGTGTATACATTTCAATTTTTTATATTTGTTTTGTGGCTGTTTCTTTAGTATTTGAAATTTTACCTTATAGTTTTTGTATTTAGCACAATAATTGAGCATATATGCTTTCTGACTTCATGGTTTCAGATTTTGTTTCAATCACAGTAAATGAGCATTTTTATATAAATTTAATGTCTACTGGTTTAATTTGCCTTCCTTCGTTCATTATGTGTCCATAAGGACATTGGTAACAGTGGTGGTTCATAACTAATGTTCCAAAAATATTTGTGTATGTGTCCATTATTTCATAGTTGTTATTAAATATTTGTAGCATTAATCTAAATAATTTAATATTTTATTTCCAAGATTCAATATTTTATTGCTGATTGTTTATTTCAGTTTCATTTGATTTCACTGCTTCATTCTTTTATATATCTTTGCAGATCAGCTACCTTCAGATGTATGGTTTTGAAAATAAATATAAATTTACTGTGCAAACTGCTTTTGTATATATGCGTTTCATAAGCTTTGCATTGGATAAGATTCAATACATAAAATCTCAAGCATCATTGACAAAAACAGAGACACAGACATATACTGATATTGGGGAACATGAACATAATACAAAAAGGAAATCTGATGGCAGCATTCCTGAAAGCAGAGAAGAATTAAATACTGATGTCTGTCATCATAAAAAGATTGTCCATGAAAGCTGTGATGAAGCAAGTTTACTGAAGAACACAAACTCTAATATTGTTGATTGTGATCCATCATTTATGGATTTGTTGTTCTATATATTTTATTTGCCAACATTGATGGATGGTCCTATTTTTATTTATAGAGACTTCCATAATCAAGTAAAAAGTTCATTTAAATCTTCAAATTTTACTCCAGATGTTTATGACATTGTTAAACAGCTTATCAGGATAACATTCTGGGCTGTCTTCATTGAATTTTATCTCCATTTCCTCTACCATAATGCTCTTGGCGAACATCCAGAATTACTTAAGAGTTTGTCCGTTTGGGCTTTAGTAGCAGTCGGTCAATTCCAAGGCCTGATTTTTATGATTAAATACCTTGTAATTTATGGAGCAAATATTCAAATTTCCAGATTTGATGGAGTAGTTCCCCTGGCAGGGCCACGTTGTGTATTTAGGATATATTCCTTTACAGACCTGTGGAAATACTTTGATGTAGGTCTGTATAACTTCATTAAGACTTATATATACATCCCTATGGGAGGGTCAAAAGCAGGTCTTTTTCGAAAGACCTTTGCATTATCTCTGGCATTCATGTTTGTTGGTTATTGGCATGGTGCCAAAAAATATATTATCATCTGGTGTGCTGGCAACTTTCTCATGTGTAGTATTGAAACTGCAGTCCTTTCACTGGAACAGTGTGCAATTGGAGAAAAACTGGTGAGTATTTTTTGAATTTAAAATAATCCAATTGAAATCATATATTAAAAATAATATCGGCAATATTAATTGAAAATATGTAGATAATATTGTTGATAAAAATATTATATTATTGGGATAGTCTCACTGACAAGGAAATGCAGAGTGGGGCATTTGATGTAAAAACTGTATCTAGCCATATTCAAGCCATGCAATTATCTGACTGTGTGGTCAAAAATGGCTAACATTAATACAACCAAACAATTGCATTATTTCATGTGATTGAATGTCTGCATACAAAATGGTGGAAGACATTTCTATATAAACACAACGACTTCCTCTCAGTGAGAGGTTTTTTTTTTTATTGAATTGTATACTGCTGATAGTTAGATTCTTCTGAGTATGAAAGAAAGTTCTGAATAAACACTTTATTACACATAGGAAACAAGAGCTTCATTGCTTGTAATTATCGGGGATTGAAACAAACATACTATTGTCTAAAATTGTTTCACCGGAATGCAGAAAAATTAGGAATCAGAAGCTGCAGATGCCAAACTTCATAAAAACAATGTGGACAGAGTGGGTCTTCATGGTATATAAAATGAACTGAAGATAACAAATATTCTTTATTAATGGCTATGAAACATGCAACGAAGAAAGGCTAAACAAAAATCACAGGATGAATACTCACGTTATTCATGAAATATTCATATTATTGAGAATAAACTCACAAAGATCATGAAAGTGTTAACTAGAATATCCCAATGTTATCTCCGTTTTTTTCCCTCTGTATTTTTGAGCTTTAAAACCAAAACTGTTTTCAGTGTAGAAGATTTTTGCACAGAAAAAATAAACATGCGCTGAAAGGCTCATTTGGTCTATTTCCGTGAATTTCGTTGGTTAGCCTTGACTATTTTTGGCATGCGACACGAAGTGTAGAATGTAGTAACCAATAAAAATCATAACAATAATAACAAATGTTACAAATGAAGTCATAGTTAATTCTGTACAGAGTACAGAGGTCTTATTGTACGGTTTAAGGTCACGATTAAAAACAGGAGCAGTTCAACATGTAGATTTTCAGGTGGTTTGTAGATCTGTGGCCAGATGAATGATACAGGAATGAGAATCAAGGAGAAGATTTATGTATTCTCTCTGATTTCCTTGGTAGCTTCAGACCGATGAAGGAACCCAGTGATGATCTAAGTGAGATGGTCATTGAATTAGAAGGCATAAATAACAGGGTGAAAATTTTATGATAAATTTATTCATTGTGGATAAGGATCACATGCTTGGCAAATTAGTTTAGCTTGGAATAAAGTGGTTAGTATACCTGCCTCACAAAAACAGCTCGGTCAAATGTACTCATGGTCTGAAAGCCAATCATTTAGATTGTTGTAGTGATGGAATTAAATGTATCAATGTCATCTAAAATTGCGTTTCACGGTAGTTGAAAAGCTATGTCTATACAGAATATGTTTTTGCATGTGAAATTTCTTCACAATTGTGTGTAAACCCACACTGCTATTTTAGTAGTGAAAATAAGTTGCAAATATTCTCAGGTTATACATTGTAATATACAGTAGGCGTGTATGCTTAGTTCATATATAAGTTCTCACCAATGACCTTCCATTATGCAACAGTAAGCTCCAAATAGATTAAATGCAAATATAGTGAAGCTTTCTTCTATGGAAGGCTCATAGGACTTCATTTGTTGAATTACATTACATTTCTCCTGGGGCTGCAACATTCAGAGAACCCAAGAGTACATATCATTCTGAGAGACTTAGATGAGCTCCGGTTCTGACAGTTAACATATATAGCATGCTCTGCTATGAACAGATGGCATATAGTGTGTAATGAACAGCAACTCTGTGCAGTATGTGACAATTCCTTTGGATAGCCTTGAATCTGACAAGCATGTTAGCCCAGCATAATTGGAGAGCACCCATGGAAGGTGGGAAATGCGTTGGTGCTGCCCAAATAATCCAAGTGACCATGACTAGGGTGCTATGGACATCTCTGACAGGAAAGGATGCAAGGCAAAAAAACTGATGACCCCATTTCTATAGTGGAAAGTTAGAAAAGCTATCGCCCGTGTGTTGCCGGGGCCCGAAAGGGGAGCAAAGAATAGTAACACTGTTTACCTTCCACGCATGTCGTAAAAGGCGACTAAGGAGGTTATGGGATGGAGTTGGCTGTCCCTTCCCATATAGGGTCAGTGACCCAAAGCCATGCTGAAGCCGGATGTGTCAGGCTGAAAGGCACAGATATCACAGCAATGCTGTAAACCATGACACAATGCATTCCGTTCTCCGGACTACATCCTGCCAATCTGCAGGAGTTTGAGAATGATCGCAGAAGAAGAAGAAGAAAAGCTACAAAACACCCTATACTTTATCATCTGAGTATCAGAGTAATTCCTTCTAACATGACACTGAAAGAGGCCGGTCAGCTTGCACGGAATCGAAACACTTAGTGGCAGTGAGGACAATATTCTGTAAAGGACATGTCACATTGATAGAGTAGGAGGTATTTTCTCAAAGTATTCCACACTGCTGAAAGTTGTAATCTTCTGTTTATGAAATAAAGCTTTGGAGAAACTTCTCCATTGCACAAAGGATGCAAGAAATATATTGCGCATACTTCCTTGGGATAGAAATAAATTAATATAATAGTGCAATATTTGCTGCCATGATGGAGAGAACAATAGCATGTCAGTTACTTACATAAACATCACAGTACATATGTATGTTATCTAAACAGTCACAAGTTGCTCTACTCTCACCCGTATAGTCTTGCGACATTTATATTTACACTGTAGGTGATAATTATGATGGTTCACCTTCACAAGCGGAGATGAGTATAGTCCTGAAATTGAACATAATTCAATCCTATGATATCTAACAGCAAAACAAGAGAAAAGACAATAGATAGAAAACAACAGAGCGCATATTTATCATAGTGACATGTACACTATAAATGTACTCATACCAGGTGTTTTCCCCTATCAGGAAGGGGGAATATCTCTGATGTTGAGGCTGTCATACTCCTTTGGAGCAGTTCTTACGTCCTGTGTCCGAAACTGTCACTCACCTCTTACCTGTGACTCACTGGTTGCTAGCATGCAACATTAGCCACACCCTGGTAATGTCTTTGAAGGGCTATCAAAACCAAGTTAGTATAACCACATGGCATATCTACCAAGGCATGGGAATCCTGAAAACGACAGCCAGCAGGATGAAACATTTAATATTCAATAGAATGGGCGGCACTTGCCAGTAAAGCATTGTCGAACGCAAGGGGCTTTGTGAGACATGTAGAACACTTTGGTCATCTGCTCCATCCTGGTACATCTGCAATTGTCTTGATTTTTTTGGTCTCTGGAACATGGTTGGATCAGGAAGAGAAGGCATGGTCGATAAATGCTGCAATTCTTCCGCACTTTAATACAATTCAATGCCAGTTATAACTTAACTATCATCAAGTGCATTCATATCATTTATGGAAACAAAATTTTAACACTTTTGTATTCAATGACCACACTTTCCTGACATCTATTCTGGCATAAATTCTGAATGAGGACCCAGTATCGTTCACATAAAAAAAAATCCAGAAATGTTCGTTACTGACTGTTTTCATGTGGAGGAGTGCAGGGAAGCTTTCTATGGGCATTGTAAATAAAGACCGCATTGCTATAGCAGATGATGCGACATGTAAAGGAAGGATGATTTCGCTTGTACATCTGAAAGAAAAAAATCCTATCCCAACAATGGATTGAACCAGGGACCTAAAGGACCTGATAACTGCATTCTAAACATATGCACTCCACTTTAAAATTAACTGTGCAAAATTATGAACATTGTAAAGAAGGACAAAACTAACACATGGTGTTACAACAAAATAAGTTACTTTCCTTCATGGGGATGCTCAGTAACAGAAAATAATGTTTTGTCAAGTAAGTAAAGTATCGGAAACAGAAAATAATGTTTTGTCAAGTAAGTAAAGTATCGGCAACAGAAAATAATGTTTTTTCAAGTAAGTAAAGTATCGGCAACAGAAAATAATGTTTTGTCAAGTAAGTAAAGTATCGGCAACAGAACATAACGTTTTGTCAAGTAAGTAAAGTATCGGCAACAGAAAATAACGTTTTGTCAAGTAAGTAAAGTATTCCCAAAAAAGTATATTCAATGAGCTTTATTTAATAAAAATTAACTTCTAGTATGCAAGAATTTCTGCTAGGGTCTTAGTGATAATTGCATGCACAGGGTGACGAGTTGTGTGAATCACTGAAATGACAACTCATTTAAACACACACAAATCATCGTTTTGATATAAATAACACAACATAGCACAGGATAAGTAAAAGTTAGAACTGTCTATGGTCACATCACAATGCCAGATGAAAACACAATTGAACAAAATGTTTTGAAGTGAGATTCATGAAAATTAATGATATGTAAAGGTTATGAGCCTTTTTAAAAGACTCTGATAACGGAGTCTGAAAAGAGGAGCAAATAATTGCAACACTTTACCTTCCATACATGTCATAAGAAACAACTAAAAAGCATAAGGGGTGGAGTTGGCTGTTCCATCTCATATAAGGTAAAAGTGATCCATAAGCCATACTGAAGTCAGATGTGTTCAGCTGAAAGGCACAGATATGTAGCAAATCTGTCAACCATGACACAGCACATTCCATTCTCTAGACTGCATCCTGCAAATCCGCAGGTGTTTGAGAAAATTAATGTAGAAGAAGAAGAAAAGGCTCTATGGGAGAGACCCTGATAGTCTTCTGTAGTAATATAATATTGGATCAGAAAAGCAGCCGCAACAATTCCTGACACACATTAAGACAAACAATTAGAAATCAAGTATAGTACAAGTAAGAAGATAATGGATAAAACTGTCATCATATCTTCACCATTTTTTCAATGAAATTTAACACCTTTTGGCCTACCAAAGTTTCAGTAAGGTAGTTCTGCTAATTAATAAGCAATGTACCACTGAAGACGGATGTACCGGGCTATTTGCACAAGTAAAACGGCGGCGCAACATATTTCCATTCGCTGGACTACATCCTTATGTAAATCTAGTAAGACCAGTGTGCTACTACAAGATAGTTCCAGTAGAAGTTTGAGAATGAACGAAGAAGAAGAGCAATCTGTATTGATTCAATGAAATATTAAAAGACTAATTTCTAATTGTGTTCATTATTTACAGAAATTATGCCTAAGTCCTGCAGCTTACCTCAGATTGAAAGCCCTGATCATTGCTCCTGCCTATGTAATTTCCAGCCTGCAAACTTACTATTTCTTATTCCGTATGGAAGCTGGCCATGTTTTCGTCTCAAAAATGGCTACAGGAGGTGAGATTTTAAAATTATTATTAAAAAGTTGAACTTACTTTATGAAATAAATAGATATATCATCTTTGCTCATAAAACTCCACAGCAGATTATTACACAGACTAAACTGAAGTATTACAGAAGGGTGGTACTTCCAGTGCTGTTATAAGCTGGTGACACATGGACCATATATAGACATGTGGGGAGGCCTAACCACTTCCAGACAACATGTGTCAAAAAAGTTATATCATCAAATGGCAAGATAAGATTCCCTAGATGGTATCCCTAGCATTGACAAGATTCGATGCAATCACAGATTCATTGGACAGGCCACAGAGTATGTGTGCCAGATCATTACCTATCAAAGTTAATCCTCTATGTTGAGTTGTAAAAGATCATGAATTCTCAAGGTGGCCAAAGAAAGCGCAATAAGTACTCGCTAAATACCTCAGAGACCTTATACATAAACCATGATATAAAAACCCTCTCATGTACAAAAGGATACAGGAGTTGGAACCTGTGTCTTCTTACTTATTTTAGGATTAATTAATCTAAATATTATATCCATAATTAATTTAAATACTAATTTTTTAGGGTTAGGGTTATTTATGGAAAACATAACTAACCCTAACCTTAAATAAATGTATATTTAAATTAATAATTATAAACATAAACTGATAAACTTGGCTATCAAGGGAAATAATCAAATAGGGGACATGGGTTTGAAATAAGAGCCAAGAGTTATATTGCTTGGAAACCGTGGTATTGGAAAAACCAAACAAACCAAGATATATGGGACGATGTTTGCACGAAACAAAGCTACGTGGTGATTTATTGTTAAAAAAAGTTGTACAATCTTGTAAAAATGGAGAAATGCAGCAGCTCAGCAGTGGAGAGTAACTAGAAAGTCACGGGTAGATAAAATACCATCAACAACGATCATACCATGTCTGACGTGTTTGGATGTTTTCAGCTGTCATATGGCTTATTAGGCATCTACAAACTCATAGACAAAGACATAATTCGTAACTGAATTTGAACGCGAAGTGGAAATAAGAAATGATCATCATCATTAGTTATGGACAAACAAGATAAAATACCTTATTGCTAGTAGACAAATATAAAGTCTACAGTATGTCTCATTAAAAACCATCTCTAAGAAGTATGTTTCCTCAAAAAGCACTACACACTTACCATTGGATGGAGTCTGAGTATGAAATCAAGATCTGGACAAAAATATGTCGGATTTATAGTGGTGACCTCACCATAAACTGTAGAGACTTAGTATGAATCATGATATTTGCTTACATCGCAGACATTTTATTTTCTTAGCAAACATGATTGACTAATTTTGTCAATAGAAATATACTTGAATATACAGAAGTGAAATTTATTTTTTGGTATTACTCTTCCAGACACAAATAAATACCGGTATGTCTTGCATCAAATGCAGCCATAGTTAGTGAATTGAAAATGAATAAGGGAAATATTTTGTGGTTGCTTTGCGAGCACCTGTTGAATGTAGACACTACTATAAATGATGCAAGTAAATTCAAGTAGCAAGCATGAGGATAAATGCAAATTATATGTCTCTATGTTATTTATGTGTATTAGCAGGCCTATAGTACGAATAGGGATGTTCTATGTTTGTGTTCCTTAGGATACTTCAATATTTGTATGGGATGTTTGTTGTTGTTGTTGTTGTTGTTATTGTTGTTGATGTTGGTGTTGTTGTAATAGTCTTTGCTCGATTGATACATTCACAGTTATTTGAATACACAGGTTGAATGTCTTGATGAGATCACATCTTTGTTATTTGAGGATGTGGTTGGTCAAGCACGGAGGCGCACATCATGGTACAAGGCGATTCGGTGCTTCTAGAATGGACCTGATTCAATTTCAATCAGCTTATATATGATGCACCTAGGATATGAATGGAAGAAGTTTTGTATTTAGTATAGCATGAGTAAGACAGCGTGGCATGAATGCATATTTGTCCTCGAACGAAGGCATTCCAGTGCAGTATCCCTGGATTGTTGTATCCTGCTAGGAGCATAGAACATTCTTTGGGGCTAACTATTTCATCATTCCTCTAGGCAGCTTTTTTAAATCCATCTGCATTGATGGTATATCTGGGATTTTCCCATTACCTAGGAGACTGTCACAGAGGGAAATAGGTGCAATGTTTACTGACCTACATCTCTTTGTCAATTATAAGGATTACTTCATAGAAGAAAACAGTAACAATTGAGAAGACATGGATTTATCTCATAGTGGGGTTGATTCATGCAGACTAGAAAATGTACAACTCAATGGTGAATTATGCATCAACAGGGCTTCACACAATCCTCAGCCCATGTAGTATGGCTCCTCACCAAACAATCTTTCTCAATTACAACTGTGGTACAACTCACAATGAAATTATTGCTCCTAATTACTACATTGGGACACTAAATCTATTTTATAACATCACGGATGGTTTTATGTGGAAAGAAGAAGTTAACATAATTGTAAAAAAATGAGGGTAATATTGTAAGTGAATCATTTTAATGTCTTTATAACCATATGTCTCCTCCAATTTAAATTTACTTAAATCTGTCAGTGTTGATTTATACTCTCATTACCCTTCTTGTCTTTAGCAAGCTGGACAACTCTGCTGACAGAATGGGTCATCTTTACTGCTTGTGTACACAATAACCTCTATGTGACACAGTGGTATACAAACAAGAAGAACAACTTTCATGATAAACACAAGATGGATACAAAATTGAAGACATCATGAGAGAAGTCAACAAACTCACTTCATATCATTTGGTTGTCCTGGTAGAAACTACATCACTGCAGTATGACTAAGCTTATAGAGATGAGAGAAAGAGGAAATCTGTTTTCAGAATGTAGTACATATAAGAGCACATGTCTGATAGAACAACATAAAACATCTCATCTAAATTGTAACACACTAATTGCACTTTTTAGGCCGCACACAGAAAAAGCTGTCATAGAAGAACATACATTACTGACGCTAATTATATACTAGTGGAAGATTATAAACAATTCTTACGCCAATAGAATGATATTTATTAGAAAGCTACAAACATGATATTTATAGATAATAAATATAATAAAGATCGTGCCAAAATAGTTGATTATCAATCGATTAGCACTGCTTGAAAATGTGAATAGAGTTTTGTGTATTACATTGTGATCATTATCAAGTGGAACCTCCACATCAAAGGTTGGCTGCAATTTACCCCAATATTCTCTATTTGACATTTTGTATATTTTCCAACTACAGTTGTTCTTTTCATACTTGTATATTTTCTTTGCCTACTTCGTTACCCCTAAACTTTTAAGTTTAAATATGGTCTTCAACAAGGTGTCATGCTTATGTCCAAAATGTTTTATTTGTTTGATTGCTTCCTTTAATAATACTTTTTCATTCACACTATTTTCTTTTCAGCATTATTTGATCATGTGATAATTATTGACTACATTAATTGATCACATGAGCACTCACATTTGCATTTGTGATGACAAGATCATTCTTGTCTGCACTGCTTGATCAAGATCATTCTTATCTACATTGATTTTCTTAAAACATTATTTTGTGTCTGTTAATTTGTTTTCATAAGGGTTTCTTGTGCTGCAGGGACAATTTTTGAATATCATTTTTAAAAATTTTAATAACATCATAAGTTTTACAATTTATTTACACTATTCTGTCCACATGAACAATTCTGACATCAAAATGTTCAGAAATGGATAAGTAATAAAAATCATTTTACATTGTTACATTGTCTCATTAAGGTGTCTTTGATTGTCTCCACCAATCTTATTAATTAGCAAATACATTAAAAATATACAATCTTCAAAAAACATGATTATTTTTTCCTATTTTTTGGTATCATTTATATTTTTACAATTTCTCTCTCACTATTCTGTCAACATGAACAATTCTGAAATGAAAATGTTCAGAAATATTTGGTTAATAAAAATCATGTAACACTGCTGAAAATATTGTATTGTTTTTTTATTAAAAATTTAATTCAGAAAAACATTTCATATCTCACTACAGTAGTATTGTGATTAGTAATTCTATATTGAATATTCTACATGCGTATTTCCAGTGGCAATATTCGGTTCTGAGGCATGACATTAAATAAAGTGTAGCAAAGATTATCACTGCGTTTGAAATGAGATGTTACAGAAGAATTTTACCTATACCATGGACAGCTAAAAAACAAATCAAGAAGTATTAAGATCAATAAACATTGAAGAGGTCTGGCTCCTTAATAACATCTTAACAAGATCTGAAATTTCATGAACTTTTAGTTTTCCACAAGATTGCAATAAACCAGAAGTAGTCGTGTTTGCTGTCAATCTAATTGCAATTAGAGCAATTCAACGGAGATAAGAGAGACATTTTAATTGTCATAGGTGAAATCAAGGGACACAAGCGAGAAACTCCACAGGTAGACATCCATCACCAAGTGTCATCTCTGCAACAAAGGTTAGGAGTTCAATCCTCGCCACAGGCAATCATGCATCCGGACCGTTCAGAAAGCAATGACAAACTACCTAATGTATTTATATTGCTTAGACAATCCCTCAGTCATTCATTGGTACCATGCCTTCCGACGTAGGCGATCATGTACCTCCATAGTCCTCTGTTTGTTATACATTTAAGTATAGTTTCTCACGTTGTCTTCATCAGTCTCTCTTACCCTCGATCTTTCCATTTGTTACGATGTTCTCCAACCCACATCTTCTCATGACATGACCCAGAAACTGCGATTGTCGTCTTCTAATACAGTTAATCAGTTCTCTATTTGAGTTAACCAGTGATAGAATTGTAGCATTACTCTTTTTAGCTGTTCATGATATTTTCAACATTCTTCTATAAAACCACATCTCTATAGCCTCCATATCTTTTCTTGCAATATTGTCAATTGTCTATGTTTTATTACCATATAACATATGGGCTATATGTAACATTTTAGTATGTTCTTTCTTACATCTATTGATAATGATTTATTACACAAGTTGTTTCTCATCTTCTAGAATGCTGCTTTTGCATGTGCTGTTCTACCTTTTAAAATCTCAGTGACCATCTACCATCTGAAGTAATAATTGTGCCCAAATATTTAAATTTGTCTACTTGTTTAAGAACTGTCCCGTTGACCTTGATATTACATTTAGATGGGCTAAATGTTTTAGATGTAACCATTGCCCCTGTTTTCTTGGTGTTCAAGTTGAAACCTTTGTTTGCGCTTTGTTCTACAATATTTGTAATCAATTGTCGTAGTTCGTTTTCACTCTTTGCTACCAGAACCGTGTCGTCGACATATCTCAGGTTATTCACATTATACCCACCAACAGCTATTCCTGGCATATTTTCTATAGATCTAAAAATCATTTCGCTGTATAAGTTCATTGAGATATGACGGTAGAGAAGAGGTGGAGATAAACACAAGATGTAATAAGGCCTGTCAGGTCATTGGTCAATTAACACCTTTACTAAGAAGCAAAGATATTACACTATAAACAAAGAAAGCGTTTTTCAACACCATTTTCTTACCAACATTGTGTTATCAGTGTCAAACTTGGACATTGGATTCTAGAACAATACATAAGATTAACACCACTGAAATGAAATGTGTGAGACGTATGATTGGAGTTAGCTTGAGAGACAAAATCAGGAATGAAACACAAAGGAAACAATTAGGGATCAAGTCAGCAATAGAATACATCCAGAAACAACAAGTTAAATGGTACAACCACATAACCAGACAGAAAGAGCAAAGTATTTTCCAAAAAAAAACTTAACAAACGATACGAAAACAGTCGACCTATTGGACGCCCTCATAAAAGGTGGATAGATAATGTATTAGAGACGCTCGGAAATATAACAGCGGAAGAGGCAAATAGAAGGGCAAAAGACCGTACATTCACTCTCTTCTCAACACCGAAAGGTACATGATGACAGAAAGAAGAAGAAGAATAAGAATAAGAATAAACAGATCAGGTTATAGCACACACCTCTGTCGGACTCCTTGTCTTATTGCATGAAATTCCCCTATTTGGTTGTTGATTTTGATTGCTGCTAATATATGTTCTCTATTATTCTAAGGTCTTTACTATCAATGTTGATCTTTTTTTAACACACTGATGATTTCTTTATGTTTCACTTTGTCTAATGCTTTCGTATAGTCTATGAAGTACAAATATAGATCTGTCTTCACTTCAATTGATCTTTCTATCAACATTCTAATGATATAGATGACATTATTTGTCCCTTTTCCCGTTACAAAACCTTTGTGTTCTTCGCCGATTTCCGGCCTTAGTTTCCTTCTTACTCTCATCATGATGATTCTAAGAAAAATTTTGGTCATAATAGTAACATTAAACTTATGGTGCGATGGTCATCACATTCAATAGCTCCTAGTTTTTAGATAATGTTATGAATATGGATTTTATTAACCAGTGTTGTAAATATCATTCAATAACTTTGTTATTACTTCCGTGCCACAATCACCTATTGCATCAATCTCTTCTATTGTTACATTATCTTGTCCAGGTGATCTTTAATTTGTTGAATTGTTAGCTCTTCCTACGATTTTAGTATAGGTTGACCTTCATATGTATCCTAAAGGATACGATGAGATAATTTGGTATTCAGTGTGACACCAGTAAGACTTGATTCCTGAGGGGTACAACGAGGAATGTGGTCATCTAGTGAGCTACAGGAAGCATCAGCATGCAAACACTACCATATTTGTTTTGGGAAATTAGACTCTATAGATTTTCCTTAAGTACAGATACGTTGGCTCATATGAACAATCAATCAATTCATAAAATATCACTAATATTGTTACGCATAGTTTAAAACAATTCAATAAAGTAATACATTTACAAGTCAGAAACATAAAACATATGAACTACTTTGAAATAACAGTTGGATACATTTTAAATGCACACAAGACTGTTGGAAATCTCTGGGATAAGCCGGTTTACCTTCATAGTGTTGCTTTCAAAATATGGAAAAGGAAGATTGTGCGCTCATTTCAATACTTCTATTATAAACTTTATCACGCATGACATGCATCTTCGGCTGAGTTAGGCCGATTAAGATCAGCTTAGCCAAAAGGGACTGTATCCTTTATGTGCGTTGCATTAAATATAATGTCAGTATGGACTGGACATAAATTACGTCAACAATAAGTTTGGGGTGGGGGTGGGGTGGGGACAGAAGGGGTCTTAAAATGTTTAATAGTTGTTGACAAGGGGAGTTGAGAAAAGTTAACCGCAACAATACTGTCTTTTATGCATCAATTACATTGTAGTACAGTGGTAAGTAGCTGCTGCTGTCAGTGACTTCCGGTAAAATGGCGCGAGATGACTCTTGTGTTGAATATCAGTTGTCACAAATGGAAGTGTAATTCAGTGCTGCAAGATTCGTCATCTAGAATAGGTGGACTCATTCATATATATGTTTATTAGAGATCACAGCGTGGCCAGGTGAGGTTTTCCTGATACAACACTACTACAGGATTGGCTATCCGATAGTGAGAACTCAAAGTGCTTGTAGTTAATTGAAGGTTTTTCCGACATTCGACAAAAAAAACCAGCACCACCCCAAACTTGGAATATATTAAAAGACATCGGATCAAATGGTTTGCACACATCAGCAGACTACCACCAGATAGCATACCACAGCAGGCTATGCTACACGGCTACAGTGAAGGCAGAGATAGAGGGCGACCTCGATAATGATAGACTACTGAAAGAAAAGAGGCAACAAATTCCACAATATACTCAGCACACAAGAGGGCTGTCTCCAGAAAACCCTTCTACCCCTAACGTTGAAAGGCAGCAAAGGGTTTAACGAATAGATAGATAGATAGATAGATAGATAGATAGATAGATAGATAGATAGATAGATTACATTGTTTAAAACTGATACAGTTTTTTTTCATATTTCGGGGGGACGGGGGGAGACGCAAATTGTTTTGTACATAATTACGCTTGGGGGGGGGGGGGGGTGGGGAATATAGTTGCCCGTGGATTCTTAACAGTTATTGACAGGGATTGGGATACACGAATTGGCAAACTATTTTGGACTGAAAGTATGGACACTGTTTTTAAAAAGTCATTGATATTTAAATTTGACATTTGTTTTAAGTAATGGGTAGGTGGAATAACACCTTCCATTTTCTGGATTACATCCTGCTACTGACGACGACTTAGTGAAGCATAATGTTTGGTACACACCTGTGTCATATAGTTTATTTCTGGCACACAGCTGTGTCGTATAGTTTATTTCTGGTACACACCTGTGTCATATAGTTTATTTCTGGCACACATCTGTGTCATATAGTTTATTTATGGTACACGGCTGTGTCGTATAGTTTATTTCTGGTACACAGCTATGTCATATAGTTTATTTCTGGCACACAGCTGTGTCATATATTGTGTTTCTGGTACACAACAGTGTCATATAGTGTGTTTTTGGTACACAACTGTGTTTAATAGCTTATTTACTTGACGTCAACTCAGAATTTGTACATGATAATATAAGAAAAAAGTGTTTCAAGTAATGTAATCGATGGTATTTTGCGTCTTGCAGATGACCATTAAGCAAAAAGAAAGACAAACAAGCCAACTAGCATTTTCTCTCAGGAATGGAAGACTTTCTAAACTGTCATGTCACAGCTACAGAAGACTTTCTAAACTGTCATGTCACAGCTACAGAAGACTTTCTAAACTGTCATGTCACAGCTACAGAAGACTTTCTAAACTGTCATGTCACAGCTACAGAAGACTTTCTAAACTGTCATGTCACAGCTACAGAAGACTTTCTAAACTGTCATGTCACAGCTACAGAAGACTTTCTAAACTGTCATGTCACAGCTACAGAAGACTTTCTAAACTGTCATGTCACAGCTACAGAAGACTTTCTAAACTGTCATGTCACAGCTACAGAAGACTTTCTAAACTGTCATGTCACAGCTACAGAAGACTTTCTAAACTGTCATGTCACAGCTACAGAAGACTTTCTAAATGTCATGTCACAGCTACAGAAGACTTTCTAAAATGTCATGTCACAGCTACAGAATATTTTTGTTTTCGTCTTCCTATTGTACCCCCCCCCCATATCTTTTATCGTATTGCTCCTAAAAAACGTCGCTACCGCACGCAGATTGTTTTTTTTCAGACAGCCTGAGTTAGGTCTTGTTTTCCCAATTCTTGGGGTATAGGGAGAAATCTTTCTTTGGGGACTTACTGATGTCTTTGTACATCAGCAATGATATGCCACGGGCCCACTAGCCTTCAGACAGTTCTCCGAATAGTACTTTATTTGGAATGCGGCAGTTTGGCATTCTTCGGACGTTTCCAGCCAGAGCAATTGCGTAGATGATTGCGACGCAACACTACTGTATTGGTGATTTTTATCCTGTCATTTAATGTTTAAGATCTAGGCAGTCCATGTTTCGGATCCATGATAGAGTGTGCTCAGCACGCATGTTTACAAATCTGCAGCTTTGTTGTGAATTCTAACTTTAGGTTTTCCCAAGCGCGTTGTGAGTCTGCCAATAATGGTAGCCGCTCCTTATGCGTGCGTTTATTTCATTATTTAAGGAATGGGTTGGTGTAACTGGATCCCAGGTAAATAAAATATTTTCTACTTGTTTTATGTGATTGTTTTTTAATGTAATGCTTGTGAAAGTAATAATATATGTATTTATACCTAACAATATAAGTAAACAGATGTTCAAGTAATAAAGTATGGATTCACACAGACAACGCAGAGATAATACGTGATTTATGACAGCAATACAGTATGCTACTATAAGGTATCTATACAGTTTATGTGCACTGGATTGGAAATATATATGCTAAATATAACATAATTGAAATGTGTGTATTTCTATCGTCCAGTATACAACGTGACTCAGCTGCTTGCTGTTAGCTGTAAAGACAACTGTTTTTCGCCGACCAAGAAATAACTTTGTACCAATATTCACTTTACCCAATACATGATTGACACGACCAGTAGTTTTTTTTCCTATAAACTTTGTTGCTTTAATGACGTAACATAGCTTTGCACTAAACGCCCACATTTCATGTGATGTAGTGTCACTAGCAATGTAAATGATTGCAAATCGACTTTATAGACACCATGTACAGCTATAGTATTTAGTGACATTTATATACCTACAGGGTTGCCCGAATTTGGACATCACATGGAAGAAACAGAAAGGACAGCAAATTGGCTTTTTATAAGGGACACTGGCCATGAAATGTATGTTTTGGTAATTTTTATTCATTTTGAAAACGCATAAAAGGTTAGCAGTTTGGCCATTTTTGACGAACTTTTATCTAAAGTTTGTATAAAATCAATTTCAACTAACTGGCAACCCAGATTAACTAAGACATTAAATAATAATAATAGTAATATAAACAGGAAATCATTGACATAATACTATGAGAAAAAATTTAGATTATTATAAAAATCGTGAGTTGTTGACAAAGAAAAACGCTGTCGACACATTGGAGAGAGAGATTATTTTGTGAACTATAATAGCTGCAGTTTCAAGAAACAGCAGCCAGAGAGTTCAAGAACATTGCACTATAACAGGGGTGAAAAACATTGTTTTCTTTCAAGAATCATTTGTGTTTTTATATCATTCGCGGTTCATATAATCATCATCAAGCACCGTTTCCACATCGAAGGTGAGCAGCGCAAGATAATCAATGTAAAAATTAGTCTGCAATATTTAATTAACTTATTAATCATATTGTGATGCTTGCTGCTTCTTTTTGTGATATCTTTTCATGTTAGCTGACATTGATGGCCGCGTTTTTACTGCAGCTGACTTTTTTCATATTTTCGTAGGTCAGTATGAAGTGCAATCTTAATATATATATATATATATATGAGTGTGTGTGTAGACAGTGACAACCACTCACATCTTCAGTCAAGATTTTGCAAAGATTAAAAGTATGACAGAACTTTATTTTTGGATGTTGCTGTGCATGCAAACTAGTTTCATATTTAATGGTGTAGGAAATATTTTAAGTTCAATTTGTTAACTTTCTATGTCCTTGTCCTTTCAAGCCCGTAGCTTGACATTCAGCTCTGAGAGGTACTTAGTAATGTCCACCACAAACGCTAAATCACACACCCATTTGATTTCATCGAATTCCCTGCCAGGTTCTCTCTTCATGACCTGCATGACTTCCTCCTGCCGTTGGCAAAACCCCAAGAACCTGTTCTGCTACCCAGTTACATGATTCCACAGTGATAAACAAGATCACTGTATTCAAAGTCGAAATCACTCGGTATTTCCCTAGACTAGTAGTTATTAAAATCTCTGTTTGGTAAATCTCACTGGAATCATGGTTAAGGCATTTATTTTGTCCTCAAGAGAATGAGGGTGCGAATAACTTTCGAAACATACTGTTTATAAAGTGGATTTTCCCCCCTAAGATCTCTGGATCCCCGCCACGATAACAGATGGTCAGCCTATGGCCTGGGCAGGCATACTCAGTGCTCTTCGTGAGTCCGCACAATCAGAGGAAATTGATAATGAGAAAATGAGCATGAGTCAATATCGAGAATGCGCGATTTCAGAGTGAGGATAAGCGTGGCGCATAGAAACATCTAGAAAGAGTTCAAAAAGAACATTGAAGCAACATAGAACCGGAAACATCAACCGTTATGCCCTGAGAAATTTACTGAAATGGAGATCCGAGTATCTATGGACATGTCCAGTGTGCAATGAGGATACCCAATATTCCTTGCCTAACCTAACCTAACCTAACCTAACCTAACCTAACCTAACATAACATAACATAACATAACATAACATAACATAACCTAACCTAACATAACACAACCTAACCTAACCTAACCTAACCTAACATAACATAACATAACCTAACATAACATAACCCAACCTAACCTAACCTAACTAACATAACATAACCTAACCTAACATAACATAAGCTAACCTAACCTAATCTAACCTAACAAAGCATTTACAGGAAGTATGTTTGTTGATGTTCTTCCAATGTGGGAAAGATGCTGTTATTGGATTGTTGGTATCTCTGGTATAGCATACTCGATATATGTCCTGTTCCTGGAAGGAGAAAGTAAGTATATCTACATTAATAACGATTCCCTTAAAGGCGATCGTCGTGTAATATAAGACAATTTGTGTGTGTTCACATTGTCACTAGTTCACATAAAGTTCATTTTGTCTTGATTCGCAAATAAAAATGTTTCTAGGTCCCTTCAAAATTTTACAGCTATGGAGTTGCGTAATCTTGAAAGATACTATATACGGACATCTTGCTCTTCCTTTGAAAATGGTATCTTACTTAAGGGGAAACCACGTATAATTTAGTAATTATCATTTCACGTAAGTCTTTAAGCATTTAGTTTTCACTTTAATTGTTGGCTGTGTTGCACCTGGACCTTGACATCTAGTTCAGGGCACATACCATAGGGTCACTATCGTCTTGCCAGGGCACATACCATAGGGCCACTATCTTCTTGTGAGGGTACATAACATAGAGCCACTGTCTTCTTGTCAGGACACATAACATAGGGTCACTATCTTTTTGCGAGGGTACATAAAATAGGGCCACTATCTTCTTGTGAGGGCACATAACATAGGGCCACTGTCTTCTTGTCAGGGCACATAACAGGTCACTGTCCTCTTGTCAGGGCAAAATAATAACAAAGGGCCACTATCTTCTTGTCAGGGCACATAACATAGGGCCACTGTCTTATTGTTAATTAACACAACCATTTCTTTGAGACAACAGATCGTATGTGAGTCTGGGTGACATTTCGATTGCTTAACTGAGAAGGAAAGGCAGTGTTCCTTCTCAGGAACGCTATTGGCTGTCAAGAGCTAGCTACTCACAGCTACTGCGACTATTTCATCATCATAATTATCAGCATCATTATTATCATCATGATCATTATCATGATATTTATTATCATCACGTTTTTGCTGATCCAACGGTCAACGTACTCATGCCATTTGACGCAAATCTTCACTTTAAATAGGGGGCTGAGCACTAAGTCGTCAGTTAATTTTATTTGTGTATTTGTGAAAATATTCAGAAAACAATATGTTAAGTGATCTCTGATAGTAAGTACAGAGTTTTATTGAAAGCGGAAGATAAACTCGTAGTTCGTTTGTGCAATTATACGTAGCAAGAATCAATGATGAGAGGGCAGCGAGAAGTGTACTCTGCAAAGCGATTATTATGGTAAAATATAAAGAAGAACATATCTTGGAAATATACACACAAATGACGGAAGATGTGAAACAGAAGTTTAAAGAAGAATAGGAATGGGTAAAAGTACTTTCAATGACATGATGAAAATATTAACATCTAAACGAATTACAAACTAAACATGAGAATTATAAAATGCTACACATATTCTCTATTAATTTATGGCTCAGAAACATGGACAAATAAACAAACACTTAGAAAAAGAATTTATGCCTTTGAGATGTGGATATATAGAAAAACGGGGAGAACATCATGGAAAGTGAAGCAAAAAACAAAGAGGATCAAACAACACTTAATATGAAGAAAATATCATTGAAGGAAAAATAGATCGAGTAAATAAAATACTTTGGACACAGAACAAGACATGACACATTATTGAAGACCTTACTTGAGAATAAAATCTAAGGGAGGTAGGAAGAAATACAAGTGGGAGTATAACATCACAAGATGGACAGGTTACAGTCTAACAGAGTTCTCCAATAAAACAGGAGACAGCAGATGTTGGAATCTGCTGCAGCAATCCTTCATTGTGGAGACGGCACTTTATGATGATTATAAATGTATAGAGTCGTCACTTTATAATGCTTGCAAATATTAAATATTAATAACCGTTTCAATTATAAATTGGACTAGTGTAGATTAATCGCTCATCCATTGATTGTGTGTTTCTAAAGAGTACAGAAAAGAATTGGAATCTGAAATATTGTCTCCTGGATGGAGTTGGCTAGGCAGATACCAGGTGAGCTGTCTTATAATATTCCCTAAGATATATTACCATCAGTTTACAGATAGATATATACTACAGATTCTAGATTATTTGTCTAAAAGAAGTTACTGCATCTTTCGATATAAATGAAACTACATATTTAGAAATAAGTATCAATGACATTGTCTTCCAACACCGTCTCCTATAGTGCAGCTGATGGGAGGAATTGATTGCTCAATTAATTCTGTAAAGGTGTGCAATGGAGCGGACTCTCTAGAGCAGTGTTTCCCAACGTGGAGCTCACTCCTCACAAGGGACAATTTGATTGTTCAAGGGGGGGGGGGCAATTAGAAAATTTGTAATTAGGCTTCAGTTAGGGAATAATTCCGTTTTTGAATATAAAAGAACATGTATATGTTACATAGGGGGGGGGGAGTCAGAAATTTAGAAAGACTTAGGTAGGTATGGTATACAAAAAAGTGGAGAAACACTATTCTAGAGTCTTATTTCACAACTAGAAGACACCAACTCTCATCGCTATGCAATGCTTTGAGAAGCTTCCAAAACAGAGAGGATGAAACATAATTATATAAATGAAATGCTGTTGGGCTTCCATAAAAGGAAAGGCTCACTGTGTAAGCATACCCCCTACTACGATGTTACTTGGTTCTTGAGACTTTTACACCTCCCGCATGCGGCAGTCTTTGGAGTGCAATGCCAATTGCCAATAGACCTAAGATATTGAAAGAGTCAATAACAATTTAAATTGAATCAATGCACTGAATGGACATATCCAGGCCAAAGAAGGTCAAAGACCTTTTACAATAATATAGACAAACAAACACAGTATGGTGTATCATGTTGTGCTTCTTTGTTCATATTTTGATAAAGATGTTTTCTGAGTCGAAACGTCGATTATGTGTATTTATTCAATATAAATTCTCTATTTGACACTTATATTTTTTATATTTACTTACTACATGGTGAACAGCTTTTACTACAGTTCGTACAATTCATATTGTGAAGATAACTAATGCTGGAAGGCAGCGTTCGGTGCAAATAGCGGTACACTTGTGAGAAAAAATATACTGAAACCGTGTCAAAGGTGGCTATCTAGAACAAGCATTTAGGGAACCCTCAAACTTGAAGTGGGATAGTGACAGGAAACCAAATTGTTCAAGTCTGTAGAAAGATGAGTGTACAAACTGTAACTAGGAGGAGGTGTCTATGATGTAGGTGTGCGAAATCCTATCTAAGAGGGCAAACGAACTCCAGTCCATTTCTGCTGTTGAGTGTATCCTATATACAGATTATGCTCTCCGATGTTAAATGAATTTGTATATGTTTTTGTGATAGAAGTGGTCGTAAAATTTCAACTTCCTTTCTACCGTTTTCGTCACAGAAACCGTGTAGCATGTGCATAACAACGTATAATGTACAAGAGCACATTCTCCAAGTATGTAGGCGGAAATGGAATGCTGTCACAGACTAGAATGTCCTAAAAGCACAATCTGGAAAACACCAAATGAAATTTTGCACATCTCCAGACACACACATAAAAACACACAAAATTCGATATTTCAACCACAATGTTGTTATCAAGAACACACCATAGCGCACGATAGTAAAGGAGAACACTGACAATATCTGTCAATAAGACGTTGAAGCTTTCCATCTTAGTTTTTTGTTGAGAATCTTCGTGTCTGGAATGTAAGCATGCGAACCTACACCAAGAAGCTTTCACTGACACCTCTTGTGAAGCCTTGCATGCCTAGCATATACAGTCAGTCCAGGATTCGTCTGCATAAAACAACGGACGGTAGAACGACTGACCGGTATATATTAAGTTTGGTTTTAAGGCACAGACCACTCTGGATCCAGACGTTCGCACGAAGAATACCAAACATTGTACTTGCGCGATCAATGCGCAGAGCGACATCCTCACCAATTGTGGTATTTCATAAAGGGTTACCGAGTTACACACATATTTGCATTGTTAAGTTTGTGACCCAGAACGGTTATGGATAGCTTTGGGTAGAGGACTCCTGGTGCTGGTTGGTGCATCACTACTGTTTTTATGTATAGTGAGACCAAAATTACTACTTGCAGAAGGAAAGAGGTACATGATTTCCTGTATGTCATGCATCCTGGTAGCGTTGAGCACACAGTCGTCCGAAAACAAGAGGTCGCGAACAACTTTTTTGTCTGGGTTTTCATCTGTGCTTTCAGCCTGCGAAGAATCAACAATCCACTATCAGTTTGGAAGTGATAAACGATTCCTGCACTATCTCTTTGGAAAGCATCACATAGCATGGAACAGAACACCATCCTATGAGCATCGGAGTCATGAGGCATCCCTGTTTAATACCGTTGGTTACTGGAAATGATTTTGATTGTTTGCCGTTATCTTACATACTTGCTTTCATGTCACTTGAATATACTATTTTAATATGAAATACGAGTACCCCCCCAAACCCCCCCCCCCCAAAAAAAAAAATACCAAACTATAATATATTCAATACAGGATGTAACTTTATATTATTTGACTCACGCCTGAACTCAATTGTTTTTACCGTAATTTAGTTTTTTTCGTAATCCATATATTTTATATACAAGCTAGCATTCCAATATTTCTAATAAATCATGACTCTTTTAACTTTCTTTCACGTGAGGATCATTCCAATTTTTCATTTAAACCATGTCTCTGTTAACTTTCATTTATTTTAGGATCTGTCAGATACAGAGTGGCGAACATGGCGAAGATTATTTCAGAAAGTTACATTTCTGAATGCTATTCATGCAATATTTTCTCATATCTGCTTTTATTTTAAAGTCAGTGCGAAGGTTAGTAAGTTTGTATTAATGGGTAGGACGATTGTATTTATGTGTGGGTTGATTGTATTAGTTGGTAGGGTGATTATAATAGTGGGTTGAATGATTGTGATTTTGGGTACGGAGATCGTATCAGTGGGAAGGGTGATTGTATTAGTGGGTAAGGTGATTGTATTAGTGGGTAAGGTGATTGTATTAGTTGGTAGGGTGATTATAATAGTGGGTTGAATGATTGTGTTTTTGGGTACGGAGATCGTATCAGTGGGAAGGGTGATTGTATTAGTGGGTAAGGTGATTGTATTAGTGGGTAAAGTGATTGTATTAGTTGGTAGGGTGATTATAATAGTGCATTGAATGATTGTGTTTTTGGGTACGGAGATCGTATCAGTGGGAAGGGTGATTGTCTTAGTGGGTAAGGTGATTGTATTAGTGGGTAAGGTGATTGTATTAGTGGGTAAGGTGATTTTTTTAGTGGGTAAGGTGATTGTATTAGTGGGTAAGGTGATTGTATTAGTGGGTAAGATTATTCTGTTAATGAGTTGGATGATTTTGTTAATGTGTAAAATGATTGTGTTAATGAATATGATTATATATGATTATTGTGTTAATAGGTAATTTCATTATGTTAATGGGTAACATAATTGTATTAATACTTAGCATGATTCTAATAATGTGTAACATGATTGTGTTAATGCATAGCATGATTATAATTCGTCTGTATAAAATTCGCCACGGTGTTACTTAATAATTCCAGAAAAATACAATCTTTATTGTTGGTCATGTTATATGAAACCGGGATGTCTGGAAAGTATAGCTACAACATACAAAAGATACAGAGGACCACATAATGAGAAAATATTAGATGGTCTAACATTATGGCATAACTGAGTCAACAACGATCCTGATCAATTATACTGGAAGTAAAAAGTTGTGGAAATCCATGATCTCCTATGTCAGTCGGAACGGCATCTTTCGATGATGAGTTTGTACTTATATTATGCAGCATTACAATTTGCAACTAAAAAAACTTACACTGTCTGTATCAATGTATTAAATCTGATATGAACTACTACATTCACAGATGCATTCACGCGCTCTATTTACTTGTGATGTACTCGCATTTTATGTTCTTTTTGACATCGGAACTGTGCTGTTACTGGTAGCCATGTCATTGATCGTTTATGCAGCTTCTCTCTCAGGAAGAACTTCAGTTGTGTGGTTTGTGGCTATGTCTATGGTATATTTTGTAAGACACCAGGTATGTTCTTCATCTGTTTGTTCTTAAACTCCAACGTCTAGCAAGATGCAGTACATATAAAGTTAGTAATTGTGTTATTGTCTAGCCCGTACATAAGGGAGATGACCTCAACCATCATAGCGAATCAGAACATTAATTTTATACTACCAGTTCAGCCAACAGGTGAGTAAAATTCACCCATTAACGATTTTTCACTAAAAAAAAAATGTTATCACAATTTTTATAAAATAAAGGGAATTATATTACGAAAATAGACGAATGATCTTCTTTTAGGTGGATTATTGAAACGGATCTACGGCCACTGGTGATTTATACACTGGATGCAATATCTACACTTTTAAATGCAGCAAATTATATTTCTACATGGTATCTTGGATCGGTATGACACTACCAGTAGTAAGTCAATAGTATCTCGTTCTCCATAAATTAATTAACACAACATTTTACCAATGTCAACAACGTCCCCCAATGTCAACAACGTCCTCCAATGTCAGCAACGTCCCCCAATGTCAACAACGTCCTCCAATGTCAACAGCTGTCAAGAATTCAGGGAGCTCTACGCTTAATTATGTCAACTCAACCACAATTTTACCACCCCCCTTTCCCGAATATGTTTTAACAGAAAAAGTGCGAAAAAACCAACATTAACATAGTTTTTTTTCCCCAAATTTTCTTGAAAAAAATTCAAATTAAAAAGAAAAACGTAATCAGTGTATACAATTTTATAGACGTCAACGATTGTCAACCCCCACCGCTTTCACCCCAATTGTTAACAACTAAGAAAATTTTTCAGACCTCTCGACCCAATTGTTGACGTAGCTGACGTAGCTTATGGATACCCTCCGTTGTTAACCCTCCTGAGCTTCCTCTTTACGACATATATAGCAGATTTGTGTTACTATTCCTTACTTGCATTTTCGGAGTATACTTTTAGCTACCAGAAACGTTATGTTTACAAAATAATTTTTTTTCAGAGGTTTTTTTGGGAATTGTTGGGTAAACTACGGATTTGCGAGACAAATAATAATTCTTACAGAAAACGCGCTGTTCTGTTGAGAAGGGTTTATATCATATAATACCTTTAGTTACGCGACCTATATTCTGAGACTCATTTTTCCTTGAGATGAGGTGACCTGTGCTATTGGTCATTGAGATTTCATTTTCCAAAGTTCGAGTAAGATATGATATTTTATATATTGAGTCAATTGGAAAGTGTCGTCGTGAGTGTACCTGACAAGAACCTTTAGAAGTATGATAGCGTTCCAGCGACTGAGCCAAACCAAATCTCACTTACTAAATGTATATTAGTTATGTTATATGAAGACTTCAAGTAACTGATTTTTCAAGAAAATGGTTCAATCTATATCAGTGATATATAAAAGTTACAGTAGAAAAATGGTTCAATCTATATCAGTGATATATACAAGTTACAGTAGAAAAATGCTTAAATGTATCTAGCCGATATTATCATTGTGTGCCCTGCAGAGTAAGGGGGTGGGTAGGAGGGTGCAACAAGGAGGTGGCTTTATATTTCCTTCGTATATGCTTGTTTATGTGGATTCTTTTCTGCTATAATTCATCTTTTGCAAGGTCGTCTCTGACTTTTTATCCATTGTGTCTGAGCAGTAATGTTTTTGGGGAGAGCTGTCTGGTGGTATGTGCAAACCATTTACTCTGTTTTCTTCTTCTGATTTAATCTAAAACTGGGGCTGTGTTAGTTAGTCCTTTGATGTTTTTGTTTCTGACTGTTACTCTGTCAATTTTGCGTAGGCATGTCATCTCTGTCAAATGTTCTTTTATCTATTTCTGTCAGTGTCTATGTTTCGCTTTGGTAGCACAATACTGGTATGATAATCGTTCTGTATAATGCTACTTTGATGTTCATGTTTGCATTTGTTGTTTTGGAGTATAGTGGGCATCAGAACTAGGACGTGTAGAAACTGGTTTATTCTATGACGTTCGCACAGTAACATTAACAAAAGCATCTTTTTAGTACATGTACAATGTTGTAGATTTTATTAATTGTGTGTTTTTACTTTTACAGGGCAAGTATCTGTACCCCTCAAATGTCTATAGAAAATGGGAGTTTCATTCCATGATTTCGTTTGTCTTTATTCGTCTCATAAGCTTTGCCTCGGATAAAGTTTGGTACATAAACTCTCAGACAAGGCTAACAAATACAAGATCACAAACTCGTGATAGTGATGGGGCATATAAACATGTTGAAGGATTGATGTCTTCTGATAGTATCTGTGAAAGTAGAGATATTCATGTGTCTTATGCCTGTAATCATAGGAATATTGTCAAAGAAAGATGTGATAAATCCAGCTTACTCAGAAACACAGCTACTACTATTGTTAACTGTGCTCCATCATTTCTTGATTTGTTATTCTATATTTTTTATTTGCCAACATTGATGGATGGCCCTATCTTTATTTATAGAGACTTCCATAATCAAGTAAAAAGTTCATTTAAATCTTCAAATTTTACTCCAGATCTTTATGACATTGCTAAACAGCTTATCAGGATAACATTCTGGGCTGTCTTCATTGAATTTCACTTTCATTTCTTATATTACAGAGCTTTCTGTTTATATCCGGAATTATTTGACAGTTTATCACTATGGGCTATAGCATCAATTTGTTACTGTCAGGGTCAGTTTTTTATGATTAAATATTTAGTAATGTATGGAAACGCCATTCAATTTTCCAGATTTGATGGACTAGTTCCCCTGGATTATCCTCGTTGTATCTGCTGGACGTATTCCTTTACAGACACGTGGAAATACTTTGATGTAGGTCTGTATAAATTCACTAAAAATTACATATATATTCCGCTAGGAGAATCGACTGACAGGTTCATACAGAAGATTAAAGCATCAGGCTTAACATTCACATTTGTTTATTGTTATCATGGTGCAACTACAAACATGTTAATTTGGTGTTTTGGCAACTATGTCATGGGTGTATTGGAAGCTGTAATGATTTACCTGGATCAATCTGCTGTTGGAATTAATTTGGTGAGTGTGTTTTGATAATAAATATTGAAATCTATCTCTGTTTAATTATTTTTGGATCGTTTTTTTTGCTCAGTTTAAGCAGTAAACTGGCTAGATCACCGAATCTGGCTTAATTGAATGTTTTTCCTTATAGTCTCTGTTTAGTTTTTTGAACTATTCAGGTTGCATACCATGGTAACTGGTGCACCTATCGGCATGGTATTTCTGACTTCAGATCCTGTGCTTTTCTTTGGCAGAACTGTGGTCCTGCTTGATATTGGGTTGGTCAGACCAATCTTAGTTTCAGTCTCTGTTGGCTGGACTAAACCCCATTTCCACTTCAAGGATATGGATATATAAGGAGGAACTACCAGACAGAACAAGATGGATACCACCAACCCCTTTTTAAGTTCTATGGAAGAAATATCAAAATATCAGTATCAGAACTGCCATGAACAAATACCCAACTATGATATAACTGAATACTTTCCAAAAGAAAACAATAGTATGAAACATGATTGAGTATATGTAGCCAGATAAGCATAGATACAATTATATACCGACAGATCAACAACCAGAGCAGTGAATAATAAAGGTGCTGGAGTTTACATAAAATATAAAGAAAAAAGAAAATGAATCCACGTGTTTACCAACTGGAATCTTCAGCCTCAACTACTTTGCAGAAGTACATGCACTAATTATTGATGCATGAATAATTTAAAACACTAGCCAATGTCAACAGGTGCTGTTTTTTACTGGTGTAATGTTGGTCCTACAAGTCCTTGACAGCGACAAATTCCCAGACATGAAGGAAGCCATGCGAGAAATGAGCATTCAAAGAAAGGTAGTAATACATTGGATACTATCCCACTGTAGCATACCAGAAAATGAAGAGGCAAATAGGCTGGCAAAGGATGGAGTAACACAGGAACAAAAATACCAAGCAATCACATACAAATAGGGCACTCATCACACCTAACAGAAAGTTGACCACCCATAAGATAACTATTACTATCTCGACAGAGCAGAGAAGGTTATTATCTTCCGCCTCTGAACAGGACCCAACAGACTAAACAGCTATTTAAATAGACTAAGACTGGTTCCATCACCTCAGTGTCTATTTCGTCAGGCAGCACAAACAGTTTAACATATACTACAAGACTACATTACACTAAACCAGTTAAGGGAAGAACACTACTGACCCACAGACATGGATATCCACAGACAGATGTATGGGAGTACCGAGGAGCTCTCAAATACAGCAGCTTTTATTATGAAAACCGGATTTTCTGTGTAGACATGCCAACTGCGAACGAAAATAAGAAGAAGAAGAATACATCTATCGATATTAATTCTATAAAATCGGAACAATGAGAAGTTTGTGAGTGTAATATGCACCATTTAAAACATTTTGATTATTTTATTAAGAACGAGCATCAGGGCACAAGTGTTAGTCCCATAAGTGTTTATTTTACTAATCCGGCAGCCAAGACAGCGCTGTAGATTTTCTCAGTATGATGCAAGTCTTCCAAATGCAGTCCCCGAGAATGTATTTTGTTGGCGCCGCCTCTCTGTAGCATATAACGGTACAGCCCTGCCACCATCCATATATGAGTGTATATTGTCATTGTCACAGACAGTTGCACGTTGTGGGATCTTCTAATCTTTACGAAAAGGACATAGTTCCATATCTTGTGCTACCCCCTCTTCTATCATTCGTTGATAGTATGCTATTTGTACATTTTTCATTGAATAGGAAACGCATTTCATTCTTAGAGCAGCAGTGTGCGCTGACATGCGTCTCTGTTGTTCTGTTATCTACATTTATGTGGAATATTTACGACACATATTTAATCGGCATTGACCGATAATCAAAATAGTTATACCAGAATAACTCTCATAAATAGACATGGCCGATTCATAGCCTTCATTTTTCGATGGTCACGCAGATTAAATATAGCATCTACAATTATACAATTCTTATAAGACCTCTTCACAGAATTAATTAGGCAATCATTCGTTTCTTTTTTTTTTTTTATTGTTGTCGTGATTATGGTTGACCGCTATTTATATTATTGAAGTAGCATTGGCTATTTTTGGCATGCGATTACAAGTATATAAATACTGGCCAACTGAAACTACGACAATAATTAAAACAATTAACGAATGAAGGTCTATTTAATGTGCTGTGGGCTTCTATTGCAGACGGTTTTGATTATATTATATTCTTCAGGGGCACTCCAACGAAGTGGCGGACGTTATCTACTATTTAAAAATTATGAAAGAACACGCTTTCTGGTTTACATAACTGCTGATAACAATCGTTGTGACAAGTAGATAAAATTTCATAATAAGGATACAGAGATCAGCTCAGTTTTTCTTGGCTTTAGTGAGTTTTCTGGGTAGTATAAATAATTACAGTAGGCTGCCGTTGCTTTCTGAATGATCCGAATGCATAATTGCCTGATGCAGTGTTTAAACATTGTACACTTGGCCGTCTGTGTGGTAATCTGTGACTTCGGCCACAGAGCTGGATATTTCGAGAATAGTAATAATGCCCAAGAATTATATAGGGTGTATATAATGTTGCTGTTCACTGAATTTGAATGTAGAGCTGTAGAGGTAACATTTATTTGCTAATCAAGAAATGACTTTGTGATGCTGCGAGCCACTTTACCCAACGCGCTATTGACATGATCAGTAGTGTTTTTTCATAGATGTTGTTGCGTCAATGACGTGACATATTTCTATTACATACCCACGATTCATGTGACTTCGTGTCACAAAAAATGTAAAGAAGTGCACAGTGACTGTATAGACACCATGTGTAATTTGAACATTAAACGTTCTTTATAAAGAAAAGATAATTGTGCTCGAGTTTACCCATTTGTTTTCCTTTCCTCTCAGCAACGCAGCTGTTGAAAATATCACTTTTAGTACGCAACTTAGTCGCTTCAAGTGATAATCTCCAAGAATCTCCTAAAATCCCCTTGTAATATCAGTCACCACTGTATAAACAAAGATGCATTAACCACAAGACGAATCACTATGTCACGGAGATCCCTCCAAAAACAACACTGGTGGTGTACATAAAGTTTATCCCTGATAAGGCATTGCATTTCAACTAATGTTGCATTTTAAACACTTATATGTTTGGCAATGTTAGATGAAATATTTATACATTCGTGGCACTGGATCTACGACCACGTTCGAGCGAGTTGGAGGTTTTAGGAGAGTGACACTAAGATATTCTCCAGGAATTTGACCAACAATCATATAATGGCACACAATAATATAACAAACAAACCTGTTTTAAAATGGCTGATTTCTTTTGTTCAGTAACCACTTTAATGTATCTCAAATCTGCATGCTGTTCTTGATAATCATTTTCTTCAACATGGTACTTTGTGACTGTCTTGAACTTTAATTCAGTGCATCTCACATGATAATGAAGATTTAGAAATTCTATTCATTTATTTCCATAATGTTCTGGCCTTCGCATTCCTTGAAGATAAATCTCCAAGATGTGTTAGGGTGTTTTTCCTTTCTAAATATAACAGCTTGAAGTTGTGAACTTCTATTTCTTCAATACAAATCTCAACGATGATGAAGCTCAGGAATAATTTTTTTCTTCACTATAAATCTCTGATGTTGTGCAATCTCAATACTTTTGAATTAATTCTCGATTTTCCAAGTAGTTGCAATATAAAGAACATCATTAGAAATGTTAATTGTAATAATTGTTATCCTATCTGACTTCTTTGCAAAGTAAGACGTTTCTTGAATACGAAAACCGACAAGTAGTCTCCTGAATTGAGTATTGATACTGTTTGATTTTCATTAGTTGCCAGCCTTACATACGAAAATATAGGCTTACTAGAACACACAAGCTAATCAGAAGACATATAGGATTGACTTCATTGTACCTCATATGCACCCCCATATCTCTTAACGAAATGGACACACCGCCAATAATCCGAACTATTTAGCCAGGGATATCCAAATGAACACACGAGAATGCTATATCACTGACCAGCCTCTGCTGATGTTGATATTGGAATACTTGAAGACATGGATCGTCAATTGCGATCATGTTTAATACTGGAGGTATAATAAGTCACAGACCAAACTTCGATGGTTCCCCAGCATTACTCGGATTACTAGGTCGACAGATATTACAATTGAAGCAGTCTTAGATGGTAAATGAAGGTAGGATAAAACGAGTATGTACGCTCGTAAGACAAAAATATCTAACAATGAGGAAGAAAATAGACGGAAATGAAAAACGACCTTAACTGTTAGGAAAGAAATAGGTGAGCATGAAATATTGATTATACAATCTTAGTTATGAGGAGTGAAATATTAATTATACAATCTTAGTTATGAGGAGTGAAATATTAATTATACAATCTTAGTAATGAGGAGTGAAATATTAATTATACAATCTTAGTTATGAGGAGTGAAATATTAATTATACAATCTTAGTTATGAGGAGTGAAATATTAATTATACAATCTTAGTTATAAGGAAGGAAATGGAGGAGAAGGGAATATTTATTATACAATCTTAAAACATTAACTAGGTATAAGAAAGGAAGTCATGGCAAACACAGCATACTGCTGCAGTGAAGACATCATTAGGAGAGAGAAATACAATAGAAGACAGTCCAGACAGAAAACACAACTCAGTAAAGCGAGAATACGGTGAATTAGCTGACGTGCAGAAAATTGGATACATTAGGACAAATACGCAAATACAGGGATAAGGACTTATGACAATCATATTTGTCGTGCAGAAACACAATCTTGTATATTGAAGCACAATCATTATAAGATTGTCACTTAGACCTGTAGATAGTTGTGGTACCACTTCCAATGATAAGTTTAACAATTTATCACAATCAATGACTCTAATGTAGGAGAAAAAAAACTTCAAGTAAATCCTTAACTGATGAATGTAGGAGAAATTAAAAAAAAACCAACATAGTTTAAAGTCATAAGTTAAATAAAAAGGAATATCAGTTCGACTATTTACTAAGTATAGCCAGAGTTCAGGAATGAATAGTGAAGATTGCAGAGTTCAGATTAAATAATCCCCACAAGACCAGGCCACATGGCCACAAGACCAGGCAATAAATTAGCCCCCAACGCAACAAGTGCAAGTGCGCAAGTGTATGAGCCCAAACAGAAATGCCACTATTAGGTAATACTATTCTGGTCGAGCTGTTACGAGATCAGCCATGGACATACTCGATGTTCAAAGAAGATGGTCATCAATGAATAAGCAGCAGGAAAAGAACATACAACATTTATTATGATCGTGTCTCTCCTTGTGATTTATTTATGAATTATTCGTATTATAAACATTTCACTGTTGTCTCCCTCGATAGAAATGTTACCTAAGTCCTGCTGCTAACCTCCGCCTGAAAGCTGCCATCATTACTCCTGTTTATGTAGCTTCTTGCTTGCAGACAGTTCATTTCTTTTTTGGCATCAAAGTTGGTTGGCTTCTTGTTTCAAGGCTATTTCTACAAGGTGATGGTAATTTGTTTTATTAAATTAGATTTGAATGTGAAATAAGACGTAACATGTTTCTTCATATTTCTAAAGTTGGTTGCATCCATGTGAAATAAGACATAACAAGTTTCTTCATATTTCTAAAGTTGGTTGCATCGATGTGAAATAAGACATAACAAGTTTCTTCATATTTCTAAAGTTGGTTTCATCGATGTGAAATAAGACGTAACATGTTTCTTCATATTTCTAAAGTTGGTTGCATTGATATGAAATAAGACGTAACATGTCTAAAGTTACGTCTTATGGAAGCACATATTCTTCTGGAAGTTGCGACCAAATAATTTATTATGTTGCCTTATGTGATTTTTTATGAAATATTTATATTTACATAGTTACACTGCGTTGTGAACGGCCACGATACACGCTGACTGCAGAAATTTAACATAGTAATGTTTCCGTTCGAAAATCATTCAGCACCTTTACAAAACGTCATTTATCTAACATCGTTGTAATAAAATAAGTTAAAAAATTAATTTATAACACTTCTTCTCTTCTTCTTCTGCGTTCATTCTCAAACTCCTGTAGATTAGCAGGATGTAGTCCGAAGAACGGAATGCGTTCTGTCATGATTTACAGCATTGCTGCGATATCTGCCACTTTCGAGCTGACACATCCAACTTCAGCATGGCTTCGGGTCACTGACCCTATATGGGATGGGACAGGCAACCTCATTCCATAACCTCCGTAGTCCCCTCTTACGACATGCATTGAAGGTAAAAAGTGTTAATATTCTTTGCTCCCATCTCTGGTCAGGGAACACAGGGCGAAATATGTCACTAATGTGCCAAAGTAGTTGATTTATTCACATTTTATATTTTGGAAAATTATTTGATGAATCGTTGTAGGAGTTACCATGTACATTCTCTGCTACAGGCACTTATAGCAGGAATTTAGTTCATTGAAACTAGTGTAGACTCCTGCTGGCAAATACTCCAATACAAACCTGTTTTTAAGTTAAAACATTTCATCTGTGAATTTCTGGGGATAAAAATATGACATATAAAACTGGAGAAATTATAATGACTTATTCGTCCACTACATGCTATGTTTCTTGATATAAAGATAAGTTGTTGGTAGGCAGGTTATTATAAAAAGATGTACACATGTACAAGGTGCAAGATAAAAAAAAGTGTATAAATAATTAAATACATGTAGATGTACAATGCTGATGATGCTGAAATAATCCATTTAGCTGTGAACATGTAGTTCTCAGCAGCAGGTAGCCTTTCTGACAAAAGTATGGGTTTTTGGAAAGAAAACAGTGGCCAGATTCTTTGCACCCTGAACTAGAAGTTCAGATTCCGGTTGTCACACCGGACGAGATGTTCAATATAATAGACAAAAGTTCATACAAAAAGACTTTTAAACAGATGTTCAAAATACAAGTCAAAAGTGCTTAAATATGGACTTTTAGAGAATGCCCAAATTAGTCAGGAGCGACCAGGGTGGAAGGTGATACCCTGAAGCCCAACAACATAAATGAAGTTAGTATATGCCGGTGGTAGGCACAATATGGCCCACTGACATTTCAAGCTCGTCAATCTATCTATTATGGACTATAGGGATGAGTTAAATGTACTATAAGCGCTGTCTCGGCAAGGTATATAGAGAAAGAGATAGAGAGAAAGAGAGAGTGACAACAAGAGCAATACAGAAAGACGATAAGTATGATAGAGAGAGAGACAGCAATGCAGGTAGAGAGAGACGGCAAGGTAGACAGAGAAAGAGAGCGTAAAAGATATAGATAAAGGTAGATAAAACGAGACAGCAAGGTAGATAGAGAAACTTAAAGTAGATACATAGAAAGGTACATAGAGAGATAGTTTAAGCTTTAGGGAGTCGACAAGAGAAATATACAGAGGTAATATGATAGATAGAGACCTTATAAATAATGACACTATAAGAAATCTGGTCAAAACAGTACTGTGCAAAGAATACATATCCACACAAAGGATCAAATGGTTCGGCCATTTAATCAGAACGGAACCAGATCGCATTCCATCGATAGCCTTCAAAAAAGATCATCTGAAATGAGAAGCAGGGTAAGATCCAGACGAAGATGGATATATGACACCAGAGAAATACTAGAACATCAAGGCTGCACTATAGAAGCAGCTTCATAGTTAGCAAAAGAAAGAAGACTTCGGTTCCCTATGATGTCTAGCGGCACACATGGATAGGACAATACAAGACAAGATAAAGACAGAATGAGAAAGGCAGAAATGTAGATAGATAGATAAATAGATAGATAGATAGATAGAGACTGTAAGGTAGACAGAATCATGGCTTGAGATATAGAAGGTCGACTGGGTGAAAAGGGTCTCTCATTGCTCTCGTGTGGACCCAGGGTTAGCAGATAACCAAGTCTTAAAAGTACAAACTCGTGATGCACCATGGAAACATAAATACAGCTGCTCTTGCTGTATTCCTGGCAAACACTTTTAGGCTCGTGTCCGTGGATGTGTATACTGTAGATGGAATGAGATTTGCCTTCAGGAAAGACATTACATATTCCCGAAACCTCTACACCATTACATCCAACATCGCTGTCGGCCATCTCCAGTGTACAAGGTGGGTGCGTGAGAAATGAACAGGTCAATTCCAGACCCACGACGTATTTGGCACAGCAGCACGTCGTCTAGGAAGGTGTATCAAACCTGAGTCTAATTGGACTGTCCCTGTTACGCAACACGGCTCATTCAGAATAAATTAGGCTTGGGTACGAGGGACACAATGGGTGGTAATGAAATGGTCTTCCTACACAGGGAACAGCTTGCTGGCTGGGAAGCGCCTCGCTGGAGGAGAGACAAGTAATTCGTGGCCCAGATTAACTATCAGTTCATCTCATGACATATACCCCTGTGTGTAGAAGGCTCCTTCAATAGGCATTGTACTAAGCTGAAGGCTGAAGCGTTCTGGGTTTGAAAGAAAGCTCGGAGAAATCTTCCCACTGCACATAAATTAGAGCTAATCGCTCGCAATTTATGTGGTTCGAGAAGAAGATAGCTAATCGGCAAGAGAAATAAGGACAATAATGTAGAGTGAGAGAGAGATAGAGAGAGAGAGAGAAAGAGAGAGAGAAAGGTAGATGTAGCGGCTGTTAGGTAGATAGAGAAATAGTTTAAGATATATTGAGTCGGAAAAAGAAATATCGAGTCAGGAGGTAGATAAAGTAATAGCTTGAGGATGAGGTGTATAGTTAGTTGGCAAGAAAAATAGAGACCAAAAGGTAGATAGAGATAGACAAAAAGGTAGAGAGAAACAGTAAGGTAGATAGAGTGATAGCCTGAGACAGAGAGAATCGGTAAAAGAAATAGAGACAGCAATATATATATACATATATATATATAGAGAGAGAGAGAGCGAGAGAGAGCATCAGAGAGACAGCAAAGTAAAGACACCTAAGGTAGATAGAGAGAGAAAGCTTAAGATATAGAGAGTCGACAAGAAAAATATAGAGACAGTAAGGTAGATAAAGACAATAAGGTAGAGATTGCTTGAGATATAGAGTCGGCACGAAAAATAGAGACAACAAAGTATAGAGAGAAAGCGTTAGAGAAACAACAAGGTAGAGGTAAACAGTGAAGAGATATAGAGACGGTAAGAGAAATAGATAGCAAGGTAGATACAGATTGCGTGAGAGATGAAGAGAAATAGAGAGGGCAAAAGAAAGAGACGTCAAGAGAGATAGAAAGAGATAGTTAAAGAGTTAGAGAGGCAGCAAAAGAGATTGATACTGCAAAATACAAAAGATATATACAGCAAGATGGATTGAATCAGCACGATATATATATATATATATATATATATATATATATATATATATATATATATATATAAGCTTAGAAGCATGGTTGGATATGAAATACATAAAGATCAGTTGAATCTTTTTAAACCGACATTTTTCGACTCATCATTGCTCTTTATTGAGCAGAGTTAACGCGAGAAAACTTGTAAGTAGGGCAAAATATAGTTAACATTTCCTCTGTTATATGTTAACATATGAAAATGACAGAGTTACACAAAATCATGAACAAAATTAATAGTCAATGTTCAGCAAGTGTTCAGAGAGAGAGAGAAAGAAAGAGAGAGAGAGAAAGAGAGAGAAAGAGAGAGAGAGAGGGGAGAGACTTCTAGAAGAACGAGACACATCTGGATTATATGACGTAAAAGCATCAACATGAGAGTGATGTATAAGACCAGAGAGCTGAAGCAAGGAAAAGTCAACAACAAAGATATTCAAGATGCATGTTACTGTAGAGCACAGTATAGAATAGTGTTCACTACCTGTCTTCAAGAAACCGTATAGAATATCTATTCCTATTCGCTTCTGTGACATACATGATAGAAAACATAAGTGCTATTATTTTCTCGCCAGTTTGTTCACAGCAGCATCCACAGTCTCATGTTTTTACCACATGTTCACCTTCTCTCATTTGCGTCTGTGGGTCTCACCAATGGCCCACTAGACAAACCACACAGGCAACAAAAAACCTTAGTAGATGACACGCTGTTATATTGAGGTTATCTTTTTTAGAAGCTTCATAGCATGCCATCTATACAGTTTTTCATGCTTTTATTTTATTGTTGCAATGTTTTTATGCTTTATGTTATTTAATGTATGCACTCTCTGTCGTTGGGACGGAGACAGAGATGTACTGCGCAGCACTGGGGAGGAGGAAACTGACAGCACTGTTTTTACTTTTGATGAGGCCCATCATAGAGGCATGCTGACTCAGGACGAGACAATCCTTTTAACTTGAATATTTGGGTGCATGCTTGGAGCACTAGAGAAGTTCGGCATAACCTGTAGTCAATTGGTGTCGGGGAATGGGCACAGTGAACCCTATCTTGGCTTAGTGGCTCGGATCAGTGCATAGGCTGAAACCTAACTTCCTGGTGGTATGATAGTTATTTCCGGTTCTGGTCCAGCGTGGACAAAAAATCAACAGACTTCCCAGCAATATAATGCCAGTAAAATGGCATGGGTCGAGCCCATAGACCGCTGGATCAGCAACCAACCAACCAACTAGCTCAGAGGCAGTGCAAATAAATACATTTTAAATCAGCAAGACAATATGCGGCCCCAGGTAGTATTTTTCAAACCCCTTGTTTGCACATTGAACACAACATACTATCACTAAGTCAAATGCTCTGTCAGACCTGGAGAAGACAGTGGACTTCGTCTTTACGACACGCATGACAATATAATGGCCGCAGATTCTGACGCAGGAAAGGAGAAGAAGTGCTACGACATTTATTTTAGTTTTATTATAAGGAGGAATGATATTATTTGGATATCAGTTCATACTTTTAAAGTTCATCTCTTTACATGTATTTTATTTTTATCAATTATCTCCCACAGAAAACTGGACACATCTACTAACAGTGTATCTTCTGGTCACGGCATGTGTACATAACGCCCTCTACGTTACCGAGTGGTATAAACATAAACAGAATATCATCATTGATAACAAAGAGGAAAAAAATGAAAAGACTAAGTCAGATTAGTAATTGTGTGAATATGTGTATGTTCAGATCAGCATTGTATTTCACTATGTCGTTGTGTGTTCCAATCTTTTCTGACACACACATTTCTCTGAAGCAGATCATTAAAGAGAACATAGACTTAAATGCGTGAACTAAACACATATTCGTGTTATAAGTGATTTAAGGTATTTGGACGTGAACGTATTGATCAATGTCCACTTGCTTTCTGCATTTTTCTACTTGACATACTTGTTTGTTGTTCAATCCAATCCGTAATTGTGTCTGACTCTACCTCATGTAATGCTAGTTTATCTAATGTAGCCTGGTCCTCATTAGTTGTTTCGATTCTTGTAATCTCTGTCTCATTTCTGTGTATATGGTAGAGCAGGATACGCGGTATCTCAGTGTTTAGTCCAACAATCTCCCTGTGCTACTGGCGCATGTTTCCCAATTCAAAGGTATAACGTCAGACCACAAAGGAGCCACATATGGAACAGGGTTCCAGATAAAATAGTCGATTACTCGGAGAGCAAGTGACTTAACCACTCCAACACCGTGGATTCTAAAGCAATGAACCGTTGGTTTAGCAAAACTAGACAATAACCTATGTAAAATACACAAACGACAAAATAAATAATGACTCAAACAAGAGAACAAATAATAACACAAACAACATAGGAAAGAACACAAAACAATAGCACAAGTAATAACGCAAACAATACATAACAATAACACGAACAATAACGCAAACAACAAATAAATAATAATACAAAAGCAACACAGGAAATAATATAAGCAACAACACCCACAACAATACAAATACAAAATATGCAGCAGGTTAGTTAATTTCTGAGAAGTTGTTCAATTAAAAAACTACATATAACAGAAAGCGAAATGAATTTTAAAGTTTCACATTATACAACTGTTTTAGAAGAAACAGTGCCAAGACTTCGTGTATATACTGAAACAATATTTGAAATCACAAATATCTCATTTTAATTGTTTAATTTCATGAAAAGCAAACTTGGTGTAAATATTCTGTATTGATTTAATAATTGATACATTATAATTTAGTTGCTATGTTAAGTCATAAACACATAAACGTATGGTCATTTTATCGCTACAATTTGACAATATAAACTATGTCTACATACGACATCATGGGTGATAATACTTTAAAATGCAACTTTAACAGATAGTCTAAATTTACTCTATCATTAGATCCAAGGCAGAAATCAATTCTTTATTTTAGCATTTCTCATCACACATTGACATTAGTGGAACAAACTGAGAAATTGTATACGTAATTTGAGTGAGTGCTCAATGTGATACTTATTACCAGAATTACACACATCCCATTAAATTGAGCTGTAATGACGAAGAAAATTATTTGAAATTTATCTGAGATAATGCACACAAAGTACATGATATATTTAATATTAGCGAACAACTACATATTATTAGGCTCAATGTTGCAGAACATTAGAGAAAAAAAATGGATGTATTAGGACACGGGAGGTTATATTATGTAAGAAAGAGAAAAATACTCCTCTCCAATTTCATCCCAGAAATATTATACCTATCTAATTGCTTTTTATTTTTCAACCATGATTAGTATGCCGTTTCATTTAATGAAAAAATTGTAATTTATTATTCACGTATTGAGGTATTCTGAAAAAAGAATTGTTTTCCCATAGTTGTACATAAAATAGTAATGGCTACCCAAGAGAGCTATAATTGTAATTTTTTTTACATAATCCATTCCAGAATAACAAGATTATAAAATAAGGTTTGGTTGTAAACACAAGAACAATATATGTCTGCATGGACTAGAGCTGAACTAAAACATCACAGCTGTACTGCATAATTACTTAAATGTTATGCCAGTTATGTAACTGAACTATTAATACGTATGTCCGGGCCTGATACTATTCTTGACAAAATCTTTTTAAACCGACATTTTTCGACTCATCATTGCTCTTTATTGAGCAGAGTTAACGCGAGAAAACTTGTAAGTAGGGCAAAATAAAGTTAACATTTCCTCTGTTATATGTTAACATATGAAAATGACAGAGTTACACAAAATCATGAACAAAATTAATTCAGCCACATGTGATTATTTCAGCGAGGTTTCAGTTACATCTTTAACTTCGTCAAATGTTCTCTTCATCAGCAAGAATTTCTACATGTTTGTAATGTCCATAACTCTGGGAATCATATGCCAAACAATCGTTGTGTTCGGAGTAATCACAAATATCTTAAACATCATCATATTCATCAAACAAGGGTTTCTAGAGACAATAAACATAAGTCTCTTAGCTTTAACATTATCAGATCTGCTCTCACTGTTGGCAATGATGTGGACCGGTATCTGCTATTCCTCAAATTTCGAAAATGTTGCTGTATATTTTGATCCTGAAGATGTTCAAGTTTTAACTGGTGGATGGCCGCACGTGATATTTGCGAGAACAACTGGTCTGATAACTGCATTTATAAGCTTTGAAAGGTGTGTTTGCGTTATTTGTCCATTGAAAATTAAAACTATTTTAACAAGGAAACGAAACATAACTGTTATGATATTAATTTTTCTGATTACTATTGCCTGTGCATCTCTCGCGTACGTTGTTGCAGGACTTGGCTGGAAATATTTCCCAGAAAGAAACACAACTCTAGTTGGACTTGTCTATCATTTAGATGATTATGGACAACTTATAACAAATTCTCTTACTTACGCCGCCAATGGCGGTCTTTTGCCGGTATCATCATTCTTGACAGTTGTCATCTGTACTGTTGTTCTGATTGTAAAACTGAACCAGAATGCTGTGTGGAGGCAGTCAAATTTATCTTCAGCGTCACATGAGGTGAACACGTGAGGTAAAGGCAAAATCCCCAAATCAAAGAACTTGAGAGTAGCTAAGATGGTCGTGTTACTTTCTATAATATTCATTGCAAGTTTTATCCCAGCTGCTGTCACGTATATAGCAGGTTGTATTGAACCCCAGTTAAGTTACTTTAGTATTTACAAACATATATTTATGATTACATTATCCGTATCGTTCACCGCTGAGGTCTTCAACTCTAGCACCAATATTTTTGTTTACTTCACAATGAGTACCAAATACAAGGAGACATTTTTGAGTTTGTTTAAATTTAAGTGATCGCATACACATCTTTAACTAACTAACTAATTAACCGAATGTTGTATATTAACTAATAGTATACTACACACCTATTAGTTTGCGATGAAATTTGAATTAGTTTGATCATACGCATACTGAACAGATCTTTGCACTATTTCGAGCACATAAGAACTTGGTTTTATATTGTGTATACTAAGATTTAAGACATTTTTAGAAAGGAAACATATTATTATAGAATGTACTTTGCGTGATGTTTTTTAAAATGACAAAAAAAATTGTTCACAATGGACGCCTTCAATCTGTTGAGCATTCTCTTAAATACAAATTACGACTGCGATTCTGTCACATGTTGATATCATTACACAATCTGGTAGCAATAAAGATAACAAAACAGAATAGAGATAAGAATAAAGCCGACCTAATCAATATCCAGGACTGTATATGCGGGGAAAACATTAAAACATCGGATTATGTCATTCACACATATACTACGTGATTTATTTGATTATGTGGCCGACACCCACCTGACAGCAAGACCTCACAATAAATGATACTCTTAATGAGTGCCATATTAATACTTAAACAAGAAACATAAACTTTATTTAAGAATGGAGGACAGAGAGAGAGAGAGAGAGAAATATAGAAAAAGAGAGAGGGAAAGAGAGAACGAGAGAGATAGAAAGAGAGAGGGAGATATTTATTGCAGAAGGAGAAGACGAAGTGTGTTACAACATTTGAAACATTTATTTATAATGAAATTGATATATGATAAATGACAATCTTTTGTTAAATAATGAAAATTTAGAGGCTTAATGTGTACACAAGTTCAGAGGTACAGTCTAGCAGAGTGCACCACCAAGACCAGACAGGGGACGTTGGAGGTCTGTTGCAACCAATCTTCGTTGCGTATACGGTACTTAATGATGATGAGAACAGTGGAGTGGGCAGTTAGTCCTCTGCTCTCAGCTGAGATTTATGACTACACTACGTGATCCATGCAAAAGTATGTACAGTATCGATGTCCTCTTCTTTTTCTTCGGCGTTCATTCTCAAACTCCCGCTGGATCTCTCTTGTTGCAGGACTATTGCCCTACTATGCTCTGTTCACTTTAAGAGTGAAATGGTTCAGTGCTTCTGATTGGTTGTTGAACGAAGAACGTATTATAATCTATATATTCGATTGTTAAGTGCCCAATAATATTGTTTTTAAATTTCGTTTTTAAATGTTTAAAAAAGTGTTATTTAAATATTGTTTTTAAATGTTTTAAATAATATTGTTTTTACATGTGATTTGCTGTTTAAAAATCACGTGTTTTCGTGGAGTAATACTGGGGTGTTTTTTGACCCACTTCACTCTTAAAGTGAACAGAGTATAGATTTCCACAAGGATGTAATCCAGAGAGTGGAAATACTTTGTGTCGCGGTTTTATTTGCCCAACGGCCCGACACATCCGTCTATCAATGACGTATTTGTCGTACTCAACATTGAAGCATTATTAATGTTAAATTTTCAAAGCATTGGCTAGGGCAGTGGTGGTAAAATTACGGACCACAAATCCATTTTTTTTATATCCCGCTTGTTTAATTTCTTTTACTCCTTCAGCGTTCATTCTCAAACTCCCGCTTAATCTATATTGTAAAAGGACAGTTTTCACTAGATTTTCAACAGGATGTAGTTCAAAGAAAATGAAAGTGCTGTGTCGCCGTTTTATTTGCGCCAAGTCGTCAGATACATCCAGATTCGGCAGGGCTGATCTTAAAGTACTATATGCGCTGGTTCAAGAAGAGAGGGGAAACACTACTAGAAGATATACAGATTAAAGATGAAAACAGTTTTTTGGTCCTATGCAACATGAAAACGCTCAATCCGAACGACCTACCAAGAAATATTGACCATCCATCAGCAGACTACGACCAGACAGCATACCACTGCAATCTATGCTACACAGATACAGTGAAGACAGACCTAGAGGTCGACCTCGAAAACGATGGACCAACGAAATAAAAGAGGCGACAAATTCCACAATATACTCAGCACTCACGATGGTCATATTAAGAGAACTATTCTACCACTGACGCTGAAAGACAATAAAGGGTTTAACGAATATATAGACTGTCTGTCATGAAAATATCCCAAAGAGTAAATAATACAACGCTGCAAGTGAGGCTCTGTTGCAATTAAACTAAAATTACAATTATGGTGACTGCTCTACGCGAATAGCGACTGCCTATCAGTCTTTGTTTGTTTAATTGGTTATCTCTGTTTTTGATTATAGATGAGATATTTTTACGCTTTCACATTCACAGTGTGATGTCCGGGACATATCGAAATGTGAGAATTCGTATAGTTCTTAGATGCACTAGAGATATTCCCATTGTGAAAATTAGATATTTGATTGGACTGATATAGATCAATGCGCTCTTGTCATTATCAAACCCTAGCCAGAGCGTATATTAGCGTCACTTTAGAACAGAGACGAGTGTCGTGATACGCTAGTGAAACATGGACTGTGTATAGACGACACGTGAAGAAGCTGAATCACTTTCACACTATTTGTCCCAGAAATGTTTTGAATATCAGATGGCAAGACATTATTCTGGATATCACTGTCCTTGACATATCTGGTATCAATAGCATTTATATTATTGTGATGCAGACATATATTCGTTGAACAGGTCATGGGGAACTTATGGCCAGATCACCGCCTGGTAAAGATACTTCTCTATAGTGAGTTGTAGAAGGTCATATGCTATCAAGGTGGTCAAAAGAAGCACTACAATGACTCTTCAAAATCCGCACAGAAAACCTATAAAATAGACTACAATACATAGGAAGAACATACACATACACAAAATAGAGCTAGATGGCGTACTAAATTTAAAAAAAAGAGCAGCTTGTTCCGAAACGACATGCAACGACTCAATGAGAAGATAACAGTGGAGAGTAACTAGAAGGTCACCGTTAGACCAAAAACCATCTACAGTGGTCATCCCATGCCCGAATTGTCCAATGCCATTTTCGGTCAGAATAGAGCTTACAAGCCATGTATGAACTCATAAAGGATATAGCTCTAGATGAATTTCTAAATTGGATGTAACAAATGGTCACTTGTGAATGACGAAAAATAATAATATTTAAAAAAAAAGAAGAACAGGGACACTCACTACATAGAAATACTAGTGATCACAAGAATTCGAGACATTGTCGACATGAAAAGAGAGGATTTTAAAGTGATTTCTAGGTTGTTCTCATGGTCTGTCTCCTTTCTGTTGATGTTGATGCCCTGCAGCTGGCAGAGTGTTTTCAACTCATTAGCTGTTCAAAAAGAACCAGACGATTTTTGTCTTTGGTTAAAATTTTCTTGACACACTCTCAATAATGTTTGTCTTTTAATTTTATTATTCTAATAATTTTCTTTTCTGCTCAGATTGTACAACAAGGAGTATCTGCATAAGTAAATATTCTACCTAGCCAAGAAGCAAGCACCTGTACAATTTTGTACCTGTAGACGTTAAAAGAACACATTTGAAAAGGGAAATCATTGTGGCAATCCCGATGACATAGTTCTGATCTGTAAGAGTTACAAACTACATAGTAACTGGTATAGACACAATCACCATTGCTCTATCCATCAAATGATCCACATGTCTATGTTGAGATCTATTGTTCTGCTGATTTAGATAGTGGTACTATTTGGGAGGGACTTGAGATCAAGTATTACCTACACTGTTGCAAACACAAGTTTGTTAGGTTCGATCGAGTCCAGAATGAGACCACGAGGGAGTTATACGATGCACCAGAGATACATCCATCACTGCCATGAGATTTCTTCTAGTCCTATCCATCATCAAGAAGTACATCGAGTTGGCGCAGGAGAAAGAATACTTTAAAGTCGCCAACAATAATCACAACCTTTTACACCAACTTCTAGACAACAAAAAGAAGGCACATTAAACGAGGAATGTCTTGATAGCAGAATATAAAATACTCAAAGTCAGCGAATTGGAAGAAGTAAGAAGAGGATGTGAATGGGTGCAAGTAAACAAAGCAAGAACATCCGTAACAAATGTAGTGATATAACTAGAAAGAGAGTGTCATGATCAAGCTACAACGACGAAATAAATAATGATACAAGAACTCAGCCAGAAGCACTCAAAGCCACAAGATATACTTATTTACAGAGATGGATCTCACTGGGGAATGAGAGAAATAAGTAAGTGCGAATAAAAATTTGTCGCCCATCAAAGTGGCAAGAAAGTGATGAAGAATTATGCTGCTTATCCAATAACAACATTGAGCATGAAAGTGGAAAAAGAAGCAGTATTATCGGCTTTCACTTTGCTGTGGAGCCGAATTCCCTGAAGTGGATATGGGGCTTAGTCCAGCCAACAGAGCCTGGAATCTATGTTTGCTCGGGCCATCCCTGACATTGAACAGGACCAAAGCAATCAATGGTGTTGAAGTCGAAGATACCGGCCGAGATGAGCACCAGCAGCCATGGTGGTATCACGCAATACGACTAGATAATATGTTTTCACAACGTAATTTACCGTGTAGACACGTTAAGCTTCAAACGAGAAGTAAAAGAGTTTGCTGTCAATACAATTCTTAACCGCCGCATTAATTTTATCAAAATCCACAGAGAGCTGGCACAATATGAATAGTGTATGATTAGAAAAGTGTGGGTCACTCTCCTCAAAAACACACAAAACCCCATATGGATATACTGTACATGTCATTCGGGAGTCAGATTATTCAAGAGCTGATTAATAAACAGGTAATGCTATACATGTAGTTGTAAATTCAATCGGGAAAACCCCAATCAAAACAATCACATTAAAGTGGTGATGGGGCTTAGTTTAGTTTAGCCACCATGTGCTGGAAACTAAGACTAGTCGGGCAGTCCAACAGGCCTGCCCAAGTAATAAGGGTGCTGAAGACGAAGGCAACCAGCGAGAAGGCGCAACATAATCAGGATGACACGTACACAACATAATGGGAACATGTCTATATCCAATAAACAGATATAGACATGTTTCAAGTGAACGAAAGAAGAAATATGAAGCAAGATTATAAATTAAAAATTCTTGAGACTAACGGGAATTACAACTCGAGTAAACGTGTTTTTCAGTACTTGACTAATCGCGTATCCAAAAAAAGATGCGATTTTGTCAAAACATTCAAACTGTGTACTCAAGTCACGGAGAACGGATCAATCGGGACAACGACTATTACAACACACACCGCACCAGATATTATTTATTGATTGAAATTTAGTTCGAGCTAGAAGAAGGTCACGCGTTGCGTTGTGCTTGTTTATTTAATGCTATCTTGCTGTCTTTTTTCATGTCATTGGCAGTGTAAATGTGAATCGCGAAACTCGGTAAGGAAAACATGATTTTAGCAACATAATTTATCTTTAGAGTCATCAATTGTTGTTTACATAATCATTAACATATCCTAATGTTTGTTGTTTGACTACTGCATGAAAAGTGTTAAGTGAAACTTATTTCTATAAAACAGCCACTACCATTTTTAATACATTTTCTGTCTGCAATAAGAAGGTAGGTTTGCTGAAAATCACTGTATTTTTAAACAACACGACAAAGACACTCATTACGTACGTTTTTATAACAATATGTTATTATTAAACCTTTAATAATTAATTTTCCATCAGTTGATGATATGAAAATAAATAATTCCATGACTCTAATAACGATGATGATTTTCGTTTCAGCTACTTGTTGGACAAGTTAACATTGGCCTACTGTCCTACTAACCTAATGCAATCAAACATTGGAATTTTCATCCACTATGCTTTTTGTAAGTATTACAATCAATACAAGGTAATTGCGTGAAACGTAACAACAATTAGACTTACGTAAAACACATGTTTACATATCGGTTCAATGAGCCTCGACAGACTATAGCTAAAACTAGTAGGTAATGATGCGCACACAAGAAATCATAACAATTTCAATACACATGTAGAAGTCACAAAACAATAAGATTGAATTAGTCTTAGTAGGATACATCTCGAAACAATACATACTGCTGATCAGAGTTAGTCTTCTTGGTATAAGTTTTAGGAGAAACAATCTCACCAAACAGATGAAGTAGGAATCAATCATTTATTATGTATAGGGATTGAAAAAATCATACTCACATCATATCAAGTTTCAAAATTATCTAGTACTGACAAATGATTTTATTTTATTGCAGGTTCATCGACAATATATATTTCATTTTCTGATGTTTATGTGAATTATTTACTGTTTGAGTTGGAAGTCTAAAACTGCAACCTGTACACACACCTAATCAAATATATGAGGATGGCACAAACGTTGGATAAATACATTGAAAACATGCAAGACTTATTCAGGACCTGTGGAGAGAAATTACTCACAAAAAACCCAGAAACATCACTGCAAGAAAATAGTCATTTGTACACACCATGTTAATCATATTCTCTTTATTTTTGGTTTGAATGTGAATAATATGTCTAATAAATATTCAACAAGTATGTGCATGAAATGTTTATATACATTTCAACACATTAATCTCACACATTCAGAACAATCGCTAAAGATAAGACAACAAATTGGAGACACCTCTATAAATGTTTGGTGTGATTTTAATCCTGGTGTTTCTATGAATGATTGTAGTGTGTGCTTGCATTATTCATTGCATAGTCATGGTAGAATAAAACATTTGAGTACTAGGTCAAGAAATGAAATGAATACTGGCATTTCTGATCTTTCAATGAATCTCACACAATCTAGCATTTCTGTACAATATAATTGGTAGATGAGTCTAATGAACAACATTTAAACATAGCTTGTTCAAGTACAAACACAACAAGCACAGTTACATCTGCAATGCAAAATATCAACATACCTAACCTCATAATATGCATTTAAGTCACTTACACTACCTTTTTCTGTATTTTAAGAAAATCTGCTTAAAATTTAGTTAAGAGAAAACTGAACACGACACACACCAAAAACGTAATTACTTGCAAAACTGCAGGACAGCCTATTGTATTACATGAAATTATAAACCACAGAAAATAATCACATGAAACAAAATCTCCAGTGAGACGAATACATTCAAAATTTATTCAAGCACTTAGAGTGAGAGAGCGCATATCAGACAAATCCACTGAATCGTTAGAAGCTCAACAGGAACATAAACTGAAACAACTACCCCAAAAATCACGTGTTAACAATAGTAAAACTGACTATTTAAAAGTAAGTATACCCACAAAATCAGCTTTCATTAAAAGAATCATTAGGACTTTCATGGAGACAGGAACTTTTTAAAAACATTATGGTGTTGAGATACCACATAAAAGATCCCATGGGTAATGTGCGAAATATGTCATAATAGACTGGGTGAATTTTGAAATGAAAGAATGTGAGAGTGATAAGGGTCTAACAAAAGAGGCGCCATTGGCTTACATTAATAAAATAGATTTATTTATTTGTGCTCTTATTAGTGATTATTGTTAATTTAGTATAATGGATATATTCCAGAACATCAGATTTAGGTTAAAGAAAAGTGGGGGGGGGGGGGGGTTGGAAGAAGTGATCATGGCAAAGGAAGTTTTAAAATGACGATGCAGATTGGAAGCCTAGCAAAATCTAATTCAAAACATAACACAATTCTAATAGCAATAGCAAAAATCACAGACACATACAAAAATGCACATACACTAGTGCATCACATGAAAGCTAGAATAGAAGCACTACCACAATTAGAATGGGATGGCATGGTACTTGTGGTATTGTTTTTGGTGATTATGATTTCTTGAGAAAGGTTTATTGTTTGTCAGGTGGGAGGAGAACATACACATACTATGATGTCATCAATCATATTCAGACATAAAAAAAAAATCGTCTGGGCGAAGAGTCTCCACTACGCGTGCCTGGAGACAGATATAGAGGCTGTCACAGGCTAAGGGTAGGCCACCCGAATTGTCAAGGCATGCCGAAATCGGATGTGCTAGGCCTACAAGGCGCATAACGGTGGCACAACGTAATCACGCTCCCGGCGGAAATCGCACGGATATCCGTGATGGTTACAATGGAGCGAACGAAAAACAAACAATATTCAGACATGCATCTACCATGTGAAAGTGTACAAGCCTGATATTTGTCATCTATGAAAGACTGTCATGAAAATGTCTTAAGATATTGTAATGGAGATATAAAACATACAAAATCTCTGTATTATAATTGCTTGCATGCTCCTATTCTGAATATTAATGTTGATAAAGCTGCACCTCCTTATCTTCACATTTGACTAGGTATAAGTTTTGTATAAGTCCAGAAAACAATACACTACTAGAAAAAGCAGCAGATAGGACAGATATAAAGATAATAGAAAACATACAAATAGAAACAGAACGTTCCAGTATCACATATAGTTGGAAACAATATGGTGCAAACTGACAACAGGCAGACATATTTAATTTAAAAAAAAACAAATTAAATACAAAATCTTTAAATTGTGAAAATGAGGAGGAGAAAATCCAGTTAGACAATAAAGTTAGAAAAACAGAAGATATTTTGTTACAACTTGAATTAGTAGAACTGTGTACTAGGTATAGTCCAGTATGTTTACATTTAGATACAGCACTAAAGAAGCAACATTTCATAGAAGAGCTTTTGTTGGGAATCACTGCCATAAATACTTGACATACATATAAAGATCTCACATATGCCATTATCTCTCTCTCTCTCTCTCTCTCTCTCTCTCTCTCTCTCTCTCTCTCACACACACACACACACACACACAAACGAATGTACACACACAATGAAGATATCATAGATAATACAGTAGCCACTAAAGATATTTTTTTCCCCATTAAATGAAGCTTTTGAGAAAGTTCACAATTTAATAGCACACAGTAGACAAATTCATACTGACATATTTGCACAAATTGAATCAGCAATACAAGATTACGTGAAAATATACAGACTTCATTTCTCAAGAAAAATAATTCCAAAACAACATATCCTAGAATACCATTGCACTCACTGGATCAGACTAAATGGTTTTGGCGAGTTTTTTGGGGGGAACAAGGGGAGACACTGTGCACTCAATGTTAGCAAGCATAAAAAAGAGTTTGTTCCATTAGAAACAAAATGGAGGAATTAAATTTTGTAATAATCACTCGCTTACTACAAGTTTAGCTCCATATGAGGAGCGCGGTAGCCTAGTTGACAGGGAGCTTGCTTTCTATCACTGAATTACAGCGCGCCGGGTTCGAAACCACGCTGGGACACAAAAAATCCGGGTTGTGATTTCTCGCATGACACGATCACTCCTCTAGTCAACTCAGCTGTAAATGAGTACCTGACGCATGAGTTAGGGGAGGTAAAGACAGAGATAAAGGTGACTGGCCACCCTACCTAATACTTGCTGCGGCTTAGTACATGAAGAGTTATCTTCATCCCCAACGGCGGATTGCTGCCATGGGACATACCTTTACCTCTACAAGTTCATCCTATTGTTATAAAGATAACTAACTCATTAAAAAAAAAATTAAAATTAAGAAATTGCATATTGGAAATATGGGCTGTACAGATCAAGTTCTTAATGTAAAAATATCAATGATGTACCTAGAGTATGATTTATCAAAGAATCATGTACATTTTGTGATGTAATCCAATGTATGGTGTGCGGTTGTCTATGTATGAGGAAATAGTTGTTTGATGATTCTTGATTAGGAACACGCGTCACAACACTGGGGGCATTCCCATATATGCTTTGCTTGCCGTTCCGCCCTTCATCTAAAAGTGTAGAAGCTGTGTCCCAGTCAATTGCTTGATGATACATGTTAAATTAGCTAGTGGATTACATTAATCTTGATTTAATGAAATATATAAAAGACTGATTTAATCACACACATGAAAGAAGTGTAGCAGAATTTTTAAAAATACACATTCTAAACTCAATAGACATCTAATTTCACTTCTCTTTGCGTGCTAATTTAGTTAGATTTGTAATTACCAGCATCCCATCCCATGGCAATTTATGCCTGTCACATCCCATCCCATCCCATGGGATTGCTATTATAATATTAATATGGAATACATTTAAAATAAAATTATGAAACTTATGAAAGTTTAGGTTTAGTGTCTACGAAATAGGACTACATATACAAAGATACATGCAAAACGACAAAATTTATTAACTTTATGACAATTCAGTATCATTCTGACACTCTCATTTTATTAGACAATTTCTGAGTCACTCTGCTCATTCAGCACATTATCAATTTCCCGCTGATAGACTGCTTCTACTAATTCAGTTAATTCGGGTAATCCGTGAACCATTTCCACAATGTTCATCTTACATGCAAATCTGATGTACACAGAGTTTATAACGAGAGCTGGTGACATCCGTTTTCGTAACTTACTCAACAACAATCCGGCCATGGGAAATACAAATATGTGCTGTCCCATCCCATCCCATCCCATGGGACGTTTCCCATGGGAATCCCATGGGAATAACATTCCTATGGACAAGCCTGGGAATTACCATATGCTTTTAAATTTGTACTCAAGTTGGAAATCATATATTTGCATATCTGCAAAAAGAGAAGAAAATATTTCAACAAAATTAAATTTAACAAATTTGTTTTCTGAATTTACCATGGTTGAACATCATCATTATCAAGTGCTGTCTCCGCAACGAAGGTTGGCTGCAACAAATCTCCAACATCCCCTGTATCATGTCTTTGTGGTGCACTCTGCTAGACTGTAACCTGTCCATCTTGTGATGTTACTCTTCCACTTGTAACTCTGCCTATCTCATGCTCGCTTTCCTTTGACTTTACCCCCAAGTAAGGTCTTCAATGAGGTGGCATGTCTTTTAATGTGTCCAGCGTATTTTATTTTTGCCGGATCTTTATTTCTCTTAGTAATTCTTTCTTCAAAATTAAGTATTTTTAGAACCTCTGTTTTCTTCTCCTTTCATGATGTTTTCCTTATTCTTCCATATATCGACACCTCAAAGGCATCAATTATGTCTTTTAATTGTTTATTTAGCGTCAGTTTTTCTGAGCCATACATTAACATGGCTGGACAGACTGAGAGAAAATTATCACAGCGTCACATGCAAGAGAAACTGTACTTTAATTATAGAACAGAGACAAAGGTTAGTGATATTCCTTAGTAAAATACCGCTGTACAAGTATCGTCTTCTATTTTCGTACTGAAATTTCTACAGATTAACAGGATATAGCATGACAAACAGAATTCGTCTTGTCATGCACAAATGTCCAATATTTTCTTGATGACCTGTTACTGTCCTCTATGTTTAGACCAACACTCATCTTGCATGATAACGATGATTATCACAATAATGATTATTATATTGATAATACAATCCTTATAGAGTTGGAGTTCATCATTTATGTTTGATTTTTCTGGCAGTGAAGGTGTACTTTCAACATTATATGTATGTTTTCTGAGATTCTTTACAAAATAACTCTCTTTAGCGTCCAGATATTTACTATTGCAATAGTATAGATGTGACCCTTGGGCAAACACCATTATTGAAGGTCACTTTAAATTTCACATTTCTAAACATGATTTATAATTGCAAGATGCATGATTGTAGCTAAATGTAAATTTAAAAATGATTTAAACGTATACATTCTTAATTGTTACTGTTACTTAATTGTTAATTTCTGATGTGCTTATCTATTTATTCAGTGTTTCAATAACTGAAGTTATTGATTCCATAGTTAGTGATTGCATTACTCTCTTATGTACCTAACTATTCTGTGTTTCTGTAACTCTCTCCTATTCTCTTCGTTAGCTAATTTGTGTTTTTATCACTCTTCTATTCTCTTCTGCAATTGTGTTTATTTCATTGTTGTTCCTATTTGCAACGTTCACACAGTAACATTAAAAAGTATCTTTATAGTACATATACCATTGTTGTAGATTTTGTTACTTGTGTATTTTTACTTTTACAGGGCAAGTATCTGTACCCCTCAAATGTCTATAGAAAATGGGAGTTTCATTCCATGATTTCGGTTGTCTTTATTCGTCTCATAAGCTTTGCCTCGGATAAAGTGTTGTACATAAACTCTCAAACAAGGCTAACAAATACAAGATCACAAACTCGTGATAGTGACGGGAAATATAAACATGTTGAAGGATTGATGTCTTCTGATAGTATCTGTGAAAGTAGAGATATTCATGTGTCTGATGCCTGTAATCATAGGAATATTGTCACAGAAAGCTGTGATAAATCCAGCTTACTCAGAAACACAGCTACTACTATTGTTAACTGTGCTCCATCATTTCTGGATTTGTTGTTCTATATATTTTATTTGCCAACATTGATAGATGGCCCTATCTTTATTTATAGAGACTTCCATAATCAAGTAAAAAGTTCATTTAAATATTCAAATTTTACTCCAGATCTTTATGACATTGTTAAACAGCTTATCAAGATAACATTCTGGGCTGTCTTCATTGAATTTCACTTTCATTTCTTATATTACAGAGCTTTCTGTTTATACCCGGAATTATTTGACAGTTTATCACTATGGGCTATAGCATCAATTTGTTACTGCCAGGGTCAGTTTTTTATGATTAAATATTTAGTAATGTATGGAAACGCCATTCAATTTTCCAGATTTGATGGACTAGTTCCCCTGGATTATCCTCGCTGCATTTGCTGGACTTATTCCTACACAGACACATATAACTACTTTGATGTAGGTCTGTATAAATGCACTAAACATTACATATATATTCAGTTTGGAGGATCGACTGACCGGTTCATACAGAAGATTAAAGCATCAGGCTTAACATTCACATTTGTTTATTCTTATCATGGTGCAACCACATACATTCTAATTTGGTGTTTTGGCAACTATGTCATGGGTGTATTAGATGCTGCAAGGATTTACCTGGATCAATCTGGTGTTGGAATTAATTTATGAATGTTTTTTGTTTACAAATATTGAAATCTATCTCTGTTTAGTTTTTGGGATTGGTGAGTAAAACTGTTCCTCTTCAGTCGTCCACTGGCTAGGTCACCGAATCTGGCCTTCATTGGATGTTCTTTCTTATATTCTATGTCTAGTGTTTTGGGCTATTTAAATTGCATGACTGCCGGTGCACCTCTCGGTTTGGTATATCTGACTTCAGCACCTGCGCTTTTCTTTGGCAGAACTGTGGTCCTGCTCGATGTTGGGTTGGCCCGACCAATCTTATTTTCAGTCTCTGTTGGCTGAACTAAGCTCCATCTTCACTTCACGGAGTTGGTCTCGATGTGGATATATAATGAGGAACTACCAGACAGAACAAGATAGATACCACCAACACGTTTTCCAGTTCTATGGAAGAAATATCAAAATCTCAATATTAGAACTATAACTACCATACACAACTACCCGACTAAGATATAACTGAATACTCTCCAAAATAAAACAATAGTATGCAACATGATTGAAGATATGTACCCCAGAGAAGCGTGGATACAAGTATATACCGATAGATCAGCAACCAGAGTAGTGAAGAATGGAGGTGCTGGAGTGTACATAAAATATAAAGAAAAAAGAAAACGAATCCACGTGTTTACCAACAGGACCTCAACTACGTTGCAGAAGTACATGCTCTAATTATTGATACATGAAAAATTTAAAACACAACAAGCCAATGTCAACAGGTGCTGTTTCTTACTGATGTAATGTTTGTCCTACAATGCCTTGACAGCGACAAACTCCCAGACATGAAGGAAGTCATACGAGAAATCAGCATTCAGAGAAAGGTAGTAATACAGTGGATGCTATCCCACTGTGGCATACCAGAAAATGAAGAGGCAAATAGGTTGGCAAAGGATGGAGTAACACAGGAGCAACAATACCAAGCAATCACATACAAATAAGGCACTCATCACACCTAACAGAAAGTTGACCACCCAAAAGATAACTATTACGTACTATCTCGACAGAGCAGAGCAGGTTATTATCTTCCACCTCTGAACAGAACACAACAGACCAAACAGCCACTTAAATAGTCTAAGACTGGTTTCATCACAATTGTGTCCATGTAGACAGGCAACAAATACATTTGAACATATACTGCAAGACTGCAATACACTACGAACGAGCATCAGGGCACAGGGGTCAGTCCCATAAGTGCTAATTTTATCAATCCACCAGCCTAGACCGTGCGGAAGATTTTCTCAGTATGATGCAAGTCTTCCAAATGCCGTACCCGAGAATGTATTTTATTGGTGCCGCCTCTCTGCATCATATCACGGCACGACCCTGCCACCAGCCATTTAAGAGTGTATATTATCATTGTTTCAGACAGTTGCAGGTTATGGGTTTTTCTAATTTTTACGGGAAGGACATACTTCCATATAATGTTCTACTCTCACTTCTATCATTTGTTGATAGTGCTTTTTATGCATTTTTCATTGAATGGGAAACGCATTTCATTCTTAGAGCAGGAGTGTGCGCTGACATGGGTCTCTGTTGTTCTGTTATCCACATTTATGTGGAATATTTACGATACAAATTTAAGCGGAATTGACCTATAATCAAAATAGTTATAACAGAATAACTCTCATAAATAGGCACGGCAGACGTGACGATAGCTTTCATTACTCGATGGTTACGCAGATTATATATAGCATGATAGTATATAGTTGTTATAAGATCTTTGCACAGAATTAATTAGGTAACCATTCGTTCCTTTCTTTTGGATTGTTGACGTGATTTGGGTTAATCACTATTTATATACTTGAAGTCGCCTTCACTTTTTTTGGCATGCTATTCCAAGTATATAAATAGTGACCAACGGTAATTTTAACAACAATAATTTTATTTTTTACGAAAATTTTACGAATGAAGGCCTAATTAATTATGTGCTGAAGTATTCTATTGAGAAGGTCATGACTATATTGCATTCCTCAAGGGTACACCAATGAAGTTGCGAGGGACGTTATCTAATATTGAAAAATTATGAAAGAAGACGCTTTCTGGTTTATATAACTGTTGATAACAATCGTTTTGACGGGGTGATATAATTTCATAGTCAGGATACATAGATCAACCCAGTTTTTCTTGGCTTTAGTGTGTTTTCTTTGTAATATAAATAGTTACAGTAGGTGGTTGTTGCTTTCTGAACATTCCATATGCATAATTGCATTCTTCGGGTATTAAACCTTATAAACGTGGCCGTCTGTGACATGCTCTGTGACTCGGCTACAGAGCTGGATGTTTCGAGAATAGAAATAATGTCCATGCACTATATAGGGTGTCTATAAAGTTGCTATGCACTGAATTTTAAATAAATTATATTTACTCAATATGACGTCATTGAAAGTTGCGTATTTCCATGGTCAACTGTACTGCGTGAGCAGATTACTGTTAGCTGTGGAGTTTACTTACTTTTATTTCTTAACGAAGAAATAAATTTGCTGTCCTGCTACTTGCCACTTTACCCAACATGCTATTGACATGAGCAGTAGTGTGTTTTCATAAAGTTATTTCGTCAATGATATGACATAGATTTGCACTATTTCGTCAATGATATGACATAGATTTGCACTAAATACACAATTCATATGACCTCGTTTCACAATGTTACATCGACGAATTTATAGACATCCTGTATTTCCCATGAGACTGTGTAATTTGAAAATCAAGCGTTGTTTATATAAAAAAAGGTGCTAGTGAAATAACGGAGGCATATGAAAGTATAGTATTAGGCTGGTATTTTTTCTATGATATCTAAAAGAGCAGAAAAAATTCTTAAGTCTGACTTAACTGTACTCGAATTTCCCATGTGTTCTGCTTTCCTCTCAACAAAGCTACTGTCAGAAGTACCACTTTTAGCACGCAACTTAGTCTCTTCAAGTGAAATACTTCAGATATCTCTTAAAATCCCCTTGTAGGAGATTTTCCCCAAGTCGCCACTGTCTAAACCAAAGACGCATTGGCCACATATCGAATCTCTATGCTACGGAAATCCCCCCCCCCCCCCCCCCCAAACAATACTGGTGGTAAACATAAAGCATATTCCGTTACATATACTTCTGTTGTATTTTAAACACATATTTTTGGCAATGCCACATTAAAGAATTATACATTCGTGGCACTGGATCTACGACCACGTTCGAGCGAGTTGGAGGTTTTAAACACATATATGTTTGGCAATGTTAGATGAAATAGTTATACATTCGTGGCACTGGATCTACGATCAAGTTCGAGCGAGTTGGACGTTTTATGAGAGTGGCACTAAGATATTCTCCAGGAATTTGACCAACAGTCATATACTGGCACACAATAATAACAAACATTCATGTACTGGCACACAATAATAACAAACAATAATGTACTGGCACACAATAATAACAAACAATAATGTACTGGCACACAATAATAACAAACAATAATGTACTGGCACACAATAATAACAAACAATCATATACTGGCACACAATAATAACAAACAATAATGTACTGGCACACAATAATAACAAACAATCATGTACTGGCACACAATAATAACAAACAATCATGTACTGGCACACAATAATAACAAACAGTCATATACTGGCACACAATAATAACGAACAAATGAGTTTTAAAATGGCTCAAGTATTTTTCTCAGTAAAAATGTTAATGTATCTCAAAATCTTTTCTTGATAGAGATTTTCTTCAACATGGTACTTTGTGACTGTCTTGAACTTTAATTCAGTGCATCGCACATGATAATGAAGATTTAGAAATTCTATTCATTCATTTCCATAATGTTCTGGCTTTCGCATTCCTTGAAGATAAATCTCCAAGATGTGTTAGGGTGTTTTTTTCTTTCTAAATATAACAGCTTGAAGTTGTGAACTTCTATTTCTTCAATACAAATCTCTCTGATGGTATGCAATCGAAATATATTTCAATTAATCCTTACATTTTCAAGTAGTTGCAATATAAAGAACATCAATGCAAATCTTAATTATCATATCTGATTTCTTTGTAAAACAAGAAGTTTCTTGAATACGAAAACTGACAATAAATGAGAAAGAAGTCTCCTGAAACAAGTATTGATAACTGTTATATTTTCTATTGTAACTAGTCTTACATACGAAAATATAGGCTTACTAGCAAAAGCAAACCAGTCAGAAGTCATAGAGGATTGACTTCCTTGTACCTCATATGCACCATCATTTCTCTTAATGAAATGACACGCCGCCAATAATTCGAACGACTTATCCAGGGATATCCAAACGAACACATGCCAATGCTCTATCACTGGCCAGCCTCTTTCGGTGATGAGATTGGAATACATGAAGACATGGATCGTCAATTGCGATATACAGTGTATATATATATATATGTTTAATGTTGTATGTGTAAGAAGTCACAGTACACACTGTGATGGTTTCACAGCATTACGCGGATTACTAGGTCAACAGGTGTTATTACTGAAGAAGTCTAAGATGGTAAATGAAGGTAGCATCAAACGAGTATGTAAGACAAAACTATCTCGCAATGAAGAAGAAACAAAATGGAAAGGAAAGACGCCATTAGCTGTTAGGAAAGAAATAGGTGAAATGAAAGATTGATTATACAATCTTAGCTATGAGGAGGGAAATATATGATAAAGAAATATTGATTATACAATCTTAGTTATGAGGACGAAAACAAGCAAGAGAGTGAGTCAATCCTACAAATCTAGCTATAAGAAAGGAAGTCAAGGCAAATAAAGCATTCTGCTGAATTAAAGACACCATTAGGAGAGAAAAATACAATAGAAGACAGTCCAGACAGAAAACAAAACCCAGTAAAGCGAGAATACGGTGAATTAGCTGCAGTGAAGAAAATTGGATAAATTAGGACACATACGCAAATACAAGGATACGTACTTGTGACAATCATATTTGTCGTGCAGAAGCACAATCTTGTAGGATTCATTATAAGATTGCCACTTAGACCTGTAGATAGTTGTGGTATCACGTCCAATGATATATTTAACAATTTATCACAATTAATGATTCGATCGTAGGAGAAAAAACAACAACTTCTTAACCAAAGAAAATCCCCCACAAAAAGGCCATAAATCAGTCCAAAACGCAACAAGTGCAAGTGCGCACGTGTATGATCATGAGCCGAAACAGAAATGCCACTATTAGGTAATACTATTCTGGTCGAGCTGTTACGAATTAAATCTGATCAGCCATGGACATACTCGGCGTTCAAAGAAGATGGTCATCAATGAATAAGCAGCAGGAGAAGAACATACAACATTTATTATGATCGTGTCTCTCCTTGTGATTTATTTATGAATTACACGTATTATAAACATTTCACTGTTGTCTCCCTCGATAGAAATGTTACCTACGTCCTGCTGCTAACCTCCGCCTGAAAGCTGCCATCATTACTCCTGTTTATGTAGCTTCTTGCTTTCTTTTTGGCATGAAAGTTGGTTGGCTTCTTGTTTCAAGTCTATTTCTACAAGGTGATGATAATTTGTTTTATTAAATTACATTTGCTTGATCTGAAATAAGATGTAGCATGTTTCTTCATAGGGCCTATGTCTAAAGTTGGTTGCAATGATGTGAAATAAGACGTAACATGTTTTTTCATATGTCTAAAGTTGGTTGCATTGATGTGAAGTAAGGCGTAACAAGTCTAAAGTTAGTTGCACATCTTCTTATGGAAGTTGCAACCAAATAATAGTTTTTGTTGCCTTTTGTGATTTTCTAGGAAATATTTATATTTACATAGTTACACTGCTTTGTGAAGGTTCACGATACACGCTGGTTGCGGAAATTAAACATGGTAATGTTATCTTTAGAAAATCATCCTGTATCTCTACAAAACTTTATTTATTTAATATCGTTGAAATAAAATAAGTTTACAAATTAATTTATGACACTTCTTCTCTTCGTCTTCTCTGTTCATTCTCAAACTCCTGCATATTAGCATGATGTAGTCCGAAGAACGGAATGTGTTGTGTCATGGTTTACTGCATTGCTGCGAGATCTACCCCCTTTGGCCTGACGTATTCGACTTTAGCATGGCTTTGGTCACTGACCCATTATGGGATGGAGCAACCAACTCCATCCCACAACTTCCTTAGTCTCCTCTTACGACATGCATGGAAGGTAAACAGTGTTGATATTCTATGCTCCCATCTTGGCTCAAGTAACACAGGGCGATATATAACACTAATGTGTCAATGCAGTTAATTTATTCACATTTAATTTTTGGAATATCATTGATGAATCGTTGTAGGGATTACCATGTACATTTTCTGCTACAGGCACGTATAGTTGGAATTTAGTTCATTGAAACTTATGTGGACTCCTGCTTGAAAACACCTGTCGACCATTGCACAAACCTGATTTCCAGTTAAAACTGTAAATCTGTGAATTTCTGGGGATAAAAATGCGACATATAAAACTTGAAAAATTATAATGACATTCTTGCACTATATACAATGCTTTATAGATATAAAAATAAGTTATTGCTAAGCAGGTTATTATAAAAACATGTACACATGTACAAGGTACTAGACAAAAAAGTGAACAAATAATTAAAGATATGTAGATGTATAATGATGATGCTGAAATAATCCATTTAGCTATGAACACTTTGTTCTTACCAGCGGGTAGCCCTTCTGACAAAAGTATAGGTAATTTGAAAGAAAGCAGTATTCTTTGCACTCTGACCTAGAAGTTCAGACATCGGTTGTCACACCAGGAGAGATGTTCAATATACTAGACAAAAGTTCACACAAAAGAGCTTTTAAACACAGATGTTCAAAATACAAGTCAAAAGTGTGTAAATGTGGGCTTTTAAAGAATGTCCAAACTAGTTAGGAGCGACCAGGGTGGAAAGTGATACACAGAAGCTCAAAAACATAAACGAAGTTAGTAAATGTCTGTGGTAGGCACAATATGGCCCACTGACATTTCAAGCTCGTCAATCTATCTGTTATGGACCATAGCGATGATTTAAATGTACTAAAAGCGCTTTCTCGGCAAGGTAAATATATATATATATATATATATATATATATATATATATATATATATATATATATATATATATATATATATATATATATATATGAAGAGAGAGAGAGAAAGAGAGTGAGTGAGTGAAAGAGAGAAAGAGAGAAAGAGACGGTTATAGAGAGAAGGACAAGGTAGATAGAGAGAGACAACAAGGCAGGTAGAGAGCGAGAGAGAGATTGTGAAATATAGAGATAGCAAGAGAAAGAGAAAGATCTAGATAAATTAAAACGATACGGTAGAAAGAGCGAAAGAGCAAGGCAGATATAGAGAGACAGCACAGTAAATAGATAAGAACAGACAGCGCGAGAGATAGAAACGGCACGAGAAATGGAGAAAGAAGGCAAGGTAGATAGAGAGAGACAGCAAGGTAGAGACAACAAAATAGCTAGAGACAGAAAGGTGGATCGAAAGAGATTGCAAGGTAAGTAGTGAGCCAGCAAGGAAGATGGAGAGTGCAAATAAAGCATATAAAGAGAGACAGCAAGGTAGACATTGAGAGATATCAAGGTAAATAGAAAGGTAGCAAGGAAGATAGAGAGGCGGCGAAGTAGATAAAGGAAAGTCAATAAAGTAGATGGAGAGAGACGGCAAGATAGATAAATAGAGTCAATAACATATAGAGAGACGGCAAAGTAGATATATAGAGTAAATGAAATAGATGGAGATAGACCGAAAGGTAGATAAAACCAGCAAGGTAGATATAGAGACAGCATGAGAGAGAGATAGAGAAGACAAAAAATAGAGACAGAAAGTTAGAGAGAGACAGCAAGGTAGTTAAAGCGCAACAGCGAGGTAGACAGAGAGATAGGCTGTAAGGTAGATAGAGAGATAGTTTAAGCTATAGAGAGTCGGCAAGAGAAATATAGAAAAACAATAAGATAGATAGATACTTTATAAACAATGACACTATATCTGGTGAAAATAATATTGTGAAAAGAATACATAGACACACAAAAGATCGAATAGTTCGGCCATCTAATCAGAACGGAACCAGATCGCATTCCATCGATAGCCTTCAATAAAAGATCATCTGAAAAGGGAAACAGGGGAGGACCCAGACGAAGATGATTATATGACATCAGAGAAAGACTAGAACACCATAGCTGCACTATAGACGGGGCATCACAGTTAGCAAAAGAAAGATGACTTCGGCTCCTAATAACGCCTGGCGGCAAACATGTATAGGACAGGACAAGACAAGACAAGATAGAGACAGTGAGAGAGAGAAATGTAGATAGAGAGAGAATGTAAGGTAGACAGTGATAGCTTGAGATATAGATAGTCGGAGGGGTGCAAAGGGTCTCACATTGCTCTCGTACGGACGTAGAGTTAGCAGATAACCAAGATTCTAAAAGTACCTCCTCGTGGTGCACCCTGGAAACTGAAAAACAGCTGCCCTTGCTGTATTTTTGGCAAACACTTTTAGACTCGTGTGCTTGGATGTGGATCCTGTAGATGGAATGAGAATTGACTGCAGGGAGACAGGAAATATTTACGAAACCTCCACGCCTTTACATCCAACATCACTGTCGGCACACTGTGATGCAAGACATCTGTGCATTCCGTCTATCGGCTTAATAAAGCAGAAACATTGGAGGGACGACCAATGTCAATATCCCCAACATACGGTGATCTTATGAATACACGCCGAATCTGGAAAAGAAAACACACGCTAGAGGGCAGAGTAGTGTGAGTGTGTGAATCAATCCCGTGGCAAAGAAGCTATAATAGTCCAGCACGATATCGATTGGCGGACGTGACGTTCATGCACGAGAACAAACAAAAGCCTACAATTAACTCCACACAAAGTAGTCATAAAACAAGTATTGGATACGCCAACGTGAACATGTACTCCTTGGTATGGAAAAAATCATTGAATACAGCTCCATATTGTACACAGTACAAGCATGGAACAAATGTCGGGGAGTGCATTGTTCAATTGTCTGACCGCAGCAGAGTTGCGACTCGAACTATGGACAATGCTGACAACGTAGAGGGGGAGGGTGCATAAGACTCTAACGATACTGCAAACCAAGTCCAACTTGGCTGTCACCGCTGTCCAACACGGCTCATACAAAGAGAATTGGGTTCAGTACCCACGGGCTCACTGTGAAGCTCCTTATGGGAGATATGTATTTTACCTAGGTCTTTGGGTAACATTCGCAATAGCGAAGAGTCAAAATACACAGACCTCGCCTGGCGATGGAGTGGAAGGCCATCTCAAGTGGACGAGGCGAGTGCGTGAGAAATGCACAGGTCAAATCACAGACTCCGACGTACTTGGCAAAGCAGCACCTCGTCTAGGAAAGTATATCAACCCTGAATCTAATTCGATCGTCGACGGTACTCAACACGGCTCATACGGAAGAAATTAGGTCTGGGACCTAGGGACACATAGAGTGTTAATGTTATGGAATCGTCGTCCTACACGAGGAACAGCTCGCTGGCTACTGGGTATGAAAGAAAGCTCGGAGAAACCTGCCCACTGCATATAAGAAGTACGAGCTAATCGCTCGTGATTACTGGGGTTCAAGCAGAAGAGGAAGATAGAAAGTAGAAAGAAATAAAGACATTCATGTAGAAAGAGAGAGAGAGAGAGAGGTAGATGTAGCGACTGTAAGGTAGATAGAGAAATAGTTTAAGATATACATAGTCGGCAGAAGAAAATATAGTCAGAAGGTAGATAAAGATAGAGAGAAAGAGAGAGACAGTAAGGTAGAGCAATATCCTGAGATAGAGAGAGTCAGTAATAGAAATAGAGAGAGACAGCGGTATATATATATATATATATATATATATATAGACATAAAGGTAGAGAGAGACTGTAATGTAGATAGAGCGAGAAAGCTCAAGATATGGAGAAAGTCAGCAAGAGACATACAGAGACAGTAAGTTAGATAAAGAAAGACGTGTGAGAGAGATATAGCAAGGTAGAAAGGGAGAGATAATACAGTAGAGAGATAGATTAAGATATATAAAGAGTCGGCAAGCGCAATTGAGACGACAACAAGAGAGAGAAAGCGTGAGAGAGACAGCAAGGTAGAGATAAACAATGAAGAGATATAGAGACGGCAAGAGAAATAGACTGCAAGGTAGATAAAGCGAGTTAGCGTAAGAGATAGAGAGAGAGACACTGCAAAAGAAAGACATATCAAGGAGATAGATGTAGTTAAAGAGATGCAGCAAAAGAGATATAGTGATAAACAGATTGAATCAGCATATATATATATATATATATATATATATATATATATATATATATATATATATATATATATATGTATATATCCATATATATATATGTTTGGAAGCATCGCTGAATATGTAATGCATCAAGACCAGTTGAAGGTAGTCAATGTTCAGCAAGTGTTCACGGAGAGACATCAAGTCCAGTTGAAGGTAGTCAATGTTCAGCAAGTGTTCAGGGAGAGACATCAAGACCAGTTGAAGGTAGTCAATGTTCAGCAAGTGTTCAGGGAGAGACTTCTAGAAGAACGAGACACATCTGGATTATATGACGTAAAAGCATCAACATGAGAGTGATGTGTAAGACCAGAGAGCTGAACCAAGGAAAAGTCAACAACAAAGATATTCAAGATGCATGTTACGGTAGAGCACAGTATAGAATAGTGTTCACTACCTGTCTTCAAGAAACTGCTTTCATATTTTGCTATGGTTCACAACTCTTTCCATGTTTTACTTATGTATCTAGTTACGCATGTTTTTTGGAGGGTTTCCTTGGTTTACATTATTATGCGATGGATAGCTTTTCCTAGTCGCTACTATGACATACATGACAGATGACATAATTACTATTCTTTTCTCGCCAGTTTGGTCACAGCAGCATACACAGTCTCACGTTTTTATCACATGTTCACCTTTTATCATTTGTTTGACAACAAAACAGTTTTGTAACAAATGTGTTGTCGTCATTTTCTGTTCTATTTTCAAACTTTGGCATGGTTGCATTTGGTTTACAGTTTGGCTAAGATATACCCTATTTAATGTCGGACACATCCAGCTTCAGTGAAGTCATTAAGAATTATTTGTTATATATCTTAGATCGATCACACATTGGGAGTTCGCTCTTGATGCGTTTGTACCACAACAATATTTCAGGATTTAATGTGTCTATATTTGTGATCTATATAGTAAAATTATAAACAATTCATTGTCCAAGTAATGTGTTTGAGCTAGTAGGTCAGTGCAAAAAAATTAATTTTAAATCTGCCTAGCAATATGTGGCCCCATCTAGTATTTTTCAAACCCCTTGTTTACGCATTGAACATAACACACTACTTATAGTCAAATGCTCTATCAGGCAATGAGAAGAAAGACAGTGGACTTCTCCTTGACGACATGCCTGACACATAATGGACGCAGATGCTGACGCAGAAGAAGAAGAAGTGCTACGACATTTATTTTACTTTTATTATAAAGAGGAATAATATTATTTCTATATCAGTTCATACTTTAAAATTTTTTCAATATACATTTAAATCTTACCAGTTATCTCCCACAGAAAACTGGACAAATCTACTTACAGTGTATCTTCTGGTCACTGCATGTGTGCATAAAACCCTCTACGTTACCGAGTGGCATAAACATGAACAGAATATCATCACTGATAACAAAAAGAAAAAGGGAGAAAAGACTAAGTCAGATTAATAATTGTGTGAATATGCATATGTTCGAACCAGCATTGTATTTCACTCACTAATCTTTGTGTGTTCCAATCTCTTCTCATAAACACATTTCTCTGAAGCAGATCATTAAAAAGAGCACAGCCTTAAATTTGTGAATTAAACACATACTAGTGTTATACTTGACTTAGTTTATTTAGATGTGAACGTATTGATCAATGTCCACTTGCCTTCTACATTATTCTTATTGACATACTTGTCTATTTCAACCAATCCTTTATTGTATTTGACACTACTTCATGTAAATGTAATGCTAGTTTATCTAATGTAGCCTGGTCCTCATTAGTTGTTTTGATTTTTGTAATATCTTTCTCATTTTTGTGTATATGGTAGAGCAGGATACGTGTTATGTTAATGTTTGGTCCACAATCTTTCTGTGCTATTTGCTCATATTTCCCAATTTAATGGTATAACCTCAGACCACAAAGGAGCTACTTATGGAATTGGGTTCCAGAAAAAATAAGTCCATTAATCGGATCGGAGAATGACTTAACCACTCCATCACCATGACTTTCAAAGGGATCAACCTTTTCTTTAGTACAACTAGATAATAACCCATGCAATAATAGAAACAACATAAAACAATAACACAAACAACAAAATACACAATAACCCAAACAATAAATCAAATAATAACACAAACAAGAGATCAAATAATAACACAAAGAATATTGAAAATAACACAAAAATAGCAAGTAATAACGCAAACAACACATAACAATAATACGAACAATAGCGCAATCAACAAAACAAACAATAACACAAAAGCAACACATGAAATACCAAAAGCAATGACAAGAACAATGACACCAACAAAAATACAAAAACGTATATCTGCAGTTAATTTCGGAGAAGTTATTCAATTAAAGAACTAAACATTAAAGTGGCACATAATACAACTGTTCTAGAAAATCCATTGCCAAGTCTATTGTATTAGAAAGTGACACATGCTACAACTGTTCTAGAAGATGCATTGCACAGACATCGCATATTGTATTAGAAAGTGACACATGCTACAACTGTTCTAGAAGATGCATTGCACAGACATCGCATATTGTATTAGAAAGTGGCATATTATACTGTTCTAAAAGAATAATTGCCAAGACATCGTCAATTGTATTAGAAAATGACACATGATACAACTGTTCTAGACGATCCATTGCTAAGACTTCGTCTATTGTATTAGAAAGTGGCACATGATACAACTGTTCTAGACGATCCATTGCTAAGCCATCGCATATTGTATTAAGTGGCACATGATACAACTGTTCTAGACGATCCATTGCTAAGACTTCGCCTATTGTATTAGAAAGTGGCACATGATATAACTGTTCTAGACGATCCATTGCCAAGATATCGCCTATTGTATTAGAATGTGGCACATGATACAACTGTTCTGGAAGATCCATTGCCAAAACATCGACTATTGTATTAGAAAGTGGCACATGATACAACTGTTCTGGAAGATCCATTGCCAAGACATCGTCTATTGTATTAGAAAGTGGCACATGATACAACAGTTCTGGAAGATCCATTGCCAAGACATCGTCTATTGTATTAGAAAGTGGCACATGATACAACAGTTCTGGAAGATCCATTGCCAAGACATTGTCTATTGACTATTACAATATCTGATATCAGAAATATCTTATTGTAATTGTTTAATTCCATGAAATACAAACTTGATGTAAATACTCTGTATTTATTGAGTATTTGATACATTATAATTTAGTTGATACAGAGTTTATGTTAAGTTATAAATACATAAACTTATCGTCATTTTGTCGTTACAATTGACTATGTCAACTATTTCTGCATCCGACATCGTGGATCGTAATACTTCAAAATGCAATAATTTAATAGATATTCTAAATTTACTCTATCATTAGATCCAAGGAAGAAATCAATTCTTTTTTTTTTAAGCATTTCTCCTCATACATTGACATTAGTAGAACAAACTCAGAACTTTTATATGCAATTTGAGTGCTTGCTCAATGTGATACTTATCACCAGAATTACACACATCACATTAAATTGAACTGTAATTGACGAAGCAAATTATTTGAGATTTATTTGACACAATCAATACAAAGTACATGATATATTTAATAACAGCGAACAACTACATATTAGCAGGCTCAATGTTGCGGAACCTTAGAGTAAAAATAAATGGATGTATTAGGAAACGGGGTAATAAATTGCATGTTAAAAAAGAGAAAAATACTCCTTTGCAATTTCATTCCAGGAACATTATAATAATTGATAATTATTTTTCAACCATTATTAGTATGTCATTTCATTTAATGAAAACATTGTAATTTATTATTCACGTATATGAGTATTCTGCAAAAAGAAATGTGTTCTCATAGTTATACATAAAATATTAATGGCTATCTACGAGAGCTATAATTGTAATATTATGTTATTTACATAACTCATTTCAGAATAAGATGATTATGAAATTAGGTTTGGTTGTAGACACGAGAACAATATATGTATGCGTCAACTAGAGCTGATCTATAGCATCACAGCTGTGCTGCATAGGTGTTATGCCAGTTATGTAACTGAACTTTTAAAACTTATGTCCAGCACTGATCATATTATTGACAGAATCTTTTGAACGTGACATTTTTCAACTCACTATAGCACACTATTAAGCAGATGGAGTTAACATGTGATGGAAAACTTGTAAAACGGAGTAAATAAAGTTAATATTTCTTCTGTTATATGGTAACTTAAGAAAATGACAGAGTTACACAACATTATGACTAAACTTAATTCAGCCACATGTGATTATTTCAGCGATGTTTCAGTTACATCTTTAACTTCGTCAAATGTTCTCTTCATCAGCAAGAATTTCTACATGTTTGTAATGTCCATAACTCTAGGAATCATATGTCAAACAATCGTTGTGTTCGGAGTAATCACAAATATCTTAAACATCATCATATTCGTAAAACAGGGATTTCTAGAGACAATAAACATAAGTCTCTTAGCTTTAACATTATCAGATCTGCTCTCACTGTTGGCAATGATGTGGAGCGGTATCTGCTATTCCTCAAATTTCGAAACGTTTGCTGTACATTTTGATCCTGACGATGTTCAACTTTTAACTGGTGGATGGCCGCACGTGATATTTACGAGAACGACTGGTCTGATAACTACATTTATAAGCTTTGAAAGGTGTGTTTGCGTTATTTGTCCATTGAAAGTTAAAACTATTTTAACAAGGAAACGTAACATAACTGTTATGATATTAATTTTTCTGATTACTATTTCCTGTGCATCTCTCGGGTACGTTGTTGCAGGACTTGGGTGGAGATATTTCCCAGAAAGAAACACAACTCTAGTTGGACTTGTCTATCATTTAGATGACTATGGACAAATTATAACAAATTCTCTTACTTACGCCGTCAATGGCGTTCTTTTACCGATGTCGTCATTCTTGGCAGTTGTCATCTGTACTATTGTTCTGATTGTAAAACTGAACCAGAATGCTGTGTGGAGGCAGTCAAATTTATCTTCAGCGTCACACGAGGTGAACACGCTAGGTAATGGCAAAATCCCAAAATCAAAGAACTTGAGAGTAGCTAAGATGGTCGTGTTACTTTCTATAATATTCATTGCAAGTTTTATCCCAGCTGCTGTCACGTTTATAGCAGGTTGTATCGAGCCCCAGCTAAGTTACTTTGGTATTTACAAACACATATTTATGATTACATTATCCGTATCGTTCACCGCTGAGGTCTTCAACTCTAGCACCAATATTTTTGTCTACTTCACAATGAGTACCAAATACAAGGAGACATTTTTGAGTTTGTTTAAATTTAAGCGATCGCATACACATCTTTAATTGACTAACTAACTAATTAACTAACTAACCGAATGTTGTATGTTAACTAATAGTATGCTACACACCTATTAGTTTGTGATGGAATTTGAATTCGTTTGATCATACGCATAATAAGATCTTTAGACACTTTTAGTAAGGAAACATATCGGTATAGAATGTAATTGACGTGATTTAATTTTTATTTATAATGACACAAATATGTTCACAATGGGCGCATTCAATCTGTTGAGGATTCTCTTAAATACAAATTACGACTGCGATTCTGTCACATGTTGATATCATTACACAATCTGGTAGCAATGAAGATAACAAAACAGAATAGATAGGAGAATAAAGCCGAACTAATCAACATCCAGGACTGTATATGCGGGAAAAACATTGAAACATCGGATCATATCATTCACACATATACTACGTGATTATGCGGCCGACATGCACCTGACAGCAAGACGTCACAATAGATAATACTCTTAAGAGGTGTCATATTAATACTTACTCAAGAAAGATAAACTTTATTTAAGAATGGAGGACAGAGAGAGAGAGAGAGAGAGAGAGAGAGAGAAATATAGAAAAAGAGAGAGGGAAAGAGAGAACGAAAGATAGAAAGAGTGAAATAAAGAAATAAAGAAGAGGGAGATCATTCAGTGCAGAAAGGGAAGAAGAAGTGTGTTACAACAGTTGAAAAATTTTAAATAATAAAATTGATATATTATAAATGAACATTTTCTGTTAAAATATGAAAATTTAGAGTCTTAATGTGTACACAAGTTCAGAGGTGAAAGTAAAATCACAATAAATAATTAACTTTAACTAAGTTCTTCATATAAAATATTTATAAATGAAAAGTACGATGATCGAGATGGAAGTCAAAAGACAAATGCTAACGAGTACTATTCTACCATCTCTCTATTACCAATGCCAGACTTGATCACTGGCATTTTCACACAAAAGAAAGATATAAACATAATGAAATGAATCCTTGAGAAAGATTGTCCGAGTTACCAGTTCTAATTTTTACATGGTCCAGTAGGACAATGGATGTATTTTATCACACAGCCTTTTTAATATCTACACATATAATATCATTAAACATGTAGAAGGAATGCCAGGAATCAAGATCAGTGGGAAAAAAACCCATGTGTTGACGGGATCCGAAAGGGGAGCAAAGAATAGCAACACTGTTTACCTTCCAGGCATGTCGTAAAAGGCGACTAAGGAGTTTATGGGATGAAGTTGGCTGTCCCATTCCATATAGGGTCAGTGACCCAAAACCATGCTGAAGTCGGATGTGTTAGGACGAAAGGCGCAGATATCGCAGCAATGCTGTAAACCATGACACAACGCATTCCGTTCTCCGGACTACATCCTGCTAATTTGCAAGAGTTTGAGAACGAACGCAGAAGAAGAAGAAAAAGTGGGAAAATAATAAACAATCTAAATATGCAGATGACAATGTCATTTTAGCAGAAAGTGTATAGGAACTTGCAAAGATAAATAGATCAAGTCGATAAATCAAGCAAAGAATATCAACTGGAGTTAAACATTAAAAAATCAAAGATCTTGACAATCAGTAAAGTCACAGTAGACCAGGTACTAAACATAAATATACATGGAAACTCAAAACAAATAGAACAGCATCCATAGTTTGGGATCATGATCACAAATAATAGCAGTTGTGAAACAGAAGTTAAAAGGAGCATATGAATGTCTAAAAGTACTTTTAATGACATGAGGAAAATCTTAACATCTAAAAAAAAGAAACAACAAATGAGATTTATAAAATGCTACATATATTCTATATTAATGTATGGCTCAGAAACATCGACAATAACTAAACAACTAGAAGACATAATTGATGCTTTTGAGATGTGGATATATAGAATAACAAGGAGAATATCATGGATAGTGAAGAAAAAAAACAAATAGGTTCAAACAACACTAAATATGAAGAAATAATTATTTAAGGAAAGAGATAAAGATCGAGCAAATAAAATATGTTGAACACCTTAAAAAACATGTCACCTTGTTGAAGACATTACTTGAGAGTATAATTGAGGGGAGACGAGCAAGAGATAGGAAGAAATACAAGTGGGAGATTAACTTCACGAGATGGACAATTTACAGACTAGCAGAGTGCACCCCCAAGACGAGACAGGGGATGTTGAGGTCTCTTGCAGCCAACTTTCTTTGCGGAGACGACACTTAATGATAATGAGAAATGTGGGCAGTCCTCTGCTCTCAGCTGAGATTTATGACTACACTACGTGATCCATACAAAAGTATGTACAGTATCGATGTCCTCTTCTTTTTCTTCGGCGTTCATTCTCAAACTCCCGTTGGATCTCTCTTGTTGCAGGACCATTTCCCTACTAGATTTCTAGCGGGATGTAATCCATTTTCATGTTTACATGTTAATAGTGTATCTAGTGCATCTGTGGTGGTAACATAGCTTTTATGTAATACGACGCGTTACCATTTTATTTGTCAACAGTCCGACATATCCGTCTTAAGCGGATATCGATGACTTATTTGCAGTAAACACTGAAGCATTATTAGTGTCAAATCTTCATAGCATTGACTATGGCAGTGGTGGCCATAATACGAACCACTAATCCATTTTTTTAATATCCCGCTTGTTTGATTTTCTTTTTCTCCTTCAGCGTTCATTCTCAAACACCCGCTGGATCTATATTGTAGAAGTACATTTTTCTTACTAGATTTTCAACAGGATGTAGTCCAAAGAACGGAAATGCGTTGTGTCGAGGATTTATTTGCGCCAAATGTTCCGACATATCCGACTTCAGCAGGGATGATCTAAAAGTACTATATGCTCTGGCATAAGAAGAGAGGGGAAACACTACTTGAAGATATACCGATTGTAGAGGAGAACAATTTTTGGTCCTATGCCGCATAAAACATTCAATACGACCGACCCAGAAAGTTTACCCACCATTGGTCTAGGTGATTACTGGTCTCCGGTGTATAAGCATGACCGGCTCCATTAAAGACCTCTGTACAGAAAGTATGCAAGCCGTAATTCGTTACCTGTGTCATTATAGTTGCGATGTTCATTGGTCACTATTTATGTACTAGGAGTTGCCCGAAAAAGACCAATGTCAATCAATGAAATGCACGAAAATAATAAAAAATCAGCCTGCTAGGTCATGCTTACTTTCTGCTGAGAGGTGTTATAGTATTGTCGTTTACTACAGTATAAGACTTGTGCAGAGTAAATGTAAATATGAACTGAAAGGCACATTTTGATTATTTTTGTGTTAACACGTTAATAGTTTATCTAGTGCCTCAGTGGTGGTAACAGTTTTTAATATTTCAATTTTTTCCTATTGTTTTTTCCATAGTCGTGAGAAAGACCTAACGGTACGAAACGTTGAAAATGTCTTGTGTATTCTCATTTGTCTATTTTCGTGCTTAAACCTCATAACCCCTTAGCGATAGTCCGTCTTGTTCAAGTGAAACATAAAAAAACCAGTGTTTTACTTAAGTACTAGCAATGTATGAACGTTAATAGTTTATCCATAGTATATCCATAGTAAAGGATATAAATCTAGCTGAATTTCTAAAGACTGGTCAGGCAGTCCCATTAGAGCAGGACCACTTTCCTGTCCAAGTAAGAAGAGTGCTGAAGAAGGAGGAAACCAACCAGATTAATCAGTAGACCTATGCCACGTACAAAACACAATGGGAATATGTCTATATCCAATAAACAGATATTCACATGTTTAAAGTGAACGAAAGAAGAAGTATGAAGCAAGAGGATAAATTAAAATTCTTGAGACTAACTGAAATTGAACCAGATCTATTCTAACGGCACCCAATCACCTTGGAACTCGAGTAAACGGATTTTTCCGTATTTGACTAATCACATCTCCAAAAAAGATGCGATTTTTTCAAGATGTTGAAATTGTGTACTCACGTCACTGACAACAGACCTATCGAGACAACGAATATTACAACAACAATGACCATCTCGTACAAATATTGAAGTATCCCAAGTAACACAAACATATAGCATTCGTATTAATATTACAAGGGCCAATAGGTCTTCTTATGAACATAATTAAGACAGTACAAACTTGCTTGAAATAATAGCTTATACAAGTACATTCAAGTAGGAAGCAAGAAGATAAATTAAAAATCTTGAGACTAACGGGAAATAAAGCAATAATGCTATAGTTCGCAAATCAGTGATAAGAGTCTGGGAGGTATTAATTAGGGTAGTCATGCATACGTTACAAACACAATATGCCAAAAGAGACAATGTACACGGACAAAGTATAAAAGAAATAAGGGAAGAGGGGAGAAATTGCACACTCTCCGAAAAAGATCAGAAGAATCCACAATCAATAGCTGACTGATACACTGAGCTTATATACTTTTAAATCGCGAACGAAATTACAAGCAGAATACTTATGGAATATCTCTTGCGCAGTGATGCTGGTTTCTGATGAAGAATCAATGAACGGCTAGGGAAATACGCGTGGCATGTCGTGCATGGCACGGCACGTGAGGTAAATACGATAGACTAAGTTACCATAATTTTGCCGTACCAACAGAAGAACAGCCCCTGATCGATGAAAAATAATAAACTTTATGTAGACAATACTATAAATGATACGTCTAGGATACGATTGTTGAATGTAGACACTACTAAAGATGATACATTGAGGATACTATTGGTGAATGTAGACACTACTATAGATGATACTTCTAGGATACGATTGTTGCAACATAATTAACACATGATGTGCTATCCTAAATAATTGCCGTTCAATTCGTATTCCATTAAGGGATACAGAGTAACAAGAAACCGCCTCCCTACCCTGTTCAGTTATGGTTGCTTAAAGAAAAAGTCATCCAAGATAAACCCACAAGAGCAATCAGGCGTTAATTAAATGTGATGACCAAGACGGCACTCTGTGTGGATTGTATTAGTGTGTCAGGCTGGAAACTGGACGTGTTTCACTTGTACAACGACCATGGCGGACTATTATAGTAAATAGGGTATTGGTGTGACAGATGCAGAGTCAGGAGCAAGGAGTATGGTGGAAGAAGGGAGATCCAAGGATGTGGATGATATCGAGGGCAAGAGAATGGGGCTGAAAATATGTTCACATATGTCGCTAATTTCTGGATTCACTTTGATTCACGTGTCAACGTAAGCTTGGCATAGGAAAATAATTGAGCAGTGGCTGAAGAAGATATATACAGGTATGCTCTCGTATTATGAGCTCACAAGTATATCATTCTTTAAAACAAAACCACAATATAAAATGTTATTAATGCATCAGACCAGTAAACATGAACTGCTGTTTATTTCGGTAATCGTTATTTCTAATAAGGACACGTAAAGTATGAGACGGAGTACGTGCTCTGTTGTCACAACTGTTCCTTTAGGTTCTCATCCGAACAACACTGACTGGGAAATTCAGCATATACACGTATGGTTTGCTGACTGAACGGCAAACAGAGCATATATGGGAATGTCACCAGTGCTGTGAAACTTGTTTTTAAACAAGAAAGAAGTCTTTAAATTTACAATACCAATTGCGACCTTCCACAACTCACTTGTCGGTTGGAAATGTAGTCTTAAGTTGCAAAAATCAATTCACTGCTAAGGATCTAAGGATGAAGAAGATAATCTTGCAAGGATGACACAAATGGCATATTCATGCACTGCAAAATGAATTAATATATGCTCTCTCAGAAGTCATGGTTCAGAGCCTTACATAGACAATGAAAAATTAGGCATATTGGTCTCCATCAATGATTAGCAATAAATACAACATATGCAAGATTATGAAAAGAAACAGAACAAGAACAAAATCTGGATCGAAGCAGACCATTGCACATATTTTCTTGGTATCAAACAATACTAAGTTTTAACATGATATACAAATATGACCATGCCAGAGATAACTAAACGCCGCTGATTACAGAGATAGTGAAGTTCAGAGACTTTTAGACAGACTGTCAGCAATCTCTACCGTTAACTTCCTTTAATGTTATAGATTCAACAGATATCAGTAACATCAGAAAAATGTGTGAAGTCATAAAGAACAAATATGGGTCCGAAAAGAGAAATCAAAGCATTACTTCTGAAATAAGCGTTAAATTGAAAGACAGAAGATGGAATGGATGAAACGATGGACAGAACATTTTACATAAAGGTACAGTAGATACAATATCCTCAACATAGTTCTTAACCAAATGGAAATAGAGGGAAGAGCTTGATGGAAAACCATCAGAAGAATAATCGAGTAATATTATCAAGAAAATAATAACGAGGAAGCACTATAATGGCAGGATTGCTGAAGTTATCTAGAGATAACATACATAATATGTATGCCATGTAGTCCCAACGCTGAAATAAAAGAGAAATGAAATGATGCAAACTTCGCTATACGAGATAATTGTAAAATGGCAGGAAATATTGGCACTGATAATCTTAGACATGGTTGCAGAACATATACAAATATCGCTATTAGGAGGCCAAAAAATCAACATACACATGGCGTGTATTAGGAGGCCAAAAAAAAACATACACATGGCGCGTATTAGGAGGCCAAAAAAAACAACATACACATGACGCGTAATAGGAGGCCAGAAAAACAACATACACATGACGCGTATTAGGAGGCCAGAAACACAACATACACATGACGCATATTAGGAGGCCAAAAAAACAACATACACATGGCGCTTATTAGGAGGCCAGAAAAACAGTGGACAATATACAGATGCTACAAAGGTGTTCTAGTGCATATAGATTTATAATATGATTTCTCTAAGACAATTACAGGAATAATGTTAAGGACAATACAAGCTCCTTTAGTTTTTATATTTCTTGACTACAGTATCTCACCAAGACAATAGAGTTCCACAACATTTATGGGGAGTTATTCAGAATCCCGTGAGGACTACACAGTCCGCACTTTGATCAAACCGTTACACTGGAGTAACGTAACATGCACAGAGCGTCGTGAAGGCTTGATATGAAAAGTATCACATCAACAGTAGATTCAAGCAATGATGTCTATTCACATCCACACTGTCTTTATGGTAATACTAAGCCATGCCTTCTTTAACTAACTGAAGGTTTCTATATATACATACACGATTTTAATGGAGAAAAGTATATATATGTAGAGACTTTCTAGGAGATATAGATCGTTCAGTATTTTTCCATTGCTTTCTGAAATATCCGGTTGCACAACTGCCTACTTTTGGGTTTGAACGTTTGATCCCGATAACCCTGTCGTCACCAACGTCACCACTGAGCAATATATACAAATATAATAGGAAATATTTTTTTTTGATTTTAACAATACACAAGAAATTTGCAGCGATAGGGCGACCAACTTAAATGTTAATAACAACAAGCAACATAAAAGTACTTATACATTGCACACAATGTAACAGTCTTGGGCGTCGCAGATTTATAACTGGTCTTGTGTATTTTTAGGGGTTGATTCAAAAATGTAAGTTGAATATCTCTACAAAGTTTAGTTTTTAAGATACATATATATGTATAAATATACATATATAAATGCATATGTGTATCTGTATTTCAAAATTGAAACCTCAAAAGAAAGTAAAACAGGTGTCATGTTCAGAAAAAGCAGGTAAAATATACACAGGAACAGGTATAAAAAGACACCAAACATTTCTTTTGTTAGCCTGTGTAATTCAAACACTTATAAAAACAACACATGACTACGCCAATATGCAGACAATTATAGCAAACAAATAACACTATTCACAATAGTTATATACAGTAGCAAATATAAATACACATATTGTACCCATATTAAAACATATAAGTACAATATGTAGACCATGCTATGATGGAGGATAAAATAGTAAATCAGTTCCACACATAATGTACCCATATTAAAACATATAAGTACAGTAAATGCACATAATAACAGTAGATGTGTGTTAAATACCAACATAACTGATCCTCAAATTTCAACAATATGTCCTGTATTTTAAAAAAAATCAATAAATGGCTAGCATAAATTTAAATATATTATTTGTCTCATATCTTACTTTTGTCTTCTGGGAAATAAGTCATATTGTTCCTTACATAACCAAAATATGACAGCTTGCGTTTTTATAGTAAAGAGCTTCCTGATTATAATAAAGGCCCCACCCAACTAACTTCATCATATGTCATATTTATCTTTTGTATATCTGTTATGGCTTACGGAGTTTTCATTTTTCTTCTTCGCTCATTTTCAAACATTCTACCTGTTAGCAGAATGGAGTCTGAAGACGGACTGAGTTTAATATATATTAATTATGTATAAATCGTGTAATGATATTGGATAAAATGCACATTTAGAAAATAACGTTACTTTAAAACTACTTATTAATGATATAAACATAATACAAACGTACGTTTAAAACTATACTTATAATATGACATATCGTAAAAAGTAAACATATTTTGGACGTATGTAAGGACACAATGGTTTAGAAAAATTAATCATGCAGGGAAAAGTTCAAGGAAACAGAACATGATGCAGACCAAGATGGACAAATGATATGATCACCTGCTGAACAGGACACTAGAAGAGGCAAGTATCATCTCTGTCCCCAGTATTATTTTAATGTGTATACAGTTCAAAAAACGAGCTGTCAGATTGCAGGACCGGGGAGACGTATTTCCTATGCTGATGACATCTTAGTATATAGGCAGGGCAGAAATAAATAAACAATCACAAAGAATTTGCAGAGGGAGCTTGATCGTAAAGGGGTGTGGTGCAGTGATTCTGGAGCTTATGTTAATCTATCAACAGCAATGACAACATTATTTTATCTAATTAATCACATAGTAAACATGTCCACGCCATCGGTTACTTTGAGAGGGGAACCAACCAACCAACCAACCAACCAACCAACCAACCAACCAACCAACCAACCAAACATTCCAGCCAGCCAACCAACCAACCAAGCAAAATACCAGCCAACATACCAACCAACCAACCAACCAACCAACCAACCAACCAACCAACCAACCAACCAACCAACTTTAACTAACTAACTAACTTTAACTAACTAACTAACTAACTAACTAACTAACTAACTAACTAACTAACTAACTAACTAACTAACTAACTAACTAACTAACTAACTAACTAACTAACTAACTAACTAACTAACTAACTAACTAACTAACTAACTATCTAACTAACTAACTAACTATCTATTTAACTGACTGACGGACTGACTGACTGACTGACTGACTGACTGACTGACTAACTAACTAACTAACTATCTCAGCCAACCAACCAACCAACTAACCAACCAACCAATCAACCAACCAACCAACCAACCAGCCAGCCAACAAACCAACCAACCAACCAACCAACCAACGAACTAACTAACTAACTAACTAACTAACTAACTAACTAACTAACTGACTGACTGACTGACTGACTGACTGACTGATTGACTGACTGACTGACTAACTAACTAACTAACTAACTAACAGGAAGAGACTGGACTGCTTGCGCAGACTCGCTAGACTTACAGATTGGGATGGAAGCCAACGTTCTGTAAAGGACTTGTTAAATAGATAGTTATAGGTATATAAGAAAACAGGAACTTTCAACTATAATGTTTCACGATTCCTATAGAGAAATATTATTAAATTCACAGGAGACTTTTAAGCAGAGATCAGAAAGAGATTACTAATGACCATACAAAGTATGTCACAGATGAAAACTCTATGGCAAGGGGCACACAGAAAAATACAGTCACAATTATTAAGAAGCTATTTTAATGTTTGGTAACATATGCTTGTGAGACAAATGCAATGACATCTGCAAAAGAAAGTAAAATATTAGTAGTTTAATTAAAATTCTATAGAAATGTCATAAGAATACTTTGGACAGAAAGATAATCCAAAACATATATCCATGTAGACTTTATTTTAGAAGACATAAAAAGAAAAATCGCAAGCTAACATATTTTGAACATATACATAGATAATAATGGAGGAAAAAGGTTCTGAAAAGAGAAAAAGAGGGAGCCCAAGGATAAGATGGACACAAAATATCAAAGACCTTCTGAACATGACACTGTAATAGACTGTACAGTTTGTACAAAACCGAGAAGCTTACAACGAAAATGAGCAGAACGGTCTGAAATGGCCACGTCACATAAATATGGGAAATAAGCAATTGTAAAACTATACTTACTAAAGTGTTGCTTTATGGTATACTTTCTTATTCAGGATATAACTATCAACCCAGCATATTTTGGTTGAGTTTTATGTTTTGTAGTGTGGAATTGCATTCTGAACTCAACTCTGTCTTCGACGGGATTGTAATCCGTTGCCCTTATCCGTGACAGTTGTGCTCTATACCTCGCAGTCACAAAACCGGATTTTGATTTTATTAATGATTCATATCGTAAGAAACATAACATTAAAACGGTATTATACTTCTAAAAAATATTTTACTTATCAATGATAGATATAAAAACTTGATTTTAAAACTATACTTATTAATGATAGATATAAAAACTTGATTTTAAAACTATACTTATTATTGACACATATCCGTAAGAAAAAGATTTCATACTTGGCAAGAGATAGCAGCTGTAGGAAATGGATCCAAAGAAGTATTTATCAGCTGAAAACAAAAGGAACAATACAAGAATGTATACATAGCCTGATATGCTCATTAGGGACACTGAAAACAAAGATATATGTACTTAAAGCTCTCCAGTTCGTAAAGCTGATCAGACTTACAAATACTACTGATCGAACTAAGCAATAGGCGTGAATTGGTTATGCAATTAATACCATCACGTTGTGGAATACCTGGACAAGAGATCGTCTGGCTAAGAAGGGACCTGCTAATGATCAATCTGATGTGCTAATAACGTCCCATCAAAAGATATAGATGATTAAGGCAACTAGAAAGTCAATTCCAACGCAGGATGACTACCAAATTATGAATAGATCAGCCCAAGTTATCATTCTGCGCATTAGAACAGGACACATCCGACTGAGCAGCCACATTTATACAAAGTTCAAGAGTTGTAAAACTGCCATGTGTACATATGGACAGGCACCTCAGACAGCAGAATATATTCTTCAGGAATACCAGGAATATAAAATGCTGAGGCAAATACATTGGCCCAGAGAAACAACAATGGAAGAAAATCTCTACTGACCTCTGTACGAGTTAAGAACACAGTAAAGCTTATAGAAGAGACACATCTTCAGATATAGCCATGTTTCATGAGAGTGAAGGAAGAAGAAGAACTAATAGGTAGATCATATCTAGATCATATCTCAAAGAGTTTCCGCCAAGATAACGTACAGACCTACAATTGCTACAGAGCGATGTTGTTAGAACGAGACAATATTACAGTGTATACCATCTTAATGTCCATTACATAGAATCGTCAGGACACATCGATTGGCTAAGGAAAATTACGACCCGCGGGATTCATTAGTTATTTATAGTCAGAATTAAAAAAAAAAATTATCAAATTGATCTGAAATCGATCAACACAAGATGACCACCAAATTCTGAATATACTAGAACAAGTGGGCCTTCCTCTCAGAATATGACGCAACCGACCTTTAAGCCACACGTCCCCATAGAAGCAAAGGCTTGACGTGGAGATGTGGCTTAGTCCAGCCACCACAGGCTGGGAACTACGATTGGACGGGCCAACCCAATATCGAGCAGGGCCACAGTCCTACCCAACAAGAACATGTGCTGAAGTCAGAGATACCAGGCCGAAAGGCGCACCAGCAACCATGGTATCATTCACCCCGAATAGTTGACAAGGGTAATACTCCAGTGGATACCATCCCACTGTGGCATACCAGAAAATGAAGAGGCAGATAGACTGGCAAAGGATGGAGCAACTCAGGAACAAAAAGACCAAGAAATCACCTACCAAGAAAAGTGGACCCTCATCAAAACCATCAGGAAAGTTGACCATCCAGAAGACAATTACCACTATCTCGACAGAAGAGAGCAGGTTATTATCTTCCGCCTCAGAACAGGACACAACATATTAAACAGCCACTTAAATATACTAAGACTAGTCACATCACCTCTGTGACCTTGTGGCAGGCAGCACAAACCGCTGAACATATCCTGAAAGACTGCAATACACTAAACCAGTTAAGGGAAGAATACTGGCCCTCACAGATGGACATCCACAGAAAGATGTATGGGAGCGCTGAGGAGCTTTAAAATATAGCAGCATTTATTAAGAAAACGGGACTTGCTATGTAGACATGTCAAACTGCGAACGAGACGAAGAAGAAGAAGGCACATGTGTACACAATTCAAGATTTGAAATAACCATGAACACATGTAGTCATGTACCTCAGACTGCAGAGCACATGTAGTCATGTACCTCAAACTGCAGAGCACATGTAGTCATGTACCTCAGACTGCAGAGCACATGTAGTCATGTACCTCAGACTGCAGAGCACATGTAGTCATGTACCTCAAACTGCAGAGCACATGTAGTCATGTACCTCAAAATGCAGAGCACATGTAATCATGTACCACAAACTGCAGAGCACATGTAATCATGTACCTCAAACTGCAGAGCACATGTAATAATGTACCCCAAACTGCAGAGCACATGTAATCGTATACCTCAAACTGCAGAGTACATGTAATCATGTACCTCAAACTGCAGAGCACATGTAATCGTGTACCTCAAACTGCAGAGCACATGTAATCGTGTACCTCAAACTGCAGAGCACATGTAATCATGTACCACAAACTGCAGAGCACATGTAATCATGTACCTCAAACTGCAGAGCACATGTAATAATGTACCTCAAACTGCAGAGCACATTTAATCATGTACCACAAACTGCAGAGCACATGTACTCATGTACCTCAAACTGCAGAGCACATGTAATCATGTACCTCAAACTGCTAAGCACATGTAATCGTGTACCTCAAACAGCAGAGCACATGTAATCATGTACCTCAAACTGCATAGCACATGTAATCGTATACCTCAAACTGCAGAGCACATGTAATCATGTACCTCAGGCTGCATAGCACATGTAGTCATGTACCTCAAACTGCAGAGCACATGTAATCATGTACCTCAAACTACAGTGCACATGTAATCATGTACCTCAAACTGCAGAGCACATGTAATCGTGTACCTCAAACTGCAGAGCACATGTACTCGTGTACCTCAAACTGCAGAGCACATGTAATCGTGTACCTCAAACTGCAGAGCACATGTAATCGTGTACCTCAGACTACAGAGCAGTCATACTTTAAAAAAATGTCCTGAAAATTAATTCTTAAAGATATACAAACATTAAATATTATATATAAATAAATATATGTTACAAAAGCTATTACAAAACCTACTACAAAATACATATTTAATTATTTACAATATTTAAATTCCTGTCTGGATTACTACGGCCCATTATCTGATAATCCAATTTTTCTCTGGCTTTGTGATTGGTAACTATAAATTAAAGATCTTATACACTGGTAGATTTAAATAACACTGATATAAAAGCTAAAATAACATGTTTAGAAAGAAATAAACATGGAATTTTGTACACTCGACACAGTTGGATATACAAATAGACTTCAATTGAAGAAAATGATAGTAATTCAGATGGCACACCATAAACCAATCGTAATATGTTGATGTCTGAAAAGAAATGTGGTAGGATGGACAAGTCTTTCTTTCAGGTTCGGCATTCCTTTTCTTTGTGTCTTTTCGCGTTATACCACTTTATGCCTTGCAGTGTCAGGGGTAAGAGAGTTCTTTGGAGGTGGCCCTTTTGAGTGCTTCACATATATTTGTTTTTCATGATTCTTTTATTTCTGTAATCCATCTTTGCATGGCCGGCCCTTGGCTTCATATCCATCGTATAGAAATAGCAACGCCTTCTGTAGTTCACTATCAGATGGTTGTTAGGAAGCATGCGAAAGCCACGTAATCTGTTGTCTTCTGATGTATTCCAGGAATGTCACTGTGTTTGTTAGTCTTCAGATATTTTCATTTCTGATTCTGTCTCCTATTGTACTCCGAGAATTCCACGCAGACAAATAATTTCTGTTGTAATAAGTTTTCTTTTCTCTTTTGTTGTTAGTATCCATGTTTAACATTGGTAGCATGTGATAGAATGATGATAGTTCTATATAGGGAAAGTTTTGTGCATCTATGGTTGATTTCTTTGGTGATTTCTTATTTGATTATATGATGCTTCCAAGAAAAGTGAAGGTTTTCACTTGTTTAAGTTGTTGATCATCTATGAAAATATTAGTGTTTCTTTCTGTTTTTGCGATTGAAATTTCATCGGCTTATTCTGTGTCTTTCTTCATGTTAAGCTCCCTACGTATTGCGGGGAGTCCATTTATGTGTTGTTGTAGTTGTTCTTCTCATGTTGAAACTATTGCTTGATCGATTGTAAAAATAAATTCCTTCGGGAGATTGTTTAATGGTGCATATGGTTCGAAACGTAACAATAAAACTGTATAATGCTGTAAAAACAATTAATTTTAGTTCGAAATTAGGTCATACAATTATTTAAATAGAAACATGTTGCAAAAATGTGTCAGTCTTATTCGAAGACACATGAACTATATACTGTTCAAAAAAGAAATGCGCGTTTGGAGTCACTTTTATAAAAGATATTCGCTTCGTGGACATCATTCAACTTATCGACTGTGTCAACGTGGTCAATAGCTTCTTGTGGATACTTGAATTGTACGCACCTCATTATTCGTGAAGTCATAAAAGATGTCAAGGTCAAAATAACATTTTTGGCAATAACCCATGATAGGTTTATGAGAATCCCATAAAACGTACTGAACACAAAACTGTCTGACCATATTTTTGAATGTTTATGAAAGATTGACGGTCCTAAAATAAATTCAGTTGAAAATTCAATGGGCAAGTATGGCTCATCTCACTACAGAACAATAATACATCATCAATGGACGCTTAAAGAATGAGCGATCACAAAGTGCTGTGGTCAGACAATTTAATGTGGTTAAAAGCACCATTAGTCGTCTTTGGAGGAGATTTCAACAAACAGGCTTAATGGCAGACCTGCCGCGCAGTGGAAGATTTAGAGTCACAATTCCTGCCGGAGACTGTTTCATATGGCTTCGTCACCCCAGGAATCGATTCGCATCTGCATCCTTCAGAGTCCAGTCAATGTCAGCAGTTCGTCGAATTTCAGATCAAATGGCCAGGAACCGACTACCCGACGCTCGTCCTTGGTCTAGAATACCCTGCAGAAGTCATGGTCTTATGGACCGTCATCGTCAGAACCGACTGCCGGTTCGACTTGAGGCGAAAATCGAATCTGGTACACTGACTGCCCAAAACGTGCACTGTACCTCTCGGTCACATAACAGGACAACGATCAGTATCTACGATCTAATTCTGCATACAATCTCAAATTCCAAACAGGAATATTCTCCAAGAAAACATATTATCTGCAACTGTTGTTCACTTTGGTCTGAGTAATGTTGGCATTGATCTATAGAAATGTTATTTACCGTGTTTTGTTCAAACACTATTTGTTCTGAATGTTTGAAGTTAAACAGGTAACAATAATATGTCTCTAGTTGTATTAGAACGATATACAACATATTCTAAAGTAAACTGAAGGGTACAGTTTCCTCTTACTAAACACAAATATTGTACACGTGTTATAGTGTCTGAGCAGACCACTTTCCAAGAAACGTTTCGGCTTTCACATTAAGAATACATATACGTCTTGGAATACTATTTCCTATGCAGTTATGTGAATATGAAAGATTATTTTAAATGAGTATGAAGGACTAAAATTGATGATTTCTTCAAAATGTGACCCCCCTCTCCCCCCACGTTTGAAATTTGTATTTTATTATCACTGTTTTTTTTTCTGTTATAAAAAATCAGGAAAAAATATTTAGATTGGGAAGTAATTTGTTTGGAAATACAAACTGTGTCTCATTAAACATTGAAAGTGTCTTCCTAATGATAACATGGAACGAAATATATGACAAAGTTTCAGTGCATTATACTTCGATTGTCTACAGTCTAATACTATTGGCAAATGGAAAATTCAGCCTTCTAAATGAACTCATTTTACTATTCTCTATTTCTTCATTTGCTGTCCAACAAAGTATAATCATAGTGACCAATTGAATTCGCGGGAATAGTCAAATCAGCTGTTAAGAAAGCTTGATTTATCATGTTCCGTTATGTCTTCTTATATTTTAGACGGGCATTGTTAGACCACTGGTGTCTAGTTTGCAAAGATATACCAAGGGATTTCCACATCAAGTTACTGTTGCGATGTCTGTAAATCAAGTTACTGTTGCGATGTCTGTAAATCAAGTTACTGTTGCTATGTCTGTGAATCAAGTTACTGTTGCGATGTCTGTAAATCAAGTTTGCCCTGCAGCGTAATTAATACTCCTCCCAGACGTCGTATAGGTGATCATTTAAAATATAAGATCTGCGTGATAAATTGGGAATCATTCTTCTAAAGCGAAACATTTGACTTTTCAAATGATTTTCAGTTGCTGTCAACACACAGTATACACAACATGAACAATGAAAATCACGGAAAATGCCAAAATGTGCCCGTTCAAAAGATGATAAAAGATAATCCAACAGGACTGTACATCTGACGAACGACTCGTCTCATTTCTACTCATTATTGTTCTTTTTGTTTTTGCCGAAAAGGAATTATTTGTTTAGTTGTGACTTAGCAAAAATATAATGTTCTTGTACAGGTGTGGATATACGAGATTACACATTCCAATGTATTTTCCTTGCACTGTCACTTGTTCTGTAACATATATTTTGCAATGTATAATATTGCCATTTGATTATTTATATTTCTGGCACTGAACTATAATTTCATTCTGGTATTCACAATACAGTGCCATTTCAAGCTCATGTAATGTTGTTGTCTTATTGACGATCTTAAGCTTGGTATATTCCCATAACGCATACATATTGTTACAGCTGACTGACATATGCTGCATGTGAAACTGACACTGTTTTCATATAGTCGCCACGAAGAGTTGTGAGTTAATCACTCACTTTTATGCTTGTATTAATTCACTCCCTACCTCACGACAAATACGTGATAAATCCAATCCCGTACTTTTTTTTTGGCTACTCGGCAACAGTTCTTTCGTTCGCCTGGAACATGCGTATATCTGAAGATTTGTCTCTTCTCTAAACTTAACTGTTGTGCAACTCGTCCCGAGGTCCGCATAAATTTATTATCACTGCGTGGGTTTGTGATTGGTATCCTGATTGCTGTTGTACGCCTCCTGACTGGTTGCCGCCTTTTTCAGCACTTGTACTTGCTAGGATAGACTGTGATCTCCTGGCGTTTGCAACTCTCTTCCCGGTCTCATTGTCATATTACGCGTGTCTCTATCGTAACGTTGTTGTTTGCCCGATGTCTTTCGTCTTGATGTAGGCATTCTATTCGAAACATCGTTTGTCTTTGTTCCTTGTTGCTAGTATGCAGCGTGTATAATTATTAATAACGAGTATACTTTTTCCGTTGATCTCCATATGCCATACACATATTTTATTTGTGTGAAGGACGCTGCTTATTTGCCCACAGCCAGTATATGTGAAGTATGAAATAAGTATAGTAATTTATTTCAAGTGTTATTGTATTCATTTCAATCTCATGTTATTGAGAAGTATAGAGTACTAAAGTATCAGGTTTGCATGTGTAATTTATAAAGGCATACTTAGAAATGATGCTGTCAGCATCAAATTCAAAGATTCACTGTTTAATGCGAAAATAATGTCTACAATGTGTTTGAATTTGTATGTGTGACATTGAAGATGATCAAAAATGATATGATTTATGTTTGTTTACTTAGAAACATGGTCGTAATTTCTAATGAAAGCTGATTTGTAGTAGGAAGGCGTTTTTGTCGGAACGTTGCTTTTCCTTGTGTTCAATTGTTACTATGTCATGTATACTGTTGGTGACACATTTATTTACATATCTCTGTTCATACTCACAATTTCTACTACCTCGGCACGATCAGTTGATTTGTACAGCATTTAAGAGTTGTACATGGCTACATTAAATATGATTCACTATATACCTAAATGTAGTTTTTGTCGACATTTATGTAACAATTACTCGACACAATCACAATGTAATTATTTGACAGAACTGGAAAAAGCGATAAACAAAATATTTTATGTCTGAGTCAAGGTGTACTCTCATTTCTTCAAGTGTTAGCGCAACAATGAAACCTCAGTGTTTATGATATAATTCGGTGAGATAAATTGCTATAATTAGGACTAATGCAGACACCAATTGCTGCAGCTACATGTTCACTTATAGCAAATTTACCAAATTGTATTCCGTGTCTTAAATAAACATATTATATTGCAGCCGATGATTGCAGACAATTATGTCACAAGATTGGTGCTCATCTTCACATTCAGTGTTTAATTGTTTCACTTAATTAGAGAGACAACAAACCAACAATAGAAATAATTAAAGCAAATATCTTGTATTTCCTTTGCACCGTAGATTATTGTGACAGGGGCATTCAACTTGATATTGGCATCTCAAATCCTACCGCATTTTGTCATATCATTGAAATATAACATTGATTTCAGTTGATATGTTTGCAGAATATTAAGTTATTTTTGTAATAGCTGTCTTTCAGTAAATGTAATGTATTTATTGACACTTAGTCTGAGACACGATATGTAATGTATGCTCACATTATTACTACGCAATTATAACATTTAATAGCTGAAGTTCTTTTTTTGAAAATTAGACCATTTATTTATCTTTGATGATAGATGTATTCAGAAATGAATACTTGTACTGTAACATGTGCACAACCATTGATGTAATTATATGTTTACATAAAGTGTAAATGATACATATTTTAATACATACATCTTTATTTATAGTCCTAATCGTCGAGATCTGTTTCATATTCACAATGAATATCAGTCTACAACTGTGGTTATCGTACTCGACAAAGTCTCAGTTAAAAAATCATCATGTTCTGTAATGTAGTCTCTCAAATTTGAATCTCAACAGTACATACACAGATTAACTTCAGTTGTGTACTTGTTGATAATGCATACTTTATATAATTCGAACACATTCATCGGTTATTATTAAAACACTAGTTTCACAATTCTTCAAGATTTGCTTTCATTTATAACTGTAATAATTAGGAACGATAAGTCGCATATAACTCCTTAATAAGTGTAATTATATGTGATTCAACTTCATTCTTTTCTCAAATCACAAAAATGACAGCTACCCGCTCCGGACTCAGTACGGCGACTATAACAGATAACACATCATCTCCGAAGAGAGATTTCTTCAGCGATGACACGTTTTTCTTTATTATGTCTATAAACATGGGCATCATTTGTCAGATAATTTCCATTTTCGGGACGATTTGTAATATTATCAACACGGTCATATTTGTTAAGCAAGGTTTTTCCGACTCCACAAACATTTCCCTGCTTGCACTGACCATATCCGATCTCTGTTCTCTTTTGACCATTATGTGGACTAACTTATGCTACACACCTGCCTTTAGAGACGCTGAGGTCTTTATGATATCATACGAAGTTCAACTGATAAGTGGGATTTGGCCACATGTGATATTTACACGAACGACAGGTTGGATAACAGCATTCATCAGTTTTGAGAGATGCGTCTGTGTTATACTTCCACTGAAAGTCAGAAACATTTTCACTCCAAAGAGACATTTCATTTCAATGGTGACCATTTATTTTATAACTTTAGGCTTATCTGCATTTGCATATTTTTCTCTAGGTCTGGGCTGGAAATTTGACCCAGCGAGAAACCATACAGTCATTGGTTTGATTTTCTATATGGATGCAGAGAGAAGAAAAATAATAGATCAGATATCTTACGGAATCAATGGGGTCTTCATGCCAATTTCTTGTTTCGCGCTGGTTGTCATTTGTACCTTTGTTCTTGTCTTTAAGCTAAACCAACAGGCAGCATGGAGAAACGCCAGTTCTTCGGCGACAGTACAGAAAGGAAGTTCCAACGCTGAAACTAACATAACCTCCAGGGATAAGAAGGTTTCTAAGATGGTTGTTCTCATCTCCACCATGTTTATTTCATGCTTTATTCCTGCGGTGTGTGTATTTATTGGTGGATGTGTGGAGCCTCAGTTTACTTACGATGGAGGCTACAAGAATATATTTCTAGTCACATTATCATTTTCTTTCATAACTGAATCCATCAACTCGAGTATCAACATCTTCATCTATATTACCATGAGTACCAAGTACAGGACTACATTTCGCGAGATTTTCAAATTAAAATAAGTCTATGATATCATTTTACATTTATAATTCACTGGTTATTGCATGCTTTTTTGTTAGTGAGGGTTATACCCCTCACTGCATACACTCCCTGTAAGCTTAGAGAAACGAATGCATGTCTTCTAATACGTGTGATATAGGCGAAAACTAAGCATTCTTCATAAAACATATTTTTGATCTATAGATCACAAGATAATTCTTCTTCTTCAGCGTTAATTCTCAAACTCCCACTGGATCTCTCTTGTAGTATGACAATAATCCTACTACATGTCCAGCAGGATGTATTCCAGAGAATAGAAATGCGCTAAGCTTGAGCTAACGGTATAATTTTAAAGTTATGTTTAGTGTGATATGTGAATAAATAGAATATTAAAAACAATTGTAAATATCATGCTACAGGAACCATCAACATTCACAGTCTCCATATATCATCCATGCACATATGATGTTCACAATCACCATATATCATCTATCAATATTAATCAATGAATAAACCCGTAACCCTTTATGGTCGTAGGGATACCACCTTGGATGCTTCATCACACAGAGTCCTTCAGCGAATTCTATCCTCAGCGATGTGGAAGAGTGTGGAAATATATTGTCCTGTCCATTTCTTGATGCTGTCTGTCCATGCCTTTATTCACCCTCCTCTGTTTTTTCCCCCCTTCGATATTTCCCTGCAGTATTGTTTTTGACAAGGAATTATGCTTGCATACATGTCCAAACTATATTAGTTTTCGTCGTGTCATTATTGAAAGCAATGGCTCCTGAACACCTGCACACATATCTACTTTATTTCTTACGTACACATTGATATTATGTTCCCTATAGCAAATTCCTAGACTTCGTCTGTAGCATTTGTACTCTAAGGCCTGTAATCTTCTCTTCATGTCCGCAGTGAGTGTCCAACTCTCACAACCATACAACACAAGCGACGTATACAGTTTAACTTTCACCCCAACACTGATGTTGCTTTTCCAAATCACCGTTAGCCTTGAAAAGGATTTGGAAAAGCAGCATCAGTGTTGGGGTGAAAGTCAAACTGTATAAGTCGTTTGTGCTTTCTTTTGTGCTGTATGGTTGTGAATCATCTATCTACATACGATGTTTACAATCAGCATGTATCATTCCATCAGCAGATCGTCCACATTATGTTGAGTAAAAATATAAACGTTTGTAACCGTGTAGATCTATGTATGTTCGCGTTTGTTCTACAACTCAAATAGGACGATGATCCTATTCAATATATATCAGGATGTATTGTAGACGATGGAGATGCAATACGAAAACGTATTATGTGCATCAATGAAACGTTCGACTTCGGTGGATATAATTTTGTAAAATGGATTCTTTTACCAGACAAGATGGCGATCATGCCTGTTTTATGCAATTAGTAGTAATATTTTGAGTATAGAAATGGCTTTGCTGATATTGTTATGTGTTTGGTCAATGTTTTCAGTGATCAGCATAATGTATTACGTGCAATGAAATATTGCTGGAATGTCAAAATACTTTTTGTCGATTTGTTTATGTTATGTTATGTTATAACGTCACTATGAACAAAGGGTGGGTACATGTTTTGATCGGCTGATGGGTTCAATACCATCCAGTTGGTAGATCTGAACAACATTTTTCAAATATCAAGGTTACAGAGCACTTCATTGTCGCAGCCATTATTTTGGTAAAAAGTAAAGGTAGGTCCCATAATAGTAATCTGTTGTTGGGAATTAAGATAACTCTTTATATACTAAGCCGTAGCAACTATTAGGTGTTGGTGGGAAGTTCCCTTCCTTTCTTGTTTTTTGAAAACTCTTATCAAACAACATTTGGTCCTACCAAAGTCAAAGATGTTTGTCACTTACAATGGAAGTTGTCACAAGATGCAGACTTGTATTCTCTTCTAAAATTTCATTCCGTTTTGTGTATACCAACCAACCAAGCAACTAACCATCTAACAAACCGACCGACCGACCAACCTACTAACCAACCAAACAACAATGAACCCATCATCAATCAATCAATCAAATACATCAATCAATTCACCTGCTAAGTGAAGTAGACGCTCATGATTCTCCACAAATCTCTCTATCTTTTGTTTTAAATAAGTTCAATTGATGACACGTTCTCGTTCAACAGTGACGACCCACTCAACAATTTCTCACTTTCTTCCTCTGTCTCTTCTTCCCTTGATATTTCCAGTAGTTACTAAATATTTAGGGTTTGCTTTTCCGTAACCCTCGACAATAAAGTCCTGTTAGCTAAAATTCCACGTGAAAACAGAAGTAGACTGGTTTTGCAAACAATGTATACAATTGTATTCTTGCGTGTGTTATAATTTCTTTAGTAGTTTAAGTGGTATGGTTAGGTATCTTTAAGAAATGATAGTTAATTTCTTCTAAAATTGTAATAATAATATATCACACAGTAATATTATACGAGCACATCAGCATATAAATCTCAAATGTTGTTTTCCTAGCTGCATATCTAACTATAGTACAACCAACGTTTATGTGAACGTATTTAAATAATTTCCCTCGCATATTAAGCTTAGACAAAAATGGATTCCACGAAACGACTTGACGCTAACTACATTATGTTATGTGTGTTATGTAGCAATCATTTTCTGTCAACTGAACTTATTCATTAGGACAAATTCACAGACACAGTATTGACCATGTAAATCGACGAATGAAACCTACATTACAAAATAATCCATATTTAACTGCCCTTCAAGGTGTACCATCCTACCTTTCAATTAAAAAAAACCCAGAGCTTCGTAAAGATCATGAAAAACGTGTTGTACAAATTACTAGTATTCATGATCACAAAGTTAATGAATGGCTGTGTTTAGATGTTATTAAAGATTTTCGAGACCAACAGTCACATATATTAGATATATTACGCCCGTGTGTTGCCGGGGCCAGAAAAGGGGGCAAAGAATAGCAACACTGTTTACCTTCCACGCATGTCGTAAAAGGCGACTAAGGAGGTTATGGTATTCTGTTGGCTGTCCCATCCCATATAGGGTCAATGACCCAAAGCCATGCTGAAGTCGGATGTGTCAGGACGAAAGGCGCAGATATCGCATCAATGCTGTAAACCCTGACACACCGCATTCCGTTCTCCGGACTACATCCTGCTAATCTGCAGGAGTTTGAGAACGAACGCAGAAGAAGAAGAAGATATATTAAAAGAGCAGCTAGGAAAAAAGTGGAGCTATATTGCTTTTGATGGAACATTAATACGCATAATGTTGTATATAATTATTGTAAATCAAGACTGTTGTCCCATCCACAGCAGTGAGTACATATAAAGCATGACGACTCTTCAAGTTTTTGTTCAGAATAAACTATAGAAAGAAAACTAGAGAGATGATCACAGATTGAAACAATCTTTTAATGGAAACTAGTGGTGACATCATGAATGATGCTGTGAACTCTGATGCAAATAAAGTTTTATTTGACATGAATATTCATGATTGTGAATTACTTGCTGCACATGGTACAAAGTGGTCCCTTGTATATATTTCTGGGTATGTTTCCAAGAAATTTCACATAGCAATTCAGTGCACTTCTTGTAAGAATTTATTACAGACAGTCGGAACATTAATACGTGATGTTGTCACAATACACATATGTATTGTCAACAGATTATATAAAACCTCTTGACCGTGGTTTTCTCAAGTATCCTTTCACGTTCATTATTTCATGGACATTTCAAAAATATCCAGTCATGCAGAAGCCGAAATCAGCAGAACTATAAGCAACGTTTCTAGTCTGTAAACATCACAGTTACTTATACATATTGTTTCATGCAGTTTGCTGGAATGTTGTAGCGATATGTACTATCTGCTCTGATGGTTGCTACAAAGGAAATAATCTTTCCAAGACATTGTCTACATTGGTGAATATTTTCTTTAATAATTATAGAAAAGTAGAGAATGGAATGACATATCCCACAATAAATCGTCATCATATAAAAAAAGGAAGTTAGCCAAATTCAACCCCAAAAACATGCAATAAATTTGCACACAATCAATGCTCATTGCATAGACGTGTGTTAAAACTATGGTTTCAGATTATATACATATATTTGTGAATGCTTCATTTTGGCTTATAATAAAGGATGCATTTACGTGAGCATAGACGAATTTAATATTTCAAAAGACGTTACACATTCAACACAATAGAGCATTATCAACGCATAAGCGTATTCTAGCTAGTCCTATGTTATAATGAACCCATTCTTTTTTATGGATGTGAATCATGGACGGTAAACAAAAGAGCTCACGATGAACATATATATTAGATATATATGTGATGTGGTTTACAAGCACGTGACCAAAATGTGGCAATATATAACTGAGATGTGGTTTTTAAGAAAAATGATGAAAATTCCATGGACGGTCAAGAAAACTAATATAGAAGTCCTCAGAGATGCTGGAGTAAAGGCACAAATTGTAGCAAAAATTAGAAGCAGACATACTGTCAAGATTGTTAGGACAAGTGATGTGAAAAGCAAAACTTGAACAATTAGTAACCACCAGAAAGATCAAGAGGAGAAGAGATAGTGGAAGACAATGAGAGAAACTTCTGAATGTGTTGTCACATTGGCACAGAAATGACACTAAATGAACATATTAACAGCACAAGAGACACTTGTGAAGAAACATGATCGCATACGCTCCTCGTCATTACACTTGATTGGATACCTACATGTAGGCATAAGTAGTTTTACAATGTATATGCGTGTGCTTGAAACTATATTTTCTAATTATATAGAGATATTTGTGAATACTTCATTCTTGCATATAGTGAAATACACAATTACACGTAGGACTGAGAAGTTGTACACTGTGTAGACGTACGTTGAGGCTATAGTTTCTTATTATTTAGATTGCCTATATATTTGTGATTTCATTTGTGGACAATTCATTTTGGCTTATAATAAAGTATACATTTACGTGTAAGTAGTTTCTACACTGTTACTGCATTCGATTATTTTGATGTAATTAATTGTTGTTGTAGCACGTCCCTTTTGTCAAAGGCATGAGATGTACGCCAAAAGTCTTCTTTCGTTTATTACCCGAAGCACCCACTGCCCATAGACCTTTATTGACAACGGTCACAGATCTTCTCGTAACATGCGCTAAAAATCTCGACTGTCTGCTTCTGATATTTGCAATAACGTATTTTACTCCAGAATCTCCGACGACTTCTAGTTTTCTTGGTTGTCCATGTAATGTTCATAATTCGCAAAAACCACAGCTCAGTTGTTTTTTTTTACCGTCCAAGTTTCAGATCCATAAAGAAGAATTGGTTCAAATTAGCATCTTTAAACTTACATCTTTAAACTTACATCTTTAAACGTACATCTTTAAACTTACATCTTAGAACTTACATCTTTAAACTTACATCTTTAAACTTACATGTGCATATCGATTGATAGATAGTGCTCTACGGCATAGGACATTTCTCATTTTTTTGGACTATGTTATTATGTCATTGATCTGAACGAAACTCACGTCATCTGATGTTACTATATGATGCCAAGATACTTGACTTTATCCACGTGATGTGATTTGAGTATATGCTCAAGAACAAAAATGCGATTCAATAATTTTCACCGTATCACTGTTTATGGTCGTGGCTTATAGATTAGTTGTGATCTTATATTTATTGAACTTGGGGGCAAGCGGATAAATTAATTTTAAACCAACCTGACCAGAATTTTAAACCAATCACTTGGCTTGCCAAATTTGACACTTGCTTTTTATTTTGGTCACGTGCTTGTAAACCACACGGCCATTACAGTGTGAATGACCTCGATAAATAAGTGGGGATGGTCATAATTCCTGTAATCCTGTCACATAGACAATATATATTTAATTCTCTACATTTTATTATGCAATATAATACCGGCACACAGAAGGCCGAAATGTCTCACAATTTTTCCCACCAGACCAACTTCCCCCATGCAACAGACATTGAATCACACAAAAGCCTGCACACAATTTGTAGAAATAAATTTTTCTCCACTTTTGATAACGTATATAACTACACTGCTTCAACACGGCCAGAGGTGTAGAAATAATTATATTCGACCATCACAAGCGCAGATGATAATGACATTGAACAAGTCACGTTATGTTTTGTGTTAGTGAGTCAGGCTATTCGCAACCTTCAAAACCCAACGAGAAATAGGAAAGTATTGACATTTTGCTTTTAGCTTTTTACACAAAAAGTGAATTTACAGATTGATAAGTCCAATACTGGCTTTGAAAAAAATATGTTTCAGTATGCATAGGAATGAAGAATGTCTTGTGATGAAGGAAGCAGTTTGAAGTTTACATTTATTTGTGTCTCTTTCAAATCTCATGCAGTGTACTACTCTGATCAAAGCTTTTACTGCCCCACTGATCTGACCATGCCAGATTGGACTGTTAAGAGCTATGGTTTTCCTATTGTCAATGCAATGCATGATTTCTTTTTTTCTGGCCTCTTATAGAGCGCTTATCTACAGCATCTCTTTATAGAATAGTCTTTGGAAAGCGTTCTTCTGGCATGCGTGCAACCTGACCAGACATAGTTGAGACCAGGTCAACAAAGCATAGATTATGTATATCTTAAGGTTATCGAGGAGAATTAATACAGATGTATATTCGAATATATCTAAGATGAATCATACAAAAAAAAACAAGACATACTTGATTGCATTTATCAAAAGAAAATTAAATCATGAATAAAACGGTAGTTGAGACGTGGTGAATTTGTTTCCACATACGGTCAAAGTATCTTAGTTCAATATCGGTTTCAGTTAGTTAGACATCTGGAACGATCAGAACTCAATGGTAGATTAAAGAAATTAGATATTTTCTAGAGAACCACTGCAGTCCACTTAATTCAAAGTGGATTGACACAACTAGAATGAAATATATTAACAACAAAACAAATTATTGTTTAATTAGACGTTATCGTCAGTGTGTTGCTGAAGCACACAATGGGAGCGAAGAACAGTGACACTGCTACATGTCATGCATGTGGTAAGTGGCAATTAATGAGGTTCTGGAAGTGGAATTGGCTGCCCCATCTCACAGAATGACAAGTGATCTAGAAGCAATGCTGAAGTTGGACGTGTAAGGTCGAAAAGTGCAGAAATCACAATCATGCCGTAAACCTTGACACAACGCACTCCGCTCTCTGGACTACATCCTATTCATCTGTAGGAGTTTGAGAACGAATGCCGAAAAAGAAGAAGCATTTAAAAATAATTTTAATTTTAATGTATAAACGTTACATATGTGTTCCTTCAATGCACAGCGTCTAAGATATTAGTTTTTGTCTAAAGAGATTGGAATACATAAAGGCTATTGGCGGAAATACAATGATGATTTTAACAATAAAATATGTCTACACAATTATTAATCTGACTTTGTCTTTTCCGCAATGTTTTTGTTGTTGTCAATGACGCCATTCATTTTGTGTTTATGCCACTCGGTAACGTAGAGGGCGTTGTGCAAACACGCGTAAAGGAAAAATAATTGTATAAATAGAACTGTCCAGCTTACTGTGGATGAGAAAGAGTAAAAATAGAAGACATATAAAACAATAATAATATCTAAAATGTGAACTTACCTGATTTTCAAATATTATAATAAAAACAAAAGGAATTCAATATCTTTGGTTGTGAGTATATATGCAATGTCTTTTTTGATTTAAAGCATATTTCACTAGCTTTGTTTGTGATTGCAAATGTTTGCAGTTTTCCTAATCGCTTTACTTCAAAGAGGCAGAATAATCCTCTTATTAATTTTATCCCAGGTCTACGTGTGAGACACGAAGGCAAGACATTCACAAGAAACAATGGAAAGTGGAATTATAATACAATTACATAAAGGAGGCGATCTGTTTTAAACAATTTGGGAGGAATAACTCTGTTGTCAGTGGTAAGAAAAATATATATGTTTATTATGTAGTATGATTCTAGAAATACTCAAGAAAAGGTAGATGTGAAAATGAAAGAGCAAGCTGAATTCAGACCAAAACAATCATGTACAATTTTCACCCTTGGAATAGTCATCGAAGAATGACTGGAAGTGCAATCTTCACTCATGATTAACTTTATTGATTTTGAAAAGACATTTTGTAGTATTCAGCGTCAGAAGCTGTTGAAAAATTCTTGACAAATACAGCTTCCCCAACATAATATTCAAATGTAATCAAGGCTTTATATGACAACTCAAGATTCTGTATTAGTACGCACGAGAATACAATTAATCGGTTTGTAGATGTTTTTGTCATATGACGTATTTTTTTCCAAAACGTAGTCTTCTTTATATATCTCCTACATTCTCGGCGGTCTCTGGCAAGTTGTCCGCCTCCTCTAGCGACATGTGCATGCATTCCTGAATGTCTCTTGTCCAGCGACGTCGTGTTTGACCGTTACCTCTTCTGCCTTCTATCGCCTTCTCCAAAAACACTCTTTCCATGCCTTTTCATTTTAAATATGGTATTTACAAGCAAACCTTCTTGGACTTTGTATTTTTCTTAGAACGTCTTGTGTGGTCTTCCTTGCTGTCTATGGTATTATCATAACTCTTCTATAACACTTCATTTTGAAAGCCTCCATTCTCTTGGCTGTAGTTTTATTTATTGTCATGTTTCGCAACGTAGGTCGCGACTGGGAACACACATGCACATAACAAACACACCTTAGTTCTCGTGTTTGCACGGTGCCACAGACTTCCCAGCTGTTTTAATTTGGACATGGTTATTGCCGCTCTCCCTCTGATCTCTACTAGTATACTGCGCAGTCTCCTGCACTGTTTATGTTCTCTCCCACATATGCGCAATGTGTGATTTCTTCTAAAACATTGTTATTACTATTAATTCTAGGTCTTATTTTCACTTTGATGGTTGTTACTACTTTTGTATTTTCCATATTTAGAAACAGGTTCTATTCTTCGCTAATGCATTTTATTGATTTTTAAAATATTCATTAGTCTTTCCAATTTGGTGTTAATAGAAATGTGTAATTTGCGTATCTACTTTCTGGAATCTGTAGACCTCCTATGTTTATTGGTATGAATTCTGAGTAGATTATAATTGGCATTATTATGTCTGATAAGGAACAAGAAAAGTTGAATATCGACTTTGTCATCTTTGAGAAACAATATGTCTTCAGGTTAGTACTTCCAAGACTAAGATGATATAATGTACCAACTTTAGTTATTTTAATATGATTCCACATGGAGAGATAATTTAGAAAGTTGACACAATTTCCTACTTTTTAAGCAAGTGACACAAGATGGAGATACGACAAAATATACAAAATATACGTATACTAGAATGTCTGAGGCATCCTGCGCATTACAACACCTAATAAACATCAGGAAAACAAAAACAATAAGTAAATATACCAAAGCGAAACTGTTTGTGTGAAATATAATATCTATCTAATATAGTGAATACTTCGATGTGAATACCATGGACTGTCAGAAAGTCTAATGTGGAAGTGTTGAAAGAGTCAAATGTGAAACGTATCTTAATCAATAAACTAAGAAAAAGACAATCTAAAATTTTTGGCCACTTCATGAGACAGCGAGGCGTGGAGAACATAATCACAAGAGACAAGATTAAAGGCAACAGAGACCGAGGGCGATAACGTGAGAAAATATTAGACAGTTTGACAACCTGGCATGGTTGGGAAACAACAATGATCTTGATACATAATGCTAGAGATAGAGAGCTGTGGAGACCTATGATCGCCTACGTCAGCCGGCATGACACCTGATGATCATAATGATTCTAGTATCTGGCTGAGAAAGTTGAAACGCAACAAAGTAACAGATGACATTAAAATTAATGTCTTAGAGAATTAACTCTTATTAATTGGGTAGGAAGAATTCAAGTCAAACCGGCAAATAAGGGAAGACGTCAAACAGCAATATGTTTCTACAAAAATAAGAAGAAAACGATAAACTTATATCGGGCATGTACTTAGAATGATTGAGCATAGTTAAATACAAGCATTAAAGTTGGTAACAGATGACAAAAAAAAGGAAAATAAAGAGAAAAAACACTTCGAAAAAAAATCATCTGAGAGTGTGGATCTCAATTATATTCAAGAACTACATAAAGAAGCATCATATTTGCCTTGCAGGAAAACTAACACGCACGCACGAACGAACGCACGAACGCACGCACACGCACACACACGCACGCACACACACACGCACACACACACACACACACACACACACACGCGCACGCGCGCACGCACGCGCACGCACACACGCACGCGCACGCACGCAAGCACGCACGCATAGACACACGTACACACACACGCAGGCACGCAGACACACACACACATACGCACACACGCAGACGCACGCACGCACACAGAGACACACGCACACCTGCACACACACACGTACACACACGCACACGCGCACACATACAGAGACACACGCGCACACGCGTACTCGCTCACGCACGCACGCACACATACGCACACACACACACACACATATATATATATATATAATATATATATATATATATATATATAGGTACTTAAAGTAGTCTATATGGACCCGAAGAGTCGATTTCGACTTGAAGGGGGTCCACATAAGTGGAGAAAAATATGGGTGCAGGAGATTTACTCTTTTTAATAAAGGTATGAATACAAATTGCACACATTTTCAATACCCGTACACTCTACAAAAAAAAACACAAAAAAACTCGATCACAGCGGGCAGCACAGTGTCATTTCTCGAAAACTCATTTGAAGTTAATAAGTTCAGGAAAATTAACTATCTGACAACATTTTTATTTGAAGTTGTTTGCAGTGCTTGCCTCTGAATTAAGTCACCTTCTCAAGGAGTAGTGACTATAGGACAATATGTGCGTTGCCATTCCAGAAAAATCCCAACCTGGGCAAAGGTCTGCTGCAGTTTGACAGTATCTGAATGAAATAATGTTAGCATCTGAGCCACATTTCGGATAGTAACACCTTCCTGCAACCACACAATGATTTATCTTTTATCTACAACACTCAGCTTTTGTCGTTGAGGTATATTGTTGTGCACTTGTTATACAAAAGTTGCTTTGCTTGTAAAGACATTGTTATTTTAGTACAGCTCAAGATCAACACTAAAATCTCCCAAATACATTTTGTTGTTGTAGATTAGCATTTATTTGTTCATGTTCATACATCAACACAATCATCAACAATTTGTTGTATCAGCAACATCCCATTTCACAATGTTTGCGGAGTTGATCATCGGTCACAGACTCTGCTGGTGGTCCAGGCAGCGCGTGCATGTTTGCTGAGTTGAACATCGGTCACAGACTCTGCTGGTGGTCCAGGCAGCGCGTGCATGTTTGCTGAGTTGAACATCGGTCACAGACTCTGCTGGTGGTCCAGGCAGCGCGTGCATGTTTGCTGAGTTGAACATCGGTCACAGACTCTGCTGGTGGTCCATGCAGCGCGTGTATGTTTGCTGAGTTGATCATCGGTCACAGACTCTGCTGGTGGTCCATGCAGCGCGTGCATGTTTCCTGAGTTGAATATTAGGCACAGACTCTGCTGATGGTCCATGCAGCGCGTGAACGTTTGCTGAGTTGAGCACTAGTCACAGATCCTGCTGATGGTCCATGCAGCTCGTACATGTTTGCTGAGTTGGACACTAGTCACAGACTGCTGGTGGTCCATGCAGCTCGTACATGTTTGCTGAGTTGAACACTAGTCACTGACTGCTGGAGGTCCATGCAGCGCGTGCATGTTTGCTGAGTTGAACACTAGTCACTGACTGCTGGTGGTCCATGCAGCTCGTACATGTTTGCTGAGTTGAACACTAGTCACTGACTGCTGGTGGTCCATGCAGCTCGTACATGTTTGCTGAGTTGAACACTAGTCACTGACTGCTGGTGGTCCATGCAGCTCGTACATGTTTGCTGAGTTGAACACTAGTCACTGACTGCTGGAGGTCCATGCAGCGCGTGCATGTTTACTGAGTTGAACATTAGGCACAGACTCTGCTAATGGTCCATGCTGGAAGTGCTGAATATTTGTTGTTTTATAATCAATTTCAGATAAATTGGTTATGGAATATAATTGTATTTTTAGTTTGTGGTTCACTAGTCGTCTAGCTTTCTCTGAAGTGTATATATAGGAGGATATATATTTATAATTATTAAGAAAATATATTTGTACAGTGTCTACATATGGTTGCGAGACGTGGAAAATTACAACCGCGAATGCAAAAGAAATTATCGGTATTTTAAATGAAATGTTATATATAAAGGTTCAAAGAATATCATGGTCAGAAAGACGCACCGACGCAGATGTTCGGAAAGACATGCCCCTGGAAGAGGCTGGACAGCTTGCCGAGAGGCTTAAATAGTGGCAGTGAGGACAACGTTCTGTAATGCAAAGGTCATATATCATCTTCAGGTAGCATATCCTGAACAAGATGTAGCAGTCATAGCAGACTTTGGAAACTTCTGTCGATCTAAAGATAAATCTTTCTGCTCCTGTTACTGTCATATTCAGGTGGATTATGATGTCTTGGCGACTCTAAATCTGGTGACTCTTTCTAATTCGGTATTGGTGATACTAATTGAGAACGTGTTAATGGTTTTGTCGCTTGTCATAATCTTGGTATTGTTACCATTCAGAAATAGGTAGGTCATATATATATATATATATATATGTAATGAATGAAATTGACCCATAGTTCTACGCCATGCACTAGTTCCCATACGCAGTTTATGTCAAACATGTTAGATACATGACGAACACATTGTTTTCAAGTAAAACGCACACTAACATAATCATTGTCTTCATCACGTGCTGTGTCGACTGGCGTTGACGAGCATATCTCTCCATGTACATCGATCTCCAATATATGCCATCATCACTGTTGGTGTCGCCAATTGAAACCATTTAGTCAATCTGTCCAATATATTTTCTCTGGTTCTTCCCCTGGATCTTTTCCCTTCTATCTTTCCTGTTGTCACTATATTCTCAATGACTATATTTTAGTCATTTATAACGCACTATTAACTTTATTATTTTTATTACTTATTGTTATTATTGATGCATAGGATATTTTTCATTTTATGGAATGCTGCTTTTGCGTGTCCTATTCTGCTTATAATTTTAGTCTTGCATTTAGCATCTGAAGTTATTAATGTTACTAAATATTTGAAACTATTCACCTGTTTTAACCTTTTCTCATTTAACACTATTTTGCTATTTGGTGGGATACTATTCCGAATATTATCATTGTCTCTGTCTTTTTTGGATCTTGTTTCATATTGTTTTATAGTTTTAGTCTTGTTTTGTTGATATATAATAATATATTTGTTTAATAAAGCAAATGAACATTACCTTGTAACACTTGTCTGGAGAAAACAGTCCAACTAAGTCTCACACCTAAGAAAAAGTACCCAGTGCTAATACTAGAAACAACATATACTGGAGTAATAATGACAGCTTTCAGGCGGAGGAAAGCTGCAGGACTTAGGTAACATTTCTGTCGAGAGAGACAACAATGAAATTGATATGATATACATAATGCATAAATAAATAACACACTTCATATTACATGATCATTATAAATGGTATGTGTTTTCCCTCTTTTTGTTGATGATTATAGGCAAAAATGCTCAGACTTCCTGATAACTTTGCTGGAAAGCAGCATAATCTGATAGTTAGTCTTTTGTTGTCTGACCATCATACATGTGCCCATGTTGTTTTTTTTAAATCTCCAATCTCCGTCTCAAATTCTTGAACTCTAACTATAAATATTAATTGGTCGTACTAACACTATGCTTTATACGTTCGATATTTGTTTAAATATTCCCAGAAATTGCAAACAGTTTTTTTTTACTCTTTATGTGCTGTGGAGTGGTTTGTCAGAACTTTCTTTCATACACAGGGGGCTTGGACTTAAGAGAATGCCCTTTGAAGAAACCTTATACTCGATAGGGTGTATGTTATAAGACGAGCTCGTATTTTGCTTGGGTCTCCCACTGTACATCTGTCCTCCGAGGAGGCGTAAGTGACGAACTATTCCGCGCGTGGGAAGCCTATTTCATTACAAACGTGTGTCACATGAGCACATACCAGATTTATTCTGTATGATTTTTGTTAGGAAAAGGCGAGAGACAAATTCAACTAGGATTGATGCACATTTTTAGACGATATCCTGCGACACCAAACATCTCAGAGGTCAAGAATTGAACCTGTACATTTTTTACGCACTCCTGAAACGTTTCCCCCACTGAATACGGATGTGTCGGGCAATTGGAGCAAATAAAACGGCGGTACAGCTCATTTCCATTCTCTGGACTACATCCTGCTGGAAATCTAGTAGGATCATGGTCTTGCTACAAGGGAGATACACCAGGAGTTTGAGAATGAACGCTGATGAAGAAGAAGAAACGCTTTCAATTATTTGCCAAGCACTATATGTGCTTTGACTCTTCGCCATTATGCTACCCAGGCTTTCACTCTCTCCCCGATGGCCCTTCTACTCGTTCCGGTCTAGCCTTTTTGAGATATCTATTGCGAGACGGACCTGTTTGTGTTCGACGATCTAGCGCCATTCATTGTCAGTGCTGGTTGATTAGGCAGGTGAGTTTTTACACATTCCTTAGCGGGTTCCGACTTCCATGGTCACTAATCAAATCGATTTCTGAACTATTTCTGAATTTTAAATAATCGGGCTATCACATAACTTGATTCTTGATTAGAGACTGGCCTCACGGCACGTGGGGCATTCCCATAAGTGCTCTGCCCTCTGTTCCAGCTGCCACTCGACTCGATGGTGTTTCCAGTCTAATGCCGTCGAAACAGACGTCGACATCAGGGCACAACTCTGACCCTTGCGACAGGTTTCTTTGTTGTTCTTCTCACCCACGCCATGCCCGTAACTAGTTCAAGCACAACGTCGGCCTGTCGGAACAACATGGTAACTATTATCGAAGGTTACCACTACGGGATTGTATAGATGACGTGACATGACATTTTTATAAGAAGATAACCTCAATATAAAGGCATGTCATCTACTAAGGTTTCATAACTTTCAAATCCCACCTCCCTCAATTATATAACTCTAGATACGGATGTTAATTTGTTGCACAGACAAACCTCTATATGATGAACTCTAATTTTTCTCCCCGAAGTCCGTTCGATCCATTGATTGAAAATCGTTCTTTATCTTCTGCGCTGTAGTCATTGATGGTGGTAACTGGTTGGCTGGTTGCTGATCAAGCGGTCCATGGGCTCGTGCCCTCTGAACCAATGACATTATATGATGTAATCATGTGTTGGTCAGTTGTTGTTTTGTTCCATATAACGCATTCCATTTATCTGGTCTCTTAGGAATAAACATTTTCCTCACGTCACCACGCGCTGGACATTAAAAAAAGGTGGTGGTTGATAGTGTCGTAGGGATGAGGGACGGATACATGGGGTGTGTTGATGTAGGGGTGTGTTGATGTTTAGGAGATTGTTAAACTGTACATATTGTGTGCAAAGTCGAAGATGATATTCTGGTCTTTCCTTCCCCAGAGGTTGATTTTGTCTTTGGGATTTTTGGTTGGTCATATATTTATAGATTTTTGCCTGATTGTGGCACGGCTATGGTTGATGTCATATGACTATTCCAATGGATGCTTATCTAGAGACACAATGAGCATACACCGCAAAGTTGAAACGAGTCTTTCGTCGTCATTGGGTGATGTTCAGGCACTCTGTTCAGAAAGATTACGTTCATATTCTTGTCCGGAACGAGGGTCTATTGTCTATTGTCTTTCCCCAGGTGGATTGTGATCCACTCTTGCCGTTAAGCGTAAGGGGTGATTGGAGCTTGAGTTTGCGTTCTAAAGCCAGATGTGTGGCCTCGGCTGTGCTATGACGGTGTCTGTTCAGAATGTCAATGACGTTTTCTATCCATCTTTTCTGTGATCTTCTTTTGGCTTTGTACACTGATCTCATTTGATCATATGTTTGTACGGGCAACTTTTCGTGATGCATTCTCATAATGTGGTCAAACCACTTGATCTGTTCTCTCTCTTTGTAATCTGTACAATATATTATACCTATTCTTTCCCTGATATATTCATTTCGTAATATATCAAGTCTGGTGACCCCGGCAGCTTTCCTCAAGCATTTCATCTCACATATCACTATCTTTCTGTAATGTGAAGATGAGAGAGACCAGGCTTGGCACTGGTAACACAGTGTTGGTAGGAATATATTGTAGATAATTTGTCTCTTAACTTTCATCTCGATCTTGGGGTGAAGAAGTAGTGGTGTCCAGGATAATGTGCTGACAGATACATTGGTTAGCAAGAACATTGGTTGATAAAAATACATTTTTTGTTCAGAATATTTTAACAAGTGTGCATCGTGGACACTCTCATGATTTCACAAGATTGGTGTAAAGATCAGAACTTTCCAGAAACAAAAATACGTATAATATATACAGTAATAGATTGATTTATCAACGCCGAAATGACTGGAACTGTGAATTGCTGCACTTTGATGGATTTATTGAGATGGGGATATTACCACATTTTGGACTTGTCTGGTGTGCGTCACTGATAGCACTCATAACTCATAATTATTGGCCACTCTTCTCGAGTGATTGTTATACAAAAAAGATGTCTTCTTTCATAACGTTTTCAATAGTAGATTAAGGAACATACTTTCTCATAGCAATTTCGTGTCTGAAGAATAATGTAATTTCTATGACAATCTGCAACCAGTTTTATCTATTAGCTTCGGACGTTTTTCAAACGAGTGCAAAGAATAGGAATGCTTTATTCTTTCCAAGCATATCGTAGGAGGCGACTAAGGAAAGTGGGAAATGGACTGACAACCTGTCACATAAGATCAAATTTGAATCTGAAGATGGTCATCATGACCATGAAATCGATGCTAGAGCCGCGTAGGTATCATTTATATTATCAACTTTTCTAGCATACCCCTGTTTTTTATTCTGGGTCTCAATCGAAGATATTTGTGATCTAAACAATGTCCTCTAAAACTTAAATTTAGCCATTGACCACAAGAATAACATTGTCAGCGCATACTTCGCTATTCTGGGGCAGCTGAAAACGATATATTGTTCAATCACTTGAAACTCGAAAGCAGATATATCATTATCTGTACAGAGAAGAACGCATAAATTTATTCACTATCTGTACAGAGAAGAACGCAGGTATATCACTATCTGTACAGAGAAAAACGCAGGTATATCACTATCTTTACGGCCTCGGACGTCCAGACGACACTGCGGCCAACCAAGGTGTAAATAACACAGCTGTACTGTGGAGCGTGCAGTACAACGTACTTCACGCTCCCCGGCGGAAATCACACGATATATTCGTTGTAGTTATATGAGAGCGAACGCAGAATAAGAACTATCTGTAGAGAGAAGAACGCAGATATTTATTCACTATCTGTACAGAGAAGAGCCCAGATATTTATTCACTATCTGTACAGAGAAGAGCCCAGATATTTATTCACTATCTGTACATAGAAGAGCCCAGATATTTATTCACTATCTGTACAGAGAAGAGCCCAGATATTTATTCACTATCTGTACAGAGAAGAGCCCAGATATTTATTCACTTTCTGTACAGAGAAGAGCGCAGATATTTATTCACTTTCTGTACAGAGAATAACGCACGACGTCCTCAATGCTGCATGAAACTTTCACACATTTCTAAACATGTTCCGTTATTATATAAAATGCACTGATAGAAGTAAATATTTATAAACAAATGAAACTTACCAATTGAACTCCAACAGTAGAACGCCGCAAAAAGATCGATAAAGTATCTAGAAGACAAACGACGAAGTTTCCTAAACACCAAAGTCTCATTTCGTGAGTACCACCGTGCCAATTATAGATGAAGAAGAATGTTACGCCTGATGACGTCACATGCTGAATGAAACTACCAGTCGACCCCCCCAAGGGAATATATATATAATTTTTAGTGAAGTTATATAGACCTACATCAAAGTATTTCCACATGTCTGTAAATGAATAAATCCAGCTGATACACCGGGGATATGCCAGGGGAACTAGTCCATCAAATCTGGAAAGTTGAATAGTAGTTCCATACATTACTAAATATTTAATCATAAAAAACTGGCCCTGACAGTAACAAATTGATGCTATAGTCCATAGTGATAAACTGTCAAATAATTCCGGATATAAACAGAAAGCTCTGTAATATAAGAAATGAAAGTGAAATTCAATGAAGAAAGCCCAGAATGTTATCCTAATAAGCTGTTTAACAATGTCATAAACATCTGGAGTAAAATTTGAAGATTTAAATGAACATTTTACTTGATTATGGAAGTCTCTATAAATAAAAATAGGACCATCTATCAATGTTGGCAAATAAAAAATATAGAACAACAAATCCAGAAATGATGGATCACAATCAACAATATTAGAGTTTGTGTTCCCGAGTAAACTTGATTTATCACAGCTTTCATTGGCAATATTCCTATGAATGCAATTATTAATGTTTTGTTGTTCACTGCTTTTACAGATGTTATCAGAAGATCTCAAGACATCAAGACGTTCCATTTTCTCAGTATTATCACTTGCATATGCTTTTAAATTTTTCAATATAGTTTTAGAATCCCTGTATCGAATCTTTTCCGCGGCAAAACTTATGAGACGACTTAGTAAAAATGCAGACATCACATAAAACTCCGGTAAGATACATATATCTGAGTGGAATATATACTCAATCTGTAAAGATAAAAATAAGTGATTTGTGAACAGTGCAAAATGATAAATACAAGTACTAAAATGTCCTCTAATTTTGCTATGATTGTCGTATAGGTAAAAAAATTGGAAACAGGGTAATGCAACTTTGCTAATCACGGGAAACAAACACCAACTAACGTGTCGAAATAAACTCCCTTTATCAAGATTACACTATTGCACGCCACGAGTAAAGGAAGACACATTGTAATTTTATGTTAGTTCTTATGAGATCATCAGATGTGGCGACCTTTACCTGTGACGTGCTATGTCGTGTTCCCGATTAAGGCATTGTGATAGAAACGGTGATATTTTGTGTGTTTTCATGTGTGTTTTACACTTCTCTAAGCGTTAAGCAAAGTTGAGATTTGGAGCTGTCTGAGTATCAAATCAAGCTGTATAGAATCTTCACTACATCACAAAATCAAACTAGAGAAAACTCATCACTTCACAGAATGATAAAAGAACACCATGACTGGCTTTCATGGCAATAAAAAAAAACAAGCAATAAATAAACACACCGCGGTGTTTATCAATTATCTTCATAAACTAAGCCACCTCAACTGTTAGCTAATCGACAGATCGATTTCATTGTGCACAGGACACATCCATAGGATACATCCACAGGATACATAACCTCCTGAGTATGTTTATGAATTAAGCAATTGCTGCCAGTTGCTGTTCCCTACTGCTTGGCAAACATTCTATTCTTTGCAGTTTATAAGAATTTTAATTTCTGGCCACGCAATATTTCAAGCTCAGTTCTTTTAATCTGGACATTGAAAAAGAATTATAATTTTCACTAATTTCATGTGATCTTGTAGTTTGTCGTAATGATTTTTTTCTCTACAACTTACAGTAAAAGTTTATTATCACAGACTAAGCCTAGTTTTAAATATATATGATCCACTGCCATAGTTTTTCCACTTTATACTATGATTTTAATAAATCGTTGTCATATACTAACCCCTTTCTTAAACTTTTATTTGATGATTTTAATAGGACAAACCATTTTCTACTGGAGATATCTAGTTATTTTCACAGTCATAAGGCGTACGGAGCAATTGACAGCAACAACGTGCTATATATGTTTAAACTTGTAACAGTAGCAACGAGTTTGGCTGTGACTATACAGTTCATTTATAGCACAGAAACCCATGTGTCATGGCTGCCACCGTTAGGTGTTTTTACTTTTCAGCTAGATCTGGGATGTTTGGCGTTGTCTGTGGAGCTGATATTTTTTCGGGTCAAACTTGCATTAGATGATACATCTTGTATACGACTGTTGAATGTAGACACTAAAATTGTTGATACATCTTGTATACGACTGTTGAAGGTAGACACTAAAATTGTTGATACATATAGGATACGACTGTTGAATTTAGATACTAAAATAGATGATACATCTAGGATACGATTGATGAATGTAGACAATAAAACAGTTGATACATCTATGATAAGATTGTTGAATATAGACACTACAATACATGGTACATCTTGGAAACGATTGTTTTATGTAGACGCTATAATAGATGATACCTCTAGGATATCAGTGTTGAATGTCTACATTCCTATAGTTTATACATCTAGGATACGATTGTTGAATGTCGACACTACCATAGACGATACATCTAGGATACGATTGGGAGAATTTGGTATTAAGTGTGGCACGAGTAGGACTGGACATATAAGGAACAGAATGTGGAATGTGTTCAATCAGTGAGCCACGGGAACCATCAGTATTCATACACTTCGATATCTATTTTAATGTCTCAAATTTTCTGTTGTAAAGAAAACGTTATTAAGACACACTAAAATATAGCCAGAAAAACTCGCAAAGAATTGCACCGCTGTTAATTTTTTCTTATATTTTAATAGGGAACTCGCCGTTGTGTTGCTGAGGCCCTAAATTGGAGAAAATAATAGTACCGCTGTTATCGGATACGTATGCTTTAAGAGGGAACTGAGAAAGATTAGGTTTTTTGTTGGCAATTCTCTTTTGTGGAGTCACCCTAATGGCAACGATGACGTCTGGTGTGTCGAAATGAAAGAAGAAATCATGCCAAACGACAGGAGTTTTAAAACAAACATACATAGAGCATACCTGTTTCCTAAATAAAAAATAGTGTATTGACACTCCCACAAGCCAGACAACGGGGATTCTCCCAGAAAAGGATGCGGCATACATTGCTAAAGCGAACGTCACAAGTATCAGCACAGTTCTAATATCAAAATACCAATAAGTGGCTACTACATCGTAAATAATCAGAACGCATAAATGCATCTGTAGATGTGAAAAATAATGTTCATTTAACACAATAATAAAGACACATATTCAAAAATAATGTTAATTTAACACAATAATGAAGACACATATTCAAAAATAATGTTAATTTAACACATACATCAATAATGGCAAATTTGTAAAAAATAATGTTAATTTAACGTATAGAAGATTGAATGCAAATCTGTAAACATAATGTTAAATTTTCATATAAACAAATAAATACAAATTTGTCAAATAATGTTAATTTAACACTACACAAATAAGAACATTATCAAACTTTCAGTTTAAAAATTATGATTTAGTACATATTTACACAGGTTTTGCTTATTTTGCAAAATAATATTTTGGTCAATTAAAAGACATGACACCTTGTTGAAGACCTTACTTGAGGATAAAGTCAAAGGGAAACGAGCAAGAAATAGGCAGAAATACTAGTGGAAGAGTAACATCACAAGATGGAAAGGTTACAGTCTAGCAAAGTGCACCACCAAAACAAGAGACAGGGGAGGTTGGAGGTCTGTTGCAGCCAATCTTCATTGCAGAGACGGCACTTGATGATGATGATGATGCTTATTTTAGGTCTCCATTAATTGCAGGCAATATATCTCCTGTATCACTAACTGTGCAATGTGTAAGTCTGTATGTCTGTCTGTGTGTGGGATATGTGTTGTCTCGAAAATATTATTGAATACACACAAAACTCCGACTCTCAAACATCGTCGCGGCTCTGAGAAATAACTATCTACTTCCAGATAGATGAAATGGCCACATATGATGAGCTAGATGAAATAGCAACATACTTAAAGCTAGAAACATAGCCACCAGCTTAAAATGGATAAAATAGCCGCCCCCACTTAGAACTAAATGATATAGCCCCCCCCCCCACTTAGAGCTAGATAAAATAGCCCAGCGCCACACTTAGAGCTAGATGAAATGCCCGCCTACATAGAGCTAGATGAAATAGCCCCCTACATAGAGCTAGATAAAATAGCCCCCTAATTAGAGCTAGATACAATAGCCCTCTACTTACAGATAGATGAAATAGCCTTCCCCCCACACTTAGTACTCAATCAAATAGCCCCCCCTCCTCCCCACACTTAGACCTAGAAAAAATAGTTCCTACATAGAGCTAGATGAGATATCCCCCTACTTAGAGCTAGATGAAATAGCCCCGCACTTAGAGCTAGATGAAATAGCCCCCCTACCTAGAGCTAGATGAGATATCCCCCTACTTAGAGCTAGATGAAATAGCCCCGCACTTAGAGCTAGATGAAATAGCCCCCCTACCTAGAGCTAGATGAAATAGCCCCGCACTTAGAGCTAGATGAAATAGCCCCGCACTTAGAGCTAGATGAAATAGCCCCGCACTTAGAGCTAGATGAAATAGCCCCGCACGTAGAGCTAGATGAAATAGCCCTCGTGTGTGCAGAATATATTGTGGAATGTGTCGCCTCTTTCATTTCATTGGTCCATCGTTTTCGTGGTCGACCTCTGTCTGCCTTCACTGTATCTGTGTAGCATATATTGCTGTGGTATGCTGTCTGATGGTAGTCTACTGATGCGTACAAACCATTTTATATGTTGCCTCTTTAATATATTCCAAGATTGAGGCGGTGCCGGTTCTTTGTCTACTAATGTCCTCATTCTCACTCTGTTTCTTAGCGATATTCCTAGAATTCTGTGTAAGCATGCCATTTCAGCTGTAATAAGTTTACGTTTGTCTTGTGCTGTCGCTGTCCATGTTTGGCATTGGTAGCACAGCTTTGGCATAATGTAAGATAAGCATATTGATTTCCTTAATGTAAGACTTATTGATTTCCTTAATGTATGACATATTGATTTCCTTAGTGTAAGACTTATTGATTTCCTTAATGTAAGACATATCATTTCCTTAATGTAAGACATATTGATTTCCTTAATGTAAGAATATCTGCGAGTCTTACCAGTGTTACCAACTAGATAAAACATCTTGTAACATTATACTTCTAGTAGATGATATGGCTATATAGCGAGGCTTTTCTTCAAGTGAAAACCTCTTCAACATTCATTTTACATGTATGTGTTTCATTTTCGCTATCCCATTTGCTTTTTATATTAGAACTGTCCGACTGGGTACCTGCAGTCTGCACGCGGCCTTCGTTACTATAATGTGCAGCGATGAACGTACATGAATGCCATATAATTGTCATGTCAATAAAATATGCACTTATTCACAAGTCTTTTCATATATTTTAGTGATATTCCCTCACGGATTCGTGTTAAATTTCTCCATATGATCCTACCTGCATTTCCTTTTGCGCTTTGAGATCTATAACCTTAGTGTTAACATAATACTTCGTGTGTTATGTGTCAGTTAGTCATCAGGTCATCATCATTGTACTCCAAACATGTCCATAGGTACCGCTATCTGAACCTAGATGTGTGCCCACCATTACACGACGAAGACTACAGTTCTGTGCTGATTGAAAACATTCTTCTTAGCCCACACGTCTCATTTCAAGCCCACTTCCTTTATTCCGGGCATAGAAGAAAAATAATCATCCTCACAAATTTCACAAACAGTACTGCTTGTTACAAGAGTTCACAACGCTCGCACGTTCCATAGTTCTACCGCCGGCACAATATCAGTGGAAGCCAGCCGATCCACTCCCTCGTTGCCATAAACACCCACATGATCAGGCACGAAAATGAATGTGACACATTCGAACTTCAACATCTCGACTGCCTCAAGACGCTATTCTCGAATGCAGGGTATATGCATTTTTCTGATCATGCTCATAGAGTCATCATTGGTGCAAACATGAATTTCCTTCTGTGTACAGATCCAGTTGAAGGCCTGGTCACTTTATCAATCTCCATAGTCACGCTGCTTGTAGTGACAGCAAATGCAGCACTTTCTTCTTAGATAGTCTGCCCTACACATTTGTTATCGTAAACGTTGTAACACCCACCCTATCCCCTTTGTTAACAACTGTTCAACTTTTTTTCAGAACCCTCTGCCCCAATGGTTGACGAAACTTATGGACTTATCCCACTTATCTCACAGCTGACAACAGAACACACACTGAGCTCTGAATTTCAGAAAGTAAAATGTAGTCAGCTAACGATAGGGAAGTTATGTATATGTTTATTCGAATATCACAAGTATACTAACCTTGGCACTGACTTTCAAATAAAAACATGTTTGTGAAAGCAACACGTGAATAGCATTCAGAAATATGAATTTTGTACGTAATAAATTCCAATCGCTCCACTCACTATCAGTTACATCCTGAAATAAATGACAGTTAAAAGAGTTTTATTTTTTCCTGAAATATTGGAATGATATTGTGACGCTGTTGATATATTATATCATCTCTCTGTGGAACGTGTCCTTAACAGAATGTTGTCCTCACTGTCACTCTGTTACGTTCTCGGTTCTGTGCAAGCTGCCCAGCTTTTTCCAGTGCCATATTGCGACCGTTGGCAATAGAAAACCTACGGGGAGGGTGAGTTTCCGTCAAGCGACGTCATGAAATGGGGCCAATCGTGTCCATGCGAATGCATGAATCTGAGTAAAGGGGCTTGTTGCAATAATAGTTACTTGCAACAATATAATCGAAAACATTAACAGTGTAGAAATTGCTTGTGAAAATGAATTATCCACAAATTAATTCCCACATATGTAGGATATAGGCCTATATAAAAATAGATGCTATAGCCAAACGCACGTCGTCACATTGTGGAGTAAGCCCTATGTGTAACTATGTCCTTTACTATAAGCTGAAATGAATTATCCACACAAAAATTCACAAATATATGATGATGATGTTCGTCAGTCGTAATCGACGATGACCAAAAACTGAACCATAATAATAATAATAACAGTAAGTAATAAAAAGTGATAAAGTTAATAGTGCGTTTTCAAAATGACTAACAAGTCCAGTGAGAGCACGGAAAGATTACCTACAGAAATGACAACTGTAGAGGGTGTCTATGGGACTATGAGATGTTTTTTCCTTTCTGTCTTGCAGTATGTTGCCTGGTCGCTTCCGTCACTAGCGCTCCCGTTCTAAGGCTGCAACACCATGCTATTCTATCCTGAGCGAGGCTCTCCCAAAAGCCTACGTCAATTTTAAGATGTTTCAGTGATGACTTGATCGTGTCTTTGTAGCGCTTTTTCTGTCCACCAGCTTTTCGAATTACTGTTTTGAGTGCTCCATAATATATTTGTTTTGACAGACGCGAGTCCTCCATACTCACAAGTATACACAAATATATAGGCTATAAGCTATCTATATTCTCAAAAACTATAGTTTCAACACACGTCTACAGCTTAAAACTACTTAGTCCTACGTAAATGTCTTTTATTATAAGCAATAAATGAAATATTCATAAATATATTTGTTTATAATCTGAAACTATAGTCTCAATACACACATATACACTGTAAAACTACACACGAAGAAATGTAAGTATCAATCAAACAATTGCAACGCTGAGTGACGCAGGCGATAATGTTTCTCTACATCTCTGTTTTAAATCTTAGTAGGCCAGGGTGAATTTACAAGCCTGTTTTCTACCACAAATTATTACCTGTGTCTAATGTCACAATATTTGTCATCAATCATTTAATAATTATTTCTAAAAAATGTATTATATATGACAATGTGTGGCAATGAATTATCTGTATGACTATCTATGTAATAGTTGAGCATGTTTTTGTAATAATAATATTATTTACATTTTAAACAAATGAGAGCAACAAAAATATTTTAAAACAAATTTTGAAAACAATTTCTTCTTAAATTTTCACTTTAATTAATTATGTGCTTCTGTTGGTCAGCAAACTGCTATATATATTATTATTAATATATGCATGTATACATTCTAAGAAAGTTTCACAAGTTTGTAAGTACTAAAAAAAATTAGGATTTGCAATGTGCATTTCATGTTATCATTATTTATGGTTTTTTTTGCTACTGAAGTGATATACACATTTATGTCACACATTTTGTCATTAATCATTTAATTATTTCTACAGCATGTTTTATGTAGGAAAATTTTGGATAATTAATTATATATGTTTAACGTGGTTAAACTAATGATGATGTTTATAGTATAATATAAATGTGGATTTACGTGAGAAAAGTACTAAACAAATAAAACGCAAATGTCGACTTACCACTCTGAAGTGAAATCTCCTCAGGCACACACAAACAGTTCAATATTCATCAATTCATTATGTAAATAATCCAGGTAATTGTCTTCACAATAATCACACACATATTTCAAACATTAGTGTCCATGTCATAGTTTGAAAACTATACACGAATATGGTACAAACATTGAATATAACTAAAATAGTACACATGTTCCTTGAAGGGGTATGAGGATTATTTAGAATGAAACTTTTCAAAAGCATTTGTTGGGATGCAGGTACGGTTGATTAGTGTACCATTGACAAAAGAATGTTGTGCTCACAAAATTTTTCAGGAGTGCTGCAGGCAATGCACCTGCGGTTCAATGCTGATTTATTAATAACACTTGTTCCTGCGATGGTTTGTCCATTTGTACACTTGTACTTCATTAGGCAGATCCGAAGTTATGTAGCAACATCAGCAATGGACAACTCACCTATAATTTTATTCTTAAAATTTAGCAGGGGTTGTTTCCTTGTATTTGGTGACTTCTTCAGAGAATACATAACAGGCGTTGAGTATGTGATTTCCAATATCCAAAAGAAATTTTTATTTCATTCCTGGTTCGAATTTGAGAAGTACGATAACATTGATCCACCCTGTCGCATGTATTCATGCGATTGTTGTAGTCGAGAATCATGGTTGGCTTTGTTTTCACGTCTCTCATTTTGGCTATCTTCTGCTTGGTGTCTACAGATGCTTTACTGGAAACAAGAACGCAAGATGGTCTAGTCTTATCTCTGAAGATAGCACACATAAATTGTTTTACTTGATCCAAGAACCATTTAATTTGCATATATTGGAATATTGTGGTCTTGATATCTTTAGGAAAAGTGCTGTAAAATCAGAACTTTGCACAAAGTTGATACAATTCTTCAACTTTAAACGCAGATACACAGATGCCATTCTGTTCATTGGGGCAAATTCTATTACTTCTTGAAATGAGGTCCGACATGAGAGTGAGGTAGACGCTTTGAACAACTCCTCCTCACTTTAATCAAAATTCCAGTGCAAGTGATTATCACATCGATGATCAGAAATAGACCAAGATTCGTCTACAGTCGTCATTCCATGCTCGAACTGTTCAAGGACATTTACAGATCGAATAGGGCTCATTAGTCATCTACGAACTCATAATCAAGGACATAACTCAAATCAAATTTTCAAAAGTGGATGTAACAAATGCTAATCATCTCTTGTGATGGATGAACAACATAATTACTTCTTGATATCGTTCAAAGATAGAAGAAATAAGGGAAGCCTACATTGTTGTAGCCGCTTCTTTTGAATTATCTGCATTGCCCATTAATCCCCCCCCCCCAGAGTAGGTTATTAATCATTTAACGTGTATCTCATCCATTTCAACTGCTACACGCTTTTCTAGTCCAGTCAGTTGACTTTGCTTCAGTTACAGGTACTGAGATATGACTTTGCTTCAGTTACAGGTACTTAGATATGACTTTGCTTCTGTTACAGGTACTGAGATATGACTTTGCTTCAGTTACAGGTACTGAGATATACTACCATTATTAACAGACGCTGATAACGGAGAAGTTAAATTTCGTAATCTACTTCGGTGGGGGCAGACATAGCATTTGCGAGTTTTCTAATAAATCTGTAGCAATATGGAGATTTGGTGGGGGCAGACATAACATTTGCGAGATTTCTAATAAATCTGTAGCAATATGGAGATTTGGTGGGGGCAGACATAGAATTTGCGAGTTTTCTAATAAATCTGTAGCAATATGGAGATTTAATAAACAGCGTAAACACAAAATAAAGTGTGCTACTGCTATAGCGCCTTATGGATTTTGAATTGATTAACAAATTATTTTGTTCATCAAAAATCTGATTAGTGTCTCAGTTACTCCATCATCCATCTTATTATGAAACAATTGTTGTTCAGTGGCACTATGTAAATTACTTTGAGCTTTTCTAAAGAATCATTAAAGCTATTTCTGTGCTCAGTTTGAATTTATCATTGTAGCGAATTAAAAGATTTTCAAGCTGTGACCATCTCTCTAGTTTGTTATCTATAATCCAGTTAAGATGTTTATTTTCAACTTTTTAATTCCGAACTAACAATTTCAGTCAAATCAGACTTTGCTTGTACACTCAGTGTTATGGAAGGTGCAGAGCCTGGTTTTGCAGCAATTATATGCAATACTATGCATGTTAAAGTTTCATCAACAGCAGTATAGCTTCGCTATTTCCCTAATCGCTCTTTCAGTCTATCCACTATCTGTGATTGTAGGTCCTGAAAATCTACAATAATTATATTATTAAATATACATCTAAAGATAACCATTCATTAACTTTCTTACATCTATGTAACTCAATATTCGAGGGAAATTTAAATAGTCAAATACACTTTAGTTACACCGTTTTTTTTTCCAGGACACTTTCTCTGCATATCTGCTGCTGTGCTCGTATACTATTATTTTGTGATATATTATTATGACACTATTAGAAGATATTAAATATAGTTTCTTAAAAATACTATAACTGCAAATGTTAATATACTAACAATATAACATACGGCTATTACACGAGATCACAGTGTTTAAAAAAAGATGGTCTCATCGGTCACGTGACAATTTGCGATAACATATATTTTACTGCAGACGGTCGTGGTTATATTCAGAAAGTCTTCGATGTCATGTGTCCACCGTAGCTTTGGTCTGCTTCTTGTTCTCTTACCCGGAACTTTCCCCTCCATGATCAGTCTGTTTAAGCTATTGTGTCTTTGTATATGTCAGAAATAAGTACATTTGCGTTTTTGGATAGTTTTGAGGGGCACAGTCTACTTCTATGTTCAGATTTTTGCTGATATCTGCGTTGACTTGTCTTTCTGTCCATGATAATCGTAGGACCTTTCTATAACACTTCATTTCGAATAACGATATTTAATTTTCTATTGCAGATGCCATTGTTCACGCTTTACAACCGTATTTATTGTACCATATTTATAACCGCTGCCATTTAAAGATATAGCTGATTAATATTTCTTAATTTTGTTTTATTTTTGTACCTTGCCATAGATTTTTACTATTTTTTTAACTTTAGTAAATAAATATCTTTGAGAATACTAAAGAAATATCTGACCTTTTTTCTACCTAACCACTTCCATCCAGGAGACAGTATCATATCGTCCATTTCTCCACTATACTCTAGGGAATCAAACAATCAATGAATGCATAATGCTGCCAATAATGTCCGTGTTTACAATTCAAAATTAACACGATGATACATAAGACACGTATTTTTAAGAATACAAATGTAAATAAAGACACTAAAGTTGCATTATACAAGACTAGTATTATCTCATCACTGTACTACCAGTGTCAAACTTGGACAATGACAACACAAGACAGATAGTGAAAGAATAAATAATGACAGCAGAAATTACGTGGTTACGAAGAATACTGGGAGTGTCATTAAGAGATAGAATTAGAAACAATAAAAATAGACAGATAACCAAAACAATACAAGTATTGGAACAAATCAAAAGACAACATATCAAGTGGTTTTCACGCGCTTCCAGACTACTGACAGACAGCATGCCACAGATGGTTATGTCACATAGATGGCTATAAAGCCAGAGGCAGACCATGTAAAAGATGGACAGCAGAAATCAATCAAAGAAGCCATAGAAATAATATTACAAAGAGAACACAAGAAAGCCATCTCCAGAGAACTCTTCTACTCCTGACGCCGCAAGACATACAATGGCCTAAATGTATAGATAAAGATAGATAGACTAAAATAACTAACTAAAATATTTACCAAAATTAAACGGCGTGGAGTGATTTTTGGGCTCCACTCCATCATTCCTTCTATCATTCGATGTAAGATATGAATGCAATATTAAGAAAAACAACGGCTAATTTTGCGGTTAGGTTATCAAAGAGTTTGTTGACAGACAATGTAACGTGGAGATGAAGATACAAATTTTTGGAGACTACACACACATCGCTATATTATGATGCTCAAAAACATGGATATCATACTCTAGACATGAGACAAGACTCAATATCTATCATATTCTCTGCGTTACAACATAGTCAACAAAGATTACAAAAATAGGAAGTGCTGGTTAAATAAAACTTTATATTACACATATAGCATTTATTTTTACCATCAAACCGATATCTTCCATAGTTTTGTGTTCACAATTTTAAGAGCTGCTTCCCTTTAAAGCCAGATGTTTGTAGATAGATCTCTGAATCTTGAAAGACAACCCATGATTTTTAATGATATTCTTCATGCATTTAAATTTGTAATAATAATTTGTTCGAAAAGATGTTGTAAATTAAATCTATGTGTTTATTGTTTCAAGGTATATATTTCTTATTTAGTTTCATGTTTAGTTAGTTTTTTTTACAAATGAAATATTCAGTATTGATATCACTTTAGAGAACATATAATGTAGCTTAACTTTATCTACCTATCATTAGTTCTGTCAAACACAATTTAGCTTACCTTTACCTTCTACTTCTTTTGTTCACTTGAAACATGTCTATATCTGTAATTCTGTCTCCTTAATAAAATTCACTGTCTTTTGTAGATAATACATTGGCCCAAGGAGCTTTGATTCCAGTGATGTTTCCTCTGGCCAATATGTCTGCCTCAGCGTTTCATGCTCAGAACAATGTTGAAGTATAAGCTTGGTACTCTGTGTTGCCTGTCCATCTGTGAACATGGTCGTGTTACCAATCTTAAACTTTGTGTACATGTGACTGCGGAGTCGGTTGTGTCCTGTTCTGAGGCGTATAATTATAACTTGTTCTGATCTATTCATAATGTGATAGTCATCTTGTGTTGGTTTGTGGCTTTCATATTGACTTGATCATGTTTTTTTTCTGACGGTAGGTGATTAGTACATCTGGTTGGTCTTCGCCAGCACATTCCTCAGTGAGAAGGTATCCACTGTATGGTTTCCCTATACTGGTAAGTCAGTTCAGTAAATAGTTTTTGCAAGTCTGTTAATTTTTCAGAATGGAGAGCTTGAAGCACTGACCTTGCATCTGTCATAAATACCACGGAATGTGGGCCAAGATTGGAGTACAGCAGTTTTTCAGCTGCTTCCCTAATTGTCTGAATTTCTGCATCATAATTATTGCAGAATTTTTCTGTTTGTGTTCTGATCGCATCTCTAGACCTGTGTGGATATTCTATATATATACCTGCATCTCCATTCCTCACTGCATTCTGGTGCTGACCTATCAGTGTATACTCTGACCTATGTGGATATTCCTCATCCAGGAAACTGAGGGTGACTGTCCTTTGCTGCACACTGTTCTGTTCATCGTCGGTTAGTATTTCCTTCATGTGGGTCTGAATGTATATTGGCATTCCATATCTTTCACTCCAATAGATATACCTTCACCTAAGCTTCATTTATTTTATCAACACATCCGCAAGTCAGTTTGTTGCTAGGACCAAAAGGGAGAAAGGAATAGTAAAAATGGCGACCTCAATTAATTCAAGTAATAAGAAGCAACTAATGATGTGTGAATAATGCTTATCACAAAACACCATGATTTCCTTCGTTGTGAAGCCTGCTGAAGATCCACACCTAGACAGAGTGAGTGATTCAAACATTTCACCTGCAGTATTTTCCCGAATTGCAAGATCACTGTAAACCTCTCACCCTTAGTAGACGAATACTCTGCTGGTTGTATGGATAGACTAACGAATAAGAGAACTCAGGACTAATGCCGAAACACACATTACCTCTGTGGAAATTACGTTTCAGTCCGTAGAGAAAGAAGTATATTCATTGTATTCTTTCAACGTAAACTACATAGAATAAAGAGATTTATCAAAATCTATTGATGTCTGATGCACAAACAGAACAAAATACATATCACTTCATATTGATCACTGATACAGAACATTGACATTTATTACGTCATATGGATTACTGATAGAGAAAAACAGAACACCACAATTTATCACTTCATACGTTATGAAACACAATATCACAAAAACTTCGGGACACACGTCCATGCAGTTGAACATACATCGTGGTCTCAGAAGGAACCATATACAAACTATTTCTTGTCATGGGAAATAAAATATATACATTTAATGACAGAGACAATTGTCGTACTCTAATCTATTAACGTCTTAAGTAATCCAAAGTTCATGTCACAAAATATCCTCAGAGATAATTCAAAAATATTTCCAAATTATTTAGAGAACCTATAGAGAGAGTACTGCAGTCGATTGGCGCATCTGTAGCAACGAAAAATACAATTTGCAAAACAGGAAGGTAATCTAAATTTTTAGACAAGCAAATACACTGATAATATACTATTTATTATTGCGGTGGGTAGAACTAAACGGAAACTGCAGACTGGAGGAAAACGACATGATCAACATGACAGAAACAAACAGGTAAAAACACTTTAGATGATAATGAAACTGCTGTCTAAAGACACACTCGCACTAACATTCCTATCTTGCAGCCTGCGTCTGCGACGCACCAACTCAGACACCATAGCACAGGAATATCCTAGATTCTTGATTAGGAACAAGCGTCACAGCACTGGGGGGCATTCCCATATACGCTCTGCTTGCCGTTCCGTTAGCCATCTAAAAGTGTATAAGCTCAGTGTCCCAGTCAGTTGCTGATTACGCGTTCTTCTGATCTTTCCGGAGAGGGAGCACTTTCTCCCATCACCTCTAGCCAATCCCATTTATACCATTCTCTGAATATGTACATTGTCACCTTCGACTTCCTCCTCGTCTTCTCGCAAGGTATCCATGACTGCTCTAATCAATTCAATCATGTTTCTTCTTATTTCGCTGCCGTTCACCAAAGCTTTACCAGCCAACACATCGACTCTTTCATTTCCCCTGACCCCAGCATGACCAGGACAGTAAATCTATGTAATGCTCTGCACATTTCGAGAAGAGTGACCCACTCTGTTCTGATCATACACTTTTCTATTTTGCGCAGCATACTTTGAGAGTCCGTTAGAATAACTGAGTCTGTTGGTGGTTTTGTCACAAGCCAAGTGATAGCTGCTGTCACCGCTCCTATTTCCATTCTCATACTCGATATTGTAGTTTGGTAGGCAGCTGACTTTTAAGCTAATATCTTGCCTTGTGGTAGGCCAGGAAAACCCAACCACACCTGTGTTTTTCTTGTGTTACTGAGCCCTCTGTGTAAACTATTGTATCGTGTGGCTTCGAGTGCTGCAGTATGAGTTCTTGGAAAATTTACTCTGTTCTGTTGGTAGCCCAGTCGCAGCACTCTCTACCCATCTGTATCACCACTGTTGTCAATAATTCTTTATCTTTGTCATATGTCACCCATTCACAGCCTCTTCCCACATCCTCCAGCTCACAAACTCTGAGTAAGGTATCTTCTGCTTCTGCCATCCAGGACCTTCCTTTCTTGATTCGCTTTCCTTTTGTGCTGTCTAAAGATTGGTGTAAGACGTGATGATAATTATTGGCGACCTTGACGTATTCTTTAATCTGGGCTATTTTATGTCTTGATTTTATGCTAGATAGGCCTAGGAGAAACCTCATGGACACGATATGTATATCTCTTGTGTACCCATGGCCTCATTTTGAACCCTCTACAATCTATTTACCTGTGTTTGCGACACTGTCAATAAACCTAAACTATAGTCCAACACAGATAATACCACTGCCTGCATCATCTGAAAACAGGGATCGCTGCGGCATCTCTGCAGATGCCATGATTTTGACTGCACTGACACCATCCCCAGCTTTCTGAATGATATTATCCACATGTTTTGTGTAAGATAGACTTCTATCAACAGTAATGCCTAGATATTTCATAGTCTGCTCCCTGTCTATGTTGATGCCTATGCAGGAGACTGCTGGTAATGTGTCTGTGACTATTTTGTTGTTCAGTGAGAACCAGACGATGTTTTGGTGGGATTGATAACTGCCTTGTAGTTAGTACACCAGAACGAATAATGTTCAAGATTACGCTGGACATCAGCAATCATGTCTCTTCTGTTCTTGCCGTGCTTGTATAGTAAGAGGTCATCCGCATATGTAAGTATCCTGCCGGGACCAGCGTCTTAAAGCTGCGCTTTTTTATGTGTAGACGTTAAAGAGTACAGATGATAGCGGTGATCCCTGTGGTAATCCCGGTGTTATAATTCTGATCTCTGATGTCAAGGATCCCATCCCAATCTCAGAGCAACAGGTCTGGACATTAGCACCTTTGCTATCCATCGAATTGCTCCCTGACACTCACCAGTTGATACTGAGTTCGTTTAGCAGATGTAGTAGCTGGCCATAGTTTACTATGTTGGAAGTATCCTCTAGATCGACAGTGACGACCACTGTTTCCTCCTTTGCCTGAAATCCCTCGTAGATGTCATAGGCTAGGACTGCCGCCACATTTGTGGTCGTGTCTCTCCTCGGTATTTATGCAATAGAGTGTCAGGAAGTAGGCCTCTATTTTCTAAATATAATGCGTCTTCTAGTGATTATTCTCTCCAGCACCTTGCCGTAGACATTTTGTAAGGTGATGATACGATAATTCTTGATGCCGGAGATGTCTTTGCCTGGCTTTGCCAGGGGGAGAAGGTAGCTGTGTATCCACTCTTCTGGTGTGCGTCCTTTTTTCAAACTAGTGTTGAAATTATCAACAATTATTTTAAGCTGGTCGTCTGCAGGAGGCTGTATATGAAAGAAATATCTTTCAGGAGGCTGTAGCGTATTCCATCGGGTCCTGGTGTGCCATCTGATGTTTTCTTTATGGTATATCTTACATTCTTCAACGAGACAAGTTCCTCATGAGCGATATCGTTTGTTACCAGCGGTGCTGTTAAAGTGACCACTATAGTCTTACGTTCATCAATATTGTTCTGATCTGATTGTTGGAGATATCTACTGAAGAAAACGCTGCCCTTCTGCTCATCTGTGGTTAGTATAAGCCCCGTCTCGTCCTTCAAGCACACGTTTAATTTTGTGTGAGTTTTCGATTCATTGCCTTGTTTCATTTCTAAAATTTGTATATGGCCCTGTCAGCTGTCACATCTTGTGCGAAATTATTCCAGCGTTCTTTCGTAGCTTCTTTTATGATTTGTTTAAAGGCTTCAGTGATTTTCTTCATAGTACGTTCCGACTCTTTTTTGCTTTCCATGGTGACATGTGTCTTTTGTCTCTTATGTTGCCACACCCTGACACTTTGCTTCTTCTTTTTCCATGCAGACTCTATCTCTTCTGTCCACTATGGGGGTTGTCGTATATTGGGCCTCACTGTATTTCTTTGCCATGCCAGTTGTCGCATCCTGCTCAAGATTGACTCCTATGATCGCCTATATTTAAAGGCATGTTGTCTCTTGTTATTTCTACAGTGTTCTGTCCTGTTGTGATTGTTACCGTGCATGGTCGGTTGTCATTACCATGGTAAGCCAGTGCCCCCCACGCCGTTTCCATTTCACCATAACACGACGACACCATTGCAAGGTCAATGTTTGAGTCTGTGTATCTCTTTGGTATCTAACCTGATCATTCTGGCACAATTAAGAATAGTGAGATCAGTCTCTAACAGGGCCCTACATAGTGCCATTCCCTGTGTGTTATTGTTTGGGTTTCCTCAGGCGATATTTCGAGCATTGAAATCTCCGCAAACTAATAGACAATCTCCCGGGAGGTCTTCCAACTCATTCAGAAAATTCAAGTCTTCGGGCTTGACGTGGGAAGAGTTTCGGACATAAATATTAATCATGTTCCATCTTCGTCCAGGAATTATGATCTGTACTCCCTGTCACTCCCTATTTCCATTATCCCAAGGTGTCAGGTCTGTGTTAGGAATATCCTAACTTCTGTTCATAGAACGATAATCTGATGATATACAGGAGCATATCGGAAGCGTAGGTGTGAGAAACCAACAGCAACATAATATATGAAATAGTTGGTTGCACGTCATATTCATGATGTGGTAATCGTTAACTTGGATGTAGTGATTTTCAAGGCAAAATGCACAAATCAATAGGTTATCATTGCTTTCTGAACTGTCCGCTGTACTGTTGTCTGCGAGGTGTTAGAAACTGACATCTTGACCGTCGATATGATATAGGACCGAACAATTATACTTTCAAAGCAGACGAAACTTTACCATATTAATTTCTAATGACACTAATGAATGTGCTTATCTATCAGGAAATTTTAGTTGTGTAGTTGTTTTGAATCTCCCTGGCTAACTGGTTTATATATTTGCCTTGTGTTCAAGAAATCGCGGGTTCGATGTCTGGTGTTAAGTTTACTTATTCGGAGATCTTGTGTATTGTCGTTCGAAGCCACGGATCTGCTACGTAATATGTTTGTCACATTTGGAATGTTTTCCACTTTCGTAATATGTTTGCCACTGTCGTAACAAGTTTGCCACTTTCGATTTGTGTTTGGCACTTTCGTAATATGTTTGTAACTTTCGTGATATCGTTGCCATTTCTATGTTTCTTTGTTTGTTTTGAGTTCGCTCCATTGTAACCATCACGGATATCCGTGCGATTTCCGCCGGGAGCGTGATTACGTTGTACCACCATTATGCGCCTTGTAGGCCTAGCACATCCGATTTCGGCATGTCTTGACAATTCGGGTGGGCTACCCTTAGCCTGTGACAACCTCTATATCTGTCTCCAGGCACGAGTAGTGGCGACTCTTCGCCCAGACGATTTTTGCTCTCGTCTGACTCGCACGAGGTGTTCCACTGTCTATGAACTTTCCTCGTGTAATTGAACGTGCTGTGCCTGTGCCCATTGGGTACTGAACCGTTTCTCATCCGTGAGCCTGGTTCCTTAAGGGGAAGAACTCAACAGAGGAGTTGGACCTTGTCTCTTTCGCCCTCTTAGCCGAGGTGTCATTCACCGACATCGTGTACCCCTTGTCCAAGTTCGAGTCTCACACCACGCGTTTGAGAGCAAGGCGTTCTCGAGTCCTTGTCCCAATAGCGTCTGAGCTCATCAGGTACTGAACCCTTTCTCTCTTCAAGTGTATTTCCGGTGTAGGAAAACCTGACAGTAGAGTTGGGCCAGGGCTAAATCGTTGTCCCTATTGTGCCTGAGCCCATCGGGTACGGAACCCTTTCTCTCTGCAAGTGTACTTCCGGTATAGGAAACCTTGACAGTAGAGTTGGGCCAGGACTACCATCGTTGTCCCTTTCTTGCCTAAGGCCACCGGGTACAGAACCGTTTCTCTTCGCGAGCATATTTCCGGTTTAGGAAGGCTCGACATTAGAGTTCGATTAGGTCTTCTTGCTTTACCAGACGCCAATGAATGGATCTGGGTCTCTGCCTGTAAGGAACGCAGGTAACTAGATGCTCGTCTCGAGCTGACGGAGCTTGTAGTTTCCCTTTCCTAGAGACTTTTCACTTTCTATTTGCAGTTCGCGCTGCCCTCTTGCGCTGTTCTGCCCTTTCATTGTTTCATTGTACTCGGTATGAAATCTATTTGTCTCTCGCCATGCATCTACCTTTACGTGCATTTTACATTGGCCGCCCCTCCAATGTTCGGACTGGACTGACTAGCTTCACTGTATGTCGACAGTGTCGCTATATGTGGTGATGCTGGCGGTGTCGGAGATATTGTCTATCTTTTGTGCAGTCAAATCTCTTTCCATCTGCTACCTCCACATTCGCGGACACGATCGCCAAATGATTTGGCCAGAATCAGCTCGAGCTGCTGTATTTCTGTTTCCAGGGTGCACCGCGAGGAGGTACATTTGGGATCATGGTTATCTGCTAACCCTGGGTCCGCCGCTAGCAGTGCGTTCCCTTTGCACCCCTGTCATTTCTATACATTGTTTGCCACTTTCGTAGTATGTTTGCAACTTTTGTAATATGTTTGCCATTCTCGTAATGTATTTGCCACTTTCGTAAAATGTATGCAACATTCGTAATATGTTAGCTACTTTCGTGATATGTTTGCTGCAAGTAAAGCATTGAAAAAAATGTTGACATGGAAGAAACATAAATGGTAGAAAGCGAATACAATGAAGTATTATGTTACCCTTAAATAGACGCGGTGCATTTACTTACTTTCTCCTTCCACGAACAGACTATAGATCGAGTATACTATGCTAGAAATACCCACAATCCAATAGGTGTATCTTTCCCACCGTGGTAAAACATCGTTAAACATACTGCCTGGAAGTACATTATTTATTATTGGTAAGTGAACAGACATAAGAACACACAGTCTATATACACAATAAGGCCACTCTCGGATTAGCCATAGTTTTCATTTGAGTTTCGTGTAAAGTTAAGTCTACTCTTTTTGATAGATGTCGAAATTTTTTCTAAATAATAAATTTTTGACGCACTATGCATATATATTATACATTATTGTGTTCGTAATTGGATTATCTACAGAAATGATACAGTTTGAGTGGAATTAATTGATTCAAAAATGCGGTAAGGTCAAATATCATATCTAAAATAATATTTATTTGTCATTTACATATTTTCTTTTCTGTCTAAAATAATTTTTATATATTAACATATTTTTTTTTTCAAAATGATCTTGTGATAATCGCATTCTCTGTCCATTTCTGTTTCGAAATATATATATCTATTAAATTATAATGTAAATATATTTAGAAGTACTATTTCTTGTTTCCGTGATGCATGTGCACAAACAAAGTTTAATAATTGATTGAAGTAATTTTTTTTTCATCTTCCCATGATATGTTAGGGCCTTTTTAGTATGTTGCCGTGGTCATCGTTGATTATTTCAGTTTATTCATAGGTGTCTTTTTTTTACTTGTCATGTTGTGTACTTTCTTACAGAACATTGATTAAAATTGTCTCTAGCAGCCACAGATTAACTAGACCAGAATCATGAAGTGTTTAGAGAATTCATAACGAAGACCACGTTCTGGAAAGAATATATGACATGATAGTGTATAGTTGGATCTTTAAAACACCTCATTTATTCTGGCTAGAATAATTTACATATTACAAGAGCTTCAAAATGTATTTCAGAAAACATTTATGATCTTCCGTATAGCTGAAAATTTTACAGGGTAAAAATAGTAATAATAAGACTCACACCCCGTCTAGGCCCCACGAGTGCCACACTGCAGACATCAGTGCAAACATCTTCCCAGTCACCTCTATCCTCAACCATTCGAATGAGTGTCGAAAAATAATGCCAGATCATTTTACGATGTTATAAATCCTGGATTTTCTTTGGCGCCTCTTCTCTTTATACCCTCAACTGCTCTTGCAGCATGTCCAAACCAGTTTAACAAGTTTCATCACTACCAATAGTTTCAACAGTTGGAACTATTTTTTTCTTCAATACCGCCGGGCTTACCTAATTGTACAATAGTGTACGATACAATAAGCCATTTATCTTTCTGAGAAATGTAAAGAAAAATACCAATAACTGTGCAACGACTTTCGAACTTCTGTTTGAAATCCTAGAATTACAATAATTGTTTCCAACTTTATTATCATGATACTTTAAAAAAATGTATGTTCAATCTCGACAGTTTTATTGTTTAGCTAGAATAAAACATGTTGAGACGATAATAAATTGTTGATTGTGGAAGGTATGAAACTGAGTTTCAAATAATCAAAAGAATATTGTCGACAATCCCTGTATTCTAAAGACATCTTAGATATATTCATTGAAGCAATAAGGCATGTTAAAACTCCACAAATGTAATAATGTATCTTCTGTAACTCGGAATGATGTTAAGCTTTTATCGACGTAAATTTGATTCATTATGGATTTTGCAGTAAGATTTTTCATGATGGCTTTTCGCAGGAAGTAGACTAGTGTAAATTCATGTAAACTGATTATGAGGCCCTCAAAATTTCGGAAAGGATTTCTTGCATAGACAGGTTTTATGGAAAACATGCTTTGCCCATATGTACTAACCCTCGGCTTTAATGTTTATTTACAGCAGAAAGGCAACAACAAATCGCTTGAAAACAAGCAGTACAGCAAGAGATAACAGAAAATAGGTTAATACACTATCGACTGTCTCAGGGTCTCTTCTCGGGATTTTCACCAGGGTTTTCTGGTGCTAACCCCATATATTTATAATTGATTACATTACGTGTAAACACGTCCAGAACTTTCAAAGTTATTCTACCAATATTCAGTAAAGCAAATGTGACCAGCAACGTCATATACTAATACTTACGCTGTACATGATATGTTTAATACTTACACAGTAAAAAAAAATAATTGGTAGCATATCCTATTCAGGACGTGGCAATCAACGGAGCGACTTTTGCCTGCAGTGATTTTTCTAGGCAATATAAATATGTTCAGTAGTTTGTCATTGCTTTCTGAACGGTTCGGATGCGCAATTGCTTGTGGCGAGAATTGAACTCGGTACCGTGACCGTCACGTACGTGCTCTGTACCATTCCCTCACAGAGCAGGACACGATATGTTTAATGCTTAAACTACACATGATATGTTTCGCTTGTTAAGTTGTTGGTAGTATACCATATCCTAATAAATTGTTCTCATGTGACATATTCTTTTGTCCAACAACAATATCTCTTGTCCAACGACGTCGTTGTAGGCCTCTGCCTCTATTGCCTTCCTATTCCAGCGATAATAACAGACCTTTTGGCTGTAGTGAATTTCTAGGAAATATGAATAAGTTCAGTAAGTCGACACTATCTCTGAACGGTCAGAAATCACAGTTGCCTGCAGCTAGATTTGAATCTGGAACATTGGTTCTCTTCAAGTGTAGAAAATGGTGTCTGGATTTCTAGTTCAAGGAGGAAAGAATATGATCACTGTATTCTTTTCAGGCACCCCGTATAAGGCGAATAAGTGAAGTTTGGGAGGAGGGGGTGGGTACACTGACAACCTGTCACCTGTGAAAAAAAGAGCATCAGTGTCACTACACGTCTTATCTCGCTTTCTTACTTGTGTATGTTACATGATGCACTTGGGCGACGATGAGATATATGATAGGAGCATTGCCATTTTGTACTATTTGTGCAGACTTTTTTGTGACGGGAAGGTTAGGTGTAACATTACTGCAGATGGGTCAATAGAAGTGACTGAATAATGATGGACTTCTGTCCCGGTAGACTATAATACTCTCCTGGCAGGACGTAATGATGTTGGGATACTGCTGAACTGGAATGCCTCCCTTCGTGGAAATAATAATTCTTTCATAAACCTCCCTAAGACACGAACGAACCAGGACAAGCGCCCGCATAGGCAAATAGTAAACCTTCTCCAATAGCCAAGCTGACAACTTTTTTGAAAACAGGTAAGATTGTTCCTGTTGGATAACGCTATGTTAGATGAATGCGCTCCCTAAATGCAAAGCTTTATACGAATTAAAATAATGACTATGGTTTTGATATATTCCCTACTTTTATTAGACCTTGTTGAAAATAAAACATGAATGCTTGTAACATGAAACAATATGCATTGATAATGTTTTTTCGCGAGCAAACATAGTCCGGAATTTAAATATTGCTGTGCATCATTCAGCCGTGGTCCAAAACAGGGAGCATATAATAGTGGACCTACTTACCTGCCATGCACGTCATAAGAGGCGACTGTGGGTGTTTTGGGGGTGGAGTTGGCCGTCCTATCCCATAGGGGTTTAGAGTGACCATGAGGTCATATGCTGAAGCCGGATGTGTAAGGCCAAAAGGCACATATATCGTAGTCAAGCTGTATACCTTGACACTTCATTCCGATCTTCGCTCTACACAAATCTACTGATAAGTAATGCGGTAAGTCGACTACACTTACCTATTGCTATGTAATGTCGCTAGTCGTTTACACTTACATATTGCTATGTAATGTGGCTAGTAGATTACACTTACCTATTGCTATGTAATGTGGCTAGTAGTTTACACTTACATATTGCTATGTAATGTGGCTAGTAGATTACACTTACCTATTGCTATGTAATGTCGCTAGTAGTTTACACTTACATATTGCTATGTAATGTCGCTAGTAGTTTATACTTACATATTGCTATGTAATGTGGCTAGTAGTTTACACTTACATATTGCTATGTAATGTGGCTAGTAGATTACACTTACCTATTGCTATGTAATGTGGCTAGTAGATTACACTTACCTATTGCTATGTAATGTGGCTAGTAGATTACACTTACCTATTGCTATGTAATGTGGCTAGTAGATTACACTTACCTATTGCTATGTAATGTGGCTAGTAGATTGCACTTACCTATTGCTATGTAATGTCTCTAGTAGATTACACTTACCTATTGCTATGTAATGTGGCTAGTAGATTACACTTACCTATTGCTATGTAATGTGGCTAGTAGATTACACTTACCTATTGCTATGTAATGTGGCTAGTAGATTACACTTACCTATTGCTATGTAATGTCGCTTGTAGATTACACTTACCTATTCCTATGTAATATCGCTAGTAGATTACACTTACCTATTGCTATGTAATGTCGCTAGTAGATTACACTTACCTATTCCTATGTAATGTCGCTAGTAGATTACACTTACCTACTGCTATGTAATATCGCTAGTAGATTGCATTTACCTACTGCTATGTAATGTCGCTAGTAGATTACACTTACCTACGTTATGTAATGTCTCTAGTAGATTACACTTACCTACTACTATGTAATATCGCTAGTAGATTACACTTACATATTGTTATGTAATATCGCTAGTAGGTTAAACTTACCTACAGCTGTGTAATGTCGCTAGTAGATTACAGTTAACTAATAATGTGTAATATCGCTAGTAGATTACAGTTACATAATAATGTGTAATGTCGCTAGTAGATTACAGTTACCTAATAATGTGTAATGTCGCTAGTAGATTAGTTACCTAATTATGTGTAATGTCGCTAGTAGATTATACTTACTTATTGTTTTGTAATGTCGCTAGTAGATTACACGTACCTATTGCTATGTAATATCGCTATTCAGGTGGAGTCTATCGAGAAATAACTTGTTCTCTTACATATATTACTGTTGACTAGGTTAGAAAACCTGTAGTATGTATACACGTTAATCGTGTCAGTTTGTTAATCTACAGTCTGGGACGTGGTTTATTGTTCCCGCTGTCGCTGAACAAGACAACAGCTTGCGTGAAAGATGACTTTATATTTCGTGTACATTTGCGTAGCGATAACGTTAATAATAATCATCATCGTTTGGCATATTCTTTCTAGAACGTAGTCTCTTTATGGACCTCCTGAACACCTCGTGATCTTGAGGGAGTTGATCTGACTCCTCAAAGGACATGTTTAAACAGTCAGATATATCATTTGTCCATCGTCGTTTTGGGGAGCCTCTTCATCTGCTGCCGTTTACTCTGTCTTCTGTTATTAGTCTTTCCATGATGTTATGTCTCTTTAGATGACCAAAACAATGTTCCGCGTTGTTGTTATGATGTTATTTAGGAGCCAAAACTCTTCGCCGTTTAATGATTGTAATACATGTGCTTCTTTGTTTGTCGCTTTTTCTGTCCATGGTTTATGCAGAATTTTTCGTAGCATCTCAATTCGAAGGCGACAATTTTCTTTGATTATTTTTTTTTTGTATCCAAGTCTCACAGTCGCATATTTTGATATTGCCACAGGGAATTCGCATGTTGTATCATAAATATTCTTACTTTTACTACTTATACTTATTGTCAAATGTATCAGTATAATTATAATACTAACATTAACAGTTATAATACTATTGTTATAATAATAATAGTGTAAAATAATGCGAAGATGACATCTATTTTAAACTTCTGTTGTTCAACATCTCTAGCGAGTGTGGAGCTGACTGAAAATTCAAATTCTGGCATATTTCTGTGTGTTCACATTTGTTTCATGTATATTTGATTTGGGTGTTTGAGCGTGTTTTATTTTGGGTAGCCGTTTTCTCGATATCTTTTCAATTTGATGCTTCTCTGTCATATGAGTACGTTTTCTCAGGGACGTTTCAATTTGATGCTTTTCTACCGTGTGGGAAAGTTTGCTAGTGCTGCTGCACCGCACTGAGAGACTGAGCGACGAATTCGCAGGAGACATCGATGTTGATGCTACGTAGAGACTATTTAAGATAGTCTGTGCTTGCAGGTTTTCTTCTGTTACCTGGCCATTCGTTTTCCTTTACAGAGCTCACCGTACATCAGTTGTCAAGCATAGAAAGCATGCATAAAATAACTAACTCGCGTATGCACATACAGGCACGCAAGCACACACACACACACACACACACACACCACACCACACCACATACACACACCACACACTCTCACACACACATACATATAAGAGAATTTAAAAAATGTATTTAAGAAAACAAATAACAGTTGTTGGAAATTATATTGGAATTTCTCTCTTCGTTTGTAATCAAAGATTCGATGCCACAACGCCCATGACATATTTTACTACTACTACTATTACCACTACTGTTACTATTACTATCACCACTACTACTACCACTATTACTACAACAACAACAACAACAACTACTACTACTACTACTGGTACTACTACTACTACTACTACTACTAATAATAATAATAATAATAAAAAGAATAGTAAAAGCAATAATAATAATAAAACAAGTGAATATTTAGTATCATATATTTGAATGTGTAAGGCCGAAAGGCACATATATTGGAGTCAAGCTGTATACCATGAAACAACACATTCCGATTTTCTCTCTACACAAATCTACTGCTATGTAATGCTGTTAGTCGACTACACTTACATACTGATGTGTAATGTCTCTAGTAGATTACAATGATGCACAGGGTAGTTGTTCTTAAGAGTGATAGCTGAATATCTGCAGCAACGGTTATTAGCCCTGGTCTGCCACAGGGATCGCCTCTATCTCCTGTACTTTTCAATATATAAACAGTACATATCGCTGGCAATCAAATCACAGGTGCTGACAGAACGATGTCATATGCCGATGATATCCTGGTGTATAGACAGGGCAGAAACTGAGAAGAGTGTGTCGTGGAACAACAGAAGGAACTGGACAGACTGACAAATTGATGTCGAGATACGGGAGCAGTGGTTAATCCCTCTAAGGCATTCGTGACGTGGTTTTCCTTGAATAATCACATGGTAAAAACACCCATTCCACAAGTTTCGTTGTCCGGAAAAAGTTTCTGAGCACATATCTGGGTATTTTTTTGACAGAAGCATGAGCTTCAGAGAACATGTTGACAACGTTCTCATAAGGGCAGCAAAGGCTTAGCAGCAATGAAGGCTATGGCTGCTGCGCAGTGTGAGCAGAGATTGTTATTTCTATTGCACCAGGGTTTTGGTGGTGGAATATGCACTGGCAATTCTGACTCTTACCCAAACTCAGATCGAAAGACTGGATAGAATCCAGAATGCAGCAATGCGTATCATACTGGGATGCAAAGAGACACATCGACAAGTGCTATGCGATACCTACTTGACTGCCCAACAGCTGAGCATAGATTACAGTATTGCCATGCACGGGCGTGCCTTCAAATATATGCAGATAAGGAACACCCGTTGCAGTCCGAAATACAGAAAGTTAAGGGCAGCAGACTCAAGAGAGGGAGGTCGTGGATGGGACGTGCTGAGGATGTCATACAAAGCGTGCGCAGATTGCAGGATGTGGCAGCAGGTGCTGAATGTATAAGTCTATCCACAGATTTCGAAACATGTTTGAGAGTAGTAATATCACTTAGCAGGGAATGCAGAGAATGGTGTCCAACAGCTGTGGAGAAAGAAGTACAGGCTTTAATCAGTGAGAATACCAAAGAGGGGGATGTGGTTATATACACTGATGGATCTGTGATTAGGCATGTTCTCAGTGCTTGGGCCTTCACAGCTCAGTACGCAGGTAAAACGATCAAGGAGGAGAGTGGTACCTTTGCGGTCACTACGAGTAGTAGTATGACCATGGAGACTATGGCGGTGACCAAGGCAATTGAGTGGCTACGCACACAGAAGGTAACGCAGGTCTGCATTTTGAGTGACTCTATGAGTATGATTAAGAAGGTACAAGCGGGTCTCGTTCGCGAACAGTGGATTGAGGCCTTGAGAAAGGCGAGCTTGAAAGTGGTTACATTTATTTTCGTGACGGGACATGAGGGCGTTCGAGGCAATGAAAGAGCGGATCAAGTGGCATCATGCGCGATTGTGACACAGGTCGATGGGGCAATGGATCGAGCTGACGTTTTGAACTCCTTAAAAGATATAACACGCGAGAGTGAGACTAATGTGGATGATGATTCCTTTTCAATGGCTAGGATTAAATATCAGGGATTGAAATGCGGTGTTGCTAGAAGTGAACATTTTGGAGGGCGCAGAAGAATGATGGTCAAGCAGCATAGGACCGGTACTGTCAGCAGAAGTGTAATGGCGAATACACTCAAGGAGAGATCGGAGCAACTATGGACGTATCCAGTTTGCAGTGATGATGGTCCGACGACTAACTAACTAACTATATATCTGAAGTCCATAGAAAAATATTTCTCCAAACAGCCCTACCTCCCCTACCTTACGAGGATGGAGGAATACTTATTGTCTGCAGTGAGTGTTGAGCTCTCACAAAACACTGGGGATGTCTGTATCCATAAAAAAAGATATAAATGATGAGTGTACGTTTTCTAAACCAATATTATATTTTTTTATTAGTCTACGTTGAAACCAATATTTCTTTTATTAACATTTGCATTAATTAATTGTGTACATATTAATGGGTTAGCTTGTTTTGATCTTAGCAATTAGGTGCTCTTTCATCTTTGTATGCAATGGGAATGTTTCTCCAGACCGTCATTTCATATCCATAAGAATTTCAGAAGTGAGTGTTGCATAGAGAAAACCCCATCCACTATCCAGAGTAGATGGGGTAGACAACATGTATATATGTAGTGTGGTTGGAGCTTCCATAAGGTGAACGCCACAATAATATATAGAAACACCACCTACTAGAGGTTTATTGCTGCATATTGATGGATTGATAGAAAACTTGTGACTTTCAAATCATCCGTAATGTGTATTATTCGGTTAAAATAAACACAAACACACACAGTGTTGTTTTAATATAAATTTAAATAGTACAATAAATACAAATAAATCTAAATCTAAATTTTGATATCAAGCCGTAATAATAAACAGATATGCCTACCAACACGGGATATATATATATATATATATATATATATATATATATATATATATATATATATATATATATATATATATATGTGTGTGTATATATATATGTATATGTATTTATATCTATCTATCTATCTATCTATATATATATATATATATATATACATATATATATATATATATATATATATATATATATACTTGAAAATCATGATCAGATTTGTTTTAATTTGATCTTAACTGCTACTGTCACGAGCATACAAACAGTTATATTCGATTTATTAAATAATCTTAGCATTTTTGTCATTTAATTATATATCTTTCTCAACAATAAACAAAGAATCCAATGATGGCCGTATGATTATTATCCTTGACTACTGGCTTAATGGTGATGTATCATTTATTAGTAATAAGCAACGTGGATATAAACAAGATAACATAGATTTTTGGGTATCAGATGTATACGTTGATAATTGAATTAATCAATAACACAAGAAGACTCTCCATTATTAGAGTGTTACATAATTGCTGGTTGAAATATAAAATCAATATTCTACATTAGGAGCACAAATAGTTCTAAAGTAGCTTAGAGATTAATTCCTATTTTTTTAGAATGAGTAGTAATTACTTAGGCCTATAATTTTAAAGAAATACAATAAATGAATTATACTGTTTATAGAAGAACACTAATCTCATCTATTGCTGAAGTTTTAGTCACTACATTTAGATTGATTCATCTCACGTTGAGATGCATCCCCTTTCCGATTCATACACATCTCATCGAGTAGCAACCGTTTTGTAATGCATGTATTACATTGAGAGACAGCCATATTTTCTTGTGAGGAAAATCTGAAGCCAATCAAATCGCATCTCCATACAATGTATGCGATCGGCCTTCGAACCATACATTTATATTTAAGAATACCTCATTTATTAAGGTGGCAGATTATTGCTAAAATAACTGTTATTATAATCCATTAATTTTTCTGCTGACAAATATTTCATAAAATTCTGGTAATACTTCTTGTTTGACCAATTTGGCTGTTTCCTTCTTACTTTTATCACAGTAAGTAGAAATGATGGATTCCACGGTACATTCACCTGGAGGAAACCAGACACAGTTATCAGTGTTTGTCATCACACAAGAGCATTTCCTGTTGATTATGTTTATCAGTCTAGGTATCATCTGCCAGATGGTATCTGTGTTCGGAACTATAAGCAATATTTTAAACATGATCGTTTTCATAAGACAAGGATTTACAGAATCAATAAACATATGTTTATTTGCGCTATCGGTTTCCGACTTTTTCTCGCTTGTTTGTATCATGTGGAGCGGCCTTTGCTTCACGCCAATGTTCAGAGACGCTGATATTCCTTTAGTCACGGATGAAGTTCATACAATTAGTGGAACCTGGCCTCATGTGACCTTCACCAGAGTAACTGGTTGGATAACTGCTTTTATTAGTTTTGAGAGATGCATGTGTGTTACAATACCATTAAAAGTTAAACATATTCTTACACCAATAAGGCATGTCGTTGCTATGGTTGCAATTTTTACTATAACGTTGGGCTGTTCGTCACTTGCTTATATATCTTTGGGACTCGACTGGAAATTCTATCCAGAAAGAAATAGAACTTTAGTTGGGCTAGTCTTTCACTTGAGCGATCGCAATAGAAAAACTACTGACGCGTTTGGTTTTGCCATAAATGGAGTATTCGTGCCTTTAACATGTTTTGTAATTACAGCAACATGTACAGTCCTTTTAATTATTAAGCTCAACCAACAAACTGCATGGAGAAACACACATTCTTCGACATCTATTAAAACAGATAATGAAAAAATTATGAAAAAGAATATAGCAAATCACAAAGAACAGAAGGCAGCTTTGATGGTTGTAATGATATCCGCTGTTTTCATTGCCAGCTTTCTCCCAGCAGTCGGTATCTTCATTGCTGGTTACGCAGAACCACAGCTAAGCTACGACGGACTTTACAGAAATCTGTTTGTAGTAAACTTGTCAATATCTTTCACAACTGAGGCTATCAACTCCAGCATCAACATTTTAATTTATTTTACTATGAACACGAAGTATAAAAAGACATTTCTGAACACCTTTGCGCTTGGATAGAACGATTGTAAAACGTATATCGGCATTGTGCTTCACCTGCCATTATTTATATGAAGATTCAATCGTTAACTCTGTTATCATTTATGACATTATTAACAACACACATTGTACAGGTTCAAAAGTGCACCAATCGATGGCTGACCACATGCGCCGAAGGTCACATCTGGTCCAAAGACACCGAGCGATTTTTACTTGCTCCCCATTCTTACTTAAAATGCTATCCGAAATATAAAATCACAAGCTATCCTTTAACTTACCAAATTGTAAAGTACCCGATATTAAAAATCGACTAATAAGCATAATGTATGTTTAATACGTTTACCTGTTATCTAATGATCGCTACTAACCAGGAAAATTGCCTTCCGCTTTCTTTTCTGTATTGTTGCTTACTACTGTAAAACTGTTTTCTATTAGTGCTCACTATTGTAATATAGTTTTCTGTTATTGTTCACTACTCTAATACTGTTTTCTATTGTTGATCGCTATTACAATACAGTCTTCTACTATTTATCACTGTTGTAATAAAGTTTTCTATTATTGTTGACTATTGTAATACAGTTTTCTATTATTGTTCACTGTTGTAAAACATTTTATATTATGGCACACTGTTGTAGTACGAAATATTGAACACTATTGAAAAACAAATTTGGCACACAAAAAGCGAGAGGCAACTTCTCTCAGATCCGTGTACCTCAAAGCGTCAGTGAATTAAAGCTAAAACAAGGTACGTTAAAACAAGGTACGTTACTTCAGTCGAGAGAACAAAATGGAAACTATAGATGAGCAAAACACCACGAACATATTGAATAGAAATGTACAGGTCACAATATTTCGACTGAGAACGAACCATTGCGTCTAAAATCACATACCGATTCGGAATGATCGATTCTACAACCTACATGTTCGGAGCAACAACATAAACACCACAATATACTACAGAATTGTCAAAATTTTCTCTGTTCACAGAACGACAATCTGGCCCAAGGAAATTTCTCTGCAACACAGGTTGTAGAGAACCCAAGATGACATTAAACAAACCGCTCTATAATGATCAATATTTGACTGGATATTTAACAATTGATCGCAGAGGAACAATAATAATGTTTTCGCTTGGACATTATCGAAAATCTCTTTGAAATTATTCGCACTTTCCTTCTACATTCATACATGAACAAAAGAGGCAATATCAATAGCTTAGATTATATCTATGATAAAAGTTTCAATAAACATCTTTAGCCACTATTATTAAATAAGTGAGAGAAAGAAGTTACAATTTACAAATATGGCCAAAAACTATATAGATGGCCAAAATATAAATCTCATGCCTAGTGACATTTAAAAATGATCAAATTCGAGAAATTTTGCCATAAATGGCCAATGTGGCAACCCTATGCCAAGACATTACACATGCATAAGATATGTGCTTGCTGTCAATCCCCTGTTGTGATGACGTTTTTCCTTATTCGCAATAAAAGATGATAATATCTTAGACAAATAAAGTTCATTAGCTATGAAGTTTGTGATGTCACAGAGGAGTGGGAATTACATTCAGGTTTCAGGAAACAAATGCCACAAGTATAAAATGAATGAACCGCTATGACTTCGCTATATTTACCGCTATATATACCGCTATATATATGACTTCGGCACGCTGAAACCCTTGAATATGAATGAGCGCGTGACATATGTATAATATCGGGTTGTTCCGTCATCGCTCGGTCTTGTTTTAACTTTACTTTTAAATTCAGCTTTGTTTTTGTATACTTCCTATTTCTGTTCATTTCCTGTTTTTGTCACCTTTGACCTCATTTCTATCACTTCGACCAACTTACTACATGTGAACGCAAGTTATGTCGCCCCTACTTGTTTTTTTAATATGTGTTTGTGATCATTGATAAAGTCCTTTCGGATGAAACGTCGATTTGTGTGTGTGCCTATGTGTGTTTCGTACAATTAGCAAAACTTTATTACTTTGTTTCAAGCTTTACCTATAAAATGAATGAAGGATGTTTTGGGGAAAAAAATGTTTGGTTTCTCTTTTCGTGTTTAGTGTCTTTTCGAACTGCTTACGTATTCAGCTATTTTCAAAGTTTGTGGCACTGCACTGCTCTGACCATGGCAGGATGAACTATCAAGAGCTAAAACTTCCCAATAATTTGGTCCATGTTGCAGGGCTTGAGAGATATCTTCAAGTAATCTATAAAAATTCTCGCAAGATGTACCTCAGAGTGCGGAATATTCTGTGTCATGGGTTAGATCTTAAATATGATATATGCTCCTCTCAGACTGACAACGCTCGGTGATACCATAGCTTTCTGTTCACTTTATAATGTACCTGATACAGATATGTTCAGTGGAGCTAATATCCCAAATCATCTATAGTACAATGCTGAAAAAAGTACTCTTAGATGGGCCCGACATAAGCCTAACACACACATACAAAAACATCGGATGTATGGTGAGCTCCTTACGGGTAAACGTCCTGCTGACGGACCGCTTCAAGTACTGTCTCAAAGTGTCTCTAAAGAGCATCAACATGAGACTTCTTCTTCTGTGAATTCGTTGTTAAGAATTGTTCAAAGTGGCGCAGAAACAGCAACAATATTTCTCGCATCGAGGATAAGCATTAAATTTCAAAGTCACAGAGACAACATAGTATTCGAAAAGACGGGCCATCAAGCACAAACATTGAACCTTGGCTATACGTGTTCAAATTGTGCCAAGGGATTCTATGCCAGCTGTTGGCTTTATTTATCCTCGCAATCAACAGAAGAACAAACGTGTTTTTAACATCAACTGAGATGGTGTGTCTCCAAATTCTTTATCTTAAGCTTCGTTAGGAAGAATATCAGAGAAGCATCTTCTGAAAGAGCTAATTGTTACATTTAGCGGTGTTATGTTATTAGTATCGTTCTTGTCGTCGCTTTTTTTGCTGCATACGTAGTCTTGATAGAGGCCTTTTGGTCGAATCGTCGATTTTCATGTGTTATTATGTTCGTTTCAAGTGGTTGGTAAAATTTCCACTGTTATATAAATTATTTCCAATGAAATAATTTCCCTGTTTCAAGCTTCGTATGTTCCTCCTGTGGGATTCTTGTGATGTGTACATCGACTTGTTGATAGAAATTGTTTTTCGTGTTGCTATTTACCTAAATGTGTAGACGTACACACTCATCAAATAAACAGTCTAGCTTGATGTAAAGATACAAAGTGATATCAATCGTTCTGTGTCTTCATGACACAGCTCTACTCTGTTAAACAATGCGTTATTGATGTTGAAACTAGCGCCACACTCCATGACACGGCTCTGTGTTAAACAGTGGGTTCTTGATGTTGAAACTAGCGCCATACTCCATGACAAGGCTCTCTTGTGTTAAACAGTGAGCTATTGATGGTGAAACTAGCGCCATAACTTACTCCATGGCATTTTCTTCTGTTTTTCCTTTCTAAAGAATTCATGTTTTTCTTTCTGTATTGACCCTGATCTGGTAGATATGTGGTCTTGATCCGATTATATTAAACCATATTCTTACAAGCCTATTGTTTATATCGGTTGTCTTGCGAAGTGTCTGATTAGTATATTCTAGCAACTAAATGTAAGTACTGGTTCCTCACATTTGTCTGCTGTCTATTTGTGCTTAGTTATGGAGATCAGATTTACTTTTTATGAATTAGTGATCGGCCTAACGCACCAAATGAAGATAATAAACTGTTGCGACCCAACATCTTAATAATTGCAATCTTCCAAGTGTAAGCTGGTTCAGTGAAATAAATGGTTTCCTTTCACCGTGATACAGAACCATTGGCCTTAACTCAACCCGAATGTGACGGGTTCTAGCTTGTTTGTTTGAGAACCCCAGGAATTGCAAACGATTAGCTCTTGCTTCCTATGTGCAGTGGTGGTGGTTTTTATGAACTTTATTTCATACCCAGGAGACAGACTTCATCTTTCGGCTTACTGTAATGCATAATTAAGGAGTATCTATTCAGAGGGGGTCTATAATTGTATAGATGACATGCTACAAAGCGTAAATTAGAGAGTCTTAATATAACGGCTTGCCATCTACATCAAGGTTTTCTGTTGCATGTTTTTTGTCTAGTGCGCCATTAGTGGACCCACAGACGCAACCGCATGCGTGCCGATGGGCCATAATCTTTAACTGTTGCTCTCTATTTTGTGTCCACGCTATGAAATAATCCTGACCGATCGGTAGTATAGTAGTACTGTCGATAACCACGGTACTAGGCTACATATGAGATTTCCTAATTCACACACCTGATTAGTTCAAGGGAAAGAATATGTCAACCCAGCTTTGTACAAAGTGGCGAGCAGAACTTATAAGGTGCCACTGGAAACAACACACACTGCATTCGAAAGTATGTCTCTAGATTTATCTCAGGATTTTACCTGAAGCCATTCTATGAATAGATATTGCAACAAAATGCAAAATACTATAACGAATGTTCGCCTAAATATTTTTCATTTTTTAATTATGTTTTCTTGATAAAGGTCCTTTGGTCGAAACGTCGATTTGTGTGTGTTATTATATGTCTCTTGAGTGATAAGAAAAACTTTAGTGCCCTATTTCTGGATGTACCTTTTGGATTGAAGTTTTGAGCAGTAAGTACATAATATCGATCTTTCGACTATATAGACCAGGAATATTATTGATTCGCAGCTCAACTGCTAGACATAATATTTGCTGAATAATACTATCCATCCAGCTCAAGACATTCAATGTGTATGATTGGTTAAGAACAGTGGTCGTTTTCTTTGGTTGTATTGAAGTTGTTATTTTTAAATTATGTGTGTGCAGCTCTGTGTCGGCGTCGTATATAGAACGTCTGTGAATGACTACATCCAACAAATATTGGGTTGATAGCTACATCCAGAATAAAATTACAATAAAATTCAGGATGTAGCAAATTAAAAAAAATACAAAAATAAATGGAAGAACAAAACATACGAATATTCAGAAGCACTTGTTATTTTTTGTTTTTACAGATTACTATTAGTTGTAAGATCATTTTTCCAATAGTGTGCGGCTGCACTGCTCATATTATTCCTTACTCCAGCTCATCGATGAAATCAACAGTGATGTGGTCCCAACAATAATAATTGTACTCAATTTTGTTGTTACAATTAGTTTTAATTGCTTTTTTGGATGTGTTATGAGAAAAATATTAAATCGCACAATGACAACAAACACGATTCATTGTAAGAGATACATAAATAGGAATCGTGAGAAACTCTGAACAATGTTAAGTTGTCTAAATCTGTGGAACAACAACAACAGATCCATCGGACTACATGCTACAAGACTGTCCAAACTTCACTGTTCATAGAATATTTGGTACACAGAATGTAAAAATAAAGGTAAGGTCCCATGGCAGAAACCTGCCATCCAGGATGAAGATAACTCATCATGTGCTATGCCGAAGAAACTGTTTGGTAGGATAGCCAGTTTCCTTCCATCCTTGGCACACAGAAGCATCTCTGTAAAACAAGTTGTGGGTTGCCTACAGCTACATAAAACGCTCCTCTATACACGACCAATGTCGGACTACAAACATAGTACTTTGATATATAGTAGGTACCTACAGCAACAGTGTAATCCAATAGGCAAAACTTGTAACAGTGTAAGATAGTTGTGCTAGCAGGTAACAAGTGCAACGATATATGTTACTGTGTAGATACCCCGTCATGTTTCTGTGTGTTACTGTGTAGATACCCTGTCCATGTTTCTGTGTGTTACTGTGTAGATACCCTGTCCATGTTTCTGTGTTTTTGATTGTGTCGATATTCCGTGATAATCTGCAAACATCATGTAGTTTTGTCTTACCGTTATCCTTCTTGTTTATTCATCATTTTTGTTTGTTAGGACATCCGGATTTATCACGCCGTGCTATTATAATTAGAACATGGGCAGTGCCGTTTTTTGTTTGTTGTGTTATTTAAAATGCCTTTCAGTCGAAACATCGATTTCTGTGTATTATCACGTATTACCAGTGATTAGCAAAATTCATACCCTGCTCCAGGTCTTGCCTGTTGTAATTCGATCGCAGAAGTAGAAGCTGTGAAAAAATCAAGAGTTATTGTACCATTACTAATAACATTTAATCCACAAGTGAAAACACAAGGTGGGAAAAATATATCTCAAAAATGTTTTCTCAAAACGTCTCTATAAAGAAAGAGACACTAGACAGAAAGGACAAATAAATAGAAAGTGGAATCCATTTATAACGTATCCTCTTAAAACACATGTTTCTATTCCACAACAATTTTCAATATCACCATTTACATTTATCCTGTATTGTTTGTACTGTAAATGACGAATTTATGTCATTATAAACATATTTCATCGGTTTGGTCTAAGTGGTTATAATGGGATTTGACTGTACTAAAGAGCACAACACAATTATAAATCTACAAATGAAATCTATAATTTATGCTCTCGTAGTTACATATGATATCACTATGAACCTACAGGCGTTGAGTTAAATCAGAAAGAATTATGAGATTGTGTGCGTTATTTGTTTATTGTTAGTGGTATAACAATTTTGGAAACCGGCATGAGAGAAATACAAATAATAGTGAGGAAAAAAGAGACAAATAAGAAAAAAAGAATAAATGGACGTAGAATATGGTAAATACTACTGTTATATATTTCATGATTTTAGTTCGAGTTATATGTTTTCATCTCATTGTGACAGCATGGCTGATGCTTACTTTCGTGATTTCATCCACGCTGTGTGTGATGTGGAGCATTCATATAAAAGGTATATAAAGGTGATGTTCCTTTCAGTCTGATGTTATCGTTATTCTGATATTCTCCACATTCTAATGTTCCCTTCAGTATGATGTTCTCTTAATTATGATATTCTCCACATTCTGATGTTCCCGTCAGTCAGATGTTCTCTTAATTATGATATTCTCCACATTCTGATGTTCCCTTCAGTCTGATGTTCTCTTTATCTGATATTCTCCACATTCTGATATTCCCTTCAGTCTGATGTTCTCTTAATTATGATATTCTCCACATTCTGATGTTCGCTTCAGTCTGATGTTCTCTTTATCTGATATTCTCCACATTCTGATGTTTCCGTCAGTCAGATCTTCTCTTCATTGATATTAACCACATTCTGATGTTCCCGTCAGTCTGATGTTCTCTTAATTATGATATTCTCCACATTCTGATGTTCGCTTCAGTCTGATGTTCTCTTTATCTGATATTCTCCACATTCTGATGTTTCCGTCAGTCAGATCTTCTCTTCATTGATATTAACCACATTCTGATGTTCCCGTCAGTCTGATGTTCTCTTCATTCTGATATTGTCCACATTCTGATGTTCCCTTCATTCCGATGTTCACTTCACTATAGTGTTTTCTTTACACGACAATGTTACATGCTCTCGAAAGAGGAAATTTACAGAGCAAAACTGTTAATATAAAGTAATACTGCGTGAAACGTAACACAAATAGTACTTACGTAGAACACAGGTTTAAGAAAATTCCACTTCGACATTACGGAATATCACTAAAACTAATGGGTTAGCATTTATATATCATTATAAAGCCTTAGCTTTAGTGATAGTCCGTCGTGTCTAAGTGGAACTTTTTAAACCTGCATTCTACGTAAGCACTGTAACAAATCTATGCCCTGTCATTCATTCCGTAGGAGGAAACTAATGAGGTTTAGTGATGGAGTTGGTTGCTCCATTCCATAGAATGTCAAAGTCAATGTAAAGACCAAAAGCAATGCTGAAGTAGTACGTTTCAGACAGAAATTGGTATGTTTCAAACCGAAAGTCGTATGTTTCAGACCGAAAGTAGTATGTTTCAGACCGAAAGTCGTATGTTTCAGACCGAAAGTCGTATGTTTCAGACCGAAAGTCGTATGTTTCAGACCGAAAGTCGTATGTTTTAGTCCGAAAGTCGTATATTTAAGACCGAAAGTCGTATGTTTCAGACCGAAAGTCGTATATTTAAGACCGAAAGCCGTGTGCTTCAGAACGAAAATCATATGTTTCAGACCGAAAGTAGTATGTTTGAAATCGAAAGCCGTACGTTTCAGATCGAAAGCCGTATATTTAAGATCGAAAGCCTTGTGTTTCAGATGGAAAGTCGTGTGTTTCAGAGCTAAAGCCGTGTGTTTCAGATCAAAGTCGTATGTTTCTGATCCAAAGGTGTGATATCACATCCATGAAGTGAACTATGTCACACCATATCACATTCCTTAGACTTCATCTGGCTAACTAAAAGAAGTTTCAGGACGAACGCGGAAGAATCTATCTTTAGTCACTAGTCTGATGGAGTAGTATGAATATATGATCATTGTAACCTCTTCCTTTTCGAATATCAAGCTGGAATTAGAGTAGTCATAGTTCTTTGTGTTCGTCCATCACAAATGATGATGACCATTTTTTACATCCACTTTTGAAAATGCATTTAGAATTATGACCATGCCAAATAGTTCGTAGATGGCTAATGAGCCCTATTCGAGCTGTAAATGTCCTTGGACAGTTCGGGCATGGAATGACCACTGAAAGCGAACTTTGGTCTATTCCTGAGTTTCTAGATACTCTCCGCTGTTGAGCTGCTGCATTTCTCATCTTTTCACGAGATGGTGCGCGCTTTTTGATCGCAGAAATAATGCAAAATATATTCAACATTTCATATATCTATTTCTATTGTGTTCTATGAGTTAGACACTTACTTTAGATATGGAATGCCGGTTTTATGCCTTACAATACAAATGTTACAGCCGAAGTATGCGCACCTGCGATACAAACATTAACAAGATGTTACGCAAGAAATAAAAAGTATACATGCCCACAAGAAGCATAACTTTCAATAGCATAACTACGAAAACATGTACATTTTCGACATGTATGCTGCTGACATGGCTCATGTAAAAAAACACAATACTGCAGGGAACAGTCACAGTTATAAAAAACAGATGGGGCTAAAGAATATCATGGAAAGACCACATCAAGGAGTAGACAGGTAGGATATAACTCACTCCTCAACAAAACCGAAGATAGAAATTTATGGAAGACTGTATGTTGATGCATACACAATGGTACCTTTACGATCTTGACGGATCATGGTCTTATGGGATATAGGGTATAGCGATGTGACGTATAATCACGCAAAGAAGTTAATAGCTGATAAGTGGGAGCTGTGTCAAGACTATGAACAATAATGCAATATAACATCATCATTTCGGTTAAAGTCAAACTGTATTAAACATTTTTATTGTTAATGTTATTTTTCATTGGCAAAGATAAACATGCCAGTGAATACAAATCAGGTATGGTGTTTTTGAATATTTAGAGATGAACAGATTTATTAGCATATAATTTTTTGGCTTCCACTTGAATAATTATATAAAATAGCATATAATTAATTCTTTACAAGACACTGGTCTGACATTCAGACGATATGATATGCTAAAAAACGAAGATTAGTTTCTCTTTTTTTTCCATGATATGTTTTAGAAAGAGGATCATGCTATTTGGCTAGTTTCTGTTTACATCTATCACGTTTAGGATAATACTTTTTTAGGGCCATAATTTTAGGATTGATTCATTTGTAACATTTCTTTTCTAATGCCGCTAGTTTTATAATTTCACTGTACTGGTGATTGTCCAAGAATTTAAGTTATATTTTATATAATAAGATTAATATTTGAAATTCGTTGTTTGCTACAATAGTAGATCGTCTTCCATGTTGCAGTTAAAATCGTTTTCTTGCTAGTCGCCCATTAATATTTCAAGCACTTACGGCGTTGGTATCAGTTATTATATTTTTGTCTCAATAAATTTATGAGACTTTACTGTCGTATCTTTTCATATAAACAATTTTAGAAAACTTTCACATTAAGCCAACCTTTCATTTATTGATTTCCTAGCAGATTTTAGTGCACGGATGACACATGCCAGATGTCACATCATTTCAGAGACACGCAATTTGTTCTAACATAGACATAAATTATTAAGTATTGCCATATAATGACAAACTAGGATTTATAACATTGGACATGAACTGTATTTCTTCCACAGTTTACATGTAATTTATATTTAAAATTACTGTTCACTCTATGTTCACTCTATCACTTGAAAAAAAATCATTTCTAGAGACACAGTAAAGAAAAAGTAATACTAGTAATTAATAATGATTTAGTACTATCGAATATACGTCTGCTAAGCTGCAGCTTATTTCCGAACGAATAGATAGAATAACATAGATAGAAATAATATATTGCATGCCTTCCTTACTTCATTACTGGTGTCAAATACATTTGAACTAATCTCTTTTCGTGAAATGTTCTAGATATCTAGACGATATAGAAATAATTATTCTGCATATAAATAAATTGTAAGATATACATTATTTGATAAAAACAAGTAAATCATATTTATCTTCATAGAGATAAGACAAATTATTGTTATGCCCTTCTGTTATGTAATATTTGAGAAACACTTTGATATATCATCTACTGTTTCGGAAAATGTTGATATGGTTGTTTCTGTATCCCTTAACTACAGAATCCCTTTCAGTTAGTTTGTTTGTTTTGCGTTCGCTCCATTGTAACCATCACAGATATCCGTGCGATTTCCGCCGGGAGCGTGATTACGTTGTGCCACCGTTAAGCGCCTTGTAGGCCTAGCACATCCGATTTCGGCATGACTTTCAGTTAGTGAAAGTGCCATCAAAAGGATGTGTTAATAATAGCTTCGGCAAAGATTCACTACTTTTCAATAACCAGATAGCTGTCGGTATCTGTGGCAGAGGGATTGTTGGTTAGTTATACAATTCAAATATGTGGAAACTAGCTGGCAGTTTAGGAAGTTGGCTAATCACATTGAACTGATTATTTTACAGAACGTAATAGTGAGCATATTAAAATTTATACTATTTACACAATAATGTCATATGCTTCTATTCGCCCGTCGCAGTCAATGATGACCATTAAATTCAACAGGGATGATGATGATGTCTGCGGTGTGCCAGACTGTAAAGAGTCCTATGCGTGATTGAAATAGTCTACCACACTCTTTACATATGTGGAGGGAGTCTGTGGGACATTGAGCAGTTCTTACTAGTATTTTAGCGCTTTTTTGTTGCGCAGCTTGATGTCTGAGGTTCTCTGCAGCTGCTACACAACTCTTGATTCTGCGATGCCAGTCAGATCTATCTTGTGCAATATTCTCCCATGAATTTGTGCCTATTTTGAAGTGAGTCAGTGATGTCTTAAGAGTATCTTTAAAACGCGTCTTCTGTCCTCCTGCCTTGCAGGTGCCAGTCTGTAATTCTCCATATAACACCTTTCTGGTAGACGATGATCTTTAATGCGGACCATGTGTCCTGCCGAGCGTATCTGCGCCTTCATAAAAACTGTATGTATGCTTACAGACTTCGATTTCATCAGTACTTCACTGTCTGGTATTTTATCCCATCAATGGATGTTGAGTATCTTACGAAGGCTGCTTAGGTGGAAGTGATTGAGTCTTACTGCTGCTTGATAAAATATGAGTCCCTTTTTTTGCAGTCTTCCAAATGTGGCACTAGCTTTCGCTATTCTTTTGTTTACCTCAGTGTCAATGTTTACATCTTGTGACAGAGTGCTGCTCACGTAGGTGACATTATTGACTGATTGACTGTGTGTTTTGTTTGGTGTGGGTTGAAAAATGACATCTGTTTTCTTTTTAGTGATGGTGAAAAAAAATTGTCGCAGGCTTCAGCAAATTTGTTTAGGGTGATCTGTATACTGTCTGAAGAATCAACATACAGTGGGTAGTCACCTGCATATAGGAGTTCCCTGACCATCGTGTCGCGCACCTTAGCTTTGGTTTGCAATCCCCGAAGGTTGAAAAGTTTACCGATTGCTCTGTATATTATGTGCATTCCTGTTACTCACTTGATCTAGATACGTCTGTCAGCATGGCAGAAAACATTAGACTGAAAGTGTTGGAGCTAGAAAGCATCCTTCTTTGATCTCATTTGTTACTGGACAGGCTGGTGATGACATTCAATCACTGATAACAACGGCAGTCATGCCGGAAGTGTCACACTCTGTTGATAAACTTTGAATACTTTGGAAGGGAGTGGCGCAGCCAAATTTGGCTAGTACTTTCCACAGCCCATCTCTGTCCACAGCGTCAAATGCCCTTTTGAGATCTAGAAATGTTGGAAAAAATTCCTATTGGGAATCTTTGATTTTTTTTTCTTGGAGCTAACGGGCAACAGAGATCATGTCCACTGTCCCATGGTCAGCAAGAAATCCGCACAGACTTTCGGATATAAGATCTTCTGTGAGTGTCTGTGTAAGTCGGTTCAACATTACACGAGCTAATATTTTACCAGCTATGGATAGCAACGAAATTCCTCTGTGATTGTCATAACACTATATGTTTTCCTTACCTTTATATGGATGGATGGTTAAGACATATTTCAGGTGTCTTGAGAAATGGTTCCTGAGCTCCATCAGATAACAGAGATCTTGATAAGCTTCTTGACAGTGGACTTTTATCTCGTACTTTTACCTAGTCCTCTTATCTCGTAGATGTCTGCGGGGATGGTATCCATATCAGGAGCTTTCACATGTGAAATTTGTCCAATGACAATCTGTAATTATTGATTTTTTGGGGGTATGCCAAGTTCTTCACATATGTTGTATGTTGTATTGTTGCTTCTTCGCTGTAGACTGATGACTTATTTAAAACTGCTTCGAAATATTGTTCCCATCAGTTTATGATCTTGTTTTTTTTTTCTGTAAGCAATGCTGACTCATCTACGTTATTCTTGTTTCATCATCCTTGAAACAATGGAGTTCATTGATGCCTCATTGTTTAAGTGTCCCATATTTGTAAATGTAGCGGTTCTCAAGCGCTAGACTGGTCCGGTTGTCAGAGATGCACGACTTAATGGCCGCTGTCCTTTGTATTTTAAGACAATCCCCATTGTACATTCAGCCAAAAGCCATTTATGTTTCTATACAATTCTTACACAGGAAAATATCAGCAGCACAGAACAGACACTGTATCACAGACGCCAGACTCACTTCATCACTATCGAGGGGCCAAGTGTGTCACCGAGGGACCCATTATATCACCGGCGAGATACCGACTTTATCATCGGCTGAAGACCATAGAGCTTTACATGTAGCTTATTTTCTTGTGATGCCAATTTGATGTACATTTTAAATTGTGTATATAACATTGCCTATTCTGATAGAGGCATATCAAGTTGCTAATATCATTTCTTAAACTGCACTCAATTCTTTTAAAGCAAGCAACCTTCACACGGGTCCTGTGATTTTATCGTCCGTTTCAGACTGGCTTATATTGATGATTCCACATTTGGAAGTAAATGATCAATTTAAAAACTCAACGCGTTATTTTCTGACTCACGTCACTGATGACTTGAACGTAGAACTTTCAGGGATATTAGCCACATGATACACTTAAATCCACAGACCAACTAACTTATTTTCTTGCTGCCCACCTGCCTTTTCTCAGGTGTTAATTTATCTACCTAGATAAAATTCTTCTCTTGATGATCACTGCTCTTCTAAATTGCACATTGCGAAAATAAATTGTAAATCTTGCTCTGTGGCTGAGAGTTAACCAGCATGTCTCAGAAACCCAAAGTAACGAGTTCAACTGCACGTGTTTGGACTGCTAAAACTTTGAAACAGGAATGAGAAATGTATAAACCTAGTAATTGATTACAAGAATCACTACAGTAAAAATATAGTGAATTCATTGCAGAGTCTCGGTTATGATATGCTAAAGATATTTGCTGAAAAGGTACTCGCGCTGATTTATCCCAACATTTGCCTAGCTTGTTAATGTAACGATTGATGTAAGACGTTCTCACGCTGGCTACCTGCATGTATCATCACATCTATAACTAACTATGCAAGTGGATCTTAAGCTGACTGCACCTTTTATCATACCAACTATTAAAATATCTGATAAGAACTTCTTTGATTCAGTAAAATATACCTATTATGGTGAGGTACGCGTCTTTCAACCGCGGACGTAAGTCTTGTTTGGTTATATCAGAGCTTGATAACAATAATAAGAAATACCTGAGGTCGTATATCACCTCCTATATTACATGTTAACTAATAAAAAGTTCTCATGATACTGGCTGTTCATATACCTCATTCGCTACTTTACGTCTAACGATATGTAACACAACGTTAATTTAGAAATATATAATGGTAGCTTGTTTTAAGTGGTTTTAATTAGCTTGTTTTAACATTAGTGGTGCTAATTTTGTTATTTTATGCATTTATTCAATTTAGTGAAAATGAATAACACCAAAACACTTATCAATGATTTTACAACAGCAGAAGGGATGCAATTCTCGAAAAAACCTTTAATCAGTGATCAGTTATATCTCTTTATAATGTTTATTTCCCTTGGCGTTATTTGCCAGATAATTTCCGTATTTGGCACGCTAAGCAATGTCATTAATATAATCATATTTGTTAAGCAGGGCTTTACAGACCACATCAATATTTGTTTGTTGGCTCTGACTGTGTCAGATCTTTGCTCATTGGTGGCTATAATGTGGAGTAACCTGTGTTTTACCCCTGCTTTTGCAAACTCGAATATCCAGTTCGTTTCGTATGAAGTCCAACTGATAAGTGGTACGTGGCCACACACAACTTTCACCAGAACTACTGGATGGATAACTGCGTTCATCAGTTTCGAGAGATGCATGTGTGTTACTCTCCCTTTGAAAGTGAAAACTATCTTCACCCCAATGAGACACGTTGCTGCGGTTGTGTTAATATATATTGTAACTGTCGGTAGTTGCTTTTCTCTTGGCTATGTCTGCATAGGCTTAGGATGGAGATTTTACCCAGAAAGAAATCAGACGCTGATTGGTCTTGTACCTCGTCTGGACGACGCTACTAGAAACATAATCATATTTATGTCATACGCAATCAATGGTATTTTTATGCCTATGACCTCATTTGTTCTTGTCGTAGTCTCTACAATTGTTCTGGTAATCAAACTTAACCAACACGCCGCATGGAGGCACAAAACATCGTCAACAGTTTATAAAACTAACCAGAGCTCAAGTAAAGATATTTATTTAGCTTCAAGAGACAAGAAGGCAGCAAACATGGTTGTAATCATTTCAGCTATATTCATCTTGTGTTTTATTCCAGCTGTGTGCATTTTTATTGCCGGATACATTGAACCGCAGTTTGCTTATGATGGTGTTTACCGAAACTTATTTTTAACAGCGTTTTCTGTGTCATTTACTGCCGAAGCTGTTAACTCCAGCACAAATATTATTATTTATTTGGCAATGAATACAAAATATAGGCATACATTCTGTTCTATGTTAAAACTAAATAAAGTTGGAAGTTGAAAAATTTATCATGTATTATGGTAGAATTAATGTGGATGTCCTGAGTGATGTTGATTTAAGTAAAAATACAAGCTATAGTAAAGGTAAATGCAGTCAATATTTATAGGGCTATCGGTAAGTAGAGCACAACGTGAACATGTAATAGCTACTGGACACATCATGGGAAGATGAGATAGAAAACGACAAAATAAAAGTTGTTGTGTGGGTTGTCATGACATCTATCCTATCCTAAAACCCGTAACCCGTCAGCGTAGTAGGGGTACAACATTTGATGCTTCAGCACACAGAGTCCTCCAGCGATTTCTATCTTCAATGATGGGGCTGAGTAAGAAATACTGTCTTGTCCAATACTTGATGTTGTTTGTCCATGTTTTTGTTTTTCCTCCTCTGCTTCTTCCACCTTTGATGGTTCTTCTTATAGTACTGTTTTTGACAAGGAAACTTGTCAGCACACATGTATGTATGTATGTGTCTCTGCTGTTAACCAAGACCTTGCTCTTTTCTGTGTTTATTTTCATTCCGTACTTACTGGTAACTTTTTTCAACAATACTCATAACTCGTGAATTTTTGTTCTGACCCAGCTATACGAATAATATCGAAAACATTAGCGAAGCGCAAGTTACAAATAGGGCGAACTCCGATCGATAAAGACGTCTTGTAGTCTTGAAGGGCCTCACGAACGATGTACTCTAGGTATATGTTGAAAAGCACTGGAGACATTGTTCCTTACCGAACTTCCACATTTGTTTTAAAAAACTCTGTTTTAAAGCAATTGTATTAAAGTTTGCACACATTCCATGTGCCGATAACGCAATTCTCGGTAAGTTTAAGAGCTTTGTAATTTTTTACTCAGTGTCTGTATAATTGCAATATTTCAGTTGGCGAACGGTTTAGCTGGTCGTATCTATCTCCTCTCTAGTTATCTTTACGATGTGATTGTTATCGTTGAATCTGTTGGCAGAAAACCTTCAAGATATTATCCAGAACTCATTTTCTTAATGACTAATCCTCGTTATTTCGCTAAATAACACAGTTCCTACAGCACAGAAAGAAACCATCGTCAGTTTGTTGTGATATTATCGTAGCATGGGAAATTGATAATAACTGAACTGATTTACAACAAAAAAGACACTGAATAGCGGATAAATACCAACGCTTACGCCAATCGGTACGACACTTCATTGATTGTGTTAGAATCGCGATTTCTTTCTTTCTTTCATCTCTTTTGTATGTATCGTTGCTTCTGTTGTTAGACGACGTAGGCCTGGATGCGGATCTGTTGCATGAAATGGTAGTGATCCAAGTTTCGTTCCGCCTACATTTAATCTTCTTCTTCCTATGTCATGTTTATGTTGTTTATATTGTATGCTCTTGGTGCAGAATAATTTATGGTCAGTCACGTTAAATTACCACTCCATTCAATCTCTCTTGTTTAATAAATGTCTCAACAGTTGATACTCTAAAACTTCTTGTAACATCTACGTTTCTCATGTAGTCTCTTCTTGTTATGTTTATTGCTTTTATCAAGCGTCCCATTTCAAGTGTAATGAGTCGTGTAACTTTTTCTTTAGTCAGTGTCCATGTTTGACTATGAATGCACAAAGTTGGTGTGAAGATTATGGTTACGGTGATAACCTGCTTTCTGACTTCTGTAAAAACTACTACCAAGATATTTCAATTTATGTGTTTGTTTTAGTTGTTTATCATCTATAATGTTAATTGATTGAGATAGGTTCTCTCTTCCTGGATATTATATATGTTTGTCTTTCTGTTTAGATTTTTTAAACGTAAAATATATTTCTGTTAATGGTGATGTTTTATATGAGTTTAAAAAAAAATGTCTCAGTTACATAACACTGACCATAGAATTTGATACAATAGTCAGAGTACAGAGTATTTCCAAATCGATCTATTATCGTATGTAGGTGTAAAAATTTTCAGCTGTTAACATTATCACAATTCATTTGTCTCTATTTCTTACATTTCGTCAGATTTTGGAGCATAAATATCTTTAGTACGATATTAGGTCTTCAAAACTCTGATTTGGAGATGTGTGCGAGAAACGTATTTCAGGCAGTCCAATTATTTCATAGTGATATATGAAATATTTCAGCAGATCTAGTGAGTGAACAGACACGGACGAGCGTACCAACCCTTGGCCTGTAATACATAACACACTTAGTCATCTGTGTTATACTGATACCACAGCGAGTGTTCATTGTACAGCATTGTGTCATAAACAATTGATTAAACATACCAAATCAGGTATGTTTGGCGGGCTGGTTTGTGCCACCTGATAACACTGTTTTTGTGGTTTTGTTTGAGTTGTATAAGTTACTGTCTCTTCTTTTTTTTTTTTTTTACAGATTTTATGAGTTTGGTAACAGACTATAAAAACAATATTTTGTGCTTTAAAATCTGACTTACAGACGTTTGTTAACGTCATGTGTATATTTCAGACGGTACAATTTTCCTTTATGATGTGGGCAGTGATGATGTTTACCCACCCCTATTAATTAAGCTTTCCTTGTTTGCGACGGTATGAGTTGTCATAAGCTTTTCTCTGGCAGAGATAGTCCATTCTCCATGTGGTGCGATGAACCTCTGAATAGTATTTTTGACCTCACTTTACTGCCCATTCAGCTCTACTATTATGTGGGCTATTATATATGTGAGCTATAGTCTATTTTATAACACTCTCCATGTGGTCGAAATCTATAAGACTTCTTAATACCCGAGTAGGGTTATGGTTAGTGCCTTTCTAAGCCACACTAACACGTTTTAACAAACTATTAGAACAACGATTAGGATCATACATTGAACCACAACTTAAAAACATCCAAATGAGATTCAATAATCTCTACACAAATGCAGCAGATCCTTGTTGTTTGGTCATTCAAAGGAAAAGCTAATATGAATGCATCCACAAATAAATATTGCTTGGGGAACTTCACATGGTGCTAGAAGAAGAGGCAATTAAAAGTTACTATACACAGATATATGCAAATTATCACAGAATACTATTGTCAATGCTTCTGAGAACTGGGACAATCTAGCAGAAGATCGAGTCACGTGGAGAACAAATCTGCATAGTGGTGCTAGGACATTTGAGAAATTAATTTTGAGCAAAGCAGAATTTCGAATGCTCAGACGCAACGTGCAACAATTCAGCTGTGGCCTAGTCCAATGCATATTCTGCAACAGAACAATGGGATTATGGATGTTTCATGGCATATTTCGCCATTAAAAATGCGAATGTTGGAGGTTGAAGATTTAATAGTCGACCTATCAGAAGAACCATTATGCAATAATACATACTCAGTGGATGACACGTAAATATAGTGAGGTACTCCTCTTGTGAAAGATCCACACCCTTTCATGCGTACAATTGCGCTCCTTATATGATGACAGGTTCAGATAACCCAACATTGAACATCACGCTGGGGAAACCTTATGAAATTCAGTTCTAACAATGTTCATAGCTGCAAACATGTACTTAATGTCTTTGCTACGAACAGGTGGCACATGATGTGTGGTAAAAATCAGCTTTGTCCAGCACATTATAATTGCATAGAAAAACCCAGAATCATGGGAACAAGCTCTTCATAAAATAATTGCAATTATTTATTAATGATATATTAGACTTACATAAAACACAGGTTTATATATCGTTTCAATGGGACACGAAAGACTATAGCTAAAACTAGTAGATAATGATGGGCAATGATGAGCACACAAGAAATCATAAAAATTACAATACACAAATCACATTCAACGTTTCGACAAAAAGTCTTTATCAAGACACAAACAAAACATCAAAAGACACCGAATGGAAAAATTATCACAACGTCCAACGGAAATATGAAAATGATATGCCGAAAGGTCAGAAAGTACATAAAAACGTAAATATATGTGGAAACAAAAAGATGAGTAAGTGACGGAACAAAAAGAATAAAGACAAAGACCACACCAACCCAGTACTAGACATAAGAGTGGTCGGAGTCCAAAAGGCTTGAGTGTACCCAATTCAAAAATGAGACGATTTTCTAGAGCATACCTAGATCTATCATCGGTGGTGCAAGTTCTGATGTCGGTGACCTGAATATCCAAAACACCATGATGTCCACCACCGTTGAAGTGTGTGGTCACAGGAGTGGGAGTTCTGTGCTTGATGGCATTAAGATGGTTACAAAAGCGATCGCTCAATCGTAGGCCGGTTTCCCTGATGTACTGTTTGCCACAGCGTTTACATATGATCACGTAAATGACATTACGGGATTCACATGTAAAGGCCTCATCGATGGAGAAAGTGGCCTTGGGAAATGAAATGGAGCGCATCTGAACTACGTAAGGACATTTTTAGCAACGGACACGTGAGCAACGAACAGTGCCACAATGGTCAGGAACAGAAGACTTAAGGTGGCTATGAACCAAGATGTCCTTCAGATTTCTATCACGCCTATAAGCCACCAGAGGTAAGTTATGGAAAGCGTCACGGGTGTCAGGATCAGACTGAGAAGAGAATAATGTTTGAGCATGATGGTTTGGCGTAAGGACCTTTACCCCCAGGAGGGCCACCAACAACTCTCCAATCCTTCTTTCTACACTGCACGCACATCTGATTCGACTGTAACTAACCAGAAGGTTATTAACAACACTGTGAAAACCCATATCCTTAACAACGACCTTCCTACCACTGCCAAGTCTCTTTGCATCGATCAAAGCTGTTTAGGCAAACCTGTTTTCTATATGCTGCCTAAAATCTTTAAGGCATCGAATTCGGGTAGACCTATTGTCTCTGCTTGCTCTTGTCCCACTGAGCTCATCTCCGACTTCCTTGACAGCATTTTTCAGCCGTTAGTCGAACAACTGCCTTCTTTCTTGAAAGACACTAAGCATGCCCTAACCATTTTTTCTTCCGTCCAGTTGTCTTCTGACCGTACCTATCGTCTGTTCATGCTTGGTGTCTGTTCTTTGTACACTTCTATATCCCATGCAGATGGTCTCAGGGCTCTACAGTTCTTTCCTGACAAAAGTCCCCACCCCTCTGTATCCACGTCTACTCTTATCCGCCTTGCTGAACTGGTGCTTACGCTCAACTCTTTTGAATTTGATGGGCACTTTTTCGATCAGATCAGTGGCGTCGCCATGGGAACCAAAATGGGACCTAGCTATGCGTGTCTCTTCATGGGACATCTTGAACATGTAGTATGGTCTACCTATGATGGCCCGTTCCCATCTCTTTTTCATAGATACATTGACGATGGGATAGGTATCACCGATATTTCCGAAGTGGAATTGTCTCGTTTCATCAACTTCATCGGCAGTTTCAACCCTGCTATTCAATTTACATCTAATATCTCCACGACTTCTGTCAACTTCCTTGACATCATTGTCACCATCCATCCCCCTTACCTTAGCACATCCGTTTATTATAAACCCACTGATGCACATGGATTTCTGCGCTACACTTCTTCTCATCCTCCTGCTTGTCGCAACTCTCTACCGTACTCCCAGCTTCTTCGCCTGCGTCGCATATGTAACGATTACGACAAATTTCTTGCCTCTATGATTGAGTTTTCTGTAGACGATCATTCATTGACAGCATTCTTTCATCCGCTTGGCTCCGTGTGCGCCATTTGTCTCGCCTCGATACCTTGACTAACTCTCATGGTTCTTCCTCCTCCTCTGATAGGGTTAAACTTGTTCTTACCTTTCATCCCCATAACTCTTCTGTTCGACGCATCATGCTCAAATATTATTCTCTTCTCCAGTCTGATCCTGACACCCGTAACGCTTTCCATGACTTACCTCTGGTGACTTATAGGCGTGATAAAAATCTGAAAGACATCTTGGTTCATAGCCACCTTAAGTCTTCTGTTCCTGACCATTTTGGCACTGTTCGTTGCTCACGTGTCCGTTGCTATACATGTCCATACGTAGTTCAGATGCGCTCCATTTCATTTCCCAAGGCCACTTTCTCCATCGATGAGGCCGTTACATGTTACTCCCGTAATGTCATTTACGTGATCATATGTAAACGCTGCGGCAAACAGTACATCGGGGAAACCGGCCTACGATTGAGAGATCGCTTTTATAACCATCTTCAGGCCATCAAGCACAGAACACCTACTCCTGTGGCCACACACTTCAACGGTGTTGGTCATGATGGTGTTTTGGATATTCTGGTCACCGCCATCAGATCTTGCACCACGATTTTAGAAATCGTCGCATTTTGAATTGGTTACACTCTAGCCTTTTGGACTCAATTCTGACCACTCTTATGTCTAGTACTGGGTTGGTGTGGTCTTTGTCTTTATTCTTTTTGTTCCGTCATTTACTCATCTTTTTGTTCGTTTTGTTTCCACATATATTTACGTTTTTTATGCACTTTCTGACCTTCCAACATATCCTTTCCATATTTCCGTTGGACGTTGTGATAATTTTTCCATTCGTTGTTTTTTTATGTTTTGTTTGTATCTTGATAAAGACCTTTTGGTCGAAACGTTGAATGTGATTTGTGTATTGTAATTTTTATGATTTCTTGTGTGCTCATCATTGCCCATCATTACCTACTAGTTTTAGCTATAGTCTGTAGTGTCTCATTGAAGCGATATATATAAACCTGTCTTTTACGTAAGTCTAATTGTTGTTACGTTTCATGCAGTTACGTTGTATTGATTATCTTAATGAAATATGGGGAAATGAAGAGTTGTTTCTTGGTTCTGATCCCATCATTCCTATTGCGCTCTTGATGAAGAACAACTTATTCAGCGAAATACTTGTTATAAATCATGAATGGTTGGAAAAATAACTTTAAATACTTACATTGCTACTGGTCAGTTATGATCAGTGATATTCTTTCTATAATTCCTCAATATGGATATTGTCTGATATTAGGAATGTCTGCGTATTTGAGGTCTTTATTGTGTGTTTTAGCTACAGATTACTGGACATTAAATCACCGAGTCCTCTGTTGTAGACATTACCTTACTAACACCTGTTTCAAAGAACATATTGATAACTAAATACACAACAGTAAACAATCTGTATAGTCCAGAACATTGCCATGATCTCCATATACTATTCTTTGATCTCTTTATTGCTATTTGATGAGCTATGATTTTTTCATATGAAAATTACATTCCTTAACAATCAATAGCGACGTGTCTCTTTAAATTCCCAGGATCACGAATAGATAAAGCTCTGAATAATTAATTAATATGTCTACAATTAGAAAAAATTGGGATGCAGATCTTTCCTCTATCTTTCGATGGAGACGACTCCAACTTTCAGTAGTGTGCAAATAAAGTGATAAGAACTGTCATAATCGATTAAATGTATGTTAGCATTTCTGATACATAATATTGTATGCAGGGGTTCACCACGTTAAATCGTTAGTATTTATGAGGTAATAATGTTGGCCTACCGTTGACAAAACAGCCCATATGGTTTGTTTTCTGCCATCACTAATGTATCATTCTTTACAAAGTTATATCTTTAGAATACGATGAATTGCGGAGACGGAAAATACTATGAAAAGTTTCACGATATTTAGTGCTCATACCAAAATAAACAAAAATGTTAATGCTGGAGTTAATAGCTTCTCCAGTGAACGAGACAGATAGAGTCACAAGAAATAAATTTTTGTATAGTCCATCATAATTTAATTCTGGTTCCACGTATCCTGCAACAAAGACAGCAACTGCTGGTATAAAACTTCCAATGAATATTACAGAAATAAAAACAACCATACTGGCCGCCCGTTGCTCTTTTGTAGAAACAACGTTCTCACTTTTGACAGCTTGGATGCCTGCAGTGTTTATATTTCTCCAGGCAGTCTGTTGTTTTAATTTGATCACTAGGAAGGTCGTACAAATGACAACAGACAAAAAACAAGTGACAGGCATAAAGACGCCATTAACTGCGTAAGAAACAGCTTCTATTATTTTTCGCTTGTTGGTATCCATATGATAATGAAAAGTTAGACCAATTAACGTTTTGTTGCGTTCCGGGAAGAACCTCCAGCCAAGTCCAACAGAGATATAAGCCAGAGAAGAACATCCCAAAGTTACCACAAAGATGGAAACTATTGTTATTACGTGTCTTTTCGGCGTGAAGATGGTTTTGACTTTTAAAGGAACGATAACACACATACACCTCTCAAAACTTATGAACGCAGTTACCCATCCTGTTATTCGAGTGAAGGTCACATGAGACCAGCTACCACTAATTAAGTGGACTTCGTACGTTACTAATGGAATATCGGATTCTGCGAAATATGGAGTAAAACAAAGATTGCTCCACATGATAGTTAAAAGTGAACAGAGATCGGATACCGCAAGAGCTATTAGGCTAATATTGATGGTATCAGAGAATCCTTGTCTGATGAAGATGACAATATTAATAACGTTATTGATGGTTCCAAACACGGTGACAGTCTGACAAATAATACCCATAGTGATTGACATAATAAATAAATATAGTTGATCATTGATCATTGGCGTGGGTGTTGGGAGTGTGTGCTTAATGTCCAATGTAAAGTTAGTCTTAGTTGTTGCAGCCATAGCCAATATTATTCACGCGAGAGAACTTTTAATGAAGTGGATAGATTTTGCAGAATGCTTGTTGATGACCTATAGACCTCTTACGACAACATAATAAAATGAAGAAGCGAAATTTCGCAGGTGAACATGACAGTTCTCACATTGAGAAAAAAATATTTTACAAAAACTAGTTTGGAGCTGTAGAAAATGTGTACGAATAGTGACACCATTACGAACCTTACAGAATATGTGTCTTTTATTATTATTATTATTATTATTATTATTATTATTATTATTATTATTATTATTATTGTTATTATTAGTGTCTGTTCAGAGATATATTATTTGCAATTTACATTTTGCAAATAGAATTTAACTTGTAGCATAAATGATTTAATTTATACACACAAACATGTACAATTCAATACATTAGAGCTAGTTTTATCTTGAGGCAATATTTAAATTATGATAACGCACGTTCTGAACTTTTCCATCGTGATTGAAGATAGTGATTACAGGTATATGAAGAAATTACTCCATGATCGATTTTAAAGCGAAACGTACAATTATCGCATAACGAGCTAAGTAACGCTATGTGGATGGGCCATTAACTCAGGTTGATTGCTCTAATGTTGCAACTTGCCATTCATTACATGTTGTGACGTTATTTTGTCTTATATTATATATTAGTTTTGTAATTTAGTGTCAAGAAAAAGTATTAGAAGAAAAGTATAGAAATGAGTCTAAAAGTGGTTCTAAAAATTAAAGGAAACACACATATATTGCATTCTTGCTTTAAGACAAGTTTTCAAATGTTAGCAAAGAGAGAGTTTAATCTAATATGATATATTTGAACATTACTACATACACATTCGACAAAAACGGCTTAATCAATCAAATAATTTAAGAAAGAAGTTACATATTTGATTTATTTGGTTATAAAAACGTTATGAGTGATGTATGAGTCACCGTACACCAGATAAGTCAACAAGTCTTCCTATCTCAGCCTTAGTGGTCCAGTAAGAGTGTAAGTCACTCTGACATATAAAAATAAAGGCCATAAATATTCCTAGGTTATGCTTTTTCATGCCTTTTGTTTGAGCCGTACAATGCGTCTCTAATTTATTTTAAAAATCGCTTTCTTAGAATTTGATATATGCAAATAATCACCATGGATCAAGTAAATCAAAAAATAATAAAACTAATGATACACTCACAGTAATATGTATAATAACAATTATGGTGAATTCTCACAAGTCCAGGTAGATTGCGGATTGACTTTAAAAAAACACTCAACGCAAACATTGATAGAAAGACTTCATATTTCAGCATGGCCCATTCAACATTGTATAGATTGAAGAAGAAAATGATCATGAAAGCTCGTTGCATGCGTTTCTATCATCTTCGTAGATACATCTTTCATGATTCATTTAAGTTCTACATCATTCATACAACCGTGATGAAATTGTTTAAATTATGTAAACGTTGCTGTCATAGTATAGTACGTGTTGTGTATCCTATCTCGTGTGAATCTCCAAGGTTTAGCAACACTACGTTCCATTGTCACAAGAAAGTGTAAACATGCAAACTCGATAGAATTTTGTGAAAATATATTACAACAATTGAAAAGTTCAATGTTCTCATTTCGAAGGAACTAAAAGCACAAAACGTAAAAGTATTAAAAGAACAGAGTTAACGTTCACATGTTCAGGTGTCACAATAAGTTTCATGTTCCCTTTTCAGCCAAATAGTGGCAGAGTTATTGCTTATAGTTAACATTAACTGCAACGTTATGTAAAACGTCAATGAACATATGTTTATTGCCAAATGAGTGACTACTTCTACTTGAAGCGACCCCCCCCCCCCCTCAGTTTATTTGGAATAACAGGGGGTAACAAGGGTATTAGGCAGTGCATAACATCATAACGCACTACGGTACGTCCGACATGTGCTACTAGTGGAAAAATAGGACATGAAATGTATGGGGCAGGATTACCTGAACCATGATTTGCATTAATGTTTTATATTAAAAATTACTCTGATATAACCAAATTTGACTATCGACCACGGTTGAAAAGAAGGTTACCTCCTCACAAGGAGTACACATTAAATGACAAAGTTTCTGGCTTCCACAATCTTTGTTATTTTGGATGGTCAAAGCTGTGATATAACCAAAATGTTTACGTTAACGTTACCGGTTGAAAGTGTATTCATCATCATAGGAGATACTTTTTAGTTTTCAATTACAATCAAGCAGCGATCGTTGGATGACCACAATTGAGGATGTTTAGTCTGAGATTATATTCTCGCTTTATATTCACAGAGTTAATATTTCACTGGTGCTTTTACGTCACTGCAATAGTTGATTCAAACCAGATATTTTGAACTGTTTATAGCCAAACCTGTGATAAAAACAAACCATAAATAGGCACAATTACTAAATGGTATACAATAACTACTTAAAACCTAATAAAACAGAAATTATTCGGACGATAAATAATAAGACTAATAATATAAGGAATCATGTATACATTTCAAATAAATATTTTAATCTTTAGATCATAGTGGACGAGAACATTCTTGTCATCGATTGCATCCTGGTACATCTCCAGCTATTTTCATATATCTAGCCACTGGATGGACGGGCAACTTTCTTAAACATTCTTTATGATTCGACATATGAACATCTAAGTATGGCGATGCTAAAAAACCAAGACTGGTTCGACGACAGTGACATATTTATTACCACTGTATTTGAAAGGTGGTTGAAACAAAAAGCCACATCGATCCATAATTTCGCGAGTAGGAGGTTCTATAATCGATTTTACAATGCAGATAGAAAATATACGACCAAGATCTGCAGGACCACCGCGCTTGTTTATTTCAGTCGAGATAACAGATCCTAAATTGAGTGGCACAACATTTCAATGAAATTTTACATAAAATATAAACAGCGAAGAAGCAATAGAAGGCATACACCCAAGAGAAATACGAGAGGAGTATGACATACTACTAACAAATCAAGAATTCACCATCATTACAAAGAAAATAAAGGTAATGTTCTACCATTACGGAAGAGCCCGTCGTATGACGTTATAAAAAGGCTGTATACAATGACATGGGAAGAAGGTGCCGAATAAAGGACACAGGTGTATGTGGAGAGTAAAGGGATAGGAAACGAATGCCCTGGCTGAAGAAGGTTGTCCCAGAACTACAACCCAGGCATGTTCTTCTTCTTCTTTTTCTTTTTCTTAAGCGATCAGTTTCCTATGCTCATAAGGCTATACAGGAAGGTGGGCCGCCTCCTCAAATTCAGTCCTTAGCAGGAGGTCCTCAGGGTTGCCCCACAGCTTTACCTTCAGATCTGTCTCTTGGGGCCTTATTTTAGTTCTCACGTCATCAAAGAGTGGGCATGCCTGCAGAACGGAAGACATGTGAAATGGTAAAATGGCGCAAAGGGAAGCGGGTATCGGTTCATCGTAGGTGACTAGCTGGTTGCATCGGAACACCATGTCCTGGTCAGTTGAGATCGGTGTGGCAGAAGTCTCGATGAAACATAACAAAAGATGGACCAATGTCACAACCACAACGACAAGAATCTTTTATGTCAGATGTTGGTAAATGTGATCGGAAACAGGATCGTCTGCGACAACCGACATGACACTTGATTGATTGACCAATGGGGGCCAGTTGCGCATGGGCAGCATTTATCATTTGCCCTATTTTACTAATAATATTGTCCATCTGTTATAGTAATCTATATTATTTTCACTGTCTTTGATGTGAAGCGTCGCAGGATGGATTGACGATCGGTTTTTGAGCTATGACATAGTTGATCGCTTGATATGTAGCATATTGTGTTGTCTCAAAATTTTGGTAACTCCTGCAATCCACCTTCTTCGTGGTCTTCCTCTGTTTCCCTTATAATGGTTTATTCTTTTATTGCTGGCCAGTAAGGATCCATTCTCAATAAGTGGCCGATCAATTTCCGACTCTTTCAAAATGTATGACCACAGATGTTGTTCCAACCGGTCTTGTAATCTTTTCATTCCTCACATTATACCTTGTTGTTCTGTTTTAGGTTTTTCTTAGATATCTAATTTCACACCCCCCCCCACTCCGCAGTAAGCTTTTTCTCTTTTTATATGTTAGTGTCCATGTCTGAAATTTATAACACTGTTGGTATGAAGATTTAATTTATTATTTGCTTTTTGGGTTACATTGGGATAGAATTGTGTTTCAGAAATGGTGTTTGTTCATAATTTACAGTAGTTGGCTTTTTGAATTCTTGTCTCGAGCTCTCTGTCCATTCTTCCATCGTCTGTAAGAATACTCCAATTTATTTGAACTTTTGTTTTTGTTTCAGCAATCGATCAATTATCTTTATGCTGGCTGTATTAAGTTCTCTGCCTATATACACTGTTTCTGATTTTTCTGCATTAATCATGTTTGAGGCAGCTTTCGTTGCGTAAGTTTATGTAATCTATCAGCACTTGAACTCTGGTGTAGGCACTGATCATCAGCAAAGAGTAGTTCATATGCTATAGTTAGTTCATAAATCGTCGGATCATCATCACTGCAAACTGGACACGCCCATAATTGTTGCGATCTCGTCCTAAGTGTATCCGCCATTACACTTCTGCTGGTTGACCATCATTCTTCTGCGCCCTTCAAAATGTTCACTTCTAGCAAAACTACATTTCAAACCCTGATTTTAATTTAAGGCCATTGAAAATGAATCATAATCCACACTAGTCTCACTCTCCCGTGCTATATCGCTTATGGAGTTCAAAACGTCAGCTCGATACATTGCCGTGTGCCACAATCGCAGAGGACGCCAGTTGATCTTCTCTGTCATTGTCTCGAACACACACATGTCACACACAATTTAATTACTTTCTGCGTCACCTTTCTCAAGGCATCAACCCACTGTTCGCGAACGAGACCCACTAGTACCTTCCAAAGCATAATCATAGCGTCACTCAAGATTCATACCTGCGTTACCTTCTGTGTGCATACCCACTCAAATGTCCTGGTCACTGTCATAGTCTCCAATGTCATGCTACTTGCAGCAACCGCTCAGGCCCCACTCTTCTCCTGATCGTTTTACCTGCGCACTGAGCTATGACAGCCTAAGCTCTGCGAACATGTCTAATCACAGATCCATCAGCGTATATAATCACACCCCATCTTTGGTATTCTCACTGACCAAAGCCTGCACTTCTTTCTCCACAGCTGTGGGACACCATTCTCTGCATTTCCTGCTAAGTGATATTACTACTCTCAAACAAGTTTCGAAACCTGTTGATAGACTTATCCATTCAGCACCTGCTGCCATATCTTGCAATCAGCACACGCTCTGTATGACGTCCTCAGTACGTCCCATCTACGACTTTCTCCTCTTAAGTCTGCTGCCTTTCACTTTCTGTATTTCGGAAAACAATGGGTGTTCCTAATCGGAATATATTTGAAGGTACACCCGTGCACGGAAATACTGTAATCTGTGCTCTGCTGTTGGACAGTCAAGTACGTGCAGTATAGCTCTTGTCGATGTGTCTCTTGTGCACCCAAGCATGATACGTATTGCTGAATTCTGGATTCTATCCAGTCTTTCGATCTGAGTTTGGTTAAGAATCCGAATTGACAGTGCATATTACACCACAGCAACTACAAAACCCTGGTACAAAAGAAATAACAAACTCTGCTCACACAGCGCAGCAGCCATGACTTTCATTGCTGCTAAACCTTTGCTTGGCCTTATGATAACGTGGTCAACATGTTCCCGGAATCTTAAACTTCTGTCAAAAACATTCCCTTTTGTGCTGGTTTTTTCTAAACATTTCCTGCACAACGAAACATGTGGCATGGGTGTCTTTACCATGTGATTGTTCAAGGAAAACCACGTCACGAATGCCTTAGAAAGATTTACCACTGAATCTCTACACTAATTCGTCAGTCTGTCCAGCTCCTTCCATAGTTCCACGACGCACTCCTCTCGATTTCTGCCCTGCCTATATATCAGGATGTCATCGGCGTGCGACATCGTTCCGACAGCACCTGCGATTTGATTGCTAGTGATGTTTACTGTATATCTCGTACATTGAAAAGCAAAGTAGATAGAGGTGATCCCTGTATTAAGAATTACCACACTTAAGAACTACTATACTGTGCTTCAGGACCGCACGACACAATTATTTACTGCTAGATTTAACAGTTGGTCCATAAAAATATCCAAGGACACCCTAAGCATTGTTAGCATCCTCAAGATCTATTGCGATCGAAACATGTCTCTGCGCAATCGAACCTCTCAAAAACTTCCTTCTCAAATATGGCTGCATTCTGCCATGTCTTCTTTCCTGGACGATATCATCCTAACAACGTTAGTAAACACTTATTTCTCTCAAGATGACACGATTCCTTTCAGGCCACACATTTTTCCTAAAGCTTGCATATTGTATTCTGCATTGCAATTATTCTATGTCCATGTATCTTGGTGTAATCCTTCCCAGATTTGGGTAATGGAACTAAATTTCTGTACATCTAATCTTTTTTTACTGTGATCTTTAAGAGGCTATTATTGAACTCTCCCAATTCATCACCCGTTCTCTGATTAATGTCATTGTATCTAATGCCATCTGGTGCAGGTGCTGTTTTTTTAAAAAATACATTTCAGCAACTTCCTAGTTTCTCAACTGTGATTATAAAATGAATTTCCATGATCAAGTTTGTACACAAGTCTGTAATCTTATTTTCCTGATTTCTTGATGTGTCTCCACATTTCTCTGACCAATTTGTGCGGAATAGTGTCACAGCAACGCAGCACCATTTGTCTCGTCTGTCTTCTGCCAGACCGTATCAGCACTTTGGAAATCGGCAATAATCGTGCCTCTTGTTAGACACTAATGGATTTGTGTAAACGCCAGAACAATTTTTAGTGACTTTCCACGTGTGATCTCCTGGAAAAATTCGCCCCATTTTGACGCATTTTGACAAAAGTAAGCAGATCAGGACAAACATCAGGTGTTTTAAATATGATCGCAGAGTAGTGAATGCTGTGAGCAGAATTCGACAAGATAAACGTAGGACTCAAGAAGTGGGAAATCAGGCATGGGATAAGGCCCCCCCCCCGGTGGAAAGAATAAGTTCAAATGGCACGGAGTGAGAAACGGAAAGCAGTAGCACTATGGCAGAGGGCAAGGAAATGTGTGGCAACTCAACCCATGGAGGTGACAAAATAGAAACGAAGAAAGATAACTTAGTTCGAACATTTAAAGAGATTGTGAAGTCAGTAAAAGCGTCAGATGTTATTTGAATTGAACACAAATGGCGATAATACAGACCTCTGTATAACTTCTGTTGTTACTGAAAACTTTGTAAGTCCTGCACTTGCCACTGTTTAATTTAACAAAATGGCTTCGTGGATTTACTCTCACGGAGATTATCTCGTGATTGAATAAGTATACTCGTATATATCTATTCATTATTTCAATTTTCAGTTTATTTCAATATATTAACAAATAAATCACAAATGTTTCCTAGGTCAACTCAACGACACAGCAGAGTCCCTCGGCAATTCAGTAATGTGGACCTTTCAGAAAAAATCCTTTGTAAGTGACGCTATTTAACTATCCCGGTGATTTTAGCTGGCTGTCAACTCAAAGTATATCCATACTGACCAGTGAAAAACAAACGGAAAACATCGGTATATTTTCCTAAAATAATACGCGAATTTGACATGTCTTGTCTCAATTTCTTACCTTTGTCTTCTATCAGTTTATCCACATGGATGACGAAGAGATATGGATCAATAGAAATTGCATTGAATGCGCACAGGTGTTAGAATAAGAAATGTTGTCACCAATTTTAATCCACTGCAAAAAGAACATGACATAACAAGAAGTTGACAATATAGACACATATCTCTATTTCCGAGACATGCGTGAAGTGTTCTGCATTATTGATCAGCAACATGGACATTCTGCTCACAGTAAGAACATAGATTGAACATCTTCCAATTACGATGTCTCCAAAAACTTTGAATATCAAATAACAATATAATTTTGCCAAAACGCGTCTGGAAGATGGACAAGATTCCAACAATGATCTCTACACAAAAGCAGAATATCCGTGTTGCTTGGCCATATTCAAAGGATAAGCAAATATGAATTCATGTCAAAATAAATATTGCATGGGGAACTTCACATAGTGCTAGAAAAATAGGCAATTAATAGTTGGATACAGAGATGTATACAGAAATATCACAGAATAATATTGTCAATGCTTCTGACAGCAAGAAAAAGCTAAGAGAATATCGCGTCAGGTGGAGAACAAACCTGCGTAGTGGTACTAGGACATTTGAGAATTCAATTATGAGCAAAGCAGAAGATCGAAAGCTTAGACGCATGGTGCAACAATTCTGCTGCAGTATATTACAGTGCATATTCTGCAACATACCAATGCGATCATGGATGTGTTTCATGGTATATTTCGCCTTGAAATATGCGCATGTTGGAGGTTTGAAGATTAAACTGTCGACCTATCAGAAGAACAATTATGCAACAATACATACACAGTGGATGACACGTATAGTTGGGTATTCCTCTTGTGGAAAACCCACACCCTTTCATGTGTACAACTGCTTTCCTTATATGGTGACAGGTTCAGATAACCCAACATGGGACATCACGCTGGGAAACCTTATGAAATTCAGCTCTAACAATGTTCATAGCTGCCACCATGTACGTAATACAATTGCTACGAACAGGTGGCACATGATGTGTGGTAAAAAGCAGCTCTGTACGGCACATTATAACTGTACAGAAAACCCAGAATTATGCAAACAAGCACTGCAGCACTGCATGCAAGAATTGTAATTATTTATTTTAAAATATGGGAAAATAAATAGCTGTTTCTTGTTTCTGATTATATCACTCCTATTGTGCTGTTGATGAAGAAAAATTTAATCAGTCAAATTTACAATAAAAATAAAATAAAAAAGTTGTCTGTGGTGATTTTTGTAAACAATATAATACGTTCAGTACTTTGCCATTGCTTTCTAAACGGTCCGGATGCACAGTGTCAGGGATTGAACTCGGTACGTAGCCGTCACAGACGCGCTATGTACCACTTCCCCCTCCCCCACAGAGCCGGACATTCAGCAAAATACTTGTCATAAAGCATCGATAGTTTGAATACTTACATTGCTACTGGTCAGTTATGATCAGTGATATTCTTTCTATAATTTCTCAATATGGATATTGTCTGATATTAGGAATGTCTGCTTAGTTGAGGTCTGCTTCTTTTGATTTAGCTACAGATTACTGTAAATTAAATCAATGATTCCTCTGTTGTAGACATTACCTTAATAATGTAAAAATGTAAATTAAATCAATGATTCCTCTGTTGTAGACATTACCTTACTAATATCCCCTTAAAAATGTAAAGTGATAACTAAATACATAAGAGTAAACAATCTGCATGGTTCAGAACATTGCCGTGATCTCTCTGTGATCTTCTTAGATCTCTTTATTCTCCAAGGATCACGAATAGATAAAGCTCTGTTTTGATATGTAAAGTTAGAAAATTGGGATGCAGATCTTTCCTCTATCTTTCGTTTGAGACGACTCCAGATTTCATTAATGTGCAAACAAAGTGATACGAACTATCATACTTAATTAAGTTAATGTTAGAATTTATTACATAATGAAATCATACGAACTATCATACTTAATTAAGTTAATGTTAGAATTTATTACATAATGAAATCATACGAACTATCATACTTCATTAAACGTATGTTCAAATTTCAGTTTACATAATTGTGTTTGGAAGAGTTCATCCACTTTAAATCATGTCAGAATTTATGAGCTACTAATGGTGGTCTCTTCTAAATGCAAAAGATCCATTTAAAATAGGTTAATGAAATCTTCGATCCACAGATGCTATCAGAAACGGTCGTTGGCCCTACAGTGGGCATGTCCTACTCGCAGACACCAAAATAATACATCACCAATCTCTTGAATGGATACCTACAGGCAAAAGAGCAAGGGTTAGACCAAAAGAAACACTTAGAAGAACAATACTTAAAGAAAGTAAAACAATAATCAATATTCATACTATTCAAGAACTGCATTTTATAGATTTGAACGGGCAGAATTGGAGAGATCTGACCTCTGCCCTATGCGCAAGCTTCATCGCAAAAGGAAAATGAATGAATGAATGAATGTTGGCCTAATGTTGACAAAGCAGCCCATACATTTTATATTCTGCCATCACTAATGTATCATACTTTACAAAGTTATAACTTTAGTATACTATGACTTACGGAGACGGAAAATACTATGAAAAGTTTCACGATATTTAGTGCTCATACCAAAATAAACACAAATGTTAATGCTGGAGTTAATAGCTTCTCCAGTGCACGAGACAGATAGAGTCACAAGAAATAAATTTTTGTATAGTCCGTCATAATTTAATTCTGGTTCCACGTATCCTGCAACAAAGACAGCAACTGCTGGTATAAAACTTCCAATGAATATTACAGAAATAAAAACAACCATACTGGTCGCCCGTTGCTCTTTTGTAGAAACAACGTTCTCACTTTTGACAGCTTGGATACCTGCAGTGTTTATATTTCTCCAGGCGGTCTGTTGTTTTAATTTGATCACTAGGAAGGTCGTACAAATGACAACAGACAAAAAACAAGTGACAGGCATAAAGACGCCATTAACTGCGTAAGAAACAGCTTCTATTATTTTTCGCTTGTTGGTATCCATATGATAATGAAAAGTTAGTCCAATTAACGTTTTGTTGCGTTCCGGGAAGAACCTCCAGCCAAGTCCAACAGAGATATAAGCCAGAGAAGAACATCCCAAAGTTACCACAAAGATGGAAACTATAGTTATAACGTGTCTTTTCGGCGTGAAGATGGTTTTGACTTTTAAAGGAACGATAACACACATACACCTCTCAAAACTTATGAACGCAGTTACCCATCCTGTTATTCGAGTGAAGGTCACATGAGACCAGCTACCACTAATTAAGTGGACTTCGTACGTTACTAATGGAATATTGGATTCTGCGAAATATGGAGTAAAACAAAGATTGCTCCACATGATAGTTAAAAGTGAACAGAGATCGGATACCGCAAGAGCTATTAGGCTAATATTGATGGTATCAGAGAATCCTTGTCTGATGAAGATGACAATATTAATAACGTTATTGATGGTTCCAAACACGGCGACAGTCTGACAAATAATACCCATAGTGATTGACATAATAAATAAATATAGTTGGTCGTTGATAATTGGCATGGATGATGGGAGTGTGTGTTCAATGTCCAATTTAAAGTTATTCTCCGTTGTTGCAGACATAGTCCGTATTGTTCATGTGAAATGACTTTCATTGAAGTGTATACTGCATGAAGAGTACTGGTTGATGGCCTATGCACTTCGAATGGATATCGAGATACTATAAGCAAGACGTGAAATCACACAAAGACACATGAAAACTTTGACGTTCAACGATATTTATTGAATGTTTGTTCAAATAGTTTCTGGACACAAGAACACGATATGATACATTGAAAAACGTGGAAACAGCATCTATACTTATAAAATCAATTTAATTGTAACAAAATTCACACCATTCCGGCATAAAAATAACAAAACCAAACTGTAATATTATTATCTTAAAACTAGTCTAGCCTTGAGGGCAGCACATAGACCGTGACAACGCACATTATGTACTTTTATTAATCTGATTAATGGCAAATTATAACAATAACAAACCATTGAAATGACAAGTGATAACAATGACAAGTCTTTACACTGGCAAGTGATTCTAATATGAAAATTACGTCAAAACATAGAATTAAGTAATAACTTCGTGAGCAATTCTAGAGAGAAACAATTACTGCAGTCCGAGATAAATGTGGCCATTTGAAGTGACGATTATTTCAGTATGGTAACTTTCAGTTTATCAATAGTCTATTCTATTCTTTTATCATCTTTTCTCCTGCGTTCAGCATCTGCGCTCATGTTATATTACCAGGCCTGTCGTCAAGTCGGTCCACTTTCTTTTACAGGTCAGAGTGGCTGCCTCGTAGCTTATGCCTCAAATCTGTATCCTCTGGCCAAGGCTGCTTTCTCTGCTTTCTGTATGTTGGGCAATTCTGAAGTATGTGTTCTGGAGTCTGGGTTCTGGATCCACACTGGCATTCATTTGTGCATGAGATCCTTAATCAATAAAGGTGACCAAACAGTCTGCAGTGACCTATGGTAAGGCGAAATATTGTGATCTGTTGTTATCTTTGGAGGTGATGTATTGCGTCAGGTTGTTCTTTCACTTGATTTGTTTCTTTCACTTTACTGTGTATGTTCTTCATTATTGTTTTTGCATCTCCGTAGGACAGTGGTGTCTGTGTTGTTCCATTTCGCTTCCTGTTTTTGACAAAGCATCCACTTCTCATTTCCCATGATTCCACAATGTGATAGTATCCATTGAAGGGCAACAGCTGATAATTTTTGGACATGTCTTAGCACATATCTAGTGTTTTGCGAAGGCTTCCATTTCTGTTTCTGTGGGTTAATTCTAGTAGGTATCTGCAATCTGTGAATATAGCTATCTTCTTTGGTATTGGCAGTCCTGGTTCGGTGAAGACTTTCAGTTCTTGATAGAGTGCAACTGCTTCTTCTCTAAAGTTGCAAGAGTATTTCAAGATTGGAAAGGTTTTGATATTGTCTTAACGTCTTTGAGTCTTATAAGAATTCAACCTCCTCCGTTTCTTACTGCTCCCTCTTGCTGAGGTGGTCTGAGATTCCTTATTAATTACTCCAGAAACTATTATTATGGAGACGTATTGGAGATCATTGATTGGCTCTTCAAAATACGTTAGTGCTTCAATTTCAGTTGGGTGGTTTATTAAGATATCTTTGTGCTGTTGATGGAGATTTTTTGGAGATGTGACAGAAGCTGGCTCTCTTCAGCCTGCTTGTGGTTGATCCAGAAATATACGCTTGAGTCGAATGGTTTAGCATGCGTTTAATTTTCTCCCTTTGCGGAAGCACTCTTACTTCTCTTCTGTCATCCAGTGGGCGGATGTTTACGTGTTTTTTATTGCGAGGATTGGAGTGTTTTTTTCCCTGAGATTAGTCCTACGTTTTGTACTTTAGATATGAGATCAGTATTTGTTTTTGATGTTGATGCACAGGCTGTCATTCCATATTCTACTTCAGGTCTAACTGCACCCATGTAGATTATTCGGAGAAGACGTTCGTTTGTTCCTAAGCTTGTGCCTGCATTTTTCTTTATCAAGGATAATTTTCTGGTTGCTCTTAGCTCAGTGGTTATCAAATGTAGTTTCCAGGTGAGTCGCTTATCTAGTCTGACCCCGAGATATGTAGGTTTCTACTATTGCGCTAACTCACTTCCACTTATTTGTAGATTTATTTTTCTTGGTGATTTGAAAGTGAGAAGATAGTTATCACAGTTCTGTAGAGGTTAATCTGGACTCCACAGTCAGATGTCCATTTACTTAGGGTGTCAAGTGCGATCTTTCTTTTCTTTGCAGTGGATAGGGTGCATACCACACTCCAGACAGCAAAGTCATCTACATGAAGGACCTGTGTAATATGATGTAAAAGTTTCCATATCATTGATGAATACTAGGAAGAGGGTAGGAGTTATCACTTCTCCTTGAGGCACTACTTGTTGGAGAGTAACACGTTTTCTAAGTTTAACATGTACTTTTACTCTTGCAGTGCGGTATCAGAGGAAATCTTTTATCCATCTGAACATTCTGCATTCAGTTTTGTTATGGAGAAGCTTGAAGAGTACTTCATCTTTCCACATCTTATCGAATACCTTGCTCCAGTCCATAAACGTTGCCATGAGCTAGCCTTCAGTGCTTGAATTTTTTCTATAGGCCGACTGTGTCTTGACCATTGGCTCCATTGCTTTTCCTACACATCTTAACTGACTGGCTGACTGGTTGGTAGCTTGACTTGTGGATATTTTTCTTGCTGTTTTTTTACTGACTGGAATGATGATAGCTTCACGCCATAAGTCTGGAAATTTACCAGTTCACCATGGTTGGTTGAAGATGGTAAGGAGCTTGTTTCTGCTTATTGGCCCTAGGTTCCTGATCATATCATTGGTTATGCCTTTCTTTGCTAGAGCCTTTTTGATATTTCGTTTTCGTATGGCCCATATGGTACCATTTAGTTTTGCAATGGTAAAGGGTGTCTTCATACATGTCTCGATTTTGTTTCTTCAATTTACTTTTAATTTATTTTCCGACTTCTTTGATACATGTATGTGAGAGTGTTGTTGTGCTGTCTTCCTTATAGAAGTCTGCTAAAATGTTTGCTGCCATTTCTCCTGTGTGGAATTTTCACTTCTTTGATGGCAGCCTTGTGGTGTGAATTCTTTTTTTCTGCGTTTAAAGTTATTGTATGGTTACAGAGGTTGCTTGTGTCTTTTGTCATGTTTAGGCTGCTGGTCTTTTCATGCATATTTTGAATATCTCTGTTCTTTTCTGCTCATTAAACGTGTGTTTGATTTCATTGTGTTTCTTTGTGTTTTCTACTGTAGTGTTTTGCTCCAGTGAATGCCTTGAATCATAAGCACGTTATTCAATTTGTTTAGGAACTCATTCCAATAAGGTTTTTATTCTCTTCGTGTGCCCATTGGGATTGCATTCTGTGCGAATTGGATTATCAATTTGTTCATTAGTGAGATGTTGTGGTTTATGTTGTTAGTGAGGTGATATTCAGGCAAAGGTGATTTGTTTGTTCACTGAAGAGGGTCCAACTTGCATTTCTAAAGTTACTGCCTGGGGACATACTATGTTGTCCTGCACTACCTGTCTTCGAGATTTGCAGGATGGCTGGTACATGGTCACTTCCTCCCAGCTGACTTTCTACTGTTCTTGAAAATCGTATATATGTCATCTGTTGCCCTATGTCATGCGTGTGTGCCCTAATTTATCCCTGTATCTACCCGATCGCTTGCTAACACACTCCGTCTTCTGCAGGTTGTGTTGTGTTTTTCTTTCTGGGATGTCTCCTGTAGCCTTTCCATCTCCCGATGGCACCTGAAAGGCAGTAGGTGTTTGTAATTAGAGTGTTCTCTTGTAGAGAAGATATTTTACCGGACATTTGAGCCTTTCCTGCCAAACTGTTTCCCCCTAACCCTACCTTACCCCTGCCCCAACCCACCAACCCATTAGCGCTTTACTGGCAAATCTCAGTGACCCAACTCTCGCAACCTGAGCTTATAGCGACTCATACTCGCTTGGTGCTGCCATTCACTGGAATAATGGGATATGTGAATGAGGATATCAGCGCCAACTGGTATCCCGCTCCGTTCTCGTAGTCATCAACACCGGTGTGGTCAGCGACTGCTTATTTTTCCATCGGCTTACTCACAGCTGGCCTCTATAGAGGCTTTTCCACTGTCCATCACATATGGACGATAGTGATGGGGTCGGTAGCGCTTCCACCCTCCCCCCCTCCTGTGATATTGTTTTTATGACAGTAATTCTTTAATTGTAAAAACGTTTCATAATTTGATTCCTAAAAGTATTAGAACATTTCTAAGACTACTAATAAATGACTAAAAACATTGAGTACACGTTAACATGCTATTTTGTTATTCTTATTTACAACCAGTGATCAAATGTTAACAAAAATAAAATAAAATGTTAAAGAGCAAAAGTAAGGTAGCTTTTAAGAGCTACAACTGAGATAACATCATTGAACAAAAAATAATGGAAGGTTTAAATAGGTTTTACGATCGTTCTGTCTGTAACTATTATGTTCAATAGTCAATTTGTCCGTTTTACAGTTAAGTTTAATAGCCAATTTGCCTGTGTTATAGTTATGTTCAACATGTCAAGTTTTTCCGTGTTACAATTATGTTCAAGTCCTTTAGACTAGGTTACAGTTATGTTTAATGCTAGTTAGTATGTCTGTGTT